>OX453060.1:12543948-13743948 GCA_949699795.1 Spicauda simplicius
AATACATAACAAAGGAATACATTTTACAGACCATAACATGTTTAGTTTCAACCAATTCAACTATGCAGTTACGTATCTTGTTAACACTTATCGAAAACAGAATAAATACTGTGTAGTTTTAAATTGACATAACTTTTTTATTTATAAACCGATTTACATAAAATAAACACTAAATGTTAAGTGAAGTTTCCCACAACATATTCGTGAAAATTATATTCAAATTGGATAAGCCGTTTCTGAGATTAGCGTTTTCAAACACACAGACAAACAGACAAACAGACAAACAGATAAACAGACAAACAGACAAACAGAAAAGATTTCTAAAAACCATTATTTTGGGTTCTATATCGCATTAAAGACCCCTAGAAATGGTTTTCACCTAAATTTATTCCATGTACAGACAGCGACCTCTTACAGATTTATTATAGTATAGAAGATGAACAGTAATCTATACTATAATAAATCTGTAAGAGGTCGCTGTCTGTACATGGAATAAATTTAGGTGAAAACCATTTCTAGGGGTCTTTAATGCGATATAGAACCCAAAATAATGGTTTTTAGAAATCTTTTCTGTTTGTCTGTTTGTCTGTTTATCTGTTTGTCTGTTTGTCTGTTTGTCTGTGTGTTTGAAAACGCTAATCTCAGAAACGGCTTATCCAATTTGAATATAATTTTCACGAATATGTTGTGGGAAACTTCACTTAACATTTAGTGTTTATTTTATGTAAATCGGTTTATAAATAAAAAAGTTATGTCAATTTAAAACTACACAGTATTTATTCTGTTTTCGATAAGTGTTAACAAGATACGTAACTGCATAGTTGAATTGGTTGAAACTAAACATGTTATGGTCTGTAAAATGTATTCCTTTGTTATGTATTTTTATTGGTTATGTGTGTACCTATGTTATTTGATACTATACAAATCTATATCTCTATATCTATATATACTTATATAAAAACGAAAGGATGCTCTCTCACTCATCTATTGAATAAACATCGTAGAGCATAAACTGCTAAAGATACGAATATTATTTTTACTAGGGGTTCCTTTTATGACGTAGACGTCAGTTAAGAATGAATTTTCTCATCCCCCCCCCCCCCCAATTTAACCCAAATAGGATATGTAAGTTTGTATGAAAGTACGTGAATTTTGAGGCTACCTCAATAAAATTTAGTATTTCGCTTTGATTTTTATGTTAAAACATAGTTTTAAACCGACTTCCAAAAAGGAGGAGATTATCAATTCGTCTGTATTTTTTTTTTTAATTTTATATTTGTTACTCGATTTCTCCGCAATGGGTGAACGGATTTGGATGATTTTTTTTTCATTTGAAAGGTAGTGCGTGTCATGGGGTCCTATTTATTTTTAGTTCACTTTTGACAATGGCATCCATAAGAAAAGCGCATAAGTCTGATATTTGCATTAACGATGTGCGCGATAAATAGATGAATAACTGAATTTCCCGCCGATTTTGATGATTTTTCTTTTATTTGAAAGAATGTACCTACTTCAAGAGAACTCTGATGAGTTTGATACGGTTCTGATCATAGGATCCATTTCCTTGAAGCAAATTAACGAAATTAGCGATACTCGGCCAAACCTAAGCTGTAGGAGTCCAATTGGGTTGAATGTAGAATGAGATTACTAAGCAGATATTTCCTAAAAAAATTGACCTTCAACTCTTCAATCCTGATGATACAGGTGCACTGCTAGCCTGAACCGTAGAAGTAAGTCAATTTGTTTTTATGGATATATAATAAGATTGATAAACAAATTCGTGGGACAAAAATTTTTTCTTCAACGCCTCAACCCTGATGATGTAAGGGTATTTCAAGACTAAACCGTAAGAGTTGGCTATTTGGTACTTACGGTTATGTAATAAAAATACCAAGCAAAGATGAACGGTAAAAATTTTGACCTTCAACTCCTCAACCCTGATGATGCAGGGTTACTTCAAGCCTAAGCCATAGGAGATGGCCATTTAATGCTTTCGGGTATGTAATATGATTACTAAGCAAAGACATAAAATGAAAATTTCGACCTTCAACTCCTCACCCCTGATGATGCAGGATACTGCTAGCCTAAACTATACGAGATGGGCATTTGGTGCTTTCAGTTATTTAATATAATTACTAAGCAAAGACAAATGATGACAATTTTGACCTTTAACTCCTCAACCCTGATGATGCAGGGGTGGTTCAATCCTAAGCCATAGAAGTTAGCTATTTAGTGCTTTCGGGTATGTAATATAATTACTAAGCAAAGACACAAAATAAAAATTTCGATCTTCAACTCCTCAAGCCTGATGATGCAGGGTACTGCAAGCCTAAGCCATAGGAGTTGGCCATTTAATGCTTTCGGGTATGTAATACAATTACTAAGCAAAGACACAAGATGAAAATTTTGACCATCATCTCCTCAACCCTGATGATGCAGGGGTGCTTCAAGCCTAAGCCATAGAAGTTAGCTATTTAGTGCTTTCGGGTATGTAATATAATTACTAAGCAAAGACACAAGATGAAAATATTGACCATCATCCCCTCAACCCTGATGATGCAGGGGTGCTTCAAGCCTAAGCCATAGAAGTTAGCTATTTAGTGCTTTCGGGTATGTAATATAATTACTAAGCAAAGACATAAGATGAAAATTTTGACCATCATCTCCTCAATCCTGATGATACAGGGGTGCTTCAAGCCTAAGCCATAGAAGTTAGCTATTTAGTGCTTTCGGGTATGTAATATAATTACTAAGCAAAGACACAAGATGAAAATTTCGATCTTCAACTTCTCAAGCCTGATGATGCAGGGTACTGCAAGCCTAAGCCATAGGAGTTGGCCATTTAATGCTTTCGGGTATGTAATATAATTACTAAGCAAATACACATGATGACAATTTCGACCTTAAGCTCCTCAGCCCTGATGATGCAGGGTACTGCAAGCCCAAGCTATAGAAGTTGGCTCGCAAGTGCTTACGTATCAGTAATAAGAATTTACCTTCAACTCCTCCCTGATGATGCGGGATAGTGCAAGCCTAAATTATAAAAGGTAGTCACATAATGCTTACGGTTGTTTTCAGTATATATCATGAGTTTAATGACAGCTCATTAAACTGAAATGTGATTAATAAATTAAACTTCAATTCATCAACCCTGATAATCTAAGTACACAACCTACTTAAGCCGTATGAGTTTGGTACTTATTGATTACAATACATTACGGCCCGTTCCTGAGAGAACATTATGATGAAAAGTGTCACTTTGAATACCTAAATCCTAAAAATGCAGGAGTATTGTCATGTTATTATTAAGAGTTGGATTTAGCTGTAGCTTTTTAAGCAGGATGGGTTAGGTTAGGTTGGAACATAAAAGAAAACATAAAAAATAAGCGAGCAGGGTGCGGCAGCGCCCTGCGAGCGGGTGCGCCCTGTTCGTATGAATTGTAAAAGTGTTTTGATTCTGTCTTCTGCTTTACAAAGAACAATTTACACGCACAAATAGCTCGATGCACCTCTTAAAAGATCTTATCTTTGACCACATGCAACAAAATATGAACTTAGAATATATGTCGCTGTTCAGTGATATTCCAATTTTCTAATGATTTCTTTGTTATCCGGAAAAGTTAAAATCAATGTTTATATCGATTCGTCTTCGTTTAAATGTGGAGGAGTTGGTTGAAAAGTATATCCCGATATCTATACTTCTATACTAATATATAAAGCTGAAGAGTTTGTTTGTTTGTTTGAACGCGCTAATCTCAGGAACTACTGGTTCGAATTTAAAAATTATTTTTGTATTGAATAGACCCTTTATCGAGGAAGGCTTTAGGCTATATAACATCACGCTGCAACTATTAGGAGCGAAGAAATAATGGAAAATGTGAAAAAACGGGGAAAATTATTCATCCTTGAGGGCTTCCGTTGCGTGCGCTGCGAAAACGGTACAAGATACCAAAAATATATGTATGAAATAATTATTTCTCTTGATCTAAAAAAATGTCCGCGACAGTATATGTCTATCTTTTAAGATTAACTCACTAGAACCGTTTTCATGGTAATCAAATTCTGTAGAGTTGTATAAACGTAATAATATTAATATTTGTCCAAATAAATGTGTTGTTGATTAAGAGTATTTAATTGTGAACAAAATTGTCTTTGACAATCACTTAATTTCAATGAACATCTTAGAAGATATTGATATCTTAGAGATCTTGCGTCGTTTTATCGTCGTGTAAAAATACTTTTTAAATACTATTTGATTTTGTTTTAAGGATATTTTGTTTTAGGTTCTAATAATTTCATTTTTTTATATATGAGCTATATGAGTTAGCTATGTTCTTTTCAAAACTAAATTGTCTAAAATAATAATAGAAAATGAAACGGACAAAGTCGTGGGTAACAGCTATAATTTATAAAAAAAAATTATGCCCAAAATAACTATTCCACGCGGACGAAGTCGCGGGCACAGCTAGTTTCAATAATAAGGCTGACATGCTACTTGCACGAAGGTGCCCTAATGGTTGAAACTTGTCCTTGCGACCGGGAGGTCCGAAGATTCAAATCCCAAGCCACCAATTTTTTTAAATTATATGCATATTAGATCTTTACTATCACTACTTTACAGTGAAGGAAAACGCTGTGAGAAAACCTACACACCAGAGTTTTTAAATAAAAGTTCTCCAGTGTGTGAAGTCTACTAATTCACACTTGGTCAGCTCGGTGAACTATGGCCTAATATTCTCTCAGTCTGAGAGAAGACCCATGCACATCAGTGGAACGATAATGGGTTAACAACACACAATGAACTAAACAATTGTTTTAAGAATTTTCATATAAAATAATAGCAATATATAGAACTACTTTCCATCCAAGCTGCCACAACTGATAAACTATAGAGTACGTGAACGTCGCTCCAGCAGGAAAGTAGCACGTAGAGTGATATGAGTGGGACGTATAATTAGTGCCCAATCTGCTGTAAATGTGCGCCAAATAAAAAAATTGTGCGTGTTGTAGTTTTTGAAATAAACGGAAAAAACGATTCCTGCTGGGGTAACGTTGTTCCAGCAGGAAAATTCTAAACGAAAGGTCGGAGAGTTAAAAATTGCATATGAGCAGAGAGCTTATATTTGTGCAAATATGTGCGCTAAAAATATAATTTGTGCGTCTTCAGGTTCTCGAGATATTGCGTTTCCTGCTGCGGTAACGTTTTGCAAAATCGCGTATCTAAAAGGCTATTGTATCTGCGCCTGTAGAATAAACATGTACAAATAGCTCTTAATTTGTGCGTATTTGTGACAAAATTAGATTTTAAAAAATACTTATAGTTTTCGAGTAATCACGGTTTTTTCAAAAATCCAAACAGTGTCATAGCTCCTAAATAAGAAAACATATAAGGTCACTAAAAACTGCATTCGGTCCGTCTTGGCGTGGTTAATTACTACAAAAAAAATCAAAAGTGCACATGCGTGCGTTTTTGGATAATATGAATTAAAGTCAGAAAACGACGTCCTACCTTTGACGTCACCGTTCAAGAAACTGGCATAACCTAAGCTGTTTGGGTATTAACCAAAAATTAGTGCGTTTAGTCAAATAATATGTAAGATAAAATTCCAGTGTGAAATATTTCGCATTAAGTAAATATAAACAAAAAAGAAAACAGTAACACAAACGCTGGTTATACGACCAAATTCGAATGACTACAAAAAAGCGGGGGTGTCAAATTAAGAGCTATTTGTACGTGTTTATTCTACAGGCGCACATACAATAGTCTTTTAGATACGCGATTTTGCAAAACGTTACCGCAGCAGGAAACGCAATATCTCGAGAATCTGAAGACGCACAAATTATATTTTTAGCGCACAAATATAAGCTCTCTGCTCATATGCAATTTTTAACTCTCCGACCTTTCGTTTAGAATTTTCCTGCTGGAACAACGTTACCCCAGCAGGAATCGTTTGTTCCGTTTATTTCAAAAACTACAACACGCACATTTTTTTTATTTGGCGCACATTTACAGCAGATTGGGCACTAATTATACGTCCCACTCATATCACTTTACGTGCTACTTTCCTGCTGGAGCGACGTTCACATAGAGTACTGAGGCTGGAACTGGAAACTTAGAGATAAAGGCATGTTACATACAACTCCCATTTTTGTTTTGTTATACATAGTAGTCACCGGTTGCAATGGTCGAAATTCGCCCGTAACTTAACTCAAAAACAATATTGTCCTACTTTGGACGAATATTTTTTTAATTATTAATTTCAATTAAATTGTATTAATATTCATGTTATTTTAAACACACCCGTAAAAGGTAGATTTCAAGTATAATTATGCTGCATTTAAAAGCAATAGCGGGTATTTCGACATAGACATCTGACATTTTTGACAGTATGTTGTCAGTAGTATTCAGTTTGATTTCAAATATGTATTGTGTCAAACGCACGGTAGTGTATGTATTGTTTTTTTAGTTGATTTTATGTATATTTTCTTGCATTATTTGAAAAAAAAAAAGAAATAGCGTTTGGTACGCCTTCTTTACATCTATAACCGTGCGTAATTTCATAATTCACTTCTCGATCTGCAGCAAATATCTTATGAAGGGATCCCAAGTTTTTGCTTAACATATTACAGATTATCCTTAGATGTTTATTTGAACATACAATACAAACTTCATACAATACAAACTATAAGAATGGATTAAATACGAATGTTAGGATAAAATGAGGAATAGTAATTATTGGTTATAAAATAAGAAAAGCTTGTCATTTTGTAGTTTATTGGGCTAAGGTATTTTCAAATAAAAAAGTCATCAAATATATAATTTTCAATATGCACAGTTACATCTTTATACATGTAAATAATATAGTACATAACAAATAAATAATAAATAGTACCAAATTTTAGGATTTATCCATTAATAAAAATTATTATTGCAGTTTGGTGTGATTATTATCATACATAGTGACATGACTAAGTGCCAATTTCTTGTGAATTAATCATATAGAATGAATAATAATTTACAGCATCTAGATTGTTACTTTACTGTATTATATATTGAGTCAGGCATGGCATGGCATTGACTTTTGTTAAAGTAATTATTATAATCGAAATAATTACATACATGTAACCAATAACATCATCACCCAACTAGCTTATCTTTATAAACAATATAATATGGCATAATATGAATCGATATTTTGTATTACATTTTCTTTTAGAAATAAACAACTGCAAAATAAAAACTAAGCAGTATTAATTTACTTAAGATTAATTGTCAATATCAAAACATTTATCCTATAGGTTATTGCTTAATAATATATATTCCTTAGTAGCTTGTATTGAAGTTACAATATTCAGTACAAAATGCCACATTTGATAAAGATAAAAGTCCTCAAATTGTTATATTTTGTGGATTGTCTTTTGAGCACGTATTACATCTGTCATTATCACAAGTCTTTGAATTCCGAATGGCCAAAGCACATGATTATACTTTTGTTTCGTTGACTACTTCTGGCGTGTTCCAATCGGGGCCGCGACGTCATCACAGATCATGGGCGCAATCCTTGCTAGCTGCGCACCGGCACTCATTACCAGTTGGCCATTCCTGGCTTGTTGAGCGTCATGAAATATATTTGACAGGAAGAACCACCTTTAGCAGACGAGAAGAATACTTTGTCATTGCGCTCACACAAAAACTTGAGTCGTTGGGCTTTCTTGTGCATGAACACTCCATCTAGATGCCCACTTTCCACCGAGCGAATTTCGATCGCTTTATTGCCCCAGCCCATTATTTGGCCTGTACCAATATAGGCTACTGAAGTAGGCATTTCACCCCACTGTAAAATAAAACTCCAGATTAGATTAATGACCTAACTCCTTTAAGTCAGCGGTTGGCAACACGCGACCAGTTGAGTTTGTTAGAGATCATTGATGATGAAAGTCTTATTTAAGTAATACCTATTTTCTCTTCCCAGGCTTTTTTTTTCAAAACACGAAATAAAATGCGGGGACCTGTCATTTTTTGCCGATAAATTTTAAGAGATTATATTCTAGGCCACCTTTCACTTGTAGATCATCATTTAGCCATTGTAATTCCCTCGGTTCTAAAATGTCATTGCCAACCGCTACTTTAGATAATTAGTCATAAGACGCATATGAACAGACCTGTAGAACTATATTTTTGCTAACTCGTCCGTACGTGTTCACATAGACTCCCTCATTATCATAACATAACAATAGCTGTACGCCATTGGAATTAGGCAGTGGTACAATGCAATGTGGAATGATTGCTCCTTGGGTCTGGAAAAGAATGAAATTTTATATGTAAATAAACATCACATTTACTTATGATCGACACTATACATTATTGCAAATTGCTTACATGCTTTGGAATATAAATGTCGTAAACACTGGCAGTGTCCAAATCGACAGCATGAAATCCATCTGCTGAGCCATAAATAACTTTCAGTCTTGTGCCTTCTTCAATGGTAAGATCAACTAATAGGGGCCTGAAATATAATTGCAGTTTAAGTACTTACTTTCCATACAACATTAAATTTACGATTTATAAAATTTTTGTTGTCTGACCTGTGTTGTAGATCACCGAAGCTTTTAAATGCCATGAACTTGTGATATGGTTTTGGTGCCCATGCATATATTTCAATCGAATCTTTCAGAGCTATGACCAAGAACTTGATTCGCTCATACTTCACGATTCGGAAATGTACTGCACCTTGCAGTTCTCCAACATTGATCCACCCATTTCTTCGTTCTACTTGCTGCAATTCAATATGACATTCATTTTTAAATTATTCATAATTTCATATGAAATAATAAAGAAAATCTAAACAAGCCTTCGAGTGACATCATTGTTTTTCGTATTCTTCTGAGAAAATCTATTCATTTGATATGCATATCATTGGGGTGCCAAAAAAAAAATTATTTGACGTAATTAATCACGGGGTATCCGCCATTTCACATTCAGATTAAAGTCACTAAGCTAATCTTTAATTGTCATCCAAAACATACATTCCAAATTTTGAGGTTCATCCAAAAAAATTTGCATATAAACTAAAAAGACAATTTAAATAAAAGCTTGGAAGATATAAAAAATATGATAATCTTACATCACTTAATCCATCGGTGCGCAAAATCTTAGATTTCAGCCAACTAAGATAGTACACACGCACACGGTTTTTCTTTCCAGATACCGTCACCAAAATATTCTGTCCTTCTAACACTTCCATTTGTTGGAAGCGGCGTCGTGAGATCAATTGATATACTTTTCCCTGTCCCGAACGGTCTAACAACATGAGACCGTTCTCAGTACCGATCAGCAAATTAACACCTGAAAGATTCACTTCGTGTAATTAAATCGCGATTATAATTTAGCGAAAAATAAAATATTATTTACAACAGTTTTTAAAAGCGAGGTCGACTCACGGAAGGTTCGCAGCACCTCTATAAGAAAGTCATATGGTGAAGGTGTATTACCTTTACCATCAAAACTTTAAAAGGCAAGCAACAAAATTAAAAAATGTAAATAAAGATTCCCAATACTTATTTACAAAAAGTGGTTACCCAATACCTAACGATAAAAATAAAAACGAATACTGTACACTTCATATTTATACATTAGAAGCATATTTTTACATACTCATAAGGCCGATATAATATACTAACCCCAGAGGGCTGCACACAGAATCTCAGAGTTGAATCTCTTCTTGTATTTACGTATCTCGGGCGTGTCGGAGGAGAGATCGTGTCCGGTGGGCGTGACGTTGACGTTGACGTGGCTCTCGCGGCGCGAGGCGTTCCCGGAGCCGCCCGTGCCGCCGCTGCCCGTGGAGCCGGCGCCGAACCCGAACGTGAGGAACGATCGCTGCTTCTGTTGCAAGGGAAGGAACTGCTGTTGGGAGCCCACTGATGAATTGGAGGGCGAGTGCTGTAGCGGGTGGGGGGACGCGGCCCCCGATACGAACGACTTGGATGGAGTGGACTGGACCGAGGACGGGAGCGGGTGGTGGTGGTGGTGGGTCGCTGGCGTGCCTCCGGCTGCTATGGCTTGTCTATACTGTAAAAAAGAATAGATGGAATTAATGTTTAGTCTACAATATTCTTTCGTGAAGTAATATGCAAACATACATTAAAGTAGCCTTATTTATGTTTTTTACATTCTTTTTTATTCATAAAATAACAGTGCATACATTGATCAAAATGGTAGAGAACTTTGACAAAAACACATTTAAAACATTTCATAACAATCAAACTTAAACCCTATGATTATATAGTTTGTTAGTCAAAAATTAATTAAATCCATCTCCCATGATTAGTTTCATCTCATATACATGGTCGGAAAGTTATTAACGGCATGGCTAGTATCTACAAATTTTATGTCGGCGTACTTTAGTGAATAGTAGATCCGTAGATTGCAGCAGGCAATGATGTGATTCATTTCAGATAAATTTTAAAAAGGTGTTGACATTCAGATGATTGTGGCTGGTCATGTAAATAAATGATTATGCACTCATGAATTTAGATTTTTCAGACAAATTGTAATACAGGTAGACAAGACTTTCTTTTTTAATCTTTGTTAAAATAACAAAGATACAATACAATGTATATTTAAAATACTAGAATTATGAATAAATATCTTGCTGAACTAATTGGTTAACCAATGTAAATTATACGATAAACAATACACAATATGCCGGTTATTGCCGGGTACATAAAATATAAGATGTGTAACGGCGGGCATGGATAAAATTAAACCATAAGATCCATTTCTTGCTGTTATTAAGCGGACCAAAACGCTATCCTTAATCTACCTATATAAGCTATATAACTTGATGACCGAAAACTTGTCTGTATGAATGTATAAAAGCATGTCTAAAGAATGCATAAATAGGGAAGAGATGACAGCTCTAAGTTCAACAAACAACAGTCTTTTATGCTTCATGAAGCATATCTTGTTGCATCATTCGTTTCGTACTTACGCAGTGTTATAACAGCTGTCTGCAAACCGGTCGCGGGACGCTCCAGGGTGTTTGCATGATTGACAACCATTATCACATTAATACTATATACTAAAAGCTTCTCAGCATACATTTGTGAAACTATTGGGGTTCTCAACATTAAAATTTCAGTGTGGTCAATATCTTTATAATCATGTAATAGGTTAATTGAATAGTTTTTTGTTCAAATAGGTTCCAAAGGTCCAGTAGTTTTTATGTAACAAGCATATAATTTCTATGTTCCTATGATTATAAAAAATTGGATGTAATTGAATAATCTGAGCTTATGTTATTTTAAAGAATCTGTGATATAAAAACAAAAAGAATCATAAAATTATATGCCTATTGAAGAAATACATGTGGATTAAACGTAATAATTGCAATTAAATTTTTTTTAAAAAGAAATTATCAAAAATAATTTGACTTACAATAAAAAATCTTTTTTGATAACATCAAAGGCAATATTAGTTAGATCGTTAGGTGTACGACCACGGCTAAAAGCTAAAATTATTTTTTCCGTCGCGTTAGGGTTAGCGCAGTAATAACGTTGGGAGCCCCATTATTTGTTACTCATGACAGTCGCGGCTAGCTTACTTTTACCCTTTACAACAATGATATCAAAGCCCAGATAGTAATGGATATGATATAGTAGGCAAACTGGTGAAATTCGACAATAACACAATTTGCAAAACTCAATAACTATATATACTAAGAGTCTGCCTTTAAGTTACTATTTTGGCGAAATAATATAATATGTGTAGTGTATATATCCCAACAAATTACATAATATACTTTGATGTTACATTACGAGATCAATAAGTAATATAACTACAATATAATACGCTTGCGCCAAAGATATTATATATGTTTAGATAGGTCAGCTCAGAAAGACATAATAAGCCTTATACATATAGATTTTTCAGTATTTATTCTTATCTATAGGATCTTATAAAAATAAAGAATGCCTGACTATAACGCAAATAAGTTAAAGAGAGCCTAGATGTACTTATGTAACCATGTAAGAAGCTATACTTTTTACCGTGATTAATAAAAATTTCATAAAATTATATTTTTATACATTAAACTGCTTATAAACAAAATCACAACAAGTAAATCACGTGTAACAGCGGTTAGTGTAACTTCTTTCAACGCCAAAAATACACTTCGCGCTATTTACCCAACAGCGTCTAAAGTAGTTTTAGGTAGTTCAAATTATTAATTTTCACGTCCATTCGTTCCGGTACGCTGTAACTAAACATATAGTAATATCTTTGACTTACTGATGAGATACAAGTGAGTATAAGTGACGTCGTGTATTGTTCGTTGAGTGAAACATCTCACCTCCTCGCTGGTGGACTTGTCGTGGCGCGGCGGCGTTGTGGGCTGGCCGGCCTGGCTGAGCAGGTCCGGCAGCACGGAGCTGGTCCGCGAGCCGCTGCCCTCGTTCGCGCCGCTCGAACGGCCCTGTGTCCAACATTCATTAATGTCTGCTCTCCAATTTTGATAAAGCTGCGACGATTCCCTATTGAATGTAACGATGTAATACACACTTAAAGGTTACAAAGTGCGTAATAAAAACGTGTAATAACACACTACAGAATGTAACGGTCTATATTTTCAAGACGCGTAAAGTCTGTTATGTACTAAAATATATGTACGTTTATAATGCTAGATGATTACATATCTATCATGAGAGATCTCCACACTATGGTTAAGTTACCCATAAAGTAACACTTATTACAATAAACAATCTAATACTCTCTACAACTATGCAACTATGTAAAGTGAAATCAATATCAACATTTTAAAGGAAGTGTACAGAATAAATAATACTTTAAGATAAAATTATCTGTGCTTGGGAACAGATGAAAGCTAATATTACACAATTCTGTTTAAACGATTTATAGAAACTTTGTAGTTATTACCATTACTTGTTTATTTGAATTAAATCTTCTAATCTTAACAAAGTCAATAATTTTATATTTTTGTAGCGAGTTTAGTGATTAAATGACGACTTACACCACAAATTAATCGCTGTTAAATGAAAAGTATATAGCGAAAATATTTATAACTATTTTATATCCGTGTATCTTACCTGTATATTATATAGTTTTTCCTTACTTATGGACAGCGATTAACCGTTAGTGTGTATAGTTTTGCAACACCAGCATAGCTCGACAAACACAAACACGATAGCATTAAAATCATGCAAACAAAACACATTCAAGTTGGACGTTTTCTTTCCAGCTGCATGAAATTTCGAAGCGGACATTCCCAAAATTGTTAAATTTTGCTAGTGTTTAATGGCAGGATCTCGTGATTCGTCACTCGTTATCCGCGTGTCCTGGCAGGAAGACGGTACTCGCGCACAGATGAGATTGGGATTAATTCAAGTTAGTATAAAGATATTTTTAATATTTGGTGAGTGATTAGTAATAAAGCTTCTACGATATGATGATTTTAAAATATTCATTATTATAAAGTAACATATCAAAACCATTCCAAAAATGTAGTTCGAAGGTATCCCATACAATACACAAACTAATATGATATGAAAAAAATCAGTCACGCCAAAATGTAAGACGCGTGAGCAATATTAACTGAGGTTTTAAGTATAATAATTTAATTCATATATTTAAATTTCAATTACGCACAAAGTCTGCCAAACCCGAAAATATATAGGTACATAAAGGTAAATATTTAGTATAACTAGCATCTAATTTAGTATAATTGTGCATAAAACTAGACCATTCTCACACATAAGGTTCACAATAGCACCACCACACATATAGCTCAGGACTAGAATAAACTTGGTACTTATTGTATTATACTTAGATATTGTAGCATTACAATGGTTAGTTAAAGTTAGGTAAACGAACCCTCATACCAGAGTGTAAGTATAAATATTAATTCAAACTATCCCGAGCAGTGAGCAATTACCTGGTCCTGTGCGACTACCGCTTCCTGCCCACCACTTGTCATAAGTTCTGTGTGACGATTTAAGTGGGAATTTCTTCGGAATATTATATCCGATTCAGTCTTTTCTCTGCGTGGTTTCACGACATTATTCGCGTCAGAGCCATTGTTCACGTTAATTTTATTTTCGAGTGTGTTAGCAGTTAAGTCTAGAATGTCGGACTTTTCAAACGACGCACTATTAGTCAGGCAAATGCTAGTTGCAGGCGAGTCGCTATTAATGCTACTTTGTCGACTCGAGCCGTTGTTTTCGCTGTCCTGCCGTATCAATACCGCCACATTTTTCAAAGCTTCTATAGGATTGTTAGGAGGGACCTTCCTATCTGTCACTTTTTTATCCGTCTTTTTCATATCCTTTTGGGCCATTTTTAAGCTGTCGTTCATTTTTATAAAATCTGTCAAGATTGGCTCACCAGACGTTTGCGGTTTGGTCATTTGTTTTCGCGAATTGTTAAATATGCCGCTTGATCTCATTTGCTTCGAAATAGCTCCAGCTGGACTTTCATGTTTCGGAAAGTATATAGCGGAGTGTCTCGTGCTGGGGAGCGGGAAGAGATCAGAATTTTCTCGACGAAACCCTCTAAAGAAACGGTTCGGAGAGTTTAGTTCTGAGTCTTGTTCTTTTTTGTATTTGATTATGTCCGCGAGCTTATCTTGTGTACTTTTTTCTGTAGGTTTGTGGAATAATTGCTTGTGTCGTGAGGGAGGGGTTGCGATGGCCTTGTATTTAGACCACGCATCTTCCATTTCGATCCTGGACTGTCGCTGTAACTGCGCACGTTTCGGTTCCGGTTCTTTTTTGATTTCCCGACTTTCTTCTTTGTTATCTTTGTTTTTCGATGGGAAAAACCTAGCAAAGTCCCAGTCTTTGAGCAATACAGCCTCATCGACGTCAGTTTCTCTTTTTTCATTTTCCAAATTCTCCCTCTGATGTGTTTTGAAACATGTCCGATACAAAAAGCAAAAATAAATAATAAGAACATAATATTGAAAATAAATGATGGACCTAATTCGCTCACTAATCTTACTTTGGCGTGAAAATTAATACACATGATGTCAATATTTTCGGTATAGTAATTGTGACACCAATTTTGAGCATGTGCTTATTTAACGTTTTTTTTGAACGTAAATTCACAAGTATCAAATATATAGAAACTTCTACCGAAAAGAAAAGAATATATAATCCCCGCAATTTGGTATTGCGATTGGCGGCCATCTCAGTGACGAAGTCGAATTGTTAGTATCGTTCGCAACGTCAGCCAGTGCTTACGCGTATTGAGTGTCTCCCCGACGTATTTTTTTATTATAAATATAATAAACGATTGTCGGATCCTGGTTAATAAATAAGCGGTCAGGATAATACACGATTGTACCAGTGGCAGATAATTATGTATGGTAGTTACGTATGTGATATTCTTCTACATAAAACTTTCATACTATAAAATAAGTACCTCATATGTGGCCGTGATATATGTAAATCATTATTACATCGCACCATACGATAATTTATGTGTTTAATTTATCCACAAGTAACGAATAAATCCTTGTAAAACTCCTTGTGTTAACGTAAAAAAGTGTTAATTGACAACCCGCGACTTACCATGCGTTAAATATGCACACGCTCGAATGTAGAATGTATGATGCGGCAAAGGATGTTAACAAAATATAGCGTGTGGATATTGATGAACAGAATATATGCCTGATATCATTAAATAATAGAAATGAGAATGGCGGCGTTGATACTGGATAACTCGGTACTACACATTTATAATAGTGAAGTCTTCATATTGAGATTGAGTGTCTGATAGATGTTGCTATTAATTACGTGATGAGCAATAAATTGATTGCACAATCAGTTCCTGTAATTAGTAGATATCGAAATACATTTTCGTTATTATGATTCACAAGAGCGATACATATACTATGAGGTGTGTTAACTAAATTAGTGTTTACCCACTTTATAATCCTAAACGAAGTGGTTGTCATCATATAATATGTATTAGTCAATATTGTATTACTGACTGATAAAAACTGGATTAGTTACAAAGCCGTTAAAAAATAATACATGAGTATTTCTTTATTATTAATTAAAATTAAAATCTAGGGCTAGTGTCAAATCATGTGATTAATTGCTGGTTTCATTGAGTAATTTTTAGATCATGAACTTATCAAATGCTATGTAATCATTGAACATGTAAGATGTTGCTAATTCTAAAAAGGGTCAATAATTTATTAATTTCATTTATATGATTTTACAGGGATTTTCTATTTTTATAAATCTCATTAATTCATTGTCAACTTGACTGTGCCTAATTTTATCATTGTTGTGCATTAGTACTATTGTTGCCTAATATTTTAACTTTGAAAGACACATCTATTTTTGAGTTCATCTCATTGGAAAAGTGTGCATCGATTCGACTTCATACACCTTTGAGAACGATTATAAAAATTCAAAGATTTCATGCGAGTAGGTTTTTGTCAATGACAATTAATTTCTAATACGTATATTAATTTGAAAAATCACATTTAACTGGCATTCAAATAACACCACCTATACACCATATGATAAGATATATACCGTATATCCATCGACAACTGCAATAACAAGTGTCATATCCCGATATCAACAGTTCAACACGCGCCATTCCCACGTCCCAGGAGTCGGCAACAGATGAGCGGCGACTCACCCGCTTGACGAGCGTGCGGTCGACGTGCGCGTCGTCGTCGTCCGGCGTGGGCGGCAGCGGCCGCGTCGGCGCGCCGCCCGCGCCCGCCGCGCCGTCCTCCGCCACCGCGCTCAGCCCCGGCCTATAGCAGAACTCCGGGCTGAACGAACAAGCGGACACCCACCATACCGGGGGCGGGATCGGGGGACGGAACAAATCATACCGAGCAAATCAAAAGTAAAGGGGGAGGGAAACGTCACGTTAATGTCTGTTAGAACAACATCGTATTAATTCCAGTGGCATTTTTTCAAAATGATATCATACACCATCTAAAAGTGCATTGCTATACAGTAAAATTGGCGCTCAAATATACTAAGTAAATTAATATGTAAACTATGTTCTATTTTATTCGTTGATAACATCAAGTCAATCATAAATTAGACAATAGCTACATATAACCTACTTTTTATTTTTTATTTTATTTTCAGATTCTTAACTGAATAAACCAACACATTTATCAAATTAGTAAATCAAGAGTCACCACTCAGAGTGATTTAAACAGAAATTTAAAGAAAAACACTATTGCACAAATAAATATATTTTTCATGCCTCCCTTCTGTACTTACAGTGGCTTCGGTGGGTCACTGGCAAGTAAAGTGCCGTCATTGCGCGCTCGTCCTCCACTCTCTTCCACATCTGAATCACTGTCAGACTCATCAAACGTCGGTTCTGGCGGATTCCTTTCCACTGGTGGGCCTATAAAGATGCACGAAATTGACTAAGAAATACTTTAACAAATAAATGTAACAATCACTTGCCAATACAATTGACGAATAGAGATAGATTAGAAAATTATGTACTTGGAAATGACATAGAATAATGCATGTATACAATTTTAATGATGAAATTTTAAAAAATATTAATATATTAGAATAAGTTACCTTGACCATTAGTGGGAGCTCGCGGAGGTCTATTAGGCGGCTCATTGCCCGATACAACGCCGAGCTCGTTCAGCTGTGCGGCTAACTTGTCCAAATCCTGAAAACATTAATTACTGATATTTTTCAATCTTTCCTCGACATAGTAGACGAGTCTAATATTTAGCAAAGGAGTCGTTAATAAATCTCATACATATCGATGGAGGATATAAAAAAAATAGTGTCACTTAAATGATAAAGTCATATTGAGCTTTGACTAATACAGTTACTTATGATGAACTTTTGAGTAAAATTTAATGTTTCATGACAATTTGTATATAAAATTATAAATAGTAGTTTGCTGAACACTATTAGTATTTCATATCATAACTTTTATGATGTCACACCTTATAAAATGGCAATTTTCCAAATTAAATACAAATAAACTTTAAAAATATCTTAATTTATAAAAATACATTTAAATTTCTGTCAACACCTACCTCAGGCCTCCGCGGTGGTATCTGCGGTGAAGCATTAATCGGACGTGCAAAGAAAGTAAACAGCGTGACATGAAAATAAAAACATAAGCAAATAAACAAAAATGATATATACGAAAAATATAAATAAGCTTGGAAATTAAAAGAAATAATAATAAACCAACTTCTCATTAAATGATAAAATTAAAGTAAACATATCAATATTAAGAATAATTTATTTTTGACACATGTGTTAAAATATGTCCTAAATCCACACAACAATTCTCAATAATAAGATAAAATAACTGTGTTTATTTAAAATACGAAAGGGAAATCACGTTACAAATTGATATTCAGGTTACTTAAATAGTGTTTGGAATTTTAATTAAAATTCAATTATTTACTGTAATGTTAGTTTCTTTTTCAACGATTTAAGATATAAATATGTATTGTGAAAAGCTAAATTAAATATATTTACATCACTACAATTCACCATCTTTTCCCGAAAAGCGTAAGTATATAGAATTGGCGCACACCAAACAGTTATTCTGTCAAGGTGGTAGTTCTATAAAAACAATTTGTGTGACTCAATATCACACAGTACTAATATACATACAGAGTTTCATGTATGTGGCGTTGTCAATAAAAATTAAAGATAGTACCATGGGTTTGAAGTTGTGATGAGAGGAGCGTTGCGGGGGCTGCGGGCCGCCGGCCGGGGGCGTGCCGTTGTTGGAGCCCGAGCTGTTGGACGATCCCGATGACTTCGGCGTCGGTGGTAAGGGCCTAGATATAATATACTAACGTAAAAAAATAATCACAATACAGTAAAGAGTAAAGAGGGAAAAGGTTTTTCTCATGTTTAGAAAATATCTTATTTAGGCACTTAAACTACCTATTCAAGATAACAGTTCAGTTAATATCATATAAGTTCACAAAATAATGTTTTATTCAATTTGTAGCATTCTGAAATATGTGTAGTAGATAGTCTACTGTGTTACGCATTTCGCAAAAATATATTACAAATAAATGTTCTGACCACTTAATGGAACATAGACATTAGACAGTCACACTCTCTCGATTTTAAAAAACGAATGAACATTAAAAATTATGAAAACTTAATTAGTATGTTATTGTTAACTGGCAACGATCACAATTAAAAATATTTACCTATATCTGTTAGGCTGTTGAACTTGTGGGTCAGGCACCACAATCAGTCTTTGCGGAATGGGCCTTGCGGGCGGGCCAGGCTCTAGATAGGCATAAAATGTTAAAAGTTAATTGACGCCACAAGGCAGATCTCGCATTGGGGACGTAGCTTCGGGTTCACTTTTTATACAACTGATATTGTTAGAATTTAAGAGTTATATTGTCTGTATTCACAGTAGTTAGCCAATGTGTAGTTCCATTGGAACTACTGCAAATATTTATTATAACAGTTTTGGTTCATTTTAATACTACAAAATTTGGGCTTCAATAGATGTAGCGTAAAATAATTCTAGTAGAAAATTAATGTATAATATTCTATTATCTAGTACCAAAATACAATTAAATTAATGATAGTAGAATTCAGTAAGATTATTTATTGATGTAGCTAGGTCACCAAATTGAAATGGACTATTAGTTTTATGGCCAAAAAAACGTAAAAGTGTGGGAAATTCGACATTACCCGGAATTTCTTCACGTTCTTCGCGTTTGCTGTTCCGTTTGGGTGGAGGCTGTGGTTGAGGAGCTTCAGCAGCACCCCTGGTTCATTTGAAAATAAATCTTGTTAGTCTTTGATCAAAAATGGACTAGGCAGAACTGCTTTAAGCAACTACTTCATTGCTTGTGTATAAATAAATCAATTTTAAATGAAGTATCAGAAAGATCTACAAATCGCACATGGCCAGCGTGTTAGACTATGGCCTAAAACTCTCTTATCTTGAGAGAAGACAGCCCAGCAGTGGGACAATAATGGGTTGACGAAAGATTCAGTCGAAGGAAAAGGGAATCAATTACCAACTATTAATTAAGCTTTATTAGAACCAATAAAAACGATTGCAGTCAGTTATTTAGTACCTCTGAGTTTAGAAGCAGTGTTAAATAATTTGCTATAATCATATGACAGTCCACCAATTAACACTTGGCCAGCGCGGTGGACTATGGCCTAAAACTCTCTCATTCTGAGAGAAGACCGATGCTCAGCAGTGGGCCAATAATGGATTGATGAGTTATGACCGACCTGCCCTCCTGTATCTGCTGGAAGTTGCGCCGCAGCGTGTCGCCGCCCTGGTGCGCGGCGGCGTTGTGCACGATGGACGACGGCTCGCCGGCCACCGCGTTCTCCTCCTCCTCGCCCTCCGACCCAGAGTACTTGTAGTCCTCGCGCACTGAGTTGTCCTGCTTTCTCTTCTTGCAGCGATCTATGTGGTCCTTTAGCTGTATCCTAACCTGACGCTCGGTTGGTTGATCCCTGAATTTTATACAGTATTATTTAGTTTCGCATACATTAGCAGGAGCAGAGGCAATTGCAATGTTAAGCAGATACAAGAAAAAGGAGTACAATGAAATATTAGAATTAAAGATCCATTTACTAGAGACATATTATAATTGTGAATATTTCTGGGATAATTTGTGTATGTACTGAGCTTATGTTAACTCATATCAGTAATATAAGTAAAATATACTTTTATTACAGAACAATAATAAAAGAAATATCCATAAAATTCGACAATTTATTTGGATTCAATTGGAAATGCAGCAGGTGGTAGAACCAGTGTAGTAGTTCGACCGGGGAGGTACCACCGCCACACCTATTTCTAGCGTGAAGCATTTCTTGCGTTTCGATGGAAGGGTGTGGTTGCCGGTACACTTTTATATGAGGCGACCATCTTAGTCCTCGGGAGTAGCAAAACATCTGTGATTGACTTCAGATAGAACTCATGTTCTGTATGAAGTTGATTACAGATGTCCATGGGCGGCAGTGACCACTTACACCCGTATTCAAGAACAATACTTTCATAAGTAATGAAACAATACTATGCAAAGAGCGATAGTATCCTGTGCGTTCATTACGTCAAGCCATCTAATTCATAAACGATACTCAAGTAATACTTTGCTATGAGGTGCCATAGCGTTGGTTCGGACTCTGTAATTGGTCCATTTGTTGTAGCTGCATTCACTCTAGACTTTTTGACAACACTGACAAATCATTATTATTACGTTACTAGGTAACTTGTAACCAAGTTACGTAAACAACGACCAACCGCGAGTCGGACTCGAGCACTAAGGGTTTCGTATATTTCATACATTATCTGTAAAATAACATTAAAAAAAATACGTTGGTTGTATGAGAGCCCCCATAAATACTTATTTTTATTTCGTCTTTAGTATTTGTTGTTATAGCGGCCACAGAAATTCACCATCTGTGAAAATTTCACGGTTTATTACAGGTCGTTACATACAGCCCGGACAGATAGACCAACAGACGGCCTGACGAACAGCGGAGACTTAAGTAATAGGGTTTCGGTTTTACACTTTGGTTACGGAACCTTAATAAACGATGCTATGCGTTCCATAAAATAGCTCGACGGCTACTTTACCTATGCGTCGATTTTGACAAACGCATAGCGTTGGATTTTGCTTATGTATTGTCTATGAAATAATTTTAACCACCCTATGCGTTAGCTAACACTATGAGGCCACATAGTATTGTTTGTGAATACGGGTGTTACCATCAGGTGGACTGCATGCTCATTTGCTACTTCAGTGAAATAAAAAATAAATAAATAAGGATGGACAATGTGTAACAGAACACATGTAAAAAAAAATACTTATTCTTTTATATAAATGCGGTAAATTATAAATTGAAAATGAATATGGCATATTATCTCAAAGCAACAGTCATTGAAAGAATAGAAAAGTATTCCTATTATCTCACCTAATAAAAGAATGCTTCAAAAGATGATCAGTATAAGGCCTTTGATGATAGTCTTTTACTAAAACAGTCTCAATGAAACTATGAAACTTCTTCGCCCACTTCTTGGACTTCAGGCGGGGTGGAGGGTTCCTAAAAATATATAATTAGTTTAGTCAATCTTCATAATATATGTGACATAACATGTTATATTAGATAATAGCATATAACATCATATAAAAACCATATCTTTACCAACCAATTAATATCTACAACCCGATTACTAACATAATAACCATAAAATATTCTGTTTCCTATGTATTCCATTAAGTATTACTATACTTATATAATTTATTCATTCACCTTGGAATAAGAAACAGAGCTCTCATGGGATGCAGATCACAGAGTGGAGGCTGACTCTCAGCCATCTCAAGAGCAGTGATACCAAGTGACCAAAGATCTGAGCGATTGTCATATGTTGCTTCTGGATTCTCATCACAAGCAATCACTTCTGGTGCCATCCAGTAGGGGGTACCAATAAATGTATTCCGCCGACCAATAGTCCTGTCCAACTGTGCAGACACTCCAAAATCGACTAAAAGTAAAAGCACATAGGTTAACTTACACATTAGAGACATATCTTAAAGGTAGTAAAGCTGTAAAGCTTTACTTTTGTATGATACACTTTGATTAGAAATGCCACAACTTTTCCTGCTTTATAACATTTTTAAGCAATGCTATGTGTTAGCTTGTAAGGTAGGGAAGAGACATCTAAACAAGGTGGTCCATCATAGTTCTCAGAGGTAAAAATACACCAATGGCTAACATTGGGCTGGGCACTCTCATGCTATCTGAAGTTAATTATGATTTCTATAGGTGGTTTACTTCTTATCATTAGATGGCCTGCATGCTCGTTTAGTATTTTAAAACAGTATTAAATTAAAGCTCATAGTTATTCATTCTTACCAAGCTTCACTTCAGCATTGTCGGTGAGTAAGACATTCTGCCCTTTTATGTCACGGTGGATAACTTTATTAGAGTGTAAATAGCTGAGACCCCTCAGGATTTCTCGACAGATGTACGATATCCACTCCTCTTTGAGTGATTGACCTTTGGTTGATTTTACTAAGTCTGTCACAGATCCTGTAACACAGATAAAACCACAGTTAATTATTCATAATCAGTAATGAATCATGTGCATTTTTTTCCTTATTCATTTTTATATCCTTATTAGAAATCTTTAAATAGTAAAGAGTTTTAAGAAGTAAATACAATAGATAGTAGACAAAGAAGTAAATGAATGATTTTAAATTGACTTGTCTAAAGTAAATAATCAAGATTGATGGAAGAGAATTTTGTCTGTGTGCAGCCAATCGAAGTAACATTGTGTGAAATGAAAAAGATAAAATACACACCAGCACCACAGTATTCCATGACCAACCAGAGCTGGTCATCTTTCCCTGGGGGACTTTTCTTGATGAATGCACCATAGTATGTGGCTATGTTGCGGTGGTTTGAGTATTTTTTAAGGACATTTATCTCAAGCTTTATCTCTTCCTCTTCGTCCTGTGTGACATCCATAACCTTGATAGCTGCAAGCTGGCCCGTTTTTGTGTGACGACCCTAGGAATTTATAAACCAACATAATATTACATATCTGCACTAAAGTCATAATATGCTATTGTGTTAAAAAATTTCACATGTTATGTAGGCCAAGATTGTTATTTACATAAAGTAAATGGTTTCCATAATTATTCTGCTTGATCTTTTCCTACACATCTATTTGAAAAGAGGATGATTTTTTTAAATCCATAAAGAGCTTCATTACTATTAAACACGTTAATTATACACAATAAGGTTTAATCTACTTAGAAGGGGCAATTAACAAAAGTAAAACCTGTCAGATATAATAGGCCACATCTTTATTGAAGCTGCCTGATGGGCATTATTTCTGCTCATTGACATTAATAGGCTATCCTACTCTACAACAGATAACAGATGAACATGTATTTTAATGCTTACAATGATAGAATTGTTTTATTGTTGTTACTTCTCGGAAAAAATTACTAACATAGGTACATAAATATGTACGAACATGTTACTATATATTAATATATACACACCTTGTATACTTGGCCATAAGTTCCGTTTCCCACTACTTCTATTAGTTCGAATATACCAGCTGGGTCCTGAAAGCAGCCGTTCAATATAAATATATAGGAAAAAGCTAATTATAATCCTTATTATTGCACCTTTATGATTCACGCCCTGTGAGATCATTGCTCTCCGCAGTGGCTCCAGGGCGAGAGTCTAGACTAAGAACACATAATGAGTTCATTTATAATAAACTAGATTCACATAAAAATACCTTTAGAGCGCTGAGGTCAATGTCGTCTAATGAACAATTTACAGACGGTGCCAGTTGATGCGCCATTTTGAGTATATTGTCACACACGAAGACAAAGCACGAGAACCTTACATCAATGTAAAAAGTGTATAAAAACCCTTATTACAACATTGGCGAAGAGATTAATTAGATTTTATTCTTTACATTTGAATAATTTATAAATCTCATTGTTTACAATTAATATTACAGAAATTACAGATACACAATCTATACACCGCACACACACCCGGTGGGGATGCTACTTAACGAAACTCTCAAATCTACCATCAAAGGCTAATTTTCTACCATATTCTGGGAGTGTGACCAGTACAAGATAAGAAAAAGTACGCTGATTTATGGTAGTCGTACCTTTTTGGTAATAAAACTATTTAGTTAATACAAAGAATAAAAATTATAGAAACGTATTTTAGTGATGCTGCAGGTGGGCTGAGAACTTCCCAGCCCACCTGCAACAAGAAGTAGCAAACTACATATCATGGAATAAGCAAATTCTACAAAGTGTTTTATGTATAATGGCAAATGTCATAAGTTTTTTTTAATAAAAGAAAACCAATTTTAATAATTCAATTTTCAAAATTCTACTCAATTTATTGCAAAACTTAAGCACATAAGATAATTAGATAGTTATAATTTGATAATACGTTTTGAGTGCTATTTAATTTCTAATTCAATTTAATAATTAGGTAGTGACTGTATAGACGGTAGTATGAAATAGTAATAGTAATAATAATAGTAGTTTTTCATACAAAAATTAAGGTAGCACAAAAATATCACAATGATTGGACGATTTCGACAAGCTGCAATTCAAAGAAAATAAATAGGTCGTACAGTAAATAAATAAAAAAAAGTAATTGTTTTTGAACCCGACTTCCAATTTTTGTTTTGATTTCTTATTTTGAGTAATTAACTTATTTCGAGCTATCCAGGCAACCGACCGACTCTTGCCGCCCGCAATCCCGGATGCCCCCCTTTTAGTCGTTTCTTTCGGCAGGCAGGGGATGCCGTAGCCCTATTCTGATCCCGGAACTTGATTTTCACCTAGTTCTAGCGTGAAGCAACTTCTTGCGTTTCAGTGGAAAGGTGTGGTTGCCGGCACAGTTGAGGATTGACGACTTAAGATGGTCGCCCCATATAAAAGTGTGCTGGCAACGACACCCTTCAATCGAAGCGCAAGAAATGCTTCACGCTAGAAATAAGTAGGCCGGTGGTACCTTCCTGGCTGAACTACACTGATTTGAACACCTGATAAATATTCAATAATATATAAATTTAAAGTCATTATTTTTACTAACATCGAAAGTTTTATTTCAGCAATTCCTCTTCAGTATGATTATATACCTATGTATTTTCGTGCTCAAACTAAGCATAGGTATACATGTATAATACATAAAAACCTTCCTCTTGAATCACTCTAACTATTAAAAAAACTGCATTAGAATCCATGGCGTAGTTTGAAAGATCTAAGCTTAAATTGCTTAAAAGCGACTTTGTTTTTAACCGACTTCCCAGAGGAAGGAGGTTGTCTATTCATCACGTACATATATAATTATGTATATTTTTTTATGTATGTTCGGGCGAAATGGCTAGACTCCGTCGACCTATCGGCACGATTCAAACGACATTGTATGCGGCTAGTTTCACAGGCGGTCCCATATTTAGTAAATTGAAAAACTTTCAGTAATTTTACCGGAAAATTGGAAAATGTCGGTTTCTTAAAACCTTGAATAACTTGAATGTATTTGGACCTATTTAATTTTCCTTCTTTCATTCGACAAGAAATGTATATGCTGCGATGCTTTACTCTTCGAGTTATGGGGTGGAACCACCACTCCTTATGTTTTGTAGATAAATTGAGATAACTCAGGTTTTGACGATTCGATTCTTATGAAATTTGAAATGTGCATTAAGTATTTACGGTTATATAGTATGGTAAAAAAATGACCTTCAACTCCTCGATCCTGATTGACCTATAACTCCTCAACGCTGATGATGGAGGGTACTGCAAGACTAAGCTGCAAGAGTTGGCCATTTGGTGCTTACGGATATATAATGAAATAGCAAAGCAAAGATATATATTGAAAAATTTGACCTTCGACTCCTCAATCCTGATGATGCAGGGATACTGCAGACCTAAACCGTAAACGTTAGACATTTAGTACCTACTCACGGATTTATAATAAGATTGCTAAGCAAAGGCATTCGACGAAAAATTGAACCTTCTCAATCCTGATGATGCATGGATACTGAATGCCTAAATCATAAAACTTAGGTATTTCAAACTTGCGCATTTATGATGAGATTAAAAAGGTGTAAGTTAGAACATTAGTTAAACGGTGGCAAAAGGTAAAAATGTGACCTTCACCTCCTCAACCCTGATAATGCAGGGTACTGCAAGACCAAGCCATAGAAGTTGGCCATCTGGTGCTTACGTATGTGTAATAAGATTAATAAGCAAATATATAAGGTGAAAAAATTGATCTTCAACTTCTCAACCCTGACGATGTAGGGTTACTGCAAGCCTAAAATTCAAGAGGCTATTTCGTGATTAAGGATTTATTAACATATGACGGGTTAGGTTAGGTTGGAAGTGGAACTTAAAAGAAAAATAAAGACTAAGCAAGCAGGGCACGGCAGCACCCTGCGCGCAAAAGTAATGTAAGGTATGGCTTAGGCTTAAGTTTAATTTGTCAAATTAGGTTGAGTTTGAAATAACGTTTTCATTTATGTTTGAACTATGCAGCCTTATTGATATTATGTAATACACTAAAAAGCGTGTTTTTATTTTTACAAATAATACAACCGACTTCCATGCCACAAAAAAGTAAAAAATAATTTAAACATTTGTTACTTTAGAACATACTCAGTAGGTACTTATTACATAGTTCTGAAGTCGGCGTTCATATATGACATGGTTCTCTCATAGCAATCCAGCGAAATATGTTGAGCGCCGACTTCGGATCGAAGTACTGAGTATAAATCTAAAGAAACAAATGTTTAAATTATTTTTTACTTTTTTGTGGCATGGAAGTCGGTTGTATTATTTGTTAAAAAAAAATTGCATAAAAATTTCTAAAATAATCAGTGTTTCTCTGCTATATTATACATGTATTATACATAAAAACCTTCCTCTTGAATCACTCTATCTTTGAAATAAACTGCATTAAAATCCGTAGCGTACTTTGAAAGATCTAAGCATACGAGTACATAGGGACAGACAGCGAGAAGGGACTTTCTTTTATACTATGAACTGATGTAGCGACTAATAAGTATTAGTCGCTACATCAGTTCATAGTATAAAAGAAAGTCCCTTACATCATGAAATTATTATTTATAAGTACTTACTTATAAATAATAATTATTATTTATAAGTACTTACTTACTTACTTATAAATAACTTACTTACTTACTTATAAATAATAATTATTATTACTTACTTAATAATTATTATTACTTACTTATAAATAATAATTATTATTTATAAGTAAGTACTTATAAATAATAATTTCATAATTATTTTTAATAAATTTAATTTATTGTTTACTTCTGGCGCGAAACACAATACAAATATTCGAAAAGAAGAAGTGAAATTTGTAAATAGAACAAAAGAAAACAAATGAATGTATTTAGTCTGGATGTTTTGTTTTAGATAATAGAATCGCCCCAATCTTTAATGCATAACTCAGTATTATATACGTAGTGTTTTAGTAAATCTGCAAATCGGTGAGTGTGTTTGTAAATTTATACAATCTAGACATAGTTAAAGGAGATGTTTCAATCTTGGCTAGGTATATGTACACCATCTCAAAAAATCGAGAAAAATCTCAAGAATCCGAAAAAAATACTTAAAATTTATAAAAACGTGTAGTTTTCTGGTACAAAACCAATTAAAATCAACTATTTTCTTCGTTTTCCAATATGGCGGAACAACTGATTTAGACAGTCTGTGGACAAAACTATAGTTGTCATTATCTGACAACTGTCATATTGATTCTTTTACTAGATCCATTCATCTGTCTTCTTGTTCTTAAATTTTCACGGAATATTTTCGTGTGCGTATTGTGTTGGAGTTTCTATATCAAGTTATCAAACCCCTGGCTTACATGTCTTGGATTTCGGATCGCTACTTACCTCAGTTGACTTGACTTTCATATTTTGGACTGTTCATCGGTTAACCTGTTGGCCAGGCTAGTGAATAAAGGATTTACATACTCAACTTGGACTTCCAAAAATCAACTGATTTATTCGGGTTTGAATTGAAATCATAATTGTAATTGACTAATAGCTATGACGTAAGATTAGTCTTTGTTTACATTTGTTTTCATAGAACCATAACTATACAAAAGTTTTAAGGTTATCATAGCTAAGCTGCATAATGTATTAATAAGTTTTTCCTTTTTTGCACTGGATCAGAATTCAGATTAATCACTGACAACTGATTGTCATTGTCACAGTTTGATTATTAACCTCAACTGTCAAAATGAAATAATATCGCCGCCATTATATTGTGTTGCAATTCTAACTTAAAATTCTAGTCTTGTACCAATAAACCCAGTCGATTTTAATAAAAAGCTTAGTTTAAAAGTGCTCTATACTTTACTGGCCTTTTTATCATATGGTGTACAGATACCTGGCCAAAGGTCCATACATTTTGAAACATCTCCTTTCTTTCATCCTTAGGTTTTCAATTATATCTCATTTTTCTCCAAATCTATATTTTCTATATTACTGGCTGTGCCCGAAGTCTTACACGCGATTAAATATGAAACCGACCAAGTGGGAGTCGGACTCGCGCATGAAGTGTCCCGAAAAAACGACAAAAATCATGTTTGTTGTATCGGAACCCCTTTAATATTTATTTTATTTTAATCTAATTATTTATTTATAAATTGATTACATAACGCAATATTATGTGAATACTTCAAGCGTCTATGTGTTCCTGTTATTAATATCGAGATAAAAAATCATGTTAGTTTTACGGAAGCTCCCCTTCATTGTTATTTTATTCTGATTTTACTATTTGCTGTTATTGCAGCAACAGAAATACATCATTTGGGAATTTCAACTCTAGCTGTCATCATAAAATACAGCCTGATGACAGTCCGACGTAGTAACAGTCTTGAGAACGGGATTCCATTTCTACCATATGGACACGGTATTCGCACCATCCACTAAATCAGCGGTACTCTACCTTTTTATTGTAGGGGACATAAACATGTTTCAGCAGAGCGATCCCGGGCCGCAAGTAGTGGCGTAACGTGGGGTTAAGATGCCCGGGGCGAAACAAAAAAAGGGTCGCGAACACTACTTACTCCAAATTGACGACCAAAAAAATGTTGACAAATAGGTATAAATTCAGCTGGGCCAATCCGCCGAAAAGTGGCCGAGCCGCAGGTTGATTATAGCTGCACTAAACTGTGGAGTTGATGGGGCACTAATGTTGCCTCTCTAGATTGTAATAATTTAATTATCGTTTTCAGTATTGTGAAGCGATATTTTTGTAACGAGGGCTGTACATCCTTTAAGAATCTGCCCGAGTGAAGAAGAAACCCTTGAGGCACGAATATTCCATACCCCCCTCCCTATACCGGTAACAAGGCCGTAGTATAGGAGAGGCCATCAAAGTGTAAGGCGTCTTTTAATTTAACATTTATAATTTTCAAGCAAAAAGTGCAAAATAGATAAGACGCCGGCCCTCAAGTCACAGAAAATAAACGAAGCAAAAATCCCCTACGCTCCTTTGGTGTACCAAAGGAGCGTATGTATACATGATCCTTGAATGATCCTTTATTTACCTCTTTCCTGTTGTTTACAAATGTTAGTACGTACTATCCTATGGGACTGTTGCATTTTTCGGAATAAAAAACAATCTATGTCTTATTATGTATTACAGATATAGGACCAAAATTAGCCTATATTAACCTATAGGTTATTTTTTACTTAAAATAACTTTTTCACTATAGTCTAACTCTATGTCGAATTTCATTCAGATTCGTTCAGCCGCTTTGGCGTGATTGAATAACAAACATCCTTCTGTTGATCTTATAAAAGTTTTTCCTTTATGATATTAATAAGACTAATGATTTTGGTAGGTCTTAGGATATTTATTTATTATATCTAAATATATTAAAAAAGGGGTTTTTTGATATCCATTTTCAGTAAGTACTTCGAGGTTCTTTAGAAGGTTCTAGTAATTTAGTAACACATTCTTTCCAATTACTTATGATTAAAATATATTTTTGAAAGATATTAAATTAAAAAAGTCAGTTTAAAAGAATTTTTAATTCATAATAAACATTTTATTATTCATTATTCATGCATACCAATTGCTTCAAAACAACTTTCGCCCATGAAAAGTTTGTAAAGAGTTATTTTATATACCTAGTTTTTTTAAATAATTATGTTTAATGCTTAGAAAATATTCGAAATTGTCGATATTTTATTATTTTATATAAATAATTTAATTATTCGTTCGCTTTTCGCCGTTTCATATAAAACATTATACAGAGACGTAAACATTTGGAAAGTTGAAAATGTATTTTCCGATTTCTTAACCGGATTTATTAACACTTTAAAATAACACTTTCAAGGTTAAGGCAAACGTACGTAATAAAGTTTTAAAAATACATTGTCCATGTAAGCGATAACACTTGAAGTCAATTATGAAAAAAGTGTTATCCAGTTTAGTAGACCGCTGCGGTATGACTGCTTTACTTCCTTAAAAATATCAGTTTCTCCTAAAATGATTTGTCACCAAGCATTAAAGTTACCTTGACAAATTTAATTGCCAATTTATTAAGGCACAGATCTTTGTAGTCGGTCTTCTTATGCTTGTTCGATCAAGATTCGTGACCTCATAAATGTCATTATCTACGTGCTCCAATTTTATACACTCATTCTACTTTACAGACGTCGCTAAAATGTCTATCTACATATCTAAGTAAGTATGCGTTATCTGTGCTTATTTCTAGACTAGATGGAGCTGGTACGAGTAAGGCGTGTGTTATTGCACAAACACCAAACGAAGATTATTGACTAGATATTAAGTATAGAAGTAAAATACAGCCTCGCTGCTACGTGCGGCTGCGCGGCCGTGCATACCGAATCGTAAGATCAAAGCACGCATAGGTACTTTACCAACACCGATACCCACACGCCTCCGATACGTGTACGCGAATCTCTGTGGTAGTGTAATAGAACACACAGGCGCAAGCGCACGGCAACACTAATAAAAGTATAATAAAAGTTACCAAGACAGAAGTGCGGCGTACGGTACTATTTGTTTGGAGGGAGGTTGGAGGCACTCATACAAGCGAGGGAGAGGCTGTGTTGGCGCGGCCTGCCAGTTTACCGTTGCGAGGCGCGTTGTGCGGCCGGACGCTGTCACCCGCGCGCCGCCGGCACCCTGAAGCACCGGTCTTCAAGCCTCTACTCACCATCGTCGACAGAATTTCCTGGAACTAACCCCCAGGACTATATGGACTTCAAACTGTGTACATTAGGGTGTTTATGAACTAATCACTCGAGTCTCTATCGTAGAGACGAAGTGCTACTACTCGTGCCTATTTCACTGAAGTGCTAAAGAGATTTCTGCTTCTTTATTGGATCTTTTTGCCACCAAAAAGGTGAGTTTTGACATTATAATCTAATTTTTAACTTTAAGTAGCTTTACTAATACATGCACTTGTATAAATTGCATGTAAGTAGACGTTTGAATCAGCGAACTTAAGAATAAAGAAAAAAAGTTCAAATAAGTTAGTCCACGTTGTCTCAGCGAGTAGGTACAGAAGCTATGATTCACAAAATAAATCGCCAGCTTTTCCGCTAACTTTTGTTTGCTTCATACTATTGTATGTAAAAGTGTAACAAATCCGTCAAAATGATTTATGATGAGCAAAAAGAGCTTTCATTCGTTTCCAAGGCACCTATTATTTTTTTTCAAATTGGTATGTAGTTTTTTCTACTGAAACTGGTAAGTTTGAGAAGCTTATTTATAAAAAGTAGCATTCATATTGGAATGCTATAATTCATTCAGCTTCAGGCTAATCCTATTTTTAGTGTATCTAATAACATTATATACAGTTTTTGAATAATTCATGGAGAAAAATATTGGTATGAGTTTTCATTTAGATGAAAATACGTTAGGTTATGGGTAAAGTAAATAATACATAGTAGTAGGTATATTTTAATTAATTATAAGTATTCCATAATATGTGAATATGTGTATAATGTCCATTTCGTTTTAAATAATAATATTATTATTCCAAATAATACCATACTAAGGTACGGAAGTTAATTTTGTATGTTTAGTCAATAAATGTAATGTATAATATAATAAGACCTAATTACAATTTGTTTGTATGACACTGATAACTAAAAGTAGAGAAATTTTATAATGACGTAGAGTCTTTTAACACATTTTTGTATTACTTATTATTGTTAAAAAATAAAGTAAATAAAACATTAATTGTTTTATCGCACTTATTATTTATAGGTATACTCTAAAGACACCAAGCCTTACCAGTTAAACATTTTAAGGTAACAATAGGAGGCAACTGCGGCAAGGCAACCATAATACCAATTTTTTTATTGTGAATACCAAGCGCATTTGGCTACTTTCAATTTCCTTAGATACCCGGTGAAAATTCATATTGTTATAGTTAGGCTATTGTTTAAGGCACGTAGATTAAATTAAATAGAACTGAAAAATAAACTAAAAACGAATACCCGTATTGCTCCGACTACGTAAAGTATGAAATAAGAAAATCTTATAGGAATTATCAGAGGATAGCCTATAACAATCCGACGATCAAGTCGGACAGTATGATAGGCCATACGACTAAATCTAAATTATTGATAAGTAAGGAAATAAACATACAAACCACATACGTACACACAGACATATGTAGTCATGTACACAACAATCAAAATCGTATGCTCCCTTTTTGGTCGTCGTAGCTGGGAATAACAAATGAAAATGTATGAATGATAAAGTTTTTCAAAATGTTTTCATAAATATCATACTTTATCTTGTAGGACTATGATAAATTAATAATGGTGCTAAGAACCTGAAGGGAAGTTTTCATAGCGTAAAGTTATTAGTCATATGAGGTGGTCATTTAAGTATTTACGTATATGAAGCTGCGGTGGCAAGTAGGATCAAGTACAAATTGTTTTCAGGATGAAAGTTGGACAAGTTTACTTGTTGGCAACTAACCACCATATATAATAATATATACTGTCTTTTGAACAATGCTTCATTAGCGAGTGTATAATGAAACTGAAAGTAACAGAAGTTATGTAAAAATACTGATCGTTAGTGTCTTCAAAACTAAATAGAAGAAACGGCCGGTCAAGTCTTCTCTTGATGTATCTCTGTTTGGGTTACGTCTTATGTGTGAGTTAATAATTGGAATATCTTTAACAACAGGAATTTACGTAAAAATAGTATCGTTGACACTATATTTTTTATCAGCATTGATTATGCAGTTGGGGTTTTCCATTGTTAATACAGAGAGCGGTTAAATCTCCATGCACGCTGCAGTCTAGAAATAAATGACATGTTATTGTCACACAGAATTAGTCAGATATTGATTAAAATCTCTGATGTATAGGAAAAGGTAATTATTAAATATGATATGGCCATTTTAAACTACCTTCAGTTACTCAATATGACGTGGTCCATATAAGATTGGTCCTTACTGCAAAGTTCTAGAAGTTCTAGAAGTACTAAAATTAAAATTTAAAAGCTATTTATTAGCTACGTATTTTAATACAAGAACGATATGTTTAATTACAGTACACTCTAATTGCCTACCCTAATACGATAACTGTATGATCAGGAATCTATTATATTTTTATAGAATTAATAATATTTCCTTATTTCGATTGTAAAATATTTTATGAGAGTCATTATTCATATATTTATAATTTAATTTCCTGCATTTGAAATAGGTATTTGAAATATATTCTTATATTCTCAATATGCCTTACTCAGATTGACCACAAGAGTATTTTATACCTACACAAAAATCTGTTGAAATTACAGTTAATCAACTTGGTTTTACTGTTTTACTTTATACGAACCAGTAATCTAGTAAGAATAGTAAGTAGTAACAATTATGTTTTTTAGTATTAAAACGTAGTAAGATGCTATTAAGTTAACCAGCGGGGGTGCGCTCTGGGCGTGTACTACGATCATTGTTCGCAGCTTGCAAAGTAATACTGTATCCAATGACCTATGTAGATACTAAGAGATCCGCTGCGTTGCGATGATGTATTGCTATACATTTAATAAATGTTAAGACGCAAATACCGATTCAACCATCTCTATATCTCGCATAAAAACTATAACTTCATTGTTAACTTTCTTCTTATACTTTAAATTGATTTGTATATTTATTTTATTTCTGATTTTACCCCTGTTAAGCAAATAACTTCATTCTTATGCTATTTGTCATCAACCCATTACTGTCCCACTGTTGGGCACGCGTCTTCTCTCAGAATGACAGTCTTAGGCCATAGTCTACCGCACTAGCCAAGTGCGAATTGGTAGACTCCAGACACGTTTGAGAACTTTTTTAAAGACTCTCAGGCGTGTGTGTTTCCTAACGATGTCATTTCCATCATAGTATAATAAATTTCTAATACGCACATAATTTTACAAAATTCAGTCGCGCTTGCTTGGGATTTGGACCTCGGACCTCCCAATCGAGAGCGCAAGTTTCAATTATTTAGCTATCACAGCTCCTTTATGTTATATGTGGTCAGTAACTTTACCTCCTTAATTAATCGCTGTTTAAGTAAAGTTTGTAGTGGTTTAAATTCACTATATTTATGATGCGGAAAATATTTGTAAATAAACTCTACAATGTCCTACTTCTGCAAAACTTCAGATAGTGTTAAATATATTAATAGATGCACTTTTCCTGTGATAGATTAGTATACAATTAAGACTTCATTCGAAATAATGTCTATACGTACTACAGATAAGAAGTTTTTTCTATTATATTTCTCGATCGATCACGAGAAATTATATTTATTAAAACCAAGAAGGTAGCGTCTGCTTATGAATGAATTTTGTGTTCTTGTGTGAATAGGTAGGTGGCATGTGTAGATATCTATATTTGATTAATAAACTCATTTTACTTGTAACTTTATATACCCAATGTGTATTATAAAATTTGATAATTTTAGAAGCATTAGGTCGACGAAAAGATATTTCAATGTATCTTTCTTATAAATTCACCTATAGTATAAGTAGATAACTAAATCAATAGATTTGTTAAGGTATCCGTGTTCTGAGGTTTTTATTTTAGGTAGCTAAATTTTCCGCAAAGCAAGGATGGAGGACAAAAAATGCGTTTAATCGGCGTAGGCAAATTGGAGTGAAATGACCGACATGACACCTTGACCCCTCGTGGGCGCTCGTGGCGAGACGCTAGGCGGAAGGTTGGTGCTCAACCGACCGAGACGCACTCCTGCGCAGAAAGTGTTTGTCCTTGTCACAGCACAATGCCTAACCTTTGACCCTGCGACTAGTATAGGCCAACGCATCATTACTCTTTCTTTAATAGAGTTCCAATTGTGCTTTACAATCCGCTATCAACTAATATGAATAATGTAATCGTGATGATATACTGTTTTATCGTTGTGCTGAATCACTGTCAAATTATATATACTTATAGCACTTAATTGAAATTTATTCGTGGAAATAGATAAGTGGGTAATTTTTTTGTTATAACTACTTCATTTCATGGACTTTTCTTTATTATAGCAATGTATCAAAAATCACTTCACTTATAATTAATTGGGAAGAAGTGACTATGAGAAATATGACCTTAACATTCTTCATTCAAACGAAATCCCTTGTATAGCTTCTCTACACATAGGTAGATCATGATGATAAAATATTACCTATCATTATTGCTATTGAGTTAATTGGATCGTACGAGCAATAATAGAATTGTTAAAATGTCTGCATACATTTTTCGTTATGCGTAAAATTTTGACAGGAACAACAGTATATCTACTTGCGTCCCTTTATATTTAAAAGCCCACTAATATATTACGTAGATATATACATTTTCATCTGATTATTCAGCAGGCCACTAAATATCAATTTTAAGTTTGACTCGTTTGATTTCAAGATTGTTTGCACTTTAGGACTATAGACATTTTGTGATACGACAAAAATATATATATTTAGTTTGTTACATGTCGAATTTTCAAATTTCAAAATTACTTTAGGAATATTAAGTTAGTTAAATTTAATTTAAAACTAAATCACGTTTTTATTACACTAAAAGAAATAACCATTTCTTCTGCGCTATAAGTGGTGATAGGAAAATGTATGTTTCCTTTTTAGAGCCACATCGCTAATAAAAGGAAATTTATGAGCGAAACTAGCGTTATATGGAAAATCGAAAAAAAATGAAGTGTGTTGTCCTAAAATACATTACAGGCTAATTAATAATTAAACTCTTATTGTTAAATGACATTTAGTAACACATCTTGTAAAAAATATATATGCGGATGAATTTTCAAAGGCTAACGCGTGACTAATCAACGCATTAAGCTCGATACATGTGTGTAGTAATACTTACACTTGAGCCAACATATAAAAAAATTCGTGTATTCATACATCGAAATAGGCAGATATCTATACCGCTGTCTAGTCGTTTTTGTCGAATATTAGAGTCGAAGAAACCGCTGAATACCGCTAGCGCCGCACTCGGTTATTGCTCTCAGATTCCGCAACAAATTAACATGTATTCGGTACAACTACATTTTATACTTAGTATTTTTGCGATAAATATGGTATTTCACTATGTAATAACCCTAAAGTTTAAATTTAAAAATAGATAACATAAAAAAATGTTAGTCGGTTTAAAAAAATAATTAAAATTGTACTGTCATTGTTTACAGGCAACATAATATGGAAGTACTATTTTTAAATTATATAAATTAACAAAGACTGCATACCTTCGTCACAAACAAGGACGAGGTCATTATGCATTGTATTTTGAATCGAATTATTTTGTCTTCTAAGCTCGTGGTAGAGACCGATACTAAATTCAAGACGTGATACTATTTAACTGACTTTGTTTTGCTTCCGAATAATACAGATTTTTATTTTATTACTCCTGTAATAGATATTGTCTGCATTGTCTATAGCATAATAAACCTAATTAGAATTCAATTGAAGTAGTCTCGAATTGGATGCGTATAATGTATCTATACGCATCCAATTCGCTAAGATTGAAAAAAGTGGTTTCTGTGACTTTATGATATTTTAAACGAAATCAAAAGTAGGTACACAAAAATATTTTGTTTGTAATTGTATCTATAGTAGTTTATACACAAGTGCAACGTATAGACTACTAAATTAAGTATTATTAGAACAGCGAGGAAATAAATAATGAAAGTTTCTATGAAACTCGCGTAATGTCTGAGTTTAAATTTTGAATTATTGATGATTGCTTTTTTACTTTGCATCCGTAACATTTCCAAGCAAATTTATCCTGAATCTATGTGTTAATGTATTTGATTTCCTTTCCTTATTGACTTACTATATTTTGATGTATACGTATAGCGTTTAAATTCTCACGTCTAATAAAGGGAAAGTTTATACGAACTCACCGACAAATATTCACGAAATATAAAGGTATTACTTAATTTGGTCAATTTTGTTTTACTTGTACATAATTAAATTTAAAATAAAACATAAAAGGTGCTTTTGTGAATACGTTCAAAATTTACGTTAAAATTGGGAGTAAGAGAAGATTATTATAGACAAATATTTTAGGTTCAAATTATAACGGTATTACTTAAATATACACATAAGAACCTTATCGTACTTATTGAAGTACTCTCAAAGTATAGGAATGCGATACAGAATTTTAAGAAATAAAGAACTACATCCAACCAACCGCTATAGAAGATTAACTTTACTTAGTTTATAATTAGCTATTGCACCATTAAAAAAACTTAAACGCTTTCTACACTCATAGCCCCATAGTAGGATTTTCTCCTGGGTGCCATGGACAAAGACGAATACACAAACACCTACCCAGAACAAGAATCTATAGCCATCATACAGCCACCTGTATGGCCGGGAATCGAACCCGAAACTGCGTGTCAGACCAGTATGACAACCGCATCGCCACGCGGGTCATTATACTACACCATATACACATATATTACCGATAGGAAATTATTAAAGTGATGTAGAAGACTTTACATAGTAGGTACTTTATAATTTTTGTCATTTCTTTATATCTTAATGAGTAGTCCAAAGGCACTAAGGATATTACTGTGAACTTCTGTAGCTTTAAAAATAATAATTTATGTGTACTTAAGTTATATTTTCTTCGCAAGAGAAATTTAGAAGCAAAATGGAAACATTGTGTGTTAAATTTATGCGGACGAAGCCTGGGGCTCATACAATAAAATCGACGGAAAAAACAAACATAAAGCCGTAAAAGCAGTAGTGCAATAAAATCATAAATCAAAGCAGGTTCAGTGAGATAGCTGAATGACAACGAAGATAACATAAGAGAAGCATAAGTTTTAATTGTATAATCATATTTTATTATAAGTAAATCGATAGTGGGAAGATTGCCGAAAAAAGTTAGTCGTGTCTGAGATATACGCATAGCTAGTCTCAAAACAAGAACTGGTTTGTTGTTGAAATATTCGATGATAGAGTGCAAGTGAAAGTCATGATCGTACATATTATAAACAGTTCCGTTTAGATTTTCTATTTGGCAAAGCGATATGAGTAGACTACTTGAAAATTGGAATTTATAACAAGAGCCGAGAAACATACCAAACTGCACGCATAAAGTCGCGACTTCAGGCTTCTAACTTTAGTTGAACGTTTAAGTGCGAACGTAGCAGAACTCGATATTAAATGATATTTGGAACTTGCCTACGTTGTTTTCTTGTGCGGAGTCAAGGGGTTCTTCTAGCAAGATCTAGAAATTGTTGACTGCAAAGTCAATTATATAAAAACTAAAAATATACAGACGTAATGGAATATTCAGGTCATGCTGTCATATGTATAAAATGTTGGCTAGCATTAGTAACCACTACCGGAAGTCAAACTTGGAACCCATATTCCGTAGTGTTCGAACTACTCTAACCGGTTAGCAATTACATTTCATGTTTATAAGCATAATTGAATCCAAACACGCATATTACAGACCTATTTTTTGTTCTTAGTTACACTTAGGTTACACTTGCAAAATATTTAATCCCACAGCTACATAAATATTGCATAAATTTACCTGTATATTATTTTGTTAACTACTTACTGTTATAAATTAATTATCACATATTTTGAAGGTAATAGGAAGGCGTAGTATGTATTATATTGCACTGCAACATTATAGAACAGATAAGATTTTTTTTTGGTATCGGTATATAATAATTACAATTTTGGTTCATTTTATTATTATTTACCAACCCCACCGGCCAGGCAGATCGATTAATATATTTCACATTCATATGAAAGCTATAGAGAGCTTCTTGATAAATGTTTATTAACTGAATTTTTGTTTTTATATATATGAAAGGCAAAGATAATTAATGTATGACATGAAGTAGAGTAAATCCCTTTAAACTTTAAATTTTACACAGGTTCTATCACAGCAAAATATGAATATATGCTGCTGTTTTAAGTAACATTACTAATCACAAAAGACTTTTCAATTTAATTGTTAATTGTCCTTAGTAACTTTACGGAACTCTACTTGCTTTTATAAGTTTAATTACTGAATTTTTTTATACTCCTTCATTTAGTATAGAACCAGTGGGTGTCTAAATTTTGTTATTATTAAAAATAAATATGTATGTTTAAATATAACGTACCTTTTATAGGGCACTACATATTTATACATCCAAAGTAACTGATTATAAGCTGTTTTTTCATGAGTGTGTTTACTTTTATTTAGCATGTAAAATGGAACGAGGATTTTTTTTCGCCCCTTATATTTGGTAAGTTATAAGGGGCGTAGGTTATATTGTAATTTAGGAAACTACAGATTGAATATGTAGGCTGTATAAATACGCAAACATATTTACTTAAATGTGCTGCTTAATAAGTCAGCGCAGGGATTAAGTGCAGTTTTAGGTATTAACTTTAATCTGTTTTGTACTTTTCCAGCGATTCATTTGACCTTCAGCTTTTAGCGTATAGCCGGAACATTTGTCACGGAGGCTTGTTGAGATAAATACTTGTTTATTGTAAGCACTGATATGGCTATATATACCTATTTTCTCATTTCAACCCATACTTGTAAATCTTTTATTGTTTTAGGTTACCATACGCGGCAATACTCTGGTTTTATTGATTGGTCGATGGGAACCTAACAAGATTTCTTTTCTTTGTCGGCAAGCATGGACAGATCTTTGTAAGATATAAGATAGACAGATAGGCATGTCTTTAATTTAATAAATGATATTACGTTATATCCTTTAAATCGTGATTAAAAATTGCTGATATGAATCGAACTAAATAAACCATTACAATAGTTACCAGTAAACCTTGTAAAGATATACAAATAAACTAGTTTTTAATATTGTTTACGCACGAATAACGGACTGATAGGATGGAAAGGAAAGTATATTTTTATTTGTACATAGGGACGTATTTAATACGTAGTTCTATTTATATCTTTAATACAATTCTGTAATTAAGTTACGTTATACTTAGTAGGTACCACAGAGTAAAGCAAAAGCACATGAACATTGGATTCTCAGAACTAAGTTTTAGTAGGTATGTATTAAACATATCGTATACTTATTATCTACACTTAACAATAAGACCAATAAATGTACGGTCTTGTAATTTGTCTACTTGTATGATGATGGTGTTAAACGTTTCTAATACCGAACATTAATAAAGTAGTTTGGTAACTACAATTTATCACATACAACTATGTTAGCTTTGTGTTAAAGTTATATTGGTACAACTATATATTTACTTATCTCTGTATATTATGTATGATACAAGTAATCATATTTAATGTGTGTATGAGTACAAAACAGATAGAATTAATATATCTTCATAAATTTACCATAAAATACATAAAACGAATATAATATTGTACACGTTTCAATCATTATTCAAGTTAGTTGAATATGAATTTCTATCTTTGTACTTTGATTAAGATTAATCTTCCTGTTCAGTCACTCCCGTGTTAGCTACGGGAGCGCAATATTAATTTAATGAATTTAATTTGTCACTACGTATTCAGAAACATGGCTCAGATGAATCTGCAAATGAATAAAACCGCAACAGTGGTATCCAATTAAGTGGATTGCTAATAAAAGTGAAATCGAAGCGAGTGCAGTGTCCGCGAGCGGCGCGGCGGGGGGCGGGCGCTGCTCGCGACTCGCGACGCGCTCCGCTCCGCCACTCGTAGCAAAGAATATCTACGATACTTGCTCTATACACCCTGCTTTAACATGCTTCTGACATTTCTGCCTAACATCGCTTTATAGTGATGCAGTTGCACTGTTGTGTTTACGTTTGTAAAGTTCATATTTTAAACTGTTGCAACGCAGCTGTGATCAAAGAACTCGCAAAGTTTTAGTGTGAAGATTTGTAACAGATAGTAAAATTTCACTTAGTTTTTCTATTACATACGTTTCTACGTTTAAATTCAGAAACCGCCGTTCATCGTTTTCCTAATGCATTTCTCATGCATCAGACCTCTTTCGAGTTAACTCGAGGTTTAACTGGATTTCAATTTTTTATGAAGTACCTACTCTTATAATTACGTCCTGAAATTAGTTTTTTGTCTAGGTAATTTGGTGTATAAATAATTAATCATCGTATTAGGCACACGCACTACGCGTGTTCTTTATCTAAATATAGTGGTGTAAGTTGATTTTAATTTAAATATATTATAGATCATGCCTTTATCATTCCGTTAGTAACAAAATATAACCGGATAAACAAGGTAGAACTTTGACTAGAATATTAATAAATCGAAGTTTCGTTTCATTACTTCTAAAATGTGCTTTATTACAATACTGATTATAAAGTCATAGTATTATAAAGCAATATTATAAATTCAATAAGTCCAAAGTGTATAAATATAGATAAGACGTAGACTTAGAGTTATGGTGCAGTATAACCTACTTTTTTATTTTTATATGATTAGAAATTTAGAAATACAAGTTTAAAACTAACTTCTATTAGGTACTAATGTAAGTATATCTCAAAACTATGATATCATCATACTAATGAAATATACACGTTAATTTATTATTATACTTTCACGATATGGTATGACAAGTTATTAAACTTTACTGCTACGCTTGTCTAGTATAATATTGTAGATGCGAACCGAGCTCTTCACTATCGCTTTTTATGCAAAGTAATTAATTTTTATAATAACAATAAATTATTTCTTCTTTGAATACTTATCAAATATAATTTCGTATTCGATTGAGGCCTATCATTTTCGAATTTATTCGGGTCTTCTGAAACTGCAAACTTTCTTTTGCTAGCTAGGTCTAATGTACATCCTAATACATATGGTTAATTTTATAGAAAAAAAAAAACAATAAATAAGTTCGTAATCAAATCTTTGTTTTAATTTGATGTATGTACAAAATGAGCATGCACTGAGCCTGGTGATGTTATGTGGTCACTACCACACTGGACATGTAAATAAGCAACATATATAACAATGGTTCTACCTGAAGTCAATCAAAGATGCGTTGCTACTTGCAAGAATAAAAAGATTACCTAATATAAACGTGGGACTAAGGACAGATACGTTTTCTCATTTTACCCCACCATAAAATACTTAGTTTCATTTACAATTGGGGGTACAACCCATTATTGTCCCACTGCTGGGCACGGGTCTTCTCTCAGAATGATAGAGTTTTAGGCCATAGTCCACCGCGCTGGCCAAGTGCGTATTGGTAGACATTTACAATTAATCTACAGTATTCTATAGTCCATGGGACCATGGAGCATTGCTATATCTGTAAGAATGAAAAATGGAGAATAGGTATTTGTTTTTTAAATATTTATTAACAGAAGTTCTACTTAAACCAAAAAGAGCTCTATCTACCCTGACAAATAACAGACAACTGTGGCCATTTTTCCAAGAGTGGCGCTGCTTCAACAATTTAGAATATATGCTTAATGATTAAATATCCGACGAAATCCTTTAGCAAAAATAGAAATAAATATCAGTACACTGAGTTTAAGATGCAGGTAAACACGAGGGGGAGGGCGGTGCGGCACACGTTTCGGTCTAGCATGATTTATCTCCGCCTTAGATCCGGTTCGAGCCCAGCGCCACCCACGCCTTTTCTGTTCTAAAGTGCTCTATTATCACACCGAAATTATCGCTCAACTCTATCAACTATCCGTTCGCCGTTTTAAACTTAATAGTTTTTGACTATTTTCATATACAAACAAATGCAGGAAAACATTAACATTTATTTTTTTTATTTAAGGAGCTTAAGATTTTTTAAATAAGTAGGTTGGCACATATGTATAAATACATATATTAGTACCTAAATACATTTTTTAGAGAATCAATTAGCATGGAAGTTAAAAAAACTTATTTTAATTTCAAATGTAAGTCAGTGCTTAATGTCTTTTACACATTGAAATATAAGCGTGGATATAATTTACTACCTATACATATACACATATGATTTAGTTTTGTCGGTAATTATAGATACATTTATTTATTTGCTTTGCTTAGGGTGTAAAATGCTAAAATGTATTAAGGTAAAGGAGGAAAAAAATGTTTTGAAACACCAAACGTATTAAAATTAGCCTGATCGTTTTTTATGTGTTGGTCAAACAAACTGATGGGAATTCTAAATCAACTGCTCGTGATTCACAGATCGTATTATATTTAAATAATACATTGTTTCAAAAATATATTTAAGGTACAAAAACGGCGCTTGAGATATAGAATAGATACTGATTCTTTATGCAAATTTTATAAAATACCGTATCACGTGGCAAAAAATTCTACATTCAGTTGAATAATAATTGGGAACGCGTATTGTGGGTCCTAACGATGTCTTTATGAGAATATTGGCCAAGGTCTTCGTAGATGAATCATAATAACATAATAATATGTTGCGTTAATAGAATGTATAGTAATGTAAGTGCATGCATGACATTAAAAATATTATTACTGTGGCTGGGTAGGGAAAAAGATGTTAGAATACGCGAGTTACATAAATATCATAGAAAAAGTATAATTGTAATTTACTCATACAAAAATAATGGTTATTTAATATTTGTTAAAAATAAGAGTTACACGCATGGTTGTTATTATACGCATAAAGAAGATTGTAAGGTATTAATAAATACGTCCCTGTAGTTCCGGGATCAGAATAGGGCTACGGCATCCCCTGTCTGTAGTAAGAGGCGACCAAAATGGGCTTCCGGGGTTGCAGTCGGCTAGAGTGGGAGCTCGAACCGTTCGGTCAGGCAATCCCGGGAAGGACGGCAGTATGTATGGTCGCATACCGTCTTAAAGACTAGACGGAGCGTTGGGCCCAGCCGCCCACCTGGGAGAAGCCCGATGGGGCAACGCGCTCCGAGGATTCAGGTTGAAGTCGTTTCAAGATCCCGGAGTCCTCCTTTTTAGCGCCGAGGACGGCCACCGGGGGGGTTTTAGTGCAGTAAAAATCCCACATAACCCTGCGTCGCTCCCAGGGCGTCGGGTACCTTTTGAAGGTTTCCCCCTCGAAAACAAAAAAAAAAGGTATTAATAAATAAATTAAATTGTTTACAAATAATAATAATTACTAGTCGCCCGTCGCATCGGCCGAAATTCGACCGTAATTTAAATTAAAAATCAAATGCCATCTGACATTCTTGACGTTGTCTTTTCATAGTAAGACATTGAATGTTCTATTTCATTTACTAAGTACATATGTGTTTGTGACAAATGCAAGGCAGTGTGTGTAATGTGTTTTTAGTTGATTTTATGTATGAAAAATGCATTATTTGAAAAAAATATTAACATTCTGCACTCCTTCTCTACGTCCACTATAACCGTGCAAAATTTCATACTAATCCGTCCGCGGCATATTACTTAAAAATCCGTCACAAATTTTTGCTTCACGTATTAATATAATAATTACTTCTGATACATTATGTTTGACCTTACTACATTTACTACGATACTACAAGAATGTTTTACTTTTATCGAAACTCTACATCTGCACAGCGCTTTACGTCGTAAAAAGTGTATTCGCATATCTCAACAATAAAACCATGACTATATTGATAGAATAAATCCAAAAATACATATTATATGTACCTGTTGTGCTCACTGTGGCTTATAGTTGAGTTCATTTAGACAACTATTTAAACTCCTTCAGTTTGATGCATGAGATACATGTGTGTGTCGAAGAAGTTACGTAAATAAAATTTTCATCGGTCATTATTTATAAAGGATTTCAATATTCAAGAAAGTAATCATTAATTATAACGTTTATCTTTAACTTTAAATTCGTTCATGTTATTGATAGTAGATAATCTAGATTGCCAAGACCTGACAAGATGTATGTAGCTAATTGCACGCCAATGCTAATATTGACCCATCCATCCTTGACGGTAACTATCTAAATATAAAATGTATTCCATAGGTGTAGGTAATTCAGCTATCTTAACTTGGTTTTACTAACCATTCAGTTTTGATATAATATTTAAACATATTGTAAAATATGTAAAGTAAAAAACGAATATTACCCTTAACAATAATATCCTGACTGATATTATAAATGTAAATGAAAATTTGTTTGTTAAAATTTCTCGCCAAAATTACTAAACTGATTATTATGAAACTTTGTCCATATATTCTTAGTGTTGGAAAAAAAACATAGGATACATTTTATTATAAGAATATATATATATATATTTAGAAAAACATATATTTTGGCAGACTAGACTGTTTGCCAAAAAAATAAATAAAATTTAGCGAGCGAGCCGCAGGTTAAATCTTAGTAACCCTTATAATTTCGTTAAGTCTATACTTACTTTAATTACTTAATTCTTAGTCTTATATCCTAGTCTTACTTTATTTTTTAATTTTTTCATGTATAATTTTAGAATTACTTATTAAAGTTGTTTACTATGAGACTTTGAAACAATACAACATAAATATTCATTTCAAGTTTACTTGTATATGAAATTATTTGCCTTACAATGATCATTTATTTACGCTAAATGATTTCAATGTTTTGATAGTATTCGTTTTGAATAAATTAAAAAATGTAAAATAAATACGTGACTCTAATTTATGCGTGGTCCGACACGTACTTAATCATTATTTTATGAACTCAAAAAGTTATTTGATAATTCTAACGATGAGTAAATAACCATCTCGTATTGATTTGTTGACTACTGTCTATTTAAATGTCAATAGTTTATTAAGTATTATGTAAATACAATTTTAATATGATTCAATTGCTGCTTTCAAATCTAATTACATGAGAATGTATATTACAGAAGTAGTTAGCAAGGTTGACACTTGTAACAAAAAGTGTATTGTCTTATGAACATCTTTAAAAGGAGCAGCGCAAATATTTACTTCATTAAATTCACGAAGTATTGTAATAAATTTCCATAGAACAGCATAAAAACCTGACATAATAGCGTTATTACCGGTAGTGGTCGTTGTGCTACCGAGTAATTACCTTTCGTTCGTCGCTGAAAAAGAAAGCCTGAAACTCATACGTGACAAATCGGGTTGATTGCTCATAGATCATGCAAATAAAACGGAGCTTGTGCTACTATCGAGACACATCACGATTCGTTTGACGTGACTCTCACGTACCGCCGATGTGCGGTCTCGTGACTCCGTGAGTGCGCTGCGTACTACGCGCCGGCGTGCCATCAATGCTATATTACGGTTAGGTTTTACAAGCTCTACATCGAATCTGACCTTTGTAGTTTTTTTGAGTCAATTCGACCAACTTTGATTAGTCGAGAGATAGCTTCAGATTGCGTTTATTATCGCTTAAACAACAAAAAACTAACTTAGATGAAAGCCCTGGTCATACTGACGGGTAGTTACCTACTCTTCACCCTCCGTTTATGTACGTGATCCTCGTTGCTCGCTATCTCTTCTAATTGACCTATGTTTTAATCTATGTGATGTATTTAATATAATATAGGTATGTATTCAATAAATAGAAGATTTAATAATTCTCATTAAACACGCTAATAAATAATCAATTAATATACCTGACATTATTCTAAGCGGTGTTTACAAAGACGTTGATTTTAATTAAGTGCCAATCAGTTATCGAATTTTGCTGTAATATTCAAAAATACTAAGAGCAAAACTTTCATATAAAACCTCTTCTTATACCTTTTCGGTAATGATAATACTAACAAATCTAAGGTTTTTAAATGTAGCTATCTGTAACTCAAATACGCGTGGATGCCATGTTTGTACTCATTTTTTGTAGCGGCATACATCAATCTGCGGTGCGCTGGTTTGCGTATAAACTTTCTTCAACGCTGCTCGAGCTCTGTCAATGCATCATCATTATTGATTGACCGTTTGACCCCAGCCAGCAATTTGTTACTTTTGTATTGTAGCAGATATAATCAAGAAAATATTACGAGCAGCGAAATATCAACACCTTTTGAAAATATAAATACACACAAATTATAATGTTTTGCACTTTATTACTTGCCTTGCCATATTTTTTATGATTAGTTTAGATTCTGCGAATCAATTTTGTTACAGCATTTAGTAGCGTTTGTAAATCTCAGCATAGTACCTTGTATAAAAGGTTACTTCATATTATTAAAGCTTGAAAATGATTATAGCTAGCCATAAAATAGATTACCAGTAACAAACTTTAGTTGAGTGACATTCTAAATTTCATATTAAGTAAACTTTGTATCCACTGAAATATGTATGTATATGAGAAGTACTTCTACTACACAACAAGCATGTGTGTTGGATAAGATGTTAATTGGTGGATTAATTATTACAAACTGAAAGAGAGGGTAAGACCGTAAAGGAAATAAGAAATTAATAAGTAAGTAGGTAGTGTTTGTAAAGTTATAGCCGATAAAGTGAATTTCTATACGGTGTCGAGCACTTTCCTGCATCGCGGAAGAGTGTTAAATAGCCATGTACAGTGATGAATAAGCTATGTATTTTAGGCTATTGTCATATAGAGAGCTAGTAACTACAGCATTTAATAAAATTCTATATTATTGCTAAATGTTTTTACACCAGACAACATATTAATTTTAGTGAAGTAATGTAGAGATATAGCCATTTGTCTGTATGAGCCAAAAATGATGTGGTAAAAAGAAAATATCAAAATAAAGCAGTGAAATAAGCATTGCATACAGAAATTTAATAATTTGACTTTTAGACACCTATAATTTTCCAGTATGTAAACATTAACGACCTAAAGATCACCTCACGTCTCGTTGCTTATGAGCCTGACCCTTGGGAAAATAGGTATGACATTGACGCCGTGTAGGATTTTATCTACATCAAATATCCATTATATTCTTGCATGTTGGGTCATGCCAACAATTTGTGTATAACATGTGGGAGCAACGAGCTAATGTGAAGCAACGTGCATAAGGTATGGATGCGCACCATGCGTGCAGTCTGTCCAGTGCAAATGAAAGCGCAATTTTACTCACGTTGTGTGCGATACTAAGATCAGTGCAGACATAATGATAGTTGAACTGCACTGGCGTGAGTTGCGTGGCGCGCTTCATACGGCCATACAAAGATGCGCGAGACTTACTTTCATCGCGCTGTCCGCGTCTGGTGACTAACATTATCGATGCATTCCATTGGCTGTGATTTAAAGCGTAAAGTCTAAAATTACGATTACGATTTAAAGTTTGTTTTTGTTAAGTTTGCAAAAGAAGCATACACCTGATGTGATCACTGCTGTCATGGACGTCATGTGGTAAACGTTTCCTTGTGATTATAGTTTCATTAAAACTTTTAACGACCGACCTGCGTTGCACCTACTATAATGAACACGGAAACCTTTGACGATTTTACGTAAATTTATATCTATTATAGACATTTATGCCAGTGAAGTACGTAGTTATCTGGAGAATCGATAATATGCAAGTAAAATAGGTACATTTTGTAATGATCCACTGTAATGTTTATGTACAAATTATGGCTTTCTGACTCAACTTATCATTAAATTTGGTTAACGATCTACTTAATATCTCGCGAGGCGTACTATAGTAATTAAACTTTAAAATGTCATTATTGCGAACCATTTCTAATTAAACACTATAATGACAGACGTCTGTATGTCAAATGTTCCAAATTAATGGCTGGTATTCGTAGTGATGAGCCACGGCGTAGTTAAGAGGTCGAGTCGGTGCGTATCGCGTATAACGTATACTTAAATTACCTCGCCGAAAAGAAAAAGTGTTCCAATTGAGCTGTGTAAGAGCTAGACGTAAATCAAATTGAAGATGCCCGATAAAGTGGATAATAATTAGTGGAAGATGTGAAAGCGTTGGGAGAAAAATTCGTGAGAGTTAGTGTTAGTGTGATTGTGCATCTGGCGAGCGAGGGACATCCGGTTGCGGTTTGCGCGGCCTCACTCGAGAACGTTGGTATTCTGAACTTCTGTCTTATAATCATCGTGATATGTAACCTGCTCTATAATAAGTCGAGGAATAGGTGAAAGATACTTGGTAAAAGTATGAAGTTTACAGTAATCATCTGCTAGCAGATAACTTTGATCCTGTAATACCTAATAGTAATATTTTTTTTTAAATTGGCATCCGTGGTGATACTAATTACCTTAAGTGCAACAAGATCACCTCTTTGGTACCTTCATTTTAACTTATAAGTATAGTAAATATCACTCCAAATTCACCTATGTACATAACGGCACTTGCTGCCCCCTTACATATATTAACTTGTAATAGAGTAGGTGCATTTTAATAAAATAAAGACTTAATATTACCTCACAATAGGGACTATAAATCCTATTTATTATTAATACGATACATGCGAAATTGTATAAGGATTTCTTGTTACTCTTTCATGCAAAGAAGCCGATCAAATTTCGCTGAAATTTAGCATAAATAGGTATAGTTTATGATCTAGATGAACACAGAAATCTCACTACCGTGACATGACCGAGATGGGCAAAACCTCAGGAATAACCTAGTATAGTATAAATGTAAATGGAAACGTGGACATTACATTTTTATTGTAAGTATAGGTTAAAAATTATCACCAATTATCAAGGATATCAAAAATATATTCATTACATACATTTTAAATTTCTTATTATTTTTCTTTACCATAGACAACAAGTTTTATCTGTGTATTCTTGTGTAGAAAATAGCGGTTATATTTAGCCACGGAACTGTTACGTACTTACATTCCATGGAAAAAAACCAGATGTATATGTAGGTATGTAGAAAATAAAAAAATAGGACACACTTGTTTTTAATTAATCGGTATACATATTAACAATAATATCTACCGAGATACGTTTATTTATATACAAGCTTAAAAATTGCTTCAGTGTTTAAGAAAAGTGTGAACAAGTATCGCGATGAAGCCAAAAGGTCTCCTGCGGTTAACCAACGTAGCTTCTGTTTCGTACACTTTAACTAAACAGCGTAGCACTGTAGATACCAAATGAATATACATATCTTGAGGAATACCTGTGTTCTTAATAGTTGCTGTTTATCAAATCAGCAACTGAGAGTTAAATGTCATTTAATGGGTTTCGTAGCGTTTATATATAGCGGTATATTTTTTCTAGAGTTTAGAAAATTTTGAAAAAATAGGACAAACAAAATGTTAAAAAATCTTGACAGAATTCGTAAAAATTAGGGTAGTGGATTTTTATATTAACTGATATAAAGTTTTAGGTAAATGACGTTTTCGGTTACAGTTTATGTTCAGAGATCGCAGAAGTTACTTTATTTCTTTTTTTGAATTGACAAAAATATTATAACTCTCAATATATTCTCATTTCAGTATAAAATTAAAACCTACAAGAATTGAAATTTGATTTTGTGGGTGCGTAAAAGTTATACCTTTTTTTCTTAATGCGGAACCCTTATTAATGCGTTCAAAATACAAATGTCCGCATTTTTAAAAACCCGGAGAACAAGTTAATCAATTTAATTTTGAATTTTGCAGTTCAAAAAAATTCTATCAATAAAAATGAAGGATGCCAAATCCTACATTAATAACACATTACACATGAAAATCAAAACTCTTATAAAGATAAATAGGTACATTTATTGTTTTCTAAAGCTAAAGGTACTTAAAATAAACTGTTGACACAAACCAAATTCAGACGCTGTATTTAGTTAGGCAAGTAATATGCTATATAGCTTTTATATGTTATTGGAATGTTCTCTTCGTAGCCGGTTCTAATTTATAACTTATGATGTCAAAGTGCAAACTTGAGTTAATCGTAGGTATATAACAAGAAATCAGGAAGTTCTTAGACGTCTGATTTAAATTCTAAGTTACATGATACTGTAATCCTTATTTAGGTGCAATAACGTTTATATAGCGACACCTACATACAATATTATCATATAAGTGTCGACTATGTGGCTCTCAATGAAACTTATAATTGTTATAGATTTGTTGACATTTGTGATTGTGTGTGACTATTGCCTTTGTATAGAAAGTGATAACATAAATAAAAATACCACAATAAAACCCGTATTTAAGTACCTATTTTTAATCTTGAAAGTACGTGAAATCAGTCATAAGAATGATTACTATAAATAAATTTTAATCGCTCCGAATTGAGCTGATCACATAATAATTATGATAGAACTTCACTTACAGGTAAGTTTGTTATGTCACTTATAATATCGTTCAACTCTACTGTTATGATAAAGTGCGTGGCATTACACGATATACGTATTGTTAGACTTTGGCAATAATAACTCTCTTCACTTTGAATTTCTTTTATTAATTCATACAAATATTTCATAAGTCAACAAAATTTACAATTTTATCCTTTGACTGTTCTCGTCTAGAGCTGAGAAAAACGATTGTCACTTATTTCATGCGCCAGTTTTAATCACCGATACATCTCCGTGTGCATCATAGCTTCATTATGTGTTTTCCCGCCTTTTTTATACTTTTTTAATCTACATCGTATTAAAGCTACAACTAATAAATTATTCAGTTTGACAATGTCACATAGATTTATATTTTTAACCTTAAACTAAAATCTACATTATTAAATTAAAAGATATAATAGTTTTAAAAATAAAACAAGATGGATTTTGCAACGGATTCCCGCCCTTTTTTCGGAAACAAAACAATGATTATATATCAGCTGTATCGGAAGTGGCGCGTGTGATATTAAACACAAAACATTAGGATTTAAAAAAATAAATAAATATCATAATTACATATTCAGCACATTTCAACCACCTAAGTAATATATGTAGATCTTACAGTCGGCCTTTCCTGATATATTTCACGTCCCGGGAAATTTAAACATTTAAACAAAGAAGCACATAAAATTGTAATGACTTTGTCTACGTACTTATTTATATTAAAACTCCATACATATATTTAATATATGGCCAAAATAAGCTCTCATTCATTACCCCAGTATCCATTCCAATTGAGACCTCCTGCATATTCTCAACCAGGCCCATTAATTATGCCACGTTACATATTTATCCTTAATAACTATTAATTAAACTAAAATATTAAGATATTGAGGCCTCCTTCATATCCTCAATATCTGTCCTAATTGAGACCTCCTTCATATTCTCAATCAGGCCCACTAGTTATAATAAGTTACTAAGGCCTCATACATATCCTTAATAACTATTAATTATAATAAAATATTAAGATATTGAGGCCTCCTTCATATCCTCAATACCTGTCCTAATTGAGACCTCCTTCATATTCTCAATCAGGCCCACTAATTATAATAAGTTACTAAGGCCTCATACATATCCTTAATAACTATTAATTATAATAAAATATTAAGATATTGAGGCCTCCTTCATATCCTCAATACCTGTCCTAATTGAGACCTCCTTCATATTCTCAATCAGGCCCAATAATTATGATAAGTTACTAAGGCCTCATACATATCCTTAATAACTGTCTTAACTGAGACCTCATACGTATTCTCAGTTAAGCCTCTCATTTAAATAGCTTCTAAAATAGAATGACAAATCATCAATCACTAATCATAATTTTAAATTAATATTCATAAAATATGTGGATGCTAACTTAATCAAACGTGCTTCAATCTGTGTCATCATTATCTGAAATATCGGAATCGGAATCTAATTTGTTAAACACCATACATGGATGTATTTTATGTACCGAAAATATACCAGTAAATTTTCTGTTGCCTACGCGGGATAATGGCGTATCTTCAATTTCATATCAGTCGTTATCTAAAACCTGAACTATACGATATGGACCCCTAACTTTTGGAATTTGCTTTCTACTTTAACCTACAGATAGAATTTTGCGCTCCGCTCTAACTAACTCTCCTATTTTATACTTTACTACTTTTCTAACTTTGTCAAAACGTTCCTTTTGCTTATCCTGCATATTCCTAATATGATTTGATATCCCTTTTCTAATGCCTATTAAAGAAGTGGTATTATCAGTTTCGTTTGCAACGCCTAATTGAAGTAAAGAACACGATGTCTCTACTAAGTTAAGACCAAACAAATCCTAAGCTCTTACCTGTTCCTTTATTTTGGCTATTATTCAGACACCACTGTATTTCTGACACGGATTCGTCCCACGTATTTTCAGGTCTCCCATAATTAAGTAGCAGTAAGCGAAGCCAAAATTGTCCGATTATATCTTTCGATTTAACCTTTTCAAGAATATATAACGATTTTAAATATTTTTGAAAACTTTTGGCGGTAAATGAAGTACCTCGAACAGAGATTAGCCTGTCTGGGACGCTAAAAGTGTGAAAATAATTGTTCAATACAAAAATTGAATGCCCTGACTTTGTGCTTTTAACGGGTGCTAGTATTATAAACTTTGTGAAGGCGTCAATAATTGTTAAGAAGTAAGAATTTTTACGTTTACTTTTCACGAAAGGTCTCAAATGATCTATATGTAGCGTATGGAAGGGTCGATCAACTTTTTCTATGGGATCTAACTTGCCTGATCTTTTACCAGCTGGTACCTTAGCATGTGCACATTCTAAGCACGACTGGATATATTTTTTTGATAAATCGTCTCGTTTTGGGAAACCAATAAATACTTTTAATCAACTCCAATGTTTTATCAAATTCGAAATATCAATCTAATCATGGTTAGACTTTAAATTTTGCCATCGTACGCCTTTCGGTACAACACAACGATCCCTCAACTCAGTTTTTCCATAACGCAAACCTCTCTTTACTGTAAACCATTTCTTACTTCTACAAAGTTTTCAGTTTCTTTATCGTTTGTTATAGCTATTATCCTTTGTAACTCTGGATCGTTTTGTTGTACCGTGTCCACCCAATCCGTACGTTCGTTCGTTCTATGAAATTGGATTTCTACTAAGAGCATCTACATGGCTCATAGCCGTACCTGACTTGTAGATTATATTAAAATCAAATTCCTGCATAATATTACACCATCTCGCGACTCTAGCTAGCGTGTCCCTTTTCTCAAAAGTAGCTCAAAAAGAGATACAATCGGTCACTATTGTAAAAAGAATTCCTAACAAATATACCCGGAAACGTTGTAGAGAGGTAACAACAGCCAATGTTTCTAAATCATAAGATGTTTATTTTAACTCTTCTGGGGCAGTTTGTCTGTTATAGAATGCAACTGCACTGAACGGGGACTCTTTATTAGGACTTTGAACTAATATTCCTTCGATACCAATTTTAGACGCATCTGTATGTAATTGTGTCTCAAACTCAGGGTTATAAAAGGAGGGAACAGGTCGTTTAATCAATTGCTCTTTTAATGTTAAAAACGCGGCTTCTGCGTTACCCCATTGCCACTTGACATCCCTTTTAAAAAAGTTGTGTTAATGGTTTAGCTATAATTGAGAATCCTTTAATAAATTTACGGAAGAAGCTAGCCAACCCTAAGAATTGTCTGACGTTATGTTGGTCTGTAGGTTTAGGGAATTTGTCTACAGCTTCAATTTTCTTTTTTCCTAGTCTTACTCCCAACTCACTAACCTCAAAACCCAAATAGTCTATGGATTGTGTAAGAAAATTACATTTTGATAAGTTATGAGTTATACCACAAGATCTAAACGATTCAAGTATATTATGAAACTTTTGCAATCCCTCTTTTATAGTTTTAGAAGGTATAATTACATCATCCATATAAGCAAAAGCTTCCTTGAATGTCGCATTCACCAAAATGTTATTTAATAGATTAACTAATCAAATTATATACTCAGATTCAATATTATACACTGAAACCATACTATTTTCAATTTCAGTTATTATAGTATTTTTCAGACAATGTGCAATTTTATTAACATTACGGATCTCTACTTCATTTAATGGAATCGCACGAAGTAAAATGGTGTCTTTTATCAAGTTAAATTTGGATTTTAATATTTTCACAACTAATTTCGGGCGCCCCTGATTTACTCGAATCACACTTTGAAAGATTTCATAGTTCTGTTGAGGTTCTTGGCATAAACTAGGTTCAATGAACAAGTCTCCAGAGTATTCAGGCTTACAATAAACATCTACTGTCGTGTAACGACCTTCTTCAATCGAACTACTAACATATAATTTTATACTATTTGTTGGTTTCATCGAGAAGTTTAATCGGTCATTTTTTTATAAACTATACATGGTCTTGTTCTGTGAATGTTTTTCACTAAAGCAATAAAGGAACTTGTAAGAAATGATCGGATATTATAAGAGCTTCTACATTACATTTAACAGAGTCAATTTCTATTTTGACATTACTTTTACCTAAGCAATTGACTATACTGTCTTCAAAACCCCTTAGTATAGGTAACTGAGATTTGACCAAGATCCTATCAAATTTCTAGCAGCAGATTCTTGAAGCATTGTACATTCGCTTCCGAAATCAACGAAATAATCTAATATTCGAATATTTACTTTAGCAGACTTAAAATATTTTAAGTCATTATCTTGCTCTTTTGAAATTCCAAGAAATGTTTTATCATTATTAATTTTTGGGATTTTCTATACCAGGACAATCGTTAGCTATATGTCCAATCCTATGACAAGTATCACAGCGTTGATTGGTTGTTTACACATAAAGTAAGGATGTCCATCTTCTCCACAATTATAACATTTTGTAAGCCTATAATCTCTACGAGTTTTATCAGGATTACTGGTATTTGACCTGTTTGTTCTTATATACCTATCATCATTGCTTGATTGCACAGTTTGATTTGGTTTATCGTGTTTTCTAATTCTGGCATCTCTGAGATATACTAATAATTTATCGGGTTCCGTAAATTGTGCCGCTTTTGCGCTAGTTCTTATAGATCTATCTTCTATGCCAAACAAGATGCAGTCTATAGCGCTCTTGCTAGTTATGTTACATCGATTTAATAACACCATTTTTTGATAAAAATACTCTTCTAAAGAATCACCAAATCTAGCTTTGCAAGCAAGCATGTCTGTCAATAACTGACCGTAATTTTCATCGCTTGGAAACGCTAATTTTAGTTTGTCTTGCCATTCAGTCCATGAAAACAGTAAACTGGGTAAACCTTGGTACCATTTTTGAGCCATACCCACCAGTTTTGGCAGGGCGTAATGAATAATTTGTCTTTCAGTCCAGTTATAAATTTCAGCACATTCATTAACTTTTAGTATCCATGTTTCAATAGTTTGATTACGCTTCGCGGGATCAAACTCTGGGATGACATTTAAAACAGGGAAACGTTCACTATTTTCTTCTGATCTCATAGTCTGAATGAGTTCTTTAAATGCAGACACTAAAACATTACTACTAGATTCAGCGTTGGTTTGAATACAGGGCTTACTCACTACTGGGGCCGCTGCGTCCGTAGGATGTGAGCGCACGGGCGTACCATGATACCCTCGCGACGTACGGCGACCATGCGGCGATGAGGAACCCTGCGAAAGATCGCGACCTCGCGACCTATCACGCTTTTTTGATACAACACGCGTCTTGGAAGCACCGTGTCTACGTCGAGATTTTAAGCGCCTCCGTTCCGGCTCCAATTCGCTTTGTATAGAATCATCTGACACTCTCGTATGGTGTCTAGACTCTCTTTTCCGACCCATTTTATCTGGAAAAAATACAGATCGACAAAAAAAAATTCTAGAACTACATATATTTTTTTAAATGGTACACTTTCTTTTGTATTACAAAAAGAAAATCTTTTAGTGTTTGTTTTCAAAGTTTGCACTTGAATGTATTAAAATTGTATTAGTAAATATATATAAAAAAAAAAAAAAAATGTTGAAGTCACACACATATAATCATAATTTCGTATGTATAAAAAATATTTATATAAAAAAAGAAAAGAAATAATAATAATAAAAAAACATCGTAGATAATTACATACGTTTTTGGGCGTCAAGTTCTTCACCGGGAGCGATTTTAATCGCTAACTCGATTATATCCCACTTCTGATCTGTTAGACTTTGGCAATAATAACTCTCTTCACTTTGAATTTCTTTTATTAATTCATACAAATATTTCATAAGTCAACAAAATTTACAATTTTATCCTTTGACTGTTCTCGTCTAGAGCTGAGAAAAACGATTGTCACTTATTTCATGCGCCAGTTTTAATCACCGATACATCTCCGTGTGCATCATAGCTTCATTATGTGTTTTCCCGCCTTTTTTATACTTTTTTAATCTACATCGTATTAAAGCTACAACTAATAAATTATTCAGTTTAACAATGTCACATAGATTTATATTTTTAACCTTAAACTAAAATCTACATTATTAAATTAAAAGATATAATAGTTTTAAAAATAAAACAAGATGGATTTTGCAACGGATTCCCGCCCTTTTTTCGGAAACAAAACAATGATTATATATCAGCTGTATCGGAAGTGGCGCGTGTGATATTAAACACAAAACATTAGGATTTAAAAAAATAAATAAATATCATAATTACATATTCAGCACATTTCAACCACCTAAGTAATATATGTAGATCTTACAGTATAAAAGGAATATAAATGATTACTGTAGTATAATTACGGGTACAATGGTAGTACCGAGAAGTACTATGATAATGACAGGTACCGGTAGCGATTATGCAACGAGCCGGACTCAGGACAATGTTAAGAATATTTATACCGCGCAAGCTCCGTGACTAGTTCCAATACTCATTCCACTACACGTTTGATATATATTTATCGCCAGCTTTTGCTACGTTCTGCGAATGTTTCTTAAGAAAATGTACGAGTACTACCTTCTCTGACTGGTCGTTGCGAATTTGGATAATATGAATATTTTCATTTTACACACGACTTTATCTCAAACGAAATTAAATTAGTAATATTTGAATTGGAAAATTTATAATATTTGGAATAAGAGTTTCATACCAAAGTGGTAAAACAATCTTGGTTTTCACGCCGAATTTACAAGAAATATGCATGCATAAAGTGTTTCAACTTGTCTTCAGGATAGCAAAGCATCTATGGTAACCCTTAGGTAGAACTTTAATGCAAGGGCTGTTTATAGATGTCCATACGCAGTCGTGGCCACTTCACATCAGGTGGACTGCTTGCCCGTTTCCTATTGCTATAAAACAGTTTTTACTTATTACTGTAATGTAATGTAATGTGAAATTTTCTATGGGTATTAGAAAACTATTATTTCTAATGGCTATTTCGTGTTTTGTTTTATTTGAGACCTTAACTTATTGGCAAACATAACATCGGTGCAAGTTGTACACGAAATCTGGTAGAAGGTGGTTAAAACAAGTTTTTACGGTTAAAGTTAAAAAGAGTAAATAACATTTCAAAATTTCGCATTGCGTTGTTAAAAGTTTGAACAAATGTTGAGAGTGACGTTTTATTAATTGAAAAATATTTTCCTTATTATATAATTGTCTTTGGAGATCGACAATTTTACATGTTTAAAAATAAGGACGTCTGTGAGTTATTAATGTACTAATGGAAGTTGAATTAATTACTACGACTAATTATTATTCATTAATTACGAATTGTAAATTAGTGTTAAAGTTATGGCTCTATATAATGATTCAAAATTTTTAAAATTTTTATATATGTAAATATTATAGATAAAAGATAGTTTAAGGTCTACGTAGTCTTATTTAACTATACCAATTATGTTGGTATGTCTGTTTATCATATAATAATAAATGTATTCTTATATATCTTTATATTCTGGTAATCAATATATTTCAACTTAAGAATAATGTTTATATAACAAAGTTTCTTTTTAAATTTGATTACACTTAAAATGATTTAGTATTATTCAAAATAACTGTTTTCTTAGTTGGAACACTTTGCATAATGCACTAGTGCTATAATGGGGGCTGAATCACAAAGTGAAGAGTTTCTCTTCTATAGAAAATAGTCTAGACCCAAATAATAGATTGAAACTTTCAGACAACATTTCTTTTTGCTAAAAAAAACTCTTTAACGAATCAACAAAAGCTGTTTGCATAGCGTGAATCGTTCGAGCACTCGTGTGTGTGTGGGGCTTGAAGAGTGACATTTGATTTCCACTCGACTAGAAACTTGGAGCTTGCAAAGGGTGTGGCAGGAATGCACTCGAGTCGAGAGCGAGGCCCTGATGCTCCGCGCGACAAAAATACTACTTTTTCACTTAACGCTTTATTTAAAATACAAAAAACAACGACATTCCGTATAAAACATCTTTAATTGTAATACTATTACAAAATCATTATGCACAGATGGTAATATTGATAAGATTTTATTAAAGTTCCGCAAACTTTTTTCAGATGTTGCATAGTATTGTATGAATTCAATTAATGACTAGTATTGATTAGTTATTTGAGGTGGAAATAATTGCATAGACGTAAAATTAGCGGCTTAAATTTTTTAATTAAATCAATAAGATTTTATCTCGATAAATGATAAATTAAAAGAGTTGAATATTTCAAAGAACGCTGCCGTTATCGATACGGTGACTAAGGTCAATAATTGTATTATGGCCACATAAAACTAACATTTTAATTGAATATTGTGTAATTAAAATTATTTTAATTCGATGTAATTAGTTTTGTAATAAGTACTCAATATATATTGTTATACATTGATGCAGTTTATTTTGCAATTATTTTGATTTTATATTTTACTAACTCAATAACCCATGTTAACGTGACTGTATTACAAAAAAAATGTCATATTTAAGGTTTTATCACAAAAATATAGATTAAATTGAATTAACGTTTTAAACAAATAACTTCTTGAATTTAATTGTATCATAATAAATGAATAGAGTCTGACAGTACGTAAATATAATGTGTACATTTTATTAGTTTTATATGGTGTGATGTCAGCACCTACTTTCTATTTTAACTATCCTAAATAAAGCTAAATATGCCAATGATATAACATCCTCATGCGATACGAGGAAAGATAGATGATATACATCCGATATGCTGATTATGTGTTACAGCAAAAAGAAATATAAATAAAAGTAAGTTGAGTGCGGGTCCGTTTCTCCGGGTGATTGACGTGACAACTTGATCTAAACGTGCGTGAGTTGGCGTTCATTCCGACCGCGTGGCCCATACTTTATAAAAATCGGTTAAGTGTGAGTTTGAAACGCACATAAGTAACTTCGTACTATCGTTAGACTCGTTCAGTTACATGTGTTGCCGTAAATATATAATTTATTACATTTATTTTATTAGTTGTCCTGGTAGCTATAGTAAAAGAGATTTTTACGTTTGAAGCGGTTCATCTCGGAAAATTTATACGATAGAAAGATCTACCAATTTTCGAATACGGAACCTTAAAATAAAAATACAGTTCCCATCACTGAGTTATGACCTTCTTCGCTTGCTTTCGCTGACAGGTTTTAATATGGATACATTATTATTCATTATTACCAATTATCTTTTATTTTTTATGCTATCGAAGTACCGAACGGGAATACTGTTAGTGCTGCAAGATGTTGTGATAACTACAACTCTACGTGTAAATTCACATAGAGTTGCAGTCTGTCACAAATTACCAATAATGTTAGGAAATATAGATTAGTATTGTTTATTTGCTATGAAGTTGTTTTAATTACAAATAGTTCACATATTACATAAATTCGAATTATTAACATGAAAATGTATTAGATTGTTTTGGTGTTAGAGTTCAAGAACTCTATCTAATACTCAATTATGTTATAGTATCAAATCGACCACAATTGCATTCTTATCTATAAGTTTATTCATAATGCGACCTGACCTGGCTTCCTATGCATGTCTAGTAGAGTGCCCTTCAAAAGTCTATTTTATGGACAAATCATCGATTATATATATTTTTTCTTTAACCTTTATAAAATGGACTGTCATTTTATAAAGGTTAAAGAAAAAATACACAAGTTTACGTTATTGAAGAAGTCTAACAACTCCATTTTTTTATTCTGTAATTTCTATCAACGTAGAAATATTACACATCCCGCATAATTGTGAGAAAATTGTATGCCAATCAAACGCATTTATGCCCTCAAAACATGCTTTTGGAGTAAAATAATAAAAAATAACGTAAAATCTAAAGTAATTATCTAAATCTATTTTCCACATTTCTTTCTTTAAGCTAGATTGAAAATAATGTTAACTTTTGCAAGTCCTAAAAGTGAAGCGTTTGAGGTAGTGGTCTATTCTTTCCTCGACAATAACAAGACAATAAGTTTTCTCGAATTGTTCTTATCACATATTTTGATAATCATTTCGGGAAATTTCGATAGTAACGGAAACGCATTTTTATATTAATTTAATTTGATATTTTTTTATGTTTTTCTTTCTTATCTGATATCGGTTGTAATGTTATTTTTCAATTTTCTTACCATAGAACACCTAATAATATAATTTTTAAGTGATTAGTTTCATTTTTTAAATATTTCTGTTCCGTAATATTTGTTTTACATACAAGCAAATTTTCTTATTTATTATTAAAATTGCTCTCAATTAGATAAAATATCTCATATCGAGCAGTGCCGGATTAAGCCAGCGCGGGGCCTGTAGCAAATCTGTAGCAGACAGGAGGCCCATAGTTTGCGTTAAGTAAGGGTATTAAATAAAACAAAACTGTAACAGGTAAACTTTTCTGGATTTAATCTGGGAAAATTTAGAGATGACACTTTCTATATCTACTTCTTTCAGTTTAAGATTTACAAGATAGCAAAGATAGCAAAATAAAAATACTTAAATAGTAGGTGTTGTGCCGTTGGTATTGTCGCGGGGCCCGTAGCATTTGCTACTCTTGCTATGTGGCTAATCCGGCACTGACATTGAGCCAATATATATCACTTTTATGTCATTACTTGTGTATTCATTATTGTATTGTAGTAATTGAGTGTATTCTCGGTCGAGTTGCATGTATCCTGTTGCAAGTCTACTATTCTCACAAATATGTTCAATCAAAGTTTCTGTACTTTGGACTCTGAAAATTACGCATACAGAAATACATAATCTGAAATGCATATTTTTTAGTATTTTTTTTTCCTTAATTTTATTATTAATATTCTATTTTATATGCTATAAACGTAAACATTTTAACTTAAGTAAAAAAAATATTTACAAAGTGTTAATTTTTTTTAGCTGTAGCGGCTGTAGCGCCTTAGATGATGATGATCAATGTAGATTAAGTCGACACCAACTCAGTTCACATCACAACATACCGTGGAAGTACTCATTCTATAAGAACTAGCATTTATTCTTCCAAAATTTATATAAACACCTTCCAATAGTTAGTACCTATTGATAAATTCTCCAAACAAATGCTACATATAACAGAAACTTAAACAAAGTTTATCGACTTCGTATAATCAATCGAATTTACATTAATGCTAGTGTTGCTGCATGTTTACTTCTGTATCATGATTTTGTGAAACGTAAAGTCGCGATGATTCATATCCTATTTACGTATTCAGGCACGGCTCTACGAACTTCTCAGTTGTTGAGTTTCTTGCAGTTTATTGTGCTTTGTACTATTTGCGTTTACATATTATAATGTAAACGCAATACAACATATAACTACAATGACATATAATTCTTAATATTCTTGTTTCTTTACATTACACGAACATTACTTATGAAAATGTATTTACTTTGGAAATGCTTGTAGTTTAAATGTACTCTTTACATTACACTAATATTTACTTATGGAAATGTATCAACTTTGAAAATATAACACAAACGTATGCGTTTGTAGTTTAATTTAATTTAGTATGGCATTATATACAGTTTGTTGTAATACGTCAAACAAAAATATTGACGTGTAATACGTACTTAAATTTCTAAAATTGTATGTTTTTATCAGAAATATATCGTTAAAATACGTAAGTAGTTTTATTTACAAAATAGCTTAACTGTTCAAGTAGGTCACGTGAACGGCGAATATGGAGTAAGCAATATCATTGATCGTTTTTATAATGCCAATTTACAGTTTACAATAAAACAATAAATAATGAGTTATTATCAAATATAATTGATATAAGTACATTGCAGCTCGAAATCATTTTTATGGACCATTACGTTTATAAGTCGTAAGTTGGTAAATCATAAAATTTATTCAGACATTAAACACTAGAAAGGACTCAAGAGGTGAAAGGCAGTGTCGCTTTTTTATTTTGGTTAATTTCTGCGTGTAATATTGACATGATATGCTCTGGAAATATCACTCAAAATGCATGTTGTTTACTTGGCTACCAAAATATGTAAAGAAGCGATGCTTATAAATATTGAGATCTTAAAAAATGGATACATTAACTACAATAAAATCAATTGGCCCTTTTACTGTTAGACTTTAATAATAATAATAAACCTAATAACGTTTTCATTTCTTGTCTTATTTATTTAATTGTATGTATGTCTGAAATGTTTGAATTCAAAGTAAGTTTAGTTTATTTGATGTTTGGTAATGTAAGAAATGCAAAATATTGAACATAACGTTATTTGCATAGCTAGTAGGCATGCGCGTATAACGCGAGGTGCGACGATGATTACATGCTGTCTTTTACCGGTAACGCAATGTTGTAGATAGTGTTAATGTCTAGTGCTTATACTAGACAATGGCATATGAAGAAATAACCATTATCGTACTTGGAGAAACTAAGAAATACTTCGCATTTGGTTTTGCATAAACGAATGAAGTTTTTTGTTAATTTTTCCTGAACTTCCAATGGCAATAATAGATGTTCGTTCATGCGGCTGGTATAAACGAACACATTATTGCCGTAACCAAAGAGCATACAACGTTGATGTCTGCGCGTAGGTAATTATAGTCGTATAGGTATTTCCACGATCGAAAGCACTTGGTCGTGATGCTGCGCGTGTACGTCGGAGGCTATTACGGTCGGTTTCTCCTCGCACTTGTATCTCGCGATCTCGCCGCGGAGGCGTTTCGTACACCTTTTTTGGAATAACTCGAGCAAAATTTCGTCGGAAACTTTTATTTCGCTCCGCGCGAGTTGCACTCAGAAATCGGATTTTTATTTTAATGAGCCAGTTTCGCAGCACCGTCTCGCTCGCACCCGCCGCTGCACTGAATAAATAAATGAGTTGCTCTACTTTCTATGAGATCGTTTCTTTGGGCGGCCCGATGAGTCTGAGTGGCGAGGCTCGCCTGTGACGCATTGTGCTCGGCCGCCGCGTGCGTCCCGGCGCTCGCCCGCGTGCACTTTGCGAACAATGTTCTTTTACTCTCTATACAACAACAATTCACTTTTAAGTTTCTATCTAGATACGCCTTAGTCACGATTATATTGTAAGAAATGCCATTTATCATACCGTAAGTGCTACAAGTGTTTCATAAATAGCGTTCAATTACTTATACTTACTTCATTGCAGGTATTTTTATTTATTACCTTGTCTTCAAAAATAAACGCTGCTCTCTATTACAATTGTTTATTGGCAAGTAATAAATCTTATAGTTTTTACTTCATACAAATGAAATATAATGTTTATACAAAGTCTAAGAACATCAATCTCTCAGTAAGAACTTCTCTATATGATATATAATAAAAAGTCATGAAAAACGGTAATTCTAAGCTGTACTAATTTAATTCTAAATAATTGTTGATGAGAAAAGATGAAATTCGTAAAATAGTTAATCGTTATAAATCTTTGAAAAAAAAATTGGGTGTCAATAATAATATTTAAAATCAGTTGCATGTCGCGCTATGATATCAATAGAGCAATACGTTCTATCCATCTCTATCTAGAGAGAACGTAGTGCTCTTACAAGTTCACTAAAGTCTGATAAGATTTTAACACTGCAGATGCAATGTTAAAATCTTATCAGACTTTAGTGAAGTCCGCTTCCGATTTACGTAAATAAATTTACGGGTGAAATGTCTGAGCGCAGCTACTTATTATGTGATAAAATTCACATGTTTTTTGATGAATGTATTTTAAACTAAAGATATAATAAAAGTGATACAAAGTTTGCTGCCGCATTACAGCTGAGTAGTAGTACACGCGATACCGGACATGGAAAGGACTTATTATTAGTGCAATGCACTTGTATGCGTCACAGAATGACACGAAGGACACGCTTTGTCTGGATCAGGTGGCGGCGGGGGCCGGGGGGCGGCGGGGGGAGGCGGGGGAGGCGGGGCGGTTGCCGCGCGGCCGCTGCGGCTCTCGAGGCCGCTTCCTGTCGCAGGACTGGTTCTGTGGTTTGCACCACTTCGCTTTGCACCAGTTTCCATCAAGTGCGCCTTCTTAAAACTTAGACACTCATTTATTCAAGCCGTATACATTTGCATGTTAAAGTAACTATTCTATGCGGCACGCTCTACGTTTGTTACATAAATTACAATACTAGTTATTTTAAAGTCTCTCAATTTGGACGTTCTTTATACGAATATTAAGTGAATAACAAATAACTGTTACATATATTATAATGCTGTAGAAAGTCGCTATGTCAATTTCACGCCATCATTGTGGGAAACGAGATTTGCATACGTTAATATGAATAAATACACGTTCGTTACTTGATTAATTAATGCATTTAATCGAAGTCAGTTTCTTGTAACTTTTTGAACACTTGGCAGTAATAAATAATGATTATATCACATAGTAATAACACTAACCAAATTACAATGTAACTGTCCATAAAATAATATAACGAGTGAGATATTTATAGATATATACCTATATTATTTCAGAATACCATAACGTAATCTGTTTTTAATAACTTGATTATTCTTACGTAAGTATCATTGATAGCTGATAATAAAATCACATGTTCCACCCACTCCACCGAATCAATCTTTTACAGTCTCTATCACGGAATTAGATCTAAACCGAGTGCCAATTAAATGCATCTATACGAAAGTGATAGTTAAAGTGATTCTTTCGTGTACATTGTAGTTTCCGATCCTTAAGCGATTGAAGAGATGTGAATCGCGATTATAGATTATAATAACAGCCGGTAGAAAGCTGACAACGTGCTTGACGAAGTCGATCAGGCGTGTGCGTGGTCGCCACAAATAACGCAGTTAAATATAGGCCCAAACGTTTCGGAATAACTACTTAACATAAAGTTGGAGTTCGAAGTGAACCAAACGGAACAAGGGGAGGATATTATTTCGAAATCGGAGGAAGAAAATGCGCCTGTGTGCCGCTCCCAGGGTTTTATTGAGCTTAAGGCTTCTAAGACCGAATAAAATTCGAAAATTTTATTACAACCGGTTTAACTAAATTAACGATAAGAGCGCGTTTCGCCTTTTCGGAAGTTTCTTAATATATATTATCTCCTTAATATATTTCTAGTATCTGTTAAGTATTTGGTTTCGTTAAGTCGTTTGGATTCTTCCGGCACACAGAATTATCATATAATAGAAATATTCGGAATACATTTCTCTTTTAAAAGCTTTTATTTATTATTTTTTTACTTGTACTAATCTATTAATATCGAACTCTTATAATATATTTATACTGTAAAATACTTTATATAAATACTTATAGAATTTGTATTATCAACTAACTGTTTCCCGCAACTTATTATGCACAGGCTATAAGATAAAATAACATAAATATTTAATCACCCCCGGGGTAGAATATCTAACAATAATTTCTCAGTCGGTACTTAATGATGTCACCGACTGAGACAAGATGAACTTACCGTTAAAATTACCCGGTTCTACATTTTGGTGTTTAGGTTTTGCCACGATATGACAAAAGTAGACTTCCGACACTTTTATTTATTACTATTAAACAACATTAACGCGCTGTATGTATATACGAGTAAATATATCAATCATAATTTCAGTTTTAAAGCAGACGCCCACAGTTGTCCGAATAAGTAGTTTATATGCAAAATGTCGTGTATGGCGCCAGAGTTACTTGTCAAAGCATTCCAATCTAAAAGAGACATAACGTGTGGACGGTTCTGAGAAACCCATTTTAGTTACCAGAATAGTTCGCATCGATGACATCGCAGATAGTGCCTATTTCGTAGTCAGGAGCCGTGTAATCAATCTAGTGACTTCTGTTTAAATGTTGGCAATGAGAACTACTATTAATATCTATATTTTACTGCTCGTTAATAGTCATAGGTACAGAAAATTTAGTAGTAGTACCTATATTGGATAGTTAGATACAGGTGATAAATAATCATTTGTTTTAACAGCGAAGGAAAACTTCCCGGGAAAATCTACAGGTGTATGAATTGTCTACATTTTTAAAGTTATTTGAAGTGTGTTATCCAGTTTGCTAATGTGGTGATTAATCATGGCCTTAGCCATTATTTTGAGATCCGGAGCAAATCGTGGGACAGATATCGGTTAGTAATGATAGTTAATTATGTGTACAGTTAATCTTTAAATGTAAAGATACTTTCCTGAAGTGCGACTGTTACGTTTAGAGGATTACGTTGGAATTCAATATATCTTTATGTTCTTTTAATGCAACATTTTACATAAATATACTAGAAATTTCAAGACATCGAAGATTGAAATATCTTTATTTATAATGAAATGAAATGAAAGTGTTTTGAGTTTAAGTAACATAATTAAATTGCTAGATATATATAGCTTTTAAAATGTAAACAGAAAAATAACCTCCTACGGTTTTAAACAATTTAATACATAGCATAACTCGTTTATGAAATTCAAAAGTTGTTATGCACACAGTAACTAATTACATTAACTACGTTCTACATTAGAATACAGTTGCAAAAACATTACACGTCAACTCGTTATGTCCCTTATGAAATTTTAATGAAACAAAAACAACATGAAAGTGTATAAAAATCTCCAAAATAATAAAATTACCTGATAATGCAAAATTTGTAAATATTATAATAAGTAGTTTATGCTACATTTAAGTTTAAATTACTATACAAGTGGTAAAGCACCCAGATCTTTTCATCGGGTGGATTGGATGCTTGGTGGATGTCAACCAAGGACATCGGAAATCAACCCCTGATACGATTGGAGTCCTCAATGAAATCTGCCACCCATACGCTAGTATCCCCGAGGACTAATTTGTAATGCTTTGTATAAACCTAAGCCACACCCTGTTAACCTGAACATAGATACAATATATCAAAAATAATTATTTGTTCATCCCGTCTATTTCGAATGATCTAAATTTCAATACTGACATATTAATATTCAAAGCACTATTAACACTTAAATTTGTATCAAACAACGTATTTCTAACAAACTTGTTTTCCGTTTGGGCTAATGTTCCAGAGAACATCAAGCCGTAGGCGCCCGTTGAAGTCTTTTATATTGATATTGTTTATGTGAGCCGTCGGCGCGCTTGACATTTAACAGCGGTGATATCTGCTTGTGGTTTATAAGGATTACAATTATTTAAACAAGTTATTATTTATCAACGTTTATTACTCGTACTACTCTTACCGGTACTGAGAAATCATAACATAATTTACTTCTATTTAAGATTTAATTTTACCGATATTTACTCACTAATATCCAAAAATTTATACTAGAAGCGGATCGGTCTAGGAAACTTACTTTTCTTAATTCGGAAACTCTTGGAACGATAATAATATAGTGTCAGTGGTAAAGTGGAACAAGGAACTCGCGTAGTTGGCAACTGGTACGTTGAACCTCCCGCGGGCGTGCGTGTGTGTGCACGCACATACACGTAACTGCAGTCGTACGCTACGTATGTACACAGTTTAGTTTACGTTGTGATACTCTAGCGTCATGACTGTGTGCCTTTAACACGAGAATATTGTATCTATTACCACTAAGGTAGATTATCTGATTCATAGCTCTGGCTGCTATGTGCACGAAGCTTAGTCTAGCCGGGCTACGATATTTTCAGGTTGAATACAAATCGAAACTATGTATTACTACGTCCAGAGGTATACTCAACAAAATGTATACATTGTGTGCACTTTAAACCTATTTAGACAAGGTTGAATGAATCAGTTTTTATTACGAATCACAGTTCTAATTACGATGCGTTAGTAGTGCGCTCGTTAATAAAGTGCTTAAGTTAAGATTATGAGCGTTGCGATTTCAAAAAGCGCTAATATTTAAAGCTCCTATTTGCGAGTGATTGCGGCAATAACGCGTGGCAGTAAACCGATCGGCGTTCGTCCTTGCTTGCTTGCTCAACGTTCGATAAGTGCGCTGCTATATTAGCCTCATCGTATTAAAAGCTTTTGAGTACACAAATAAAATTAAAGAAAAAAACAAGAAGTAATTAAAGAAGGTTGCAATTGTTTTAAGTAACGTTTTGTTGGCGCCGCACATGTATTTATTCCGATTACTGACCTTTGCCAGTTAAAATTTCGAAATGGTTATACCTATTGAACACGTGAGCTCTACATTATTGTTAACAAACTATAGCTTTGTACCGCAAGGTCATGCGATTTGTAGTCAAATGTCATTACAGACGTGATAAAAAATAAGGCAAGTGTATTACTGATCTTTATTGTTTTATGTTCTAAAATATAACATAGAACTGAAGTGATTTACTATAAAGTGTAAATTTTATGGTTTTACGGAAGTCTTCGGTCTTGACATTACTTATTCATTAAAAATGTAAAAAAACTGAAACTAAGTCATTGTTTTTGGATTCGTAGATAATTTATATTCTTGTTATCAATTGTGTAGTACAATTATACTTAATGTTATCTAATGATGTAAGCATTTGGATAATACCATTGTTTTAACGTATAAATTGTTGCATTACGTGTACAACCTGCGGCAGAAATTAGTACTCAATAGAAACTATTCAATTAATGTCGCGAGTTGTTGCTACTCTGAATTTAAGGTATTTATCTAACAAAATTCCGTAATATCCGTTAGGACTAATTTAATGCACGCACACGCGCACATGGTGTTGATGCCGGTACGGTGCACACATCGAGAGATTATGAATACAGTGGAACACACGTGCACAGTGCTGCCAACAGCGCGGAACGAGTTGAGAGCGACCTGCTGCGCCCGCGCAAGAAAGAACTCAGCCAAGGACGCCGGCGTAACGGTCCGCGCGCGGGTAGCCAGCTGGAGGGGACTCGGCGGGGAGGGAGCTCTGTTACGTCACGACTGAAATATTAGGAAGTCCAGGAATAGTCGGTGTTATTACCATATTGTCATCAACTTGTCAAATATTTAATCAATTAATATTAATTGATCAAATAAGAATATTTATAAATGATATCGAAGAATCGAGAAACTTCTAAAGCTGTGAAGTGTTAATATTTTAGTCTAATTTGAAAAAAAATATCCTGAAAATTATTGCTGGACTTGGCTACTTTTTATTTTCATAATAAGATTTTAAAAGAAGTTTATATATTTTAAATGAATCTCTAATACTTTAAAAAGAAAGTTACAACTGTTATTTCTAACAATGAAATTCATATTAAGTAACAAAAATGTATAAAGCTCATATTTCATCTTTCCCAATTATATGTAGAGTACTGTTAAGTGGTGACTTGTCCCAAATATGTAAAACGTACTAATTTCTTCATAAAATCCAATTTTAAGTTCCTTCGTCCGGACATCGACCCAAAAACCTTATGTTTTGTCCTCTTCATACACCTCAATTTCAATAGTTATGTCTCACAGTCACGAATACCGCTTCTCTGTCTTTATTTTGTTCCATTACGACCAAGAACAATGACTATTCGTCGATAGGAGTATGTTCCTATATCTGTTTCTTTCTCGCAGATGTAACGCTGCTAACTCGCGAGTGAGACGAGCAGTTTTTCAAAGTGCACGACCAGCGTTGAATGTTTCGGATTCTTATTGGGCCGCCGTGAGCTTAAAGATGGCCACTCGAGGACCGTTTTCTTGTTACGATAACCTAATTTTATTCCATTACGTCGGTGCTTGTTGTGCTTAAATTTCAATAAAGCAACTCCATTAAGTTCGAATGTCAGGAGGTAATGCGAGTAAAAAGACAGCGACCTCGTGGCGTGTTCGCACGCCGCCGGTGCCCCTTCTCTCCCCGCGGTCCGCGTCCCCCGCCCCCGCCGATTCAACTGTTTTGTTCGGAAATGTCGAAGGTTTGCCGGACGTCAGCTTACGCGGAACTACCTTCGGTTCATGCGTATTTCCAGGTGCAATGTAGTTATAAAATAAGTATACCACTATAAAAGGTTAACTAGAGCACCGATAGACTCTATGAAAAATATATCGTTGTTGGTACTCTATCAGTTTCTTTAATTCAAGATTTCTCTACCTACACGCAAAAGCATTAAATTTACTATAAAGGTCCTAAATTTATTTATGATATACTTCTACAAAGTTCTTATTCCAGTAAGAAAAAGTTTTACTTTATCAAAGAAGGAACTCTGATAAGAAGAATAAATTTATCACAAGTGTATGCTAAACGAGAAAAAAATTAAACAGGTTTCCTTTTTTACTATGAGTCCTATCGTAATAAAATCGAAATTACCTACTTAAAAGTTTATTTGCTGATTAAAAATACTGTAGAGCTTGAACATAAAAATAAAATCTTCAAACTAAAGACACGTCTTAAATACCCATGACATTGATTTCAAATGAGAATTATCATAACTTCAATAGGTCAGATACCTAGATATTGTTTCCAATGTGGTCATTTAATTAGCATACATAAAATAAATGAGTATGTACGGTATTTACCTATGTAGAAGCGACTCGAAGTCAATGATCAAGCACTGCTACAACCGGACGCGGAGACAACAGTGACAGCTACACTTTTTGCACGTAATCTTGACTTTGAAACCCATGTCTCCCTTAGTCATTGTTATGCGGACTTATAACACTTTAGAATCCTGTTTAATTTTTTTGCTTCAAATTACTCGTTACTCTTTTAATCGTAATTCTGCACTGACCTTAATTTTTTGTTACACTTTATCTCGTTGGATTGAAAAAAGCGAGTAAGATTGATTTTCTACTTAAGTGTTTACGGATTCTCTAGTTGGATTACTCATGGTTTAAATAAAATAATCCACTTAATAGGTTTTCCTTTTAGTTCAAAGACACATTTCAGGCGGGAATTCCTTAATTCATTTTGTTTTTCACTTTGAACGGTTCCGTGATGCAAACCAATTCATTTTTCAAGCCACAACACTCAATCTTTGTCATCAGCATGAATATTAATCATAAGTGAAATTTCCATAGGCAACTTCTGTAGTGACCAAAATAGATAAGATCTATTTCCATATTTACCGTTTGTTATCATGCGAGATAAAAACATTTACTATCGTTATTTATGATATTAGTATGACTTAAAAATACTGTTGTTAAATGCGTTTTAAATGCAAAATGTACCTATTCCCAATTAACTGTTGAATCTAAAAAATGGACATAAAATGAATAAATGCGCGATGAACGTTATTCTTAAGATGATGTTTTACAGTGTTTGTTCCTTTAATCCATCGTAATTCAAAGAAATGAAAGTGAAAAAGTTAGGATAGACGATAATTTATAATTTTACCTCGTATTTTGACTTTGATGTCGAGTATCGAATTTGAAGATGACACATAAAACGAATAATTTAGTCTGATATCATCTAATTGCTGTCTGGTTATTTTTGAATGACCAAATAATTATGTTTAACTTTCACCTTACACACATGACGAGCCAAATTGACGTTAAGCTGCACAAACATATTTGGCACAGACCAACTCTACAACGGAATGAGGTGTGTTTCGTAAAACCGATTACGATGTTCCGAGATTAGTTCTCGAGTATGCCGTATCTAATTTATCGCGAATGCTCTGACATACGAATGACGGAGATATTGTACAAGTATTTCAATGCATTTGTATACTAATATACAACTTTTATGTACACCACAGATAAAATAATCCAGTGTACACGATTATGATTTTTTTAACTCAATGTTTTACTTTTAAATATTGATTTAATGAAAGATCTGTTTACAACAGTTTTTATAGGGGTATTAATAAACATGTCGAGATCTCCAATAATAGGTTTTTGGTTTAAAGTTTCGATATTAACAATAAAATAATCTTGTTGATGTATAAAATTACTTGAGCAGTACTCCATGTAATAATAAATATAGGAAAATTCAACCACTTCTATTAAGAAACAACATATCAAATAATTCGAATTTTATAGGCTGTAATTAATAACATATAAAAAGACACATTTATGCCAAATATTAGAACGGAATTTATAATTGGAAACTAAGAATTTCATATGTAATAAATCTACACGGAAACTGATAAAAACTAGTCTGTCAAGTATTGCGTGGATCACAATGTTATTTGAGTGAATTTATTAGGTATTCTTGATGGATGGGGTCAAAATATCACGTGTGATAGTACGTCAAAGCTCTATTTTTGTCTTCGAAATTTTTAAAAGAATGAACGAGATAATATTTATGTCTTGCCTTAAACTGTTGGTGTCGATGTCAGATTTTACATATGTGCAGTAGGTAAATAACGATGACTTTTTTTATAAGATTGTATAATCTAATATAAAAACATGCATGACACATTGATCACACATAATCCTTGACACATTGATCTAATTGATGACTTTTGCAACTGTATGCCCCCTGGCTTATTCGCTTATGTTTAGGAAGTTGTGATAGATAAATTATACTGTTTGCTACATTACTAAACTATAATCTATTAACTGTACAACATAAGTTTCACGTTTACATACATGGCAATGAATAGAAGGGTTGCAAGTGTCACAATGCGTATATTACAGTAGAGTGGATCGCGCACGTGTCGACCCCGGGGTCCCTGAATCCATTCAATTCGACTTAATTAGTTGAGGAGAAAACATAACCAGACATATTGTAATACGGGTATAAATAATTATGACGACATTTACGATATTAAGTAACGATAAAGTAGGTGCTTTACAAAGGTGTAAATAAAAAAGTATAATAAATGGTTAATATTAACTATTAATTATAGTCTCTAATAAGATAGATGTAAAGAATGAGATTATATACTTTATTTTAATTCGAATCTGTGATCCGTCCGTTAAACTATCCTACTTTTTAATCATACTCGTTTAATGATATAACAGTCTTTAATTGTTATACGTAGATATTCCATATATCAAATAAATTGTCTAGTTAACATATTAATGACATAGGCCTTGTTACATTTTGAATTTATGTTTTAGGTCGTCATCCAAAATATAGGCGTTAAGATTTCTAAGAAATTTCTACTCCATGCGAGGTCAAATACGCACTTAATTTGTATTTTGTACAATTATTCGCAAACATCTCATTAGGAGCAAAAAATTCTACGTTGGCTATTTGTTTTGAATTTTTAAAACAAAAATAGATCAAGCAAGCATTAAGCGTGTAAAGTTCACGGACTCTTGCCATTACTTGTAACATGAAACTATTGTATTGATTGATCGCAAGTAAAACTAAATATGCACACGATTCGTTACTGTTTTTATTTTAATAGGAATACCATGTATGTTTGTAACTATTTCTTTTATTATTGTAATCGTTGTATATATGAAGGAAATAGCAAATGATCATTTACTCCGTATCGTAATTATCGTATGACATAAGATAAAAGCCCTACCTAAAACAAGTATATAGGTAGTAATAGTTCATAATAGAATGCCTTATAATTAACGGAACTCTTTATAAGTATATTAATGTTGTTACGTTCATCAACGCAAAACATCACCTACATACACTGAGGTCTTAAGGTAGGAATACTTTAGGTACACAACAGCAGCACTCACATCACGAGAAGTTTTTTCCGCTTTATTTGTTTTGTTACATGTCTGTATACCAATGAATAAAAAAATATCACGACAAAGATTGCGGTTTCAAGTTATACGCGGGAGGACAGATATCTACAGTTAAAGATTTATGACACCGACGCGCTATTATAAAGTAATGTCCGTCTCAGCATCCGTTATAAGTAGGCGCTAAAGGATACGGAATTGGTCTTTAAATATATCGGATCATCAGTCGGTAGTTAAGCCGGATCTTAATTATAGAATTGGAAGTTCTGTTAAGCGAAGAATATTCGTTTTTTATAAGTAGAAGCAGAGAACGGGAATGTAGTCTACAAGATAGTAAATGGCCGCAGCCACCCATTGACATCTGTAATCAACTCCAGATAAAATAAGAGACCTACCTGAATTCGGCAACACGTGTGCTACATACATATACATATATATGTATTTGATCATTAAGATAATATATTATTAAAATCAATAGGTAAATTTTATGCAGTAGCAGCGCAAACAACTAAGTAGAAATTGGTTATTTTAGAGAAATTATAAAATACAACATTAAATTTAGTACAGTAAGCAAGGAAAACTGTCTAATAGAGTTAAAAAGCGAAAAATAATGTAAATAACTGACCTTACCCAGGTTCTAATCTATTGGAATAAAAATACATACCTCATGCATACTTATAGATTGCAGTAATCAAATATACAATGCACATAACATAACATTTCCGTTTACAAAGTCTATAAAATTAAAATACGCGTACAATGTTCTCACATTCTTTTCCATAAACGACATATGACATTAAATGTAATGTGTGTGCAATATTATCGTCATTTACGGCATACCACTAAGTGCGCATATGAGACAGCTTAATTATAATACTATCTTCGTAGTAAAACTACCTGCGCCCGCGTCGCTCATATCCGACCTTCCTGCTCACCTTAAACGTCATGTCATATAAGTTAAATAGCTTACACGTGTGTGAATATCTAACCTACTCCCACAGTCAAAGTTCTCACTAAAGGTAAAAGTTTGGAAATAACATCTCGTTTTGTATGAAACAGGCATATTAATGCACATAAACACTATTTCGAATTACTAAAAAATGTGATAAACATTGTCAAGTAAAAAGCAAATAGACTAAAGTTCAGAATCTTTTGGAAAGTCAATCGATTTTATGCTTTGTTTGTTTGTTCTTGGTCGTTTGTAAACTGTGTCACCAATGAGTTAAAAATGGTATTTTTTTTTCAAGAAATACGTCATTATGTTTAAAAAACTTTTATACAAATTTATTATTATCTCTAACTGGAAGAATTTCGAAATGGACAAAGACTGAGTTGTTTATAATAACTAGAACAACATAAAATAACACGAAGGAAGCCGAACTTCAAATAGCTTTTATAAACGACAAAGTATGTATGGTACGTTATCGGCGTCCGTAATAACTACATATTTTAAATTAAACATCAATATTTGGAGCACTTAAAGGAAAGTTTAAAACTAAAATGTTTTCACTTAAAGCTTGTCGTAATTACCTTCACAATATAGCCTCAAAACGACGAACCCTTCAATTAAAATTCAATTCCGGTTTCGCTACCGAAATTTTGGTCGTAATATATTTTGGTTATCTCCAGTTGAACCAGTTTCCTGTGTTAGTAATTTAATATAAGCGAGCAATGATATTTGAAGATTTATACTAGTAAAGATAGACGATATTTTTTTTAAATATACGATTATCTATTTTATATGTTATATAGATTTAATAGGTAGTATTCTAAATATAAAATATTCTAATTAGTTCATACACAAACAACATCTAACTACTTTTCGTATGTGACTGATTTGATTGATTCGTTGTTATTTATTTAGAATATAAATTAGAAACACCAGCCGTAAGTAAAACCATACGCATTAATCTTAAAAATGCATGAAATATCGTACGAGTTATATAATTTATCTTCAAGATAAAACACACTGTAAAGCTTACACTGATGACGTTGTTTGCGAAAATAATGTTTTATATTCGAAGTCTTAAAAAGTAAACAAAAGGACCAATACTTGGCATTCATTTAACCCACATCCAGTGCTATCGGGCAAGAAACTCAGGTCGGCCAATTATAAAACGCCATCGTCGATAAAAATAATGATCATGTTTATTGATTTAAATTGCAAACGAGCGATTCACATTTACCGGATTTGGGCCCGGCGCATCGTTACGGGCCGGTCCGGCGATCCGTCATCGGGTTTGGAATGCGGTTGGGGAATACGTCCCTTAAATTATATATATTAAGCGAAGGACCATTGTGACGTTGTGATTTTCCACTCCGAGTAGGTAGCTACGTTGATATTGGAAGCACAACGAACGTAATTATTTCCTGATTGCTCGTTGAAGTCTAATGTATTGTAGAGTTGCTCAGTAGAATAACTACCTACTTTTATATTTTTTGTCCGTCGGGTATTCGATGCACGACATAAAATGAACTTATTGTAACTTCGCAATGCTACATAAATGAATATTGCCGTGTACTAAACTGAGTAATCGAAAATTTTATGCACCATCTGAGCTATATAGTGTTTAACCGTTTGAACTGAAAATACTGAGCACAATTAGATTACAAGACGCTGGAGGCTCGGGCAATTTATCTTTTAGTACCGATCTATGTTAATCGTTGCTGGGACATTAACAACGGTGCATCGGTAATGGCCAGCGGTCGCTTGTTCGCAGTTCGCTCAAGGCTGCATTCAGTGAAAGGATTCGACATGAATCTGGATCATCCCACTATCTGTAATCATGGCTATCATTATAGGCAATATTGAACCGCGTACGTACATGTGTGCGCCAGTTTCTGAAATAATTTACCCAAACTTAAAAGTTTCCTGTATTATTCTTGCCATAAATGTACTCTCATGTCAATTAGGAATTCCAACCAAGGAACGAAAGTAGGTAATTATTATGCGAAGTTATTTAATAAGTGGGAGTAGAAGAATTAGTTATATCCTAAATTTGTGCTAACAACCTATTACATTTCCCTTTAGAAACTATCTTTAGTAATACGGAGTCTTGTATTCAGCGTTTCAAGATAGTCCACGTGTAAATAGATGCGAACAGTTATTATCTCAATTAATAAGCATTTTTTAATAATGTGAAGGCACACATTTTACTTCTGTTTGAGGTAAATGACTATATAATATATATATCGATCTGTTCATGATCGAAATCACTCGGAATGCGCGTCCGATAGGTAAGTACCTCGACGTAAAAATACATCTATATTCTCAGTATAATACTTCGTAGTACGCAACTGTGATCCGAGTATGGTAGGTCTCGATCAGGCCGGCGCACTCCTCGAGTCCTTTCGCGACTGCATCGACACCATCACGGAATATGCAAATGATGCTAAACTGCAACGTTACGAAATATTACCGATAGACGAGATAATACCTATAAATAAGGACACTGTTAATGGCGAAATAAGCTGATGGTGTGAGATCACGACTTGAAAATTATTAGCTAAAATTGTTCCTATCGCAAAAGTACTGCATTAGTTTACTTTTATGGGCGCATGAATTATAATATATGGCTTTATACAAAATAACGTTAACCGTTTTGTATTTGTATCTGTTACGGTTTATGTTACTTGATTTCAGTTAATATTCATATCTAGTGTTTGTATTTACATAACAAGTTGAATTCTGCTGTACCTACTTTGTTGCATAACTTACCTATCTTAACGTACTTAATTACTGTTTGAATGAAAAAGGGATTAAATTCAGATTTAACACATATCAATTTGTACAATGTAGTAATTAGTCTAAACAAGTCAGTCGAGTGCCCTTTAAATTATTCTGAAACCGACGATCGAAGATAAATAAAATAATATTGTATTCGAAATGCTTTTACATACTACCTATATAACTATTATGTATGCAGATGAGATGTCGCACGATCAGTCGTCATGATGATTAGTTGTACGTACATGTATTGCATTGATATTAATTTTTATAACTATAATAACTAATAGGTCGCAAACTTGTAAATTGTAAGATTCAGTAAATACAGACTCTAATGGCTCGGCGCGAGATATCACACGTATCTAATTGCAATCAGGGCTGCCACGTATATTTTGTAAAATAAAGCAAATAACTTCATTATACTTTATATCTTCTGCGTATAATAGTGACTTCGTATGATTTATTACAAACTTGGTAAAACATTTAGGTGCAAATGATAACAAATAACTAATAATGGCTTCTTTATCAGCGTCACGTATTACCCTTAGGTGATCGTCTACTTAAAACTATTTCCTTTTTGTTTGATATAATTGGAGTAAATATTTAGTGGACTGAATTCAGCTGTAAATATTTTTTTCCTACTGGCAACCCTGAATTGCATGTCAAGCTTGTTACCTACGAATAATATGTAAGCAGAAAATGCAGGTATAAATTGTGCTTGTTGCATACGGCGTATTAATGCAAAATTTTACTTCCTGAATAACAAATTACGTTGGCATATTACTATAGCTTTTAACATTGCTTTATTGATCAGAACATCCAACGGATTTAATAGCAGGCACTTCACTTGCAACATGCGTGGCCTAGTGTTACACAATACGTAGGTAATGATTTCATTTTCTATGCGAGAAAGTTAAATTTCACTCAAATGTCAATTATCTCTAACACTTTGCGCTGATTCCAATTTTTATTCATTTATTCAAAGTTTTAATCGACCAACACCTGTCACAAAACCATATGCCAATTTGTCTCTGTACTGAAGTTGCTTAATGTAATCAGATAATTACATTTGTGCAATTAGCTGATCTTTATAATGTACTCGCCGTTCACGCTGATGTGCGATCACAATAAAGCTTTTGTTTGCATTCGACCAGTCATCAACATAAATATAATACATAAACATGTAATCATTTATCAAAGCATCAAATTGTCTGCGATTTTGTATTGTACATTGACTCTAATTGACTAGTCGAGTGAATATAAAGAGATTCGTGTTAAGCTAGCTATGAAAACCTGTTCCTTGGTATTGCCTCGTTATGATTTTTAATTAGTATTTAGTTGCCACCGAGCTTTTAAGTTTCCAATGCGTTTATTTTTTATATATAAACGAAACCGACACCGCACATTTTTTTATTGTCATAAATAGTTTTTTTAATTACATCAGTTATGAATACGGAAGTGCTACTGAACCTTAAGAAGCCGTAGTTTGCGATATTGTTTTTTATAGTTGAAAGTTTCACGTCCTTCGCGTAACTTATAAAGTTTCGTGCACTTATGTTTGTTTTTTAGAAATAAATACAAGTCTATTTTTATTTTATTTTATTTTAAGTTTGGTTTATAGAAGATATGATTAGTTTTGAATAATCAACTTTTTAGTAGAGTTATCTAAAATAAATACAAATATAGATTTAAAAGAATGACGCAAAATAATATGCAATTTGCCATATATTGCATATTATACATTTAGTTTTGACAATTATTATAACATTATGTATGCAATTTCTTTTTCAAACATGCCGTGTTTATCATTAATAATTAAATATTTACGGGAAAATAATATATAATATAAGCGTAATTTGAACATTTACTTGATTCTTATTTTTTTTTTCGTTTTACTCAACCATTTAATTTTGTACGAAAAAGATCATGCTGTGAATAACAGTGATTAAACACCATAAGAGAGTGAAGGTAGGTGGTTCGCACGAAACAAGAGCAAACCGGATCCAAATCGGAGGGAGCGTTTTCTGTAACTGGAGCAGACGGCCGTCTCGAATATCGCCCCTTATGTCGATAATAAGATTTTCTTTCGAACACCGCAATACCGCAGTTTCTCTTTTTTGTAAGTGCACCTGCGATGTAGGACAATCTTGGCTTATTTCGAAACGAAATCATGATTGACGCTTATCGGGCAAATCATATCTTAAAAGCATTTTTCAACGTAAACTCCACGTGAATAGTCTTCGACTTATCGTTTTTTAATTACTTACGTTCTCAGTATAATTGCCCGTAGAGCAATCGCCGTGAGTACAGAAATCTGCAACTCTTACCGTTGCCAATTGATTAACGCTTTTATGTCGTTAGTCATAGATAGTTCTAGACACTAATATTCTTTAAACAGGACAAATCGGTCATCGCAGAATAATATAGATATAAACCTGACTGGATGACGTGTGCAGACAGGCTCTACAACATACCAATGACTTAATAATATCTTACATTCTATAGTTTAAGTAACATAATGGAGAAATCTATTGTTGTAGTACTGGTTGTTAGATTTAATTTGCATATGGGTAATTCTACGCACATCAATTACATGTATTACGTGTAATGAGATTGTAAACGATGAAAGATATTGTTCCATACAGTACCGATCTAACCGGATTTTTATTTGTCTTTCTTGGTCATACACATATAAGTTTACTACCGTGGTAAACGGGAAATGTGAATATTTGCCTACGACTCTATGTATGTTGATACAAGAGTGAATTCACGCACGTGACAAACCTCAGTAGTCAGTACGTATCGGAACAACTATTACATGCGAACGGCAGCAGCCGGCTAGCTGCGTGGGAACTCGAGCAAGCAGATACATTCAATATACTGAGCCATATTTTATGTCAGAATTTAACACACCGCAGATGCGAAGTGTTAGTAATCTCCGCTGTGTATCACGACTGAAGTACCTACGTGTCCTTATTAAACGCCGGCTACGAATTCTAAATGTAAGTATGTAGGTATACTTTTGGTATATAAACGGTAAATGGTTGGCGTTTTTGAGAATTCTGACTGAATATCAATAACTATAAATGTTGGTGGACAAATAATGTTTTTTACGATTAAGTTTACCTCCGTTACTGAACACATTTAATAAGTTCATAAAATTTTAATCATTACATTTATTTATATACATAAGTAATAAATATACAATTTACATGAAAACATTCAACATACTAAGCATTATTTTAGATAAAAAATAAATAATTACAGATATTATAACCATATACAAGTATAATAATTACAGTGTACTGATATATTTCAAAATAGATCATATTTACGTAAAGCATCGCTGTAATCGTATATTTACTATATTCTTTGAAATACATTATCTGGCATAAAGTTACACAAGTGAGTACATGAGACTTGTGAGAGATCAAAGGCTGTGCGGAGCGGTCATCTTCAACAAAATGCCAGAGGTGAGCGAAGCGGCCGCGGGGCTACTGACGTGCCGACGGTCTGGTATGCGCCGGCGCTCCATTTTTGTCCATATTACATAAATCACTACGATTAACATTATTTATTAGAAAATAAGCCGTAAAAGGACTTGCGATGGTAAAAGCTTAGTCTGAAACTCGTGTTTCACGTGAAATAATATTTTTGCTCGGAAATAAAATTTTATAATCTTTGACATAATCAACCTCGCTAAGATGTGCTGGGATGATTGATAATTATAACATCGTTCAAACCATTGGGACATGACGAGGAATATTCGTATTTTTATGTATAAATCTTAAAGCAAAAAAAACAACATACGAATATTACGCGCACGGAGGATTTTACATATTTAAAGTTCATGTAAAGAAGAGGAATATAATAATTATGTACTAAATCTCCGCAAATTTTTACAAATTTATAAAAAGAAAAAAAAAAAATTTATTGTTTAACATTACTGATAATGTAAAAGATATTAATGCCAAGTATGTAACACGTCAATGTCATAAACGCTTCTAAAGTGCATTTAAAAGTGAGACTTTTAAATGCAGTTTAGAAAAATAACCTCCTTTTAAGTATAATAGGTGTAATAGTGACACGAAAAATACGTACAAAGCTGTGTAGTAGATAAAAACTGATGTTTAAAAATAAAAACATAATCTATTAGAACTGTTAGACTTCGGCGAATAACAAGTTTAGTTTCTGTTTGGGTTAATTTCGACCACTGCAACGAATAACTATATAGCATTTGCAAACGCCTACGTGTCGTCACAATAAAATATTAACGAATGATTGATTTTGTATTTCTAGCTCCGTGCACTGCAAAATAGATGCTGAATAACTCAATGTACGGCTATGCATACTGCGGGACTAAAATAAATCAATGTGACAACTGAAAATTTACTTGCCAATCACGCGTTTCGTGGCGCACCTGCGCGTGCATGATAGCCCGTTTTCGAAAACAAACAGCTTCTCGACGCGATGGTTCGATGCAAACATGTCTATGTAGACCGCCAATTAAAGCAGCCGCATTGTCGTCTAGAAGCGGGGCACGTATCGCGACATAATCGCTGGCGCAGCCCGCTTGGTGCCTAGTATTTTCAAAATAGAAAATCTGAACAGTACTTCGCAGTTTCATATAAATAATTCGTTCAACAAAATAAAATACAACATTTATAGCCCAATTCACAATGTGAATTAGGTTTCGTTTCGTTTTTCTTGTAATAGTTATTTATCTCAATATACAACTGTCTGTAATTTAGAGTAACATTATACAAACGTTTATATCGATTAGATTATTAGCAACTGAAAGTTGAAGAAATTAAGTACTTACCAGAACAACCCACAGTTTAAGAAATAATGTTAATCAAGACGTGACCTACTTAGAATGTGTAATGGGTTTCGAGTCTCTTCGTGGGTATATGAAAATATTTAAAATATTTTGCTACCTTCTGCTGCTTCTAATCTTCATTTAATGAATTATACGTGCACAATATCGTTTTATTTCCAATGTTATTAGTGTGTTAATGTAGAGTAGTAATGTAATGTAATCGGGAGTAATTACTTTGCCAACTTTTGTAAAAGGTGCAAATTGTGTCACTCTTTATAAGTCGTATTTTTAAGTGTCTGCTTGTACCGCAGATGTTGTTAAGATTACTTCTTAAACTCTCTTTGTTTGCCCTTCTTATTATTAATAGGAAACCCCTAAGACACAACAATTATTCATTACAAAATGGGTAAAAAGAAACAGTACCTACTACTTAAGAGAATGATTAGCTTGCTTTTCTAAGCACGACTCCTCAAATAAGGACTAAATATATAAGTCGCGTGCAAGCAAACTACGTAATGCCTTGCGACTCTAGGATAATGCTATGACGCCCTAGATTGACACAATTAGGGAAGCCTTTGGTAAAGTGCCAAAATATCCTAAGTACATACAAAAAACTTCTTTTAGTTTGGTAATTTGTCTTAGCTTACTTCTAAAGTCTAATGTCCATAAAATATTAATTTAACATTATCTTGGCACATATCTTCCTGAACTTTATGTTTTTTTTTCACGTTACGTAGGTTAAGACTCTATCTCTCAACACCTTCCACTCTTTTTGGTGGAAATACATTAATATAAAGAATAACGTTTCTAAGCATATATTTTTTCCAAAGGATTTCATAGAGAATACCGTAATATCTTTACAATGATAACTGTAATGGTCAATATTCTCCAAGCCGCGCGCTGCTTCTACACGACACTATCTCATTTATCAAGATTATACCATTAATTGTACTACATTTTTGCAATGAATAAATACAATACAATTTGTAGACATCGCATTGTCGCTTAATCCATGTTAATTAAAGATGTAGAGATACGGTCAGAAACCCAGATTACGTAGAGTACGTTAGTTGTCAAGTTTAGATTTATTTATATGTAAATTATTGTCAATAATCGACATATTCATTCGGTTGTAAGCAATAATTTCTTTTCATTAAAGCTAAAAATGTACACATGTGACCTATGAACTTTTTAATGTGAATACGTATTTTAAAGTAATTATTATATTTACTTATGTCGAGATAACTTTGGTCGCTTATAGTTTTATTTAAATAAAATATAGCCTATAGCCATCCTCGATAAATACCCTATTAGATTAAAGAAATTATGTTTAGATCTGACCAGTTTTTTCAGAGATTAACGCGTTCAAACAAACAAACTCTTCCGCTTTATAATATTAGTATAGTTGCCTTTTAGGGTAGGTACTAGGTTAGGAATACTGCGTATTATATAGAGTATTATAGAGCAAGGTAAAAATGCAATATTAATAACTACGGTTTTCTCAGAACATATCTTTCATACACATGGCATGTGTGTAATAATCATAGGATGCGTAAGTTATGATAGTCACAATTAGTAATATAGTGAGTAAGTGTAATTGTAAATGTCGAATGCTTCTACATGTGTACTACGAATCTACGTAAGTTATATTAATCATTAAAATGACGTAACAATCTAACAATATTAATTGCATTAGGAAAGCAATCAAGGCTTTAAATACGATTATACATGAATGCACTTTTCTATCAACGAAATAATTACATAGCAGAAAAAAGAGACATAAATTTAACTAAGATATACAAGTACATGCAAATTAGAATACAAAAATTTGTACTAAAGATTTAGAATGAAATCATCGTCAATATCTATATTAATAAGTAACACATTTATGTATAGTAATAAAATAACATATATTATTTTCAGCACTAAATATTATGTGAGGGACCAACCTGTAAACTTAGTAGGTACAACATAAAGACATTTTCAATGGTAAATTGAGTCAGAAGATTAAAATAATATAACGGTTTAATTTAGTTCGCAAATTTAGTACCTGCATAAGAATTGAAACCGTGTCCTACTGCGCCTTGGCGGCGATTCGTTACACAGATTTTATTAACAGCCTGTTACGCAGTTGCCACAGCGATATAATTGCTGCTTTTTACGCCACTGTGTTTATTCTGATATGAATTAGTGTAGGGCCTGAGTACTGAACAAGAATAAAAGGATCTATACAGGATTAAATGATTATATGAACTTCATAGAAATATTGTCGGGTGACAAGAGAAACTCACTAACTTAAAAATTGTATAATCCCGATTTTTTCAGTTAATACACTATTATTTAACAATATATTATTATTACGTAAATAATATATGTATACAATAACCTGTACGATATTTTATTGAATGGTATAACTTTAGGACATTTCATTTTAATGAAATTTTGGTATCAAAATATTATTGAATGCTGATAACTTCATGTTTCATATTCTGTAGTTAGTGAGTTTTTCCTGTCACCCGACGAATCTACAGGAAGAAAAGTAATTTATGATACATTATACCACGGTAATATAATGCATTATGTTAGTAAAAGATCATACGAGATGCAAAGTTTTCTATTGAAATATAAAGCAATTTAGTCGATTTACAAAAGTTTTTATACTTATTTTTTAAACCAGAAAACTAGTTCAAATTTAGTATCCTACTAATATTATAAATGCGAAAGTTTGTGAGGATGTATGTGTATTTGTTATTCTTTCACGCAAAAACTACTGAACGGATTAGGTTGAAACTTTACAGTAGTATAGGTTATACATCAGAATAACACATGGGCTATAAATTGTAATGATTTTTTTTTATAATATAACGAGAAATATCAGGTTAGTCGGAAAAAAAACTGTGCTCTGAGAGCTATCTTCGCGTACGCTGCCTAAACCGTTGGAGATATCCAAATATAATGTATGGTGGGATTGTTTGGCTCACATAGATCTAAATAAAAGTCCGCGACAGCATATGTCTATATTTTATGTATAACCCACAATAACTCTTTCTATACTTTAAAAAATTTAAAAATATCAAGTTGATGTTTCCATGGGTTTTATACAAACTAAATATTAATCCTTATCAAAATAAATGATTTCAAAAAATCAAGCATCTAATAAATATTGAATCTGCCTTTTACACCATGTAAATTGGATAAGTAGTTCAGAAGATATTACGAGTATAACATATTGCGTAGTCAATTAATTGACCGGCAGTACGCGCCGTGCGCCGCCGCCGTATACAACGAAGTTGTATGATATTAATATTTGAATGGTTATAAAACACGGAGCAAAATGTAAAAGGTCAATGATGTCTCTGTAGTTCCGGGAATAAGGCTATGGTATCCCCTGTCTGTGGTAAGAGGCAACTAAAAGGGAGCTTTCGGGGTTGCGGGCGGCTAGACTGGGAGCTCCAAACACCCAGTCAGCAACTTCGGGAAAGATGTCAGCATGTGTGGTCGCATGCTATCGTGAGAGCCAGGATGGACGGAGCTTGAACCGTCCAGCCAGGCGATCCCGGGAAGGACGGTGGTATACGTGTGGTCGCATATCGTGGTAAAGACCAGGTGGAGGGGTGGGCCCAGGCGCTCACTTGGGAGGAGCCCGATGGGGCAATGCACTCAGAGGACTCCAGTTGCGTTCCTTTGAACATCCCGGAGTCCTGGTGCTATAAGAATCCCAGATAACCCTGCGTCGCTCCCACGGCGTATAGTACCTTTTGAAGGTTTCTCCCTCGATAAAAAAGAAAAAAAAGGTCAATGAGAATGAAACAGTGGAAAGGTTAAATATGTTATTCAATCGTCATCGACCTTTTAATCTTACACAACTCGGCACATATGTCAGATTAGCACTAGTTTAGGTCGTAGTTGACCACGCTAGCCAACTGCGCGTTGGTAACCGTCACGCGTTTTGAGACTCTTTCTTTAAACTTTTAATTTCAGAGTAAGCATTAAGCTGACTGAGTAAGCTGTTGCCGACAAAACTAATTCAAATTAGTATACGTGCCTGTGATTTGAAATTTGAACACACTGATTTAGGCGATTAACACACGGCACCGCGCACCGCCGCGAATAGCGGTGCCCCGCGCGGTAAGGCGGTTTACGCACCTGTACGCGCGGATGAACCGATCATCAAAATAAACTTTTCGACATCGAAATGCATTTATGCTTCAACGATGATCCGCGCGGTTAGGCGCCAGCCCGTGTATGAGGCGCCGACCCCCCGCACTGTCGTTCGCGCGGAGACACGGTGGTGATGAGAACACCGCTGGACCGCGCGGCCAGTCGGTGTACGTTTGTGAGGCATCAACGGATTTATTAGACCCCAATACAACATGAGATCCGCTTCACCGCCTACCGTGGCAGTGAGTGGTATCGTATGTTAATCGCCTTAGAAAGTAGGGCAAGGGTTCAATCTGAAGTAAATCACAGATGCGTTGCTACTCCCGAGGACTATGATGATCGCCTCATATAAAAGTAAGCCGGCAGGCACACCCTTCAAATGAAACACAAGAACTGCTTCACGGCAGAAATAGGTGCGGCGGTGATGCCTCCCTGGTTGAACCATTGCTCTACCACCTTGCAAACTTTATGTGGCAGACTAAATTCCACGCGAGCGAAGCCGCGGGCAAAGGCTAGTTATTTATAATTCTTATGAACCATGTATTGAAGTCATATTCAAAGAAGATTAAAATTGTATCTAAAATTACTAACACATAAAATGGTTTTATGTCTCAGTAATATAGTTATAGCATAGTAAACTCTATCACATCAACATTGCTAATTGCTGTGAAGCAGAATCAGTGTATTGCGAAGCCTACGCAATACTACACGGCGAGTTCTGACTTCCAACGGTAACCTATGAATATATTGCAGTATGAGATAAATAATCTATTAAAATTTTTAATTAATTATTTCAAGAAGATATATTTATGATTTATTTGCAACTAGGCGTATATAAACTTTATTAGCATTTCTTAATATGTATATTCGCTTAGCGTAATTTAAGCGTAAAATTGATTAACCTTTATTGCAAACATGCTTGCTACTAAACTATAGAATGTGAAATAATTTTATAGTATATAATTTAGGTAGAATATAATTACCGACGTTCAATAAAATTTACATGATAAGGAACTGAAAATAATGTTAAATATTGATTAGGTATTCATATGAAATAAGAGTAAACTATAGAGAATAAACCTTTCATATAAGTTCAAACGCATTTCTACTTTTAACCAATATCTCGGTAACATTTTGGAAATGTAAAGTATCATACATGTCATGAGTCATACTCATTTTTTCTAAATATTAGCAATGCGTATGTAGTAAATTTAGGAAGGTTTCGATGTAGTTATAATTTTAAGAAGGTATTTTTGTCGAGGTCTATGAAGGATCAATACTATAATACTTTCTGCAGGACTTAGATATGAACAGAGCATAACATGGCCTTTTGCCATTTCCTTCGTACAAAATTAATTGATACAACGAACAGCTAGAATAAAATAATAACAGTGTAGTTTCTATTTATTTGGGCAATAAATGGTCCTAAATCTCTCAACCCTAGTGTCAGAGCAGTCGTGATCCAGTTGTTCGAAGGTGCTGGCGGTGCCGCGTGGCGCAACGCTCGTTAACCCACATGCACTGTACTCCGCCGAACTCATCAAATTCACATCCCTACTTGCATAAAAACATGATACTCACACCACCCTATCATTTTGTACTATAAAATAATTTAAACCGACATCACGATGTGAATTAATATTATTTTGTAAGATTTGTTGGTTGTATTTGAGGTATTTTGGACTCCCAGTTCACGTGTTTAGTATTAGTTATATAAGCAATGTATTTTATTAACTTGATATGAATAGCTTTAGAGCCCTATCATGTAAAACGTTTTATTATGAAATTAATTTCCTCCTAACAGAATTGAATAGAAGAATTATGTAGGTAAATTTACTAGCGCACAATTTAATATGTCGTATCGAGAGGATAAAAGTATGACTAATGTTATTTTTCATTTACGAAAAATTTATTAAGGATTACATTGTTTATTTTACCATTAAAAAGTACATACCTTCTAATGATAAATTAAACATTCTAATCAGTTCAAAAGTTTCTAAGCTTATCTATTACAAACAAAGAACTCTTTCCTCTTTATAATACATATTAGCATTAAAAATAAAAAAAGTAATATTCACTACGCTAAAGCTTTTTCATTGCAATGTAAAATATTTGCTTATACATTATACACGTATTCTTTGTGGATATCGATGTGTTTGCATACTATGACGAAAGATAGGCAGTAAATGATTCTGTAAATCGCACCATGCTGTTACGACTTATTGTAGACAATTTACTAGATACTACGTTATTTACATTCTACTTAAGCTTAACATTAAACCCGCATTATGACATGCCATTATCTACTTATATTTTACGAACTTGTTATAGCAAATGATCTAGTACGGTGTCGTTAAAAATACAACGCAAAACATTACACGAAAATAGAGTAGAATTTTACCTACTTAAGACATTTATATATATTTATACTAAAACAAAAAATAGAGTGAATAAGTACTTAAATTCGAATGAAATGTTGTAAAATTATCCGTGGCCATTTTTTTAATGTGGTTGCACTGTCATGGTCTATGCGTTCTTATTTTATGACATTTTATATTTCTACTTTTATTGGTCTTATTAATGGCGTACATAAAATTTACAGGGAAACTTATCATATTAAAGAAAATATGACAAAAAATGTTTTATTAGGTACTTCCGTATACATAATATTTTTACCTACGTCTTATCCAGAATTTGTTTGATGATCTTATCTTTTTGAAAGTAGAAATATCATTACAACGCAATCGTTTGTTTTTGTACGTATACAAATGTGGTATGCGCGTTTTTCGACGACTCACTTTATAACTTACATTTTGTAATATATAAACTGTAATGTTACCGAGTTATCGTCGATTACAGCGTGTAATACGGTTGCTAAAGATGGTGCCGTCAGCAACAAATAAAAAGGCTAATGTGGGACAGTTTTATTTTAATTCACAAAAAATGCATTCAATTTTTAGAGTAGGTGTGTAATACTTACATGTTAAATTTACATTTTTCAATATTGAATATAGATAATGTCTTTGCGTAATAATTTAATTGACGTGACTTTTATGAAAGTAAATATAAATATGTATGTACTTAACAACACGGGTATACGCGAAAGATAAAAACTATATTTTTTTATGCACAATAAGATTAGATAAACATAAAGTTGCATTAAAAAGAAAATAAGAATATAATCGTCTATCTGTATTTATGACTTACGAACATTTTCATTTGCTACGATCTTGACATTCCGCAGACTCTGTGTATTCATTAATCATTGCAAATCATCATTAATCATTTCAAACACTACATTAGAACTATACATTATTATTTATTTATTAGTATTTTAACATAAATAGTGTCAGCTTTTAGAAGATTAGTGAATTCGTAGTTTAAGAATCTACAAATGAAATGAAAGCGAAACAAAGATCTTGAATCTATCCGTGTATTACAGTCACTGGAAGGAGTTTTTCTTATTGTCAATGAAATTCGTAACTGCACAAAAGTGCACCCTGTACACGCTCGTTTTTAACATAGATGCAATAAATGTATTAATTTTTGGTCGAAATTTATTTCGAAACAGTTGTCACCAACAAAGTCATACGTTTTGAAACTGTTTTGTTAGATTTAGAAATAACAGACAGCCACTTAATCTTTTTTCATTCCACAATAAAACAATGCCAACACGTAGACATGTGTTATTTTTACTGAATAGTGACTTGTTTTATATTGAGTAGAGTCAGCTTAAAAAGTTTTTTGATTTTAGAATCCATTCGTCTCGTATTTCGGTGTATATTATACGGTGCGAATAGGTAGGTAAATAATATTTCATCAAAATGTATATTGGCGCGTTATAATTGTATCAACTGACAGATGTAACACTATACTGTATGTTTCGGTCCCGCGAGCTTGCTCCAATTCATCGTGTCATTTGACAGACCTTTCTCATTTTACGTGTACCGGGTATCATTAAAATTGTTCCACTTATATGTCCAATGAATATGACCTCTTAAATTATGTCAAACTGAAAAAAAACATAAATTTAATCTTGTACGGAAGTAATCTTCCTAGTCCAATTAATTCATAGCTTTCATAATAAAGATTTATCTTAATTTTAATAAACCAATTATTGATATATACTACAATTCATTATTAATTACATACATAAAAATAAGTTAGTATTGATACAAAAAGTAAGATAACTATGAAATTAAAAAAAATATATATATAATAATCACTTAGTATAATAAAATGCATTTTTTAAACTAAAACTAATGAAATGTAATTGATTTTGTACCATAAAAAATATGGCTTAGTGATAAAATGGCGTGTAGTCAAGTTGTGTGCAGGCGTTACGCGATGCCTGTTAGGCACGCCGCGTGACTTGTTTGCCCTGATTTTGTACAGGACTTTAACAATCGAACAAAGTAGCTTAATTAAATATTGTAATACACATTTTAGTACACAACTATTCTTAAATGTATTTCTTAATACAGTTTTCGGAACCTTACTTAACAGTGATTGTGAAAGAAGTACCTAACGTATTTTTTTTTGTATTTCAGGTCAACAACATCGCTACCGCAAGTCTTTATGGATATGATGGCATATGGTATCCAGTATGTGGCTCCCGCTGCTACAGACATAGCGAACTAACTTCTCATCGAGCAGTGCCCAGAGTCAGAGTGAATAATGGAAAAAAGCAACGTTCGAATTAAGTTCGCACACTCCATTGGTCCGCCTATTGACTCGAACACGCTGGGCACATCTGAGTAGCATAGCTCACGCCCTCGTACACGCACTTCAGTTACCGACGCTCTAGCGACTGCCAATAAAGTACAAGTCATACCGGGTTATAATCGATTATTTAAATTTAGATATATTTATTTAAGTACAAAGACAAACAACATTAAACGCGGAATTGTTTAATGTAACTTTAGAAGAAACGAACCGAGTAGTCGGTTGAAAATTGAAACGGTAGTCATGACGGCCACTGCTCCAGAACTGTCAAAGTCGGATTTCTTCGATTTCGTGACGTCAAACGAAGTGACTGATGCACAGTATAAACAACAGATGCGTTCGGTCAATGTGTTCATGGAATCGCCTGACTCGAGATCGAATCCTTTACTATCAGAGGAGCCGAAGGAACAAAACAACAACAGCTTACTGAGTGTATCCGGCGGGCAATCCAGTGCCAACCCCAGTATGGCGACTGCCGCCACTTCTAATACCTTAGAGAGCTTCGACTCAATTTGGAATGTAGATCGTGACCGTGACCGTTTAGACACTGCTATGCTAGAAGATCTCAACAAATATTACTGGAACCAAGACAGTGAAATTAACGGTTCTCATTCCTGTACGGACACTGCCATTTCAAATAAACTTATTAGCAATAATACTGATGGACAAATATACACACTAACTATTCTAAATCAAGATATAAATGAATCTAATTCGAGTAGGTATTGGGGGAAAGACGAGGACGTATCGATGTCAAGTCCTACGGATATAGAACCAAATCCATCCTTAGATTTAGAATCCATATTAAACATGAATGGATTTCCTAACGATTTCAATCAAGATTCACTTCATTCCACCATACTTCCAAAGGTGGAAAATTATACCTATGAGGATGCGGAATCAGAAACGCAAAACACAGATTTGAGCACAAGTAGTTTAGTTAAGATTGAGCCATTTACTTACGACGATACTGAGTTTCAAAGCAATGATAAAAAGGAAGATACATCGCGGAGTCCCATAATAGGAACAGCCACAGTGCTAGAAGGTCAGGTTGAGTATAATAACAACAACAATGACTGGAAGTTGACGGATCAGAATACTTCCAATGAGTCTTTACTACGAAGTGCATTGCAAGGAAAAGCTTTTATTAGATACAGTACCATACAAAAGAATACCACCACTAAATTAGACGCAGAAACGGAATTGAAAAGGGTTATCATAAACAACAACAATAAAGCTGATGTTCCGTCAATGTATCCCGACAATAAAGATACAGCGACTGCGGAATTACTTATGGCTATAAATGCTCCGGAAAATGGAAATGTCAACATATCCATTTTACTTGAAGATCCTACTGCTACTATTATATCTAATGGAGACAACCCAACATCTACACAAAGTGTAGACGATATTTTGCTATCTCAACTGGATGCTAGTTATCCTGACGATTACGAGAAACTAAAACGGATAGCAACTGAATTAGGGGAATCAGTTCAGCCTTTCTGTTCGGTGGAGCCTCTCGATCCAACGCGAAGTGTTTATAATATACATCACGTAAACGGTGAATTAGTCACGATGATACCAGCTAGTGAAGTACAGCTGCCGCAGCACTTGCAAATAGTAACAGCTTCGCCGACTGTAACAAGTACAAAATCAGTTGGCAAAAAATATAGAAGAATACAGAACAAAAATTCCCCACCGTCAACACAAACGCAATCAGGCACAGCAATCCAAGCGGCGACATCTACGTCAAACGGCGTAAGAAAGGAACGATCTCTTCACTACTGCTCCATCTGTTCGAAAGGCTTTAAAGACAAGTATTCAGTGAACGTCCACGTGAGAACACATACAGGCGAGAAACCGTTCTCATGCTCTCTGTGCGGTAAGAGCTTCCGACAGAAGGCGCATCTCGCGAAACACTATCAGACGCATATAGCCCAGAAGAGTGCCGCTGCCAACGGCGCTCCGAAACCCACAAAGCAGAGGTAACCGTACCGTCGGCGGTGCTTCACTTTCGTCTGCATTGATAGTCAATTGAACAATGATACAGTGATAAAGAGTGTATTTCTTTGTTATAGAATACGTAAAGGCTGAAATATCACAGATGAATTTGGTAAGGTGCTAAATGAATTAGTAATAATATGAGTATAAGGCAATACAGAGAACAAACGTGTCAAAGAAACTTGACCGTTATCATACATACTTGTTAATTTGTACGTAATTCCGCCCGTTACCGAATAATTTTTAGCTTTAGCTAGTGTTAGCTAAGAACAGGTACTATTAAGTGTTTTTTACTTGGAGATTATTATAAAAACTACATTCCGTATTTATTAGACGAATGTATAACGTCAAAGTGATAAAACATGTATTTTTATATCTACTGCAGATTTTAAATGGCCGTAGCAATTTGTGTTAAATAACTACTATCTGATCTAATAATCTAATAATAAGCAATTTTCCTTAACATTCCTTTTGCTGAGTACAAATGAAACTATCAGATAAGTAGCCAACAATGATGAACAGCTTTGGATTACCTATTGCCCGTCTGCACTGTAATTTCTCCCGCAGTGCGACCGACTAAACTTTCTAAAAAATAATAAAAAAAAACAGAGTAAAAGAACGAACATTCAGTAACCCAACATCTTTCACCGCTCAACTATCGTATTTTACATTTGCTTAACTCTATATTCGACTTATCATGTTTTTTTTCGTATGGAGTCTTAATGGAAGCGGTGGATTTAATTTAACGCTGTTGCTATACATTTTTCAACGGTTAGCGGTTTCGAAACAATGCAATGTGCATTGTGTGCAAAAAATTAATGACCTGTTATTACCATAATCTGTTCATGTAATAGTTCACTAGAAATTTAAAGACAATTTCGAAGTATACGAGTATATCAGAACACAGTGAAGGGTGCCTCATTCCCAATATTACATCTTTCGCCTTAGACTGGGAAAGGCTTGATTGCTCCCAGATTGCTATAAATTTGATATACAAGTGGTGTTTCAATCGCGGTCTTTAAAACTGTGCTCCCTTTCTCGTCTAACAAATTGGCCTTTCTTTGTTCAATTCGTGTACTTAGAACAAGAGCCTCGCCTCTTATCTTTAAAGGAATCTATTATTTACAACGACGCAAACTTGGCATTTATTTTATATAAATAAAGTTATGATATAGCAAAACATGACTTCCACTCTACACAAATGCACTTCTTATATTATAAGTTGTATTATAAGAATAAATCGTTGTACGTTATCTACATTTGTACCTACTTAACGAACATTATATCTATCGTGAAAATATTTTACATTTACAAATGTAGAGCAGTGAGATAATACACTGTTTTTCCCCATTGTTTAAATATTTCTAATGTAATAAATGAAAATGAATCCTTTTTAGGTTGCTTAATTGTATCTGTGCACATGCTTTCAGTTGGACTAAATTGAATGTAACTTCCGAGTAATTCTAATTTAAGCTCAGGCAACTCCTGCAAAATATTTAACTATATAAAAGTCAAAATAAAACAGGTTCAAGTCAACTGTTGCTTGAAGATAATAATATTAACAACCATATAATGTTATTACTTCCTTTTATTTAGCGTTAAACATTTTTATATATACTCGTTAGCAGAATATGAATTATTATGTTAGAGGTCCAAATAGAAGAATTACTACAAACAGTGATAGTAACAAGAAAAATATTCGGAAAAGGCATTACATTAATGTACTTCAATTGGGTTATATTACATTTATATTCATCATACAACCACAAAATCTACAATTAAAATAGTGAAGGAAGCATATGCTATATTAATTGATATTTATTCATATTTACTTATCATTAATTAATGGTGAACAAGTTTTATATGAAAAAATATTTGATTTAATTTATAGCCGGTCTGTAAATAAAATTATAAGCACATAAACAAGATTTGACACAAAGCGCAGCAATTATAACATTTAATATTTATTCTTCCATGTGACTTTGCACATATTACAGTTATTTTCACCTACTACACTTTCCATCTTTAATTCTATATTAAATATAATTACTAAGCACGATTGAGTCCATTTATTCTGCGAAATAGATAATTATATTTTTTTAACATTCTAAAGTCATTTTCTGCACAGTCTACAGACTATACTGACATTCTTTTGATATATTTAGCTTCCATTATTTTGCGTTGTAAAAGTTCACACATAACCTATTTCATATTAATGAATCATAATTGTATTAGATAGTTGATGTTCAATTATGAATATAGTCACAAACGGATTATTGAAAAGACATTTGCTACAAACAGCGATTTTGCTTTTCCATAACTAACTGAATTAGTTGTAAAGCTATGCACATTGATTAGAAAGCTACACATATCCGTTGGCCTAACACGTCGACATTAGACACTATAAAAGTACCTAACTGTTGAAAAAAAAATTATATTAGGTTATTTGTTTTAATTTACCTTTTACTTATTTATTTTTATTATATTACTTATTTCGTAAAGTAATCATTTTATACTGTAATACTCATGCAACTAAGTGCACAAATTAAAATTATAAACTCCTTGTTTTGTGAATGAACTAAATAAAAATAATTACACGAACACTTTTTTAAATCGGTATTGAATAATTTGTTCAAGAATTTCACGGTGAAATAATCGCAAATATAATATTAGTATTATTAATTAAATTTGCGACAAGGATGTTACGATTTAAATAAATACTCAATTCCGGTTAATTGTATTCCCATTATCTTGCCAAGTTCATACTGATAACGAAATATGTAATGTTATTAGATACATATTTAACTAATAAGTAAACCGACACTGCCTTTTAATGTTTCTGCCTGACTGAGACTATTTGAACTAAAAGTACTCTGATTGACCTAATACACATAGAACATACTTATTACAATTTATATATCAAGGAGATGTAATACGTTTGATAATCTCGTTCCATAATCAACACAGTTGCAATTTTATTTGTATTATTTGTTAGGTACATGTTTTAAAAATTATAATCGAAATTACTTAAACAAAATTTTGAGTCTTAAAAATTTTGTAAGCGTTGCGGCTTGATACCGGTCTTCTCTTTTTTTATCTAAACAAATAAAATTGCTTCCAACGAGCCGTATAATTTTGATTTTAATGTTTTCAGTTAACAATGTTATACTGTTATGGAATCGTCGCATAATCTTATTTTTTAATGTAAAATATTTCCTCGATATATAAACAATAAAAGAATATCTCAAGTAATCAGTGGTGGTCGATTTTCTGTAAGGTATATAAATTATCGATTTAGATCTTTAGGACTTTCCTTAACAATACTCATTATTTGTAAATAGGTATGTATAACGATCAGATTTAGGAGAAAAACTAATTCGAGACGTAAATTTTGCTCTACCACTTGTATCTCATTAGACGGTATTTTAAAATGTTAGCGAATTTATAGATTTTGTAAGTGATAAGATATTTTCGAGAGATTTACCAATTAGATGTAAGAAACTATGGCTACCTTAATGTAATATGCGTAAGCATTAATGATTGTTAATATATTCATGTAATATATTAAATTATGTTGGTTTTTGTGTACTTATTTCGAAAGAAGGATTTATTATTATTGAAGGATTATTATTGCATTTGTTCCTGAGTTGATTATTAGATTTTATTGATAATGTCTTGTTTATAAGATGTCTATGTTTAATTTGAACATGATTAATTTAACTGTAAAGTTATGTTGTAACAGAGTAAATTTGAGGACGACGTGGATGACTATCGATTAAATATTATATTATACACCGTGACGGCGATCATCGTATTTTTGTAAATATGTTCTGTGTTTCGGAACAGTATGCGATTGCTCAATTTTTGCAAAATTAACAAAAAATTATCCACTTCATCCTTAAACTGGACCGTCCTGTACAATATTTTCATTATTTATTATAGAAAGGTTAAGTGAAAAAGAGAAACAAAACAGTAATTTTATTTTGATTAACCCGAGCTGTGATTTTTGCTTATGTATTTCTTTGACAGTGTTATTCACAAACGTCTATGCATTCAGTGACATCCCCGCCGGACTTTGAACGGACCGTGAAGATTATCCTTAAAAACCTTTTTTTTTCTATTGTATTGTTCATTACCTAACATACGCGTCTACAACAGAAAGATCATCTAATAAAGTTTCGTCTTCAGTCAGGATTGAAGAATTTAAAATCCGTTCTGGGTCTAATTCTAATTAATGTAAACCGTTGGCCCGGTTCTGAATGTATAGACCTGTAGAGCCAGAAGAGCTACGTCGTAGATCCTACACTGGTCACACACATTTATGTCTTCCATAAGCATAAATAGATATAATATTAATGCGAAACTTCTGCGATCTGAAGTGTTTATAATTTATTTTAAGTATATATGACATATTGCGCTACATTCAACATACAAAGCGAGTGTACTGATTATTTCATTAAATATTACGTATACACTAAGTAAAACATATTTTTACGATGTTTTGAAACATTCTTAATTAAAATTAAAACATCTTAGGGAAATAATGAGCTGCGACAAAACAGCTAATATGTCGTTTGTTAGAATAACCCGATGACGCATAAGTTTCGCGTATCATTGTATTTTAGTTCTGTCCGAAATAATCTGGTCACTCATATCAGTATCAGATAAGTTCTATGTAATGTAATGAAATTCATAGCTACCATAATTTTACAACATTTACAGTTTTGTATTGAATTTCTTATATTTTTTACTTTCCTACTTTAGTTTGCTAATAAAATGTTTTTATAATATAAAAATAAATGCCTTTCATTTTCCTTATAGTGCATATTACTGCCCGGAAGAAATAAGTAGTAAAAGGAATGCATTGTTTGTTTGATTCGCTTGGATAACTTTCGAAACTTATTAAAAAAAATAGATTACTATCGACTGCACTTTTTGACAATATCTCCGGAATAATTCTTACTGTAAGCTAGATCTGGAAGATAACGTTATACTAAGTACACACATTATAAAATAAAAATTCGGAGATATCGAATCTGCGGGCAACAACTATTTATCATATAATTGGAATTAAAATATGTAACACACTTTCTTAAGTGGTATATTACATCTAAGACATGCGCATTAGGCGGTCTTGATATGTAAAACGCTGCTCTACCGCGTCTCTTTATTTGCAATTTAATTTTTATTACACAAGGCCATAAACTTTTTGTTAATAACTATGTGCTTAGATTGTTTCACCGGCACTAATAGACATTGACATTTTAAAGACGTCTTTTGAATATTTATATTTTCGAAGCAAACTCAAAAACAAAAGCTACTTGAAACATTTTAAATATATTATGACTAAAAAAACTAGTATGCTGTTAACAATATCGTAAGTGATATCTCTCGGACATGGAAATATATAAATAACTTCATATAGGATTAGAATCACGTAAGAGTCATCAAATGTCTTATTATCCCTGAAAACAAAGTTGAAACGCATTGTATACACAGTAAAAAATGACTTTTTTCTGTACTCTTAAAACAGCATTGCTTCACTCTGGTGTTATCAAAAAGAGGTAGGCGTGGCGGTGGTGTCGCCTGAAACGAATAGCAAGGGGTTATACCTTTAAAATAGTAGGGTATTTATTTTAAGACGATAATGAGATTCATCAATTTGATGTAGCTTATAAAGTTCATAGTACTGTACAATAGAAGTAAATGACGCAAAATAACATTCATCAAACATGATAGCTGGCTCGGACGACGCCCGCGGGAACAACTTGTGGTAATGTGACGTAATGGAGTCATCAGTGCTGTGGCTTATGATCGTAGCCAAGCTTATTTATGTACAAAAGGTTTCATATTGTATAGCAGGTAAGTATGATTACAAAATTCACTAGACTTTGTTATTAAGTTGTGTTTATGTTAAGAATATATGATATGTAAAAAATAGTTAGATTTGTCACGATTTTCAGTAGGTAAATCCGTTTTTTCCTAAATTCCAATAAGGGGAAACCTATATTCAGCAGTGGACATCAAAAGGCTGGTGGATGGAACATAGAATTTAGATATTATCATTGTTATAAATAAAGTACGTACCTATGTAGATATATCAATGCGTGATACACACTGATGTTTTGTCATTGTCATTTTATAAATTATCTTTTCGATTAGTTTTACTTTGAATTTTTAATAAATAAACTTGCGAATAAAAAATATTTGGGAGCGAAATTACTGACCTATCAGATTGGATTTTATAACAAAAGTAGGCAACGGAATCTCGATCGTCGGCCCAACACAGAAGATGTGAAGACTGGCTACGTTAACGGTAAACTATTGTCCGAAACGAGGTGACCAATGCTTAGGGCAGGGTTGGCGTACCGACATAGCGTATGTACGGTCAATAAATACACGAAATTTAAACATACCATAATATCTTTACAAAATTCCATTTTTTAATAATGCAAAAACAGTGGAAGCCTAATGGTACCCGGCGCCTCAGTCAGAAGTTCGAATCAGGTACATATCTATGATTTTTCCTCTATTTACGACGCGTATTAGAAAACTATTATCACTTCAATGAGATGGAATATGGACTAAAACTGTCACTCTGAGAGGATCAGCAGTGTAACATATGATGGGAGACCAATCCTAAACTTGGCAGCTTGGTACACTTTGATTTAAACTTTTATCATTGTTAAAGTACCTGTATTCAGTAGTATTAAATAAGATTGGTTGATGATAACTGAATTTATATATATTATAGTAAAATCGTATTACATAGTACAAATTGATTCAATGAAAATAACGTGTTTTATAATAGCCGGAAGTCCGGAACAGACGGCTAGTTCATCGACCCTCAATTAAGTCCAAAGTTTACATTGCTGCCTTCCTGCATAAACGCCTTAACCAAGGCGTTACTTAAAAATAATAATCATTTATATGACAGCTATGACTTACTTCGTATTTAAATTGATGTGGTGTATATTTAAAAACAAACTTGTGATGCAAGTAGGATTTGAACCTGCAACCTTCAAGTGTTCGAGCGTGACGGAATGTTGGGTAGGTATAACATATATTTTATATTAGTCTCAATCAATTTTATGTTAATAATTGGAATGTCTATTAATGACATTTTATAACGTTATGAATTAGTCATGTCTAATCTAATGGTAATCATGTCAACTTGACACTGCAGATCAGGCGTTGATTTATTTTTACTTTTTTTAAACTAACAAAAACCCGTGACTATGTTTGCGTGGACTTCAGAAGTAGCTTTAGAGGAAAATTAAAACATGCAAGGAATGAAACAATGTGATAAACATTTTTACCCTCTATGTCTTCATCTAGATCTATGTTTTAAGGTAGTTATTTACCAAATTTCATACAAATCCACTAATCAATGCAAATAAGTACCTATGTATACAATCCACTTGTTAGTAAGTAGTCACTGCCGCTCGTAGACATCTTTAATTGTGTAATACATCTCCGATATTGAGATTGCGATCAACCGCAGATATTCTCTAAGCTACTCCTGAGAAATAAATTGAATTGCCCCGAATCTGTATGACTTCCCTACATTTTAAGCAGAAATGTACATCGGCGGTGGTGCCTCCGATCAAACCATAGTAAATTCTACCTTTAAAACAATTACGTTTTCCCATGATCCTTAAACAAACTGGTCCATCTTAGTACAGTATTTTATCTACTTATATGTTACTCAGACACTTCGCTTTGTAATATAGAAATGAAATTTAAAAAAATCAGAAATTATTTTTTATAACATAATAGATACCAAAACTACATTAGGTTTATAAAATAAATGGGACAAATTCACTTTTAATAACAGGTAACCAAAGAATGCCGGTATATTACCAACTGACATACGTGGGTACTTAGTAATAATTAAGTGTACATTCTTCATTGTAGTTTAGCAAGACAAGTTAACAAAAGCACATATAATACAGATAGCAAGGCGTCTTCGACGGGGTATTGTTTCAAACTTTTCCGGCCATAGTAGGGCTGACACCCGGCTTATGCATAGTTATAGTTAAAATCCAATACATTATTCTTATCAAGCGTATTTTTCAAACTTGTTAAAAATCAATTAAATCATACACGTTAGTAAAATAGATCATACCAGGAAAGATTAGTTAAAATCATAAGAAATCATAAGAGCTACGTGTCTAAAATGATGATGATTGTTATTATTATTTAATAAAATATGCAAAAATTACTAACCTAGAAATGACTTTATCAATGATCATCAATATAAGCGTTAAATGTAGAACGGCAGCCCTACGCCGCCAAGCTACGGCTACGCGGTAATTAACTCTATTGTGGCCAAAGAGATCCTATCGACGCCGCAAACACTTCCGATGGATTTACGTCTGCATACCCGCTTTCCACTCATTGTTTACGGCCTCAAGTTTTATTCTTAATACATACGTGCATATATTAATAGCCATAACAAAGACGAGAAACCGAACCGATTCTCGACAAGCAAGGTTTCTTCCTCATTTTCCTTAATATCAAATTAATTTACAGACTCATTATAATAGCTGACCGTAAATCTAAAAAGGAAATACGTCTAATACTGATCATTACAGTAATCAAGCGGAACGTAAAAACTTAATGTGGGCGGGGCTGCGGTCAGAAAGCTAATTCATACACAAAACCGGAGTGCAAGAAAGCGAACAGCGAAAACGAAAATACACCTTCATTTACAATTTAACTCCTTAAGTGAATTAAGCAGATAGTCTGTTTATAATACACGCGAGAAATTATTATACGGTCTGTATTCACATCAAAAATATATGTATACGAATGCTTGTTAGAAATGTAAACAGACAGTGATCATTGTGAAGCACGCGAACTTTCTAAATTTGATGGGCCGTCAATTTCATAAAAGCTTTGATTTTCGAATGTACCTAATAAGCAAGTTTATGTAAGATTGATTCGTCTGTATAAAACATTCGCTTCAACACTTGACATTAACGCGACGCAGAGGTCTCGATGTATCAGTACCTAATTAATAAAATACATACTTAATTAATTAACCAATCACTAGGCCGTTCATCACATGTGTTGATTGAATTAACTACGTCTTTCCCATTTATGCAACTGATGTAAAGGTTATAAAACACATTAAAGATACGTTATATGTTGCTTACTCTTTAGAAATATACTTTATTATAGAAATTGTTGGTAAGGTTAGGTGGTAGAATTAGCACTGTTTGACCGGTAGGTACAACAATCAAACTTATTTCTACCATGAAGGGGTTCTCGCATTTAATTGGAAGAGTGGAAAGCCAAATGATATAAACACGAAAATACTGCCTTAGTTCTCAGTAATACCAATGCACCTGTGATTCTTTTTAGATACCTCGTAGTAGCAACTTACAAAAAATATGGTTTCAAAGATTTGGGAATACAAAGACTGTTATATATTATTATTATTTCAATACTGTCTTCAGAGTTGCAATACATCCATGGCAGATCTCTTATCCTATTTAAAACTGGTTACAGATGTCTATGGACGGCAATAATCACTTACTATCAGATGGATTGGATGCTCGCTTACAACTCTCATATTATAAATATATTTCAAATTACCTGCATTATTTATGTATAAAACCTATTTTATTGTTGCATTATAGCAACAGAGTTACATGTTTAAATCGATAATGCCTTTATATTAGGTATTGCTTACCATAATGGTTGAATGCGCAAAGGATTCCGGGTTCAGCTCTGGTCAGACAGATATCTAAATGATTAATTTGGACGTCTGATCCCAGTTTGGGTATTTGTGTATTTCCTCGATAATGTATGCCAATCCTGGCATAGGGCTGTGAGTTTGTATTATTTTTCATATAATATAAAACGATAAAGAACATAATTATCTGGTCTACGCACATCCCTTTTTTCATAAACCCACACAATATATTTATTTTATATATACAAAATATAGTTTTAGCAGTATAGATTATTATTTCACAGTGTCCACTTCAAATTAATCAACTTGGACGCTTATGTGTGTTGTCATTATAGCAATAAAACAAGTAACGACGTCCACCAATTAGCACTTGGCCAGCGCAATGGACTACGTATAGCCTAAAACTCTCATTCTGAGCAGCAGTGGAACAATAATAGGTTGACGAAGAATGGAAAACAAACAAAAAAATCATGTACAAGCGGTTGGTGTTTCTGTTTTTATTTGATTGACATTGGTCGTAGTTACTATTTTTTTGAAAATTTGTCAACTTATAATAGCACTAAACCTAGAACTCTATGGCGAAAATAGATTTTCGCCAAGTCCTGCGATGTAGAGATAGTACTAGTTATCCTCCTTTTTTTTATAGGATTGAAGTAGTAACGAGCATGCAGTCCTCCTGATGGTAAGTGGTCACTGCCGCCCATGTACATCGGTAAGTAACTTCATATAGAACATTATAGGGGTTCTATCTGAAGTCAATCACAGATGCGTTGCTACTCCCGAGGACTAAGATGGTCGCCTCATATAAAAGTGTGCCGGCAACCACACCCTTCCATCGAAACGCAAAAACTGCTTCACGCTAGAAATAGGTGTGGTGGTTGTACTTTCCCGGGCGAACTACACTGGTTCTACCACCTTCAACGAACGCACCCTGAAAATATCTAGCCTGGGATATACCTACATATGCAGACATGAATAGCTGCATATTTTTGCGGCGTGTTAGAACGTATACGGTTACCATCAGGTACCGTCGCCACACCTGTTTCTAACGTGATGCAATTCTTACATTGCTGTGAAAGGATGTAATTGCCGCTTCACTTTTATATGAGACGATCAGGTGTTCAGAAAGAGCCTTTGTGTTTCTATGAAGTTGCTTACAGATATCCAATTGCCACTTACTACCATGTTTATTGTATTATGTTACGGTTGAGCATGATGAGCGGTATGAGCGGTTACCATACCGGTCTGACGCGCAATGGGTCCCGGGTGCGATTCCCAGCCAGATAGGTATCTAAATGATGAGTTTTGATTCATGTTCTGGATCTGGGTGTTTGCGTATTCGTCTTGTCCTTGTTACCCACGACACAGAAGAAAATCCTAGTGTGGGGCTATGAGTGTAGAAAGCGAGTACATTTATATATTTTTAAGCGGAGTTTGCCTCTTATATATCTTATTTAATAACGCGAGTATAAAGCATTTTTTTCGAATGTCAATATTTATTTTAGACATCATTTTTACTTATGCACTTTTATTAAAGAATAATACATTATTGGAATGTATGAAATTATTTTTCGATATTACGATGTCTATTATACCACTGATTTGTGTCGAATCAATACCTATATACATAAAATATAGTATCAACATTTAGCACTTCAATAGGTATAGTTTAATTATATAAACCCAAGATGTTTACGTTTAAACCCTATTTACCTTAAACAGTAACTTATTAACTTTCCTATAGCCAAAAAATATAATGAAAGTAAAATAAAACAGCTCATTTATTACTTAAACACTTTTAATTATGTGTGTTACTTACAAAATACAATTAATTTGTGAAAAATAACAATAAATAAATTAAAAATTACATTAATCCCGATTAAGTAAGAGAGCTCTATTTTTTAGGGTCCCTATAGACTCCCATGAAGAGGACAGAGTTGGTGGGATGCTCATAAATGATGTATACGAAGGGGAAGTTGGCGATGAACACGCTGGGGTCCGCAGGCCTCGACGACCGGAAGCCGAATGTCGCAGTAGCCGCCGCTGCAACAGTACCTGTAATTGACGTTAACAACTTGTATGTTTATATTAGAGATGAGCCGAATAGTGGTTTCACCGAATTACCGAATACCTACTATTCAGTTTAACTTTTGCCCAACCGGATATTCGGCCGAATTATTCGGTTTAATATTTCTTATTATGAGCCAACTGCGAAAGGGTGTTCATAAAAAATGTAAATGTTGATTTGAGGTTTCAAAATAAATGTTGATGATCAAAATAAAAGTTCAGAAAAAAATGAGAATTCAATTGAGGTTTCAAACATGTTGCTTTGAAGTTTATTTTTTTATATTGTTGCCTTAATCCTACGAAGAGTGTGATGCACTCTTCGTAGGATTTCTTCAACTTATAACATAAATCTTACGTAAAAAAGTTTGTCTTTTTGTTTTATACCATGACGTGTAGCCAAGAAAATAGGAAAAACTCGATCCGAATATATTCGGCACCAATACCGAGTAATTCGGGCGAATACGAATAGTGAAAAAGATGCCATGCGCATCTCTAATTTAAATCTATATATTTTTAAAACTGTTAAATCCTATCCGGGTACACTATTTCCACAATTTGTTGTCCGACTACAACTATGTTAAGTGTGGACAACTACAGGTAAAATCCTAATTTTCGTAATGATTTCATTGTAAATAGCCGTGGGCGGCACCGACTGCTCACCAACTCACGTGTATTGGATTATTACAGCTATACCTATTATAAAAACAAAACTTTTTAGTAAAATTACCACTGAAATATCCAATTCGCTCTATCTATGTAAACAATAAAGTATTTACTCATTTATTTATTTATTTATTATCACCAAAATTAGTATACGTAGTCTATTATTATTTAGTTTACGCAGTGCAGGTACTTCATTTGGGTATTTCTTTTATACTAAGTAATGAATCATACATTTTCGACGTAATACACGACGACGATTTTATGTTCTTAAATCGACCTACACAATATAATAATTATTAACTGCCGACCATTTACGACATGTTCTTGCGAGAGTTTGACAGAAATCAAATTTCTCTTTTTGTATAATAAATACCTATTTATTCAATTTCAAAAATAATTAAGTAACTACAAGGAAATTGCTATGTCCATAATTTGTGAAAGGAAGCATTAAACAAATTATGCACAAATAAAAAATTGTGGTTTACACGAATAATATTTATGAAACAATAATTATAAGTGAAGCTTTGTTTTATTCTAATACAAAGGGTTTCCAAGATATCGAATAAAACAGGTATACGGAGTCCGCATTAATTAAGCCGCAACAAAACCAGTTCGGTCGACCTCGATTGACACAATCTTTGATACTCAAATTAACTTAACAGATAAAACCGACCAGGTTTTTTTTTCAATAATTTGAATGTCCCCAATTGATACCGATCGAAAATCCAATAGAGGTCGAACAAATACATTTTGCGCAAAACAATTTGGTATTTTAATAAGTTTTTAATCGAACAATTGATCAATGAATAATCTGTTTGTATGTAATCGTAATGTCACTAGAGATTTGCAGCTATATAATTATTGAGTAATCAAAAATAATTTCTATTTTACATAATACATATGATTTCACATACAAATCATTCTCGCTATAATAGACAAATAGATAATCGCCTACAGTCTAGATTAACGACAAATATATAGAATTTGCAACTCATCACCTACCTACTTCAGAATGTTTGGTTAGGAATAGATTACGAGATCTTGGCTGAGCAACTTATTACAGCAGAGGAGAATTGTATAGAATTCCAATAATGGATTTTATCGCCACCCCTGGTATGCGTGTTGGTGACTTCAGTGGTTATTAATGCTACATAGGAAGATGTTTGCTGCCCATCACCTGGATTCTTCCCATATGAGTTTTTTACACTATGCACAGGAAGAGAGAGTAGTGCTATTGAAGACCGCACAGTATTTAGTAGTTAGAGTAGTACACTACTCAAGAAAGCTAATTACCGCATTGTGTTTCTATAACTTTTGTAATATGATAAAACCTATTAAACCTTACAATTCACTCTAAGTACAATTGATTCGTTTATGTTAAATATCTTTCAGTGTAACTACAAATAAAATAGAATTCTTGAAATACTACGTCAACTTAATCTTTGTTATGTTGGTTTACTGTTTTTCTATTATAGTCAAAATAATTTATGGGCAAAAGTTTACGTGAATTAGGCTTCTTCAGATATACCCTTCGAAATATTCTATGAGCTATGGCGTAGTTGTGAAGTACTAGGTTAATGTAAAAATAAACAATAGTTATGATAAAAGTAACATATATGTATGGTATAAAATAAAAGAAATATAAACGTGAGTCGCCGAAAATTGAATCGTCTCATGTTACCTATTCTTCTTGCATTTCTTACTAAAACTATTTTTTGAAAAAAATGTATAGTAACCGCTTTCGTCGTCAGGCAAATTTTGCTTTCGAATATTTGACGAATTCATGGTCTATATGTCAAAGTTTTTATGTTCTACCGCTAAACGTATTTCATTATGCAACACGAATGAAGATCCATATAGGAAGATAAGAATAACTGTCTAATCGATACAGATATAAATATAAGGCAAGATACTGGAGTTAACTTTTATACCCAATGTAAAAACAATATGGCAATAAAAGATATACAAAGAAAAAAACAAACCCACTGAGGTTTTTGCCGGATCTTCTCAGTTGAAGGCATGCTGAGATTCAGATCCGGTGGTAGTGTAAAAAATATACATATGTAACTGAAAATTTGTAAGTGCCTTCGTAGGCCTATGCAAAAAATAAAGACAAAGACATTCCATTTCAAACACAGAGTCGTTCTAATATTAAAACAGCTTCTTTTAATCATTTCTAAATTATTCTCCAATTCACTACATGGGCTGCTACATTTTTCTGAATCTAATTACCATCCATCCATTTCTAAATCTAATTATCCATCACTAAATTATGGGCAAACTATTATTACCTTGTTCGTCGATTTGTATTTTAGCTTTGTGTACAGCATCATCAAAGATGACTCCAGGGTCCTGAGTAAGCGTGCTGAAGTTTGACGTAGCTTCGAATAAGTCACCAACTCCCATGGTCTCTAAGATCTGGAATGGATATAATACGATACGTTATGCATTTAACTTAAAAAAATATATAATATTAGAACGATGATTCTAACCGATAGCAACTGGAACAATTTTCAACGTATAAATTCCTATCAGTATAAACTGATTATGACGAGGAAATACCAAAGCAAAACTGTCCGCTTATTACCCAAAATTCGTACTAGTGAAATTATTGAGTATTACGGAACCTGAGGCCAATAAAATCTGTACTAAAACGCTTTACCTCATATACCTATTTCGTTGATTTTAAACCTGGATGGATTTACCAGAAGGATGAAATGTCGTAGGTGGAGTAAATGGCTAGCCGTGTTTAATTTTTTAGAATCTTATAGGGCTACTTACTTTCACCTTTAAAACATTTTGATAAATCTGTGTAAAAAACTTACTGGTCTAAGCGGAAGTGATTTTTCAACAGTGAATTTGGGTATTTCAACGATAACTTCGCGATTCATCTCGTCATCTTCGATCACAGCAGCAAGACGTTCCGGAGTTAGCTTGGCGATGATATTATCCACACCTGTCAATCAAATAAATTATTATCGAAACGATGTGCTGTTAGAAATAAGAGGCTTAGGTTATGGACTGTGAGGAATAAGAGGAGAGCTTGCGTCGTAGCCCCGCTACGGTGAAACTATGTTTGCCTATTTGATCGTTAAAATTTTACTGGACATGGCGCTAGTTCTTGTGAACATAATGACTATAAGATAATAATCCATGGCCGTCACTTTTCTTTGAATATACGTAGATATATTTAGAAAAGTATTGATAAGTATACTTAGGAATTATGCAAAGATTCAGTACTATTTTTATAAAATCGAAACTTCCAAACTTTATTAGATAACTTATGAACCCTGAGCATAACAATATACTAACCTTCCTTCATCGAGTAAGGTGGTAGCAGGATGAACATACTGATGTCGTTTCCTTTATAAGGCAGCTGCAAAATCTGTGCTCCGAGATCATCGTTGACCACTGAAAAATACCATAATACATTTAAAGGTATTATGAATATGTCATTAAGTCACATCTATTTTTAGTTAAAAGCAGTTCCCCAATTTATGTAGTGTGTAGGTGCCAATTTACGTTACATGAGACGGCCATCTAATTCTTCGAGACTGAAAGCCTATCTGTAAATTTGACAGAGTCAAATAAATAACGGTTTGGTAACAGATGTTAATCGACGACGCTGACTACCATCAAATAGACGATATGCTATTACCATTATCATTACACATTATCATTATACGAAAAAATGCAATTAGCTTAATTTGTAATACTATGATGAAGTGAGTTTTAGAAGGTACCTACCTAATAAAGAAAGTTGACTTGAAAATATACTTTTATATATATAATCTAACCACAACTTTTAATATACTACGTTTGCACAACAAATTACAAACAAAACTAATTATAAGACACTGGTGTGTTGCTACAGATTTCACAAAAAGTCGTTCGAATGTTGTGGCGAGCCGCAATTATTTTTAGTGCCCGAGATATATGTTAAAAAACGAACTTCCTTTTTTTAAATAACGTAACAAAGAAGAGGGCAACAAAATTCCACTAAATAATTTTGGTCAAAAACCACCAACCATACAGGAATCATTCGTCTATTTTTAATTTTAATTTTTAAATATAACAAATGGATAATCAATGCACTTTCCTAAATATTATTTTACATTCATAGTAAAGTATAAGATTAATGTATTAAAATATATACAATGAAGTTTATTGATTTTCAAAAACATTCATAAATTTCATGAACAGACATACAGCCATGAAACCTCACAACAATAATAACCATGTAAGGTCTGTAATGCGTGAGAGTGAGATCATCATAAATTTAATAGAATACAAGGAAAACTGATCTTTGTTGTGTTGATATTTTCAATCTGACACTATTTAAAGCAAAACGAATTATTTATATATAGTGGTCGATAATGATTTATTCCTCCATACATCAAATTTAAAAATAAAGACTAGACACCACAATACGTCACGTCGAAGGTACCGTTATCGATACCTAGTAATCATTTCAATGATCAGTAAATAATTATTTATTCCCAAGGTGGTTATACATATTACCTCTTTTTTGTGTGCTCTTGATATTTTAGTAATAAGTATGAAATATTTACTGTAATGGAAAGTGCCCTTTTGCCTCATGAATGGTACCAGAGTTTGGCGGGTTTCGGAGACAAAGAACACTTGTTTCTTCGTTCTTTCGACGGGAAATTGGGAAGCCCAGACTCCTTTGAAGTACGCGGCGTTGGCGAGAACCAGCTTGGATGCATATGAAATAGCATCTTGTGGTATCAAGTCCTTTATATTGTTCTTAGTCACTCGCGCCACCCAGTCATTGATCATCTGCCTGGCTTGCTGCGGATTTTGGCGGAAATTCTGGAAAGTTTAAAGCATTCGTTTAGTATACGTATTAGAGCACAATTTATTTCCTAAAATACGGGCGAAAACGCGAATGGAGTATCTTCTAACTTATTATCGTCGTCGTCAACCCATTACTGTCCCACTGCTGGGCACGGGTCTTCTCTCGGAATGAGAGAGCTTAGGCCATAGTCCACCGCGCTGGCCAAGTGCGAATTGGTTAAACTTAACTGAAACTTATTATCGCAGTCCCTAAATTACTCGTTCTAAGGCTACGAACAGAACCATTAAATTTGGACAATCGGTTCGTTCACCAAGAACGATTTTTGAAGTGAAACTTCTTTAGGCGCATGAGGGTAAAATTTTTACAGATGAAACGTCACGCCGGTATGCAACGGAAGTGTCGGAAAAGAGAGAGAGAGTGATCGAGACCGATTGAGAGAGAGTAAGACAGGGCGAACGTAGCATGAGCAACTAGCCGTGGAGTGAGAGTAGGGAGCAAGCGAGTGAGAAAGATTGAGAGAAAAAGTGAGACAGAGCGAACGTCGTATCACGCCTTTTTCCCTTCCTCTTAATCTTGGAAATTTAAAGTCTTAGATTTGTATAAATATAAACAAGATTTATAAATTAGTTCGCCAAAGAAGTTTCACTTCTGACATGTGTACTTTGTACGCACGCATGTTTTTTTGATATTCCATGTTCAAGGTCATCATTCAATGTATTATTTGTATTTTATGCTGCGCGTACAAAGTCGTGGGCAACCGCTAGTTGTTTATTAAGTATAGTAGTGTCATTATTTTTTTACTGGTATGTACCTATTAATAATTTAAATAAGTATACTACACAAGACATTATTAATCATTTACGTTTAGTTTATACGATCGCTTTGAAACTGTGCATCGTAACGTCGCCATTACACTTGTCAATTGTACAACCTTTAATAAAAAAAAAACTTAATAAAAATAACGACGAACAAGTAAATGATTATGTTCTTTTTAAGGTTTCCTACCAAAGCGTAATAACGGATTCGGTACAGTGCCGGATTAAGCCAGCGTGGGGCCTGTAGCAAATTCTGACAGGAGGCCTATAGTTTGCCTTAAATAAGGGTATTAAATAAAACAAAACTGTTACAAGAAAACTTTTCCGGATTTAATCTAGGAAAATTTAGAGATGACACTTTCTATATCTACTTCTTTCAGTTTAAGATTTTCAGGATAGCAAAAATAGTAAAATATAAATAGTAGGTGTTGGGCCGCGGGGCCCCTCTAGTCGCGGGGCCCGTAGCATTTGCTACTACTATGTGGCTAATCCGGCACTGACTCGGTACCAATAGTCCGTCTGTTCGCCACGAGTCTGTATCTCATTAACTGTGTCTAGACAGTTGAAATTTTCACAGATGATATATTTTTGTAGCCGTTATTAAATAAAATACAGAATAAATAAATATTTGGGGCTTCCATTCCACAAACAGTGTTCCCATGTAACCCTTCATGCGCGAATCCGATTCGCGGTTGGCAGGTTTTAGGTAGACGTAGGTAATGTTTTGAATTGGTAATGACTACTCGTCTGGCACAGTGATCGGCATACCAATTAGCCACCTACAGTTTCGGTTGCAAACCTAGTACCCCTAGTACGAGTTTATAATGTTTTTTATTTTTTTTTTATCTGATTGCACTAGCAAACGAGCATACAGTTCACTTGATAGTAAGTGTTCACTGCCGCCCATGGACATCTGTAATCAATTTCATACAGAACATGGATTCCATCTGAAGTCAATCACAGATGCGTTGCTACTCCCGAGGACTATGATGGTCGCCTCACGTGAAAGTGTTCCGGCAACCACACACTTCCATCGAAAAGCAAGAAATGCTTCACGCTAGAAATAGTTGTGGCGGTGGTACTTCCCCGGTCGAACTAAACCTTGGATACCATCTTTCTTCTTGTTTTCGCACATTTATTACACGTTCATGTTTTTTTGGTCTTAATTTACAATACCTATACTTCGTAATAGTGGGCAAAAACGTAATAGTTGTTTTAAAAAAACGCTTCAAACTAATACTAAGGACACAGCCGAGCAGACATTGTCATAAAAATACATGTATATTCTGAGCCTGAATATTCATGTACCTTCCTTAGTGCTCGCGGAAACTTTGACACAAGGTTTCCTCGTATGTGGTTACTTATTTTTCATTTATAATTGTTTACCAGTGTATCAATCTCTTCTCCCATTAGGTCCAAGAAGCATTGGCGCACGGCTAACGTTTTCTCTACAAATATCTTGTTGGCGTTGTTGAACTCGTAGCTATCACTGTTGTTGTTGAACTGTCGTGATCTCTTGTCCACTTTGTATGCTGTCATCAAGTTTATTTTATCCTGAAATCGTTAAGTACATATTATACATAGTATATTAATTCCAGTATACTTAAATAAGTTAGGAATTAGTTATCGTCATTCGTCCATTTTGAGTTAATAAAATAATATAGGAACATGTAATGTATAGGTTACTATAGAATATAGTAAACGCAATATATTATTTGATAGTTGCAGAATTAAAAATAACTATTTGAGACAATTTATTTGCTCCCCTGAAATGTTGCTAATTTTGAGATCCACGGTATTAGAACTTAAGCGACGTTATATACTTAGACTTATTTATTTATATATTTATTGCACCTTTAGAAAAGTTACAATTGGCCAAACTTAATGCCTGGCATTCTCTACCAGTCAACCCTGGGTGGGTGGAAAATTTGTGGCAGGGATTAATTGTTATTTTACTTACTAATTTATCAGAAATTCTCAAAGATTCCTTCAACGCTTTTTCCGTTTGATCTCCAGTAGCAAAATATGCCAAGAGCAGGGCATGGTACACGGAAAACGGTGAAAAAAATATATTATCGTTAGGAACAGCTTTGTTAACGGAGTTGAAGAGATTCAGTGTAAACTCTAGCTGCCCTCTGTATAGACTCATGCGTGCTTCAGGGGATAACTTCATTGTTGAATCATCTTTGGACAAGCACTGGCTGTTCACCGTTGCCAGGAACAAACATGACACCACAGCTAACTTCAACATAGTGATTCTGGAAAGAGGGAAACGCATTTATGTTAAATTACAAAGGATCTGCGTAAGATTACACATGGCACGTAACGTACAAAATGTAGGTAAGTATAAGTCTAGTCTAATTAAATCATAAACCTACAAAATATGTCTACTAAACAGTTTATTAATTCTTACAACCTTATAACACAGCTACTCTTAAGAAATATCGGTCTGGTACACAATTATGTGAAATAAAAGCTCGTTCACACGTTTTTAATAGAAGACCCTAGAATAATACAACATGTTGTGTATGTTTCTACACTTAAGAAATGCATTGGATTTAAGGTTACGCATAATGCTGTGTATTATTATAAAGAATACCATTATAAGGATAACGTTATAGTATTCTTGAGACTGCATACTGGTGCTTAACAACAAACAATTATAATTTTCTGTGCGTCACACAAACTATAGGTATATTTAATTTTTATACATAACTCCGCTACCACAAAAGGTTATCTTAGGCCTCTGTGTCCAAGGAAAAGTTTCGTGGAAGCGTAAGTTAGTATTCGTCATTGTATACATGATCACTTCTGTACTGCCAACAGAGGAAAACGGCATGCATACAGCCATGCACACGTGACGTTTCTTCATTTTAGGGCCATGAAAAGTTTGCTTCAATCGTCAATGCTGAACTTCAGTACATAGTATAAAACAAAGTCACTTCCCGCTGTCGGTGCCTATGCTTAGATCTTTAAAACTACGCTATGGATTTTGATCCAGTTTTTTTAATAAATGGAGTGATTCAAGAGGGAAGTTTTTATGAATGCATAATATAGTGGAGAAACACTGATAATTTTAGATTTTTAACTTTTAGGTGGAACGAAGTTCGCCGGGTTAAGTAGTAACGAATAAGTGAAAGATGTGTTCGATCTTCGTTCGAACAAATATTGTGCTTACTATTTTGTTACTTTTGAGTAATGAAAAACTAAATCGTATGTAGGTAAGCGTGTTATAAATAAATTGCAATGTAAGAGCGGAAACAAGAACAATGCTTGTTTCGAGGAAACGTAACAATATTTTTTTTATAATTTAGAAGGTGCAAACGGGTATTCCGTCCACGTGATAGTAAGTGGTCATTGCCGCCCATGAACATCTGTAATCTCTAAACAACTCCATATAGAACAAAGGTTCTATCTGAAGTCAGTCACGGATGCTTTGCTACTCCCGTGAGCTAAGATGGTCGCATGTCGGCGACCACACCCTTCCATCTGAGTTTCATCGAAACGCAAGAACTGCTTCACGCTAGAAGTAAGTTTGGCGGTGGTACTTCTCCGATCGAACTACACTGGTTCTACCACCTAGAAAACACGGTAATTTCGCACCCCTTAGTACGAACAGTACATACAGGGCTAAGTGAGCTTACAATGTCAAACATGTGTCTATGTGTGAAATACAATTTTATGCGTCATGAGTAGGTATTACCAATGATGGGTAATCTCCCTCTTCTCTTAATCTAGCCTAGTCCAACTTCCAATGCCTGTCCATTATGTAGCAGAGGGTAGGTATACTACATGCATTTTAAAATACACGCTTCATCCATATCGATTATTCAAGTTACATACATGTTTACATTATTAAATATAAAAATTGTACATACTATGTTTATTAAAAAGTTAGTCATAAAAATATAGACGTAGAAAATTTGTACTAATAAAATCGATTTACACACTTTATCACGCCGAGATATATTTACTTAATTGTTCATTTTACACGGAATATAATATCGTTACATCGACAACTACAACATATACTTACCTATTTTTCACAACTAGTCACCTGACACATGGGTCGAAATTCGACCGTAATTGAAATTAAATAACTAAATTTCACATTATCCAAAGGAGTACGAATATTTCTCAAATTCAAATAAAATGTAATCATTTTCAAATAATTTTGAACGCGCCCGTTAAATATAAAAAAGAGGTTTAATTAGCTAAACCGCATTTAAAAGCAATAGCGGGTATTTTAACAAAGGCACTGACATTTATGACGTTACCTATGTGTTTTCATATTAAGCAATGATTGAATGTTCTATTTCGCTTATTTTTTATGTGTATGTGACAAATGCACGGTACTACGTGTAATGAGTTGATTTTATGTATGTTTAAAGCATTATTTGAAAAAAATATTAACATTTTGCACTCCTTCTCTACGTCCACTATAACCATGCAAAATTTCATACCGTTGTGAATAAAAGAGAGTAAAAGTGAATCCTATAACTAATCATTTTTTTTTTAATTTATCTTCGTAAATAGTAATCTTAAGCGCTAATATTGAATGACGACGGCTGTTATGAGTTTTATATAATCGAACACTTTAGAAAAGTATAAAGGAATAACAGATAAAGATACTTTCTTGTATGTACGTCAGAAGTATCGTCAGTTTCAATGTATTGTAATGAGAATTCGTGGAACGATGGCAACTAAAGCGAATGAACGAGACGCAGTACTTCTGCGCATTTCACCGACCACTTTCTACAAGCGCCTCTTATTACGCGATGAGAGGGGAAGAGTTTGTCGGTCGCGTGAACCTAAAAACAAAATGAAAAGTACATACATACGAAGTTCCGAACACTACTATACGTATCAATGTTCCTCTTAAATTATGGTATAGCGTAACACCTACCTAACAGTTAAAGCGAAGTTATTTCTTATATAACTCATTTTTATTTTATGCTTTTAAACTTTATTCTTTAACAAAAATAAGGCAGATAAATACTGATCTTAATAATTCTAATACGTTAGAACTCGTGGTGGTTCGACCGAAGTGCCACTGTCACGTCTATTTAATGCCGGCATCGAAGATATGAGGCAGGCATATCCTATATAAAATAAAAATGTCAGTGTTTTTGTAAAAACTATCAATTCCAAATGAAAATAACTTTAAAAATTAATAATTGCTTATTTTTAAACTTACACCACATTATCCAAAAAAAAATGTACAAAATAATTAATTTATTATTCATACTTTTGCTTATGAGCGTTAAAAAAAAGGTGTTTATAAAATTCACGAGAAATTTGGGGCCAGAAAATCATACACAATGAATTACACAACTGAAATAAAAATTAAAATCTGCAAACGTTTAGTCGAAACGGATCTGTATAACCCTGCTGTAGCCTTAACGCTACATCACATAAATGTTACGATTGGTTACGTCCATTTCACATTTGCGTGAATGAGTGGGAAACCCAGTTGTTGTGCTGTCCTCGGTTACGAACCATAATAAAAATCCTTGGCCGAATAAAATGCGTGCTTCCTGCAGGTTGCAATGGCTTAACAGGGACATATATATGTACTATTCGTACAAAGAGAACAAAGGCAGTGCTTATAATCACATATTTTTGCTACAAATATACATTTTTTACTATATTAAGTACACCTAGTGCTTATAGAATTGTATTGAGACGAGACGTTTATGAAGTTATCTGCAATTTGTCATTTAGTTGTATAATTAATTTAACATAAAAATGCTATAAATAAAAAATTGGACACATAGAATAATTTTCATATCAACTAGGGGAGGCCGGGGCTACAATTAACAGAGGTAAGTCTTAACAAGCGAATATCTTTAAAACTATAAACACTAAATCTGCAGCACGTGTTTTAATTCATTGGCTTCATCACACCGCACATCATAAGATAGGTCGGTTACGTTCCGCGCGTCCTACAGGTGAACTGTGTACTGGGAGTCATTTTTACGCAGGTAACGAACATTTTCAACTTTACGATTTTTTGATTTGTACAGGAATTATAAGTTTATAAGTTTAAGTTTTTTGTTTTCCTGGCAGCGTATCAAATACTTTATAATGCTATATTGGTTCATTGATGGAACTATTGACGAAAATTTATTTATGTTACTTAATACGAAAAATGTACCTGCAGGGTTATAATTAACAAATCGGCGGGGTTTGTTTTAACGTGTTAATACTTACCCCGAAAGTTTGGAAAACTACCCGAGGCACCACATCCGTAGATGTCTATGAGTTAGTTGCATTAGAAGTGATGCAGAAGAACAGAAAGTACATAGATGTGGTACAAGAATTTGCCATCTGCTACGTTTCACTGTAAAATTTTGTGAAACAAAGAAAGCAGTTGCGCGATTGGAAATAGGTTACAAAAAACTCGGTTGGTTTTCAATGCGGAATCAAGAAACCCTCATAGCAAAGTATTTGTTAAAATGTCCTGTCAATATAAATAATTGAAAAAAATACCTGCCACCTGGAAAGTTAAAAAGACGGCGGGCAATGACAGAGTCACGAAGTTTATGAGACGAAATCCTACATTTATTAGCGATACGAACCCCTGAATGCACTAGTTATAGCACAGCAACTTCCTTCAACAGGACCAACGTAGGTACAACTCTTTTCTCACAAAAAATCTGCCATTTTTACCGATAGGTACTCCAGAAAATAATGCTTTAGATGAGGAACATAATATTAGAGAATTGTAAAAGAAGAAAATGTCAATAAAAATAAGAGAGAAGGAAAAGGGAAGGGTAAAGGTAAGTGTAAAGGAAATGGAAAACTAAAATAAGGCGAGAAAGAAAAAATGGAAGAAAAATATAAAGAAAAAATGTTAAATGGAAGTAACGAATCTCATGACAAAGATAGTTGAGTAACAAAACATACCAGTGAGACACTGATTAATATATAGAAGAAGTAAAAAATACTTCTAAAAATATTTAAGTTGATTATTTAAAATAATTTATAGTTTTTGATTATGTTTAAATCATTAGTGATTATTTTAGTCAGTTTAGAAGAAAACGTGGTGTATACAAGTTTATACAAACTTGTTTATTGTTTATACAAACAAATTAATACTAATACCACTTACATTTAATAAAAAATATGTCATAAATATATTTGTTTTTATTTTTATCAGCCAACATAAAATAATGTTAATTGTTGCCCCTCTTGTTAATACTTACCTCAAGGCTGTTAATTCTAGCCCCAAAAGTGAGGTAAGTATTAACAACTACCATTTTTGAGAAAAGGAGTTATATCTACTACATCTTGTATGTTATGTTTGATTTGTTTAATTATAATGATACCTAGATAACTTTAGCCTCATATAACATAAAAATTTACTCTAAATGTTGAATAGTTAATAAACTACAGTCAAAAGTATGATTTTTGTTAATTGTAGCCCCGGTCTCCCCTATGACGTTTTGACTGAATAAAATAATTGCCCTAGGAGCCTTTATATAAAGAAACTTATTAATCAATACAACACCAATCAACATCAAGAGTTACAGTAAATAATAGCTAAGAAGAAGCATAGCAATATTTTCTCTGATTTTTAGGTATAGCTTCTTGCAATGAGAAAAGTTAACAAAAGGCAAGTTCCATCAATAATGCACTTGTTTAATAAATGTTCTGTACAAATACTCATGTACTACAATAACATAATAGAGTACGTAGTAACTACTAAGAACATTATCGTCCTAAGTATATATAATGACTCTGAGTCAAGGTCAATATGCGAAACGATAAAAATATTCTGAACATAACATATGTAATATGTCGCCGCAATTTATTAAAGTTGATAGTTTGGGGTACCACAACAATAAATCAGTACATTTATATTTTTAAATGTGATAGAACGTTTGGGCGATGGCGCGATTATCAATATTAGGTTGAATACTTGCTCTCTCAATCGGGAGGTCCGAGGTTCAAACCCAGGCATTGATTTATGTGCGTATTAAAAATTAATTATCACTGCTTTTCGGTGAAGGAAAACATCGTGAGGAAACCTACACATCTGAGAGTTCTTTAAAAAGAAGTTCTCGGAGGTGTGTCAAGTTCACCAATTAGCACTCGGCAAGCGCGATGGGCTATGGCATAAAACTCTTATTCTGAGAGAAGACCCGTGCCTAGCAGTGGGACAATAATGGGTTGTACCCCACTACCTTATGTCAGTGGTTATTACTACGCAATGATTGTCCTACGAGTTAAACCACTTAGTCCATTTACATCCAGTTTATTCATCTATGATATGTCCTCATTAATAAATGCATCTGTAAAAGATCTAGGGTAGTTAGCATTCGTGTCCTATTTAGTATCAACGACATTAGTTACAGATGTCCCTGGGAAGCAATGACTGACCACTTAACTTCGATGGCTGAACGGGCAATAGCTACTTACTGACATAAACGTGGTAAATATAATACGTTTGAAACTTACTTATCATATGTATTTGCCTTTATGAGATTAGTAAGATTACTACATCACATTTGCGCATATATAAACATAATATATACATGGAGTAGTGAAAACTATTTAATATGTTCATTTGTTAAAAACTAAAATATTCATTACACTGCTACCACCAAGTAGATTAATTTGTTATAGATTAAGATCCGGCTGCAAAAATGTGTAGTTATCGTGTGCGTGCTGAAATCCACATTTTTACTCATATTTATGATTAGGAGAATAAAAATCTACCAGGTTGCCAATCAAAATGTGGCCGATAATATTTTTAATTAAATTATTATTATTTGATTTCGTGGAAAAAATTTCACTTATCAAATTTTGAAATAAAATATCGTTCACTTCACGGAAATAGGTATAAAGACTTTGAAAAATCGTAGTTGCCGTTGCGCACTTGGCCGCACTTCTTCGCAGCCACGTATAAACAGGTATGATTTCGATATATTTATTCGTCCATAACGAATGTTTATTTTTTATACATCAAAATAAAGCTATTTTTTTCTCATTATTATGATATACGGCAACCTTATTAAATCTGGCTAAATTTTCGATCGATTCGATCGAGAGATCGATCGATATTGATCAAAATAAAGCCAAGGTTACTTATGTAAAGAAAATTATATTGTGCAAGTACCGTATGAAATAGTTTTCTATTTAATTCAAGTACTCAATCATTTATTACATGTAAATTAAACATTCAAGCGTATGGAAAATAAAAAAAATATCTTGTGATTCCGTATTGAGCAATAGCTTTAAAACGTCGTACAGCTGGCAATCTCTATCCTTGTTAGACTGGTGATGTTACGCGCTAGCTTCCTCTCACTCACCCTTCAATATTTACCATCTTTAACAGCCAGTAACCCTAACTTGCGGCCAGATTTAATTAGGTTGCCGTATATCATAATAATGAGAAAAAAATTAGCTTTATTTTGATGTATAAAACATAAACATTCGTTATGGACGAAGAAATATATCGAAATCATACCTGCTTATACCTGGCTGCGAAGAGGTGCGGCCAAGTGCGCAACGGCAACTACGATTTTTCAAAGTCTTTATACCTATTTCCGTGAAGTGAACGATATTTTATTTAAAAAATTGATTAGTGAAATTTTTCCTGCGAAATCAATTAACAATAATTTAATTAAAAATATTATCGGCCACATTTTGATTGGCAACCTGGTAGATTTTTATTCTCCTAATCATAAATATGAGTAAAAATGTGGATTTCAGCACGCACACGATAACTACACATATTTGCAGCCGGATCTTAATCTATTACTACCTAATCCGAACTTACTAGCTCAATTTTCAAAGTAAATTTTAAATAATCACAATTAAATATATTTAGGGTCCCTGGAGCTTAAGTGAATGTACCTTTAAAAGTTATTGGTGAAAGTTAGACTTAAAAATAAAGAGCAAAATCGTTTCGAATTTCAAAAGCATTGGCCGTATTGCACTTGCCTTCACACGATCAGTGTCTGCGTCACAGGGAATTCCAATACAGTAATGCAAGTACACAAACAATAGCGCGGCCTCTGCGCGCACATAATGCTCGGATTTTCCTCACCGATGAGATTAACTGTGCTGATGTAGAGAAAGTTCGCCGCGTCACCGCCGACACATTTGTTATACAACCGGACCACTAAAGCGTGTCAATATGGCTACCAATATTATACACAATAGTCTTCAAACTTACTTACGATTTTAAATATTATCTATACTATAATAAATCTGTAAGAGGTCGCTGTCTGTACATGGAATAAATTTAGGTGAAAACCATTTCTAGAGGTCTTTAATACGATATAGAACCCAAAATAATGGTTTTTAGAAATCTTGTCTGTTTGTCTGTTTGTCTGTTTGTCTGTTTGTCTGTTTGTCTGTTTGTCTGTTTGTCTGTGTGTTTGAAAACGCTAATCTCAGAAACGGCTTATCCAATTTGAAAATAATTTTCACGGCTGTGTCGTGGGAAACTTCACTTAACATTTAGTGTTTATTTTATGTAAATCGGTTTATAAATAAAAAAGTTATGTCAATTTTAAACTACGCAGTATTTATTCCGTGTTCGATAAGTGTTAATAAGATAAGTAACTGCATAGTTGAATTGGTTGAAACTAAACATGTTATGGTCTGTAAAATGTATTCCTTTGTTATGTATTTTTATTGGTTATGTGTGTACCTATGTTATTTGATACTATACACATCTATATCTCTATATCTATATATACTTAATATAAAAACGAAAGGATGCTCTCTCACTCATCTATTGAATAAACATCGTAGAGACTAAACTGCTAAAGATACGAATATAATTTTTACTAGGGGTTCTTTTTATGACGTAGACGTCAATTATGAATGAATTTTCTATCCCCCCCCCCCCCAATTTAACACAAATAGGAGATGTAAGTTTGTATGAAAGTCAGTCAATTTTGAGGCCACCTCAATAAAATTTAGTATTTCGCTTTGATTTTTATGTTAAAACATAGTTTTAAACCGACTTCCAAAAAGGAGAAGGTTATCAATTCGTCTGTATTTTTTTTATTTTATTTTTTTTATTTAATATTTGTTACTCGATTTCTCCGCACTGGGTGAACGGATTTGGATGATTTTTTTTTCATTTGAAATGTAGTGCGTGTCATGGGGTCCCATTAATTTTTAGTTCACTTTTGACAGTGGCATCCATAAGAAAAGCGCATAAGTCTGATATTTGCATTAACGATGTGCGCGATAAATAGATGAATAACTCAATTTCCCGCCAACCGATTTTGATGATTTTTCTTTTATTTGAAAGAATGTACTTCAAGGTACTCTGATAAGTTTGATACGGTTCTGATCATAGGATCCATTTCTTTGAAGCAAATTAACGAAATTAGCGATACTCGGCCAAACCTAAGCTGTAGGAGTCCAATTGGGTTGAATGTAGAATGAGATTACTAAGCAGATATTTTCTAAAAAAATTGACCTTCAACTCTTCAATCCTGATGATGCAGGAGTAATGCTAGCCTGAACCGTAGAAGTAAGTCAATTTGTTTTTATGGATATATAATAAGATTGTTAAACAAATTCATGGGACAAAAATTTGATCTTCAACTCCTCAACCCTGATGATGTAAGGGTATTTCAAGACTAAACCGTAAGAGTTGGCTATTTGGTACTTTCGGTTATGTAATAAAAATACCAAGCAAAGATACACGGTAAAAATTTTGACCTTCAACTCCTCACCCCTGATGATGCAGGATGCTGCTAGCCTAAACTATACGAGATGGGCATTTGGTGCTTTCGGGTATGTAATATAATTACTAAGCAAAGACACAAGATGAAAATTTTGACCATCATCTCCTCAACCCTGATGATACAGGGGTGCTTCAAGCCTGAGCCATTGAATTTAGCTATTTAGTGCTTTCGGGTATGTAATATAATTACTAAGCAAAGACACAAGATGAAAATTTCGATCTTCAACTCCTCAAGCCTGATGATGCAGGGTACTGCAAGCCTAAGACATAGGAGTTGGCCATTTAATGCTTTCGGGTATGTAATATAATTACTAAGCAAAGACACATGATGAAAATTTCGATCTTAAACTCCTCAGCCCTGATGATGCAGGGTACTGCAAGCCCAAGCTATAGAAGTTGGCTCGCAAGTGCATAATGCTTACGGTTGTTTTTAGTATTATATTATAAGTTTAATGACAGCTCATTAAACTGAAATGTGATTAATAAATTAAACTTCAATTCATCAACCCTGATAATCTAAGTACACAACCTACTTAAGCCGTATGAGTTTGGTACTTATTGATTACAATACATTACAACCCGTTCCTGAGAGACCATTATGATGAAAAGTGTCACTTTGAATACCTAAATCCTAAAAATGCAGGAGTATTGTCATGTTATTGTTAAGAGTTGGATACAGCTGTAGCTTTTTAAACAGGATGGGTTAGGTTAGGTTGTAACATAAAAGAAAACATAAAAAATAAGCGAGCAGGGTGCGGCAGCGCCCTGTGAGCGGGTGCGCCCTGTTCGTATGAATTGTAAAAGTGTTTTGATTATGTCTACTGCTTTACAAAGAACAATGCGGGATTTACGCACACAAATAGCCCGATACACCTCTTAAAAGATCTTATCTCTGGCCACATGAAACAAAATATGAACTTAGAATATATGTCGCTGTTCAGTGATATTCCAATTATCTAATGATTTACTTCAAGTAGATAATAGTGCTACAAAGCACTATTATCCGGAAAAGTTAAAATCAATCTTTATATCGATACGTCTTCGTTTAAATGTGGAGGAGTTGGTTGAAAAAGTATATCCCAATATTGTTAATACAACCAATAACACTATAAATTGGTTCCAAAAGACGGCTATATACCCACCCACCAAAGGAACGTGTCGATAAAATAAATGATTTATTTTTTTTCAAAATTTAAAGCAGCGTCACAGATCTACTATTCGGTAGACACAGTCATTGAGATGGAGGAAGCAGTACATTATCCAACAGAATTTTTGAATTCCTTAATGCCTTCCGGAACTCCTGAACACAAATTAATATTAAAAGTAGGTTTACCTATAATCTTACTTAGAAATTTGAATCCGCCAAAATTACTTCAAATAGTATTTTCCAATTCGGAAAAGTTCAAATCAATCTTTATAATCGATACGTTTTGGTTCAAATGTGGAGGAGTTGATTGAAAAAAAGTATCCCGATATTGTGAATCAGACCACTAAGAATGTAAATTGGTTCAAAAAAAGCGGTTTACAACATTAGAATTCGTCTAATTAAAAAAAAAAAAAACAATACGTTCCTACCCACAAATACACACTTTAAATTCGTTTTTTCACTCTGTGTTTGACCAGATAATCCTTGAGCGGCCAAACCGATTTTAATGTTACTACTTTTTATCATAGAATTCCCACGGTGTCGAGAAGTGCGCGGGAACAACTTTGTGACACGTTGATTTGCACGCGGGCAAAGCCGCGGGTACAGCTAGTATATAATATAGGGACTATATATTACACTATAAATTTCTAATCTACAATGCTAGTTTTCTATGTATTCATCCACTTCTAAGCTAAACTGTAAAATAAAGTTATCTCACATTTTTTTTAATATTTAGTGAAATATTCATCTGTGATAATTTTATACATAATTACATGTTTAGTATGTGAAATATTTTAGTGATATTCTACCGTTAAAATAATTAATACCCATGCCTGCTCGTTCATAAGAATAATTAGTTTCTTACAAGTCAGCGATGTTATATTTATTGTGTACAAAAAACGATAATACACAAACCCATCAATAAGCAGCTACATAAAATAATATTCTAGAGTAGACATAGTTTTATTACAAACATCTGATTTGTCTACGCTCTAGAAAGGAGATCACTCCACTAATTAAGAACGTGGAAGCAATTTATCTGTAAGTAAACTAGCGGTATCAAATTAAAATCTGAAATGACCCACGTTGTTAGTCTCTCGCTATTTAATGAATAGCCGTTATACATTAGTGTACCAATGCTGGACACTAGTCTCCTCTCAGAATTAAAAGGCTAAAAGATAAAAAACCAGGCTGGCCTAATTCGGATTAGTAGATCTTTGAGACGTTTTTTAAAAGAATTTACAGGTTTTTTCAAAATGTTTGCCATCAGTTTATGTAAGAAAAACACACAATTACATAATTTCTAAAAAATAGATCGGCTTGGTATTTAAATTTCAGGCCCCAAATTTAGAGGTCGAATTTCAAACCATCATCAATGCATTTACAAATAATTGCTGTAATAAAAAATACAGTTCTTTAAGTTTCGTTATATAGGAAAAACGGTATTTTTATGACAAATGAGTAATGATTTTCGGCTGTACCGTTATGAATTAACTGTGTTATTCAATTTAGTACGAAGATAAATTTCACTGTCGAATTATTGTTGAATTATTATGCATGTTTGCATGTTCCTTTTTGAAACATATTTTACGTGCGTAAGATACATGTATGTAGATTGAAGGTTATACATATATATACAACAATTTCGGCCTCTAAAAATATCATTAGTGCAAAAAATCTTTTAATAGCTTTTTTCCTTTTCTTTTGTTTTCGAGGGCGAAACCTTCAAAAAATACCCAACGCCGTGGGCGCAACGCCGCGTTATGTGGGATTTTTACCTTACTAAAACTCCCTAGGTGGCCATTCTCAGCACTGCGTGGAGGACTCCCGGACCTCCAGTGGAACACAGCCGGAGTCCTCCGAGCGCGATGGGGGCATCGCTGGGGGCAAATGGGGATTTGGGCTCTTCTTAGTGAGCATTTGTTCACACTGCGCCTCCTGGTGTTTACCATCGTCCTACCCGGGGCCGCTTGGCTAGACGGTTCGAGCTCCCACTCTTACCGCCCGCATCCCCAAAAACCACTTTTAGTCTCCTCTTACGACAGGCAAGGGTTACAGTAGCCCTGTTCTGGTCCCGGAACTACAGAGACAACTTTAACACCTTTTTTTTTTTGTTTTCGAGGGGGAAACTTTCAAAAAGTACCCGACTTCGTGGGAGCGACGCGGGTTATGTGGGATTCTTACACTAAAACCCCCCCGGTGGCCGACCTCGACGCTGCGAAGAGGACTCCGGGAACTCCAGTTGACCGCCGCCGGTGTCCTCAGCGTGTGCCCCATCGGGCTCTTCTCTGGTGGGCGTGAACTGCTCACCGCACCTTCTGGTTTTTACGGCAACATGCAACCACACATGCCGCCGTCCTTCCCGGGGTCACTTGACCGGACGGTTCGAGCTCCCACTTTTCCCGCCCGCAACCCCGGAAGCCCCTTTTAGTCGCCTCTTACGACAGGCAGAGGGTACTGTAGTCCTATTCTGGTCCCGGAACTACAGCTTTAACACCTACCAATATTAAAATTATGGTCTTTTGTATTACCTCTTTGTATGCTCTCTCATTAAAGATTTAACAATTTGCATATAACTTTATAGACATACGTTTATGTTAGGACGTGTTATTTCACAGTTATTAGTAGATATTTGTTTTTCCTTATAGATGCTATATCGGTGGCTTCTAGATCAAAAGATGTCAGATATTGATCAGAAGATCAATATCTTTGCAGCAGAACCAGAACCAGAACCAATATCTTTGTCCACCAATTCGCACTTGGCCAGCGCGGTGGACTATGGCCTAAACTCTCTCATACTGAGAGAAGACCCGTACCCAGCAGTGGGACAATAATGGGTTGACGACTAGCAGCAGAACATCTTTTGATTTTAATCAAAAGAAAAATAATACACCAGAAAATAATAGGTACCTTATAAGAGAGCCCGACTTGTATTGTAACGAATTCGAAGACAAGTAAAGTCCATTTATGAATATTAATTATAAAATAATTATCCCCTTGATTCTAGTATGTAATTTAGTATCTATAACAAATAAAGATAATATTATATTAATAACCTATAGCGGAAAATAACATAATTATTTAACTAAGTTATTATAATATTGACGTGGCAAATTTTATATTCTACAGGGTTTTTAGCTCAAACTTATTGACATAAAGTTTCCAGCGTATCGAGGCCATACACGCTTCTTTAAGCAACCAAACGCTTGCATAAGAGTTGTGAACCGAAACGCCGCTGGAATAACAAATACATATGTTTGATAACCAATCAAATAAGGTACTTTACATTAATAATAAAAAGGAACCAGACTTATATTTAGTAACAGCAGTCACTTGTTGCTTCGAATTATTTAGCTTCGGAGTACAAAACAAAAGCATTAAAAACGGGAATGTCAACTTACTAACATGTGAAAATTCTACCGTAACTCTCTGGTACGTCTGTTTTATGTAGAGTTGGTTACAGTTGCCCGTGAGCGGCAGTTTTCACTTCTCTATTCTAATCTTCATGAAGATAACAATGTAAATAAGACAAATATCGCAAGTATTAGGTATTTATTATTTCAAAAACAATCTAGTGCCTACAGTCTACGCTGATTATGTTATATTATGTCCTCTCCGCCGTAGTTATGTGATCCCAAAATTATCCCTTTCCTCCTCATTTTTATTTTATAAATATTCAGGGTATTCTTTTTAATTACTTTCAGTCAATTAAAAAACGATTTTAAGAATATGATTTCACTTTGGAACATTTCAATTAATATTTTTTTAATCACCGTATCTATTTGCAAGCATGTGTCGTTTTGGTTATTGACTTCCTTACTTTCTGATTGCCGATGTTTAACAAATAATAAAAGAAAAAGCAACGCCAATTAGTATTTTGATAAGAAAGTATTAATAACATTAATACCATACTCGTCTCGTAATAGTTTATAAATTGTTTTTAGATGGATTCATTACTTTTGAGGTGTAATTAACCAGCTGTAATTAATGAACAGCTATAAATTATACAAAGTAGATAAATCTACTTGTTAAGTCATTAAATCTATATTACTACTTACTTCATTATTTAATGCAATCTGTCAATAAATGATCAACTTAATAAATGTGTTAAACAGGCACGATAGTGCTTACAAGAAATATGTCATTAAACAATTATGAAATATAGGGGAACATTATGTCGATAATGTTTATTATGATTAAATCTTTTACTGGAGGTAAACCACACAGAGAATTAGTGAATCTATTAAATAAGACTACCTAACTATCGAATTCTGCAACATATCCTAAAATACTACCTTGAAATATCAAACTATATCTACTTACCAATACATATTTACTTTAAGATTTAAGGTAACTTAAAATAACTTATCAGTAATGTTTTTGAAGAAATAAACAGCTTTGTATGTTTTATGAAACAAAGTAGATATATTTTATATTAATTAGTTATTAATATTTCATTTTTATTATTCGTTGTAAGCCTGCAAAATTGCATATCATATAAATAGTGCGTAAGAATGGTAGAGTCAATCTTGTATCCTTTTTTTATAATTACTGGTTTGAGATAACATTTAACCTCTAATACAGATCAAGAAACCCGTCTTGCGATTACCTACAACTACAAACTCTTTCACATACGAGTTTATTTTTAGAATCGTATAAACAGGTATAAACTTCATATAGTGTTTAATAATTGACATATTCTTGTTAGGCCTGTGCATCAAAAATAACATTTTTACTACAGGTACTTAAAGTCTGAAATTAATGTAACAAACTTTAGTAAATTTATGTTAATTACACATACATGTGTTTGCTATAGATCACACTAAATATACTTATTTTAAAATAAGAGTTGATTTGCACTAATTTTTAAAAAGTGTAAAGTAATCGCTAACAGAATAACGGGTTGTTGATTAAAATCGGCATGTTGACCTTTTTTTTTTATTATCTTTGTTTACTATTTCAATATCTCTCAATCGTAATTTAGTGACATTAGTGATTTTGGTTCAATAATTAATTGAACCCATTTTAATATTTTTTTACTACCATAAAGCTAAATTACCAGACTTTATTTCAAAATGATATATTTATATCAGAATCCGATTGAAAAAGCAAAGCCACGGCATCTCCCTCGTAACAGACCATCATAACCCTCCGGACGCTAACATTATGGGGCGCCAAAATTAAGGTCTTGAAGGGCGGCAAAATTTGCAACATGACCTTCGTTGCTGTTACATTCCACAGACAAAACCGTTGTGTTAACGTTTATTTTGGCGTATAAATGAAAATGGGATCACGACTATATTTTTTTATCCCGCTTCGGTAAATTCGGGGCTGAACTGCATGTGTATTATAGCGTATTTATAATTCGTGCATCGAATTGGACCGATATGGGTGTTAAGATACATTTCAATTTATGCCAGGGTTGTCAGAGAAGTATAAAGCGTACGCAAAGTTAAGATATATGTACATTTATAAGTTTCATATAATCCCTTTGTCGTATGTGAAACTTGTATCTATTATAATTATTGTACTACTCTGTTCTACCAAACCACTAAAAAGAAGCAAGTTTAAAGTTTATTTTTCCATTTATGTAAAGTCTATTAAGTTAGGTACTAATGTTTTGTTACTTTCTCATCTTCATATTTATAACTAATGTAAGAAAACTTATATTAAGTAAAAGGCTGTATATGGTATTTTAAAGGCTATGCAATTTGAATACAAAATGCCAAAGTAAATTCTTTAATTTTATTCTTACTAACTTGTAAACTGAACTTACCGTCTCAGGGGCGTCCTTATACAGCAGACAAGTTTCTTGGTAACGTTCAAACTTTAGTCAAGAGACGAATATCAACAGATGTTAACTATTTCTTAAGTCACGAGTCAATAATACAGTGTTTGAATTAGAAATTGATATGGTAAGTTTTTTAATGGCTCCGGAGCACAACGTAGCGCGACAACGCGCGCGGAGCTCGGAGGTAGACTCAACACTGAATGACGGTCAGCCGGCTATCCTCTTTTATGTTAGTGTTATAAACTGGAATGCTTGCGAACCCGTTGTCAATACGTGTAAAGTAAATCGATTACAGTCATATTATAAATATACTGTATGTATCTCCTTTAAAATTATGAAATCCTAATATCCATTCATAAGATATCTTCGACCTTAATATAAAACAACCAGCCAGACTTGTAACGGGATGTTACGCAATTAAAGGTTGACTCAGACGCGGATCATAGTTATCTATTTTAGGTAAACTTGCTTTCTTTAAAAGATTGAAAACCTTAAACGTTAGGAACAAAACGTTACGTGATAGAGTTACGAACATTTTCTCCAATGTAGACATGTTTCACTGCAAATAGGTAAAGCTTTTAAGCAATGCAATCATACATATAGAAGTGTCTGTATGTTAAAAGTAGTAGATATTTTTAATGATATTATTATTCACTAGTTGACCCGGCGAACTTCGTTCCGCCTAAAAGTCAAAAATCTAAAATTATCAGTGTTTATCATATACAGGTATTATAAAATCCTTTCTTTTGAATCACTCTATCTATTAAAAAAACTGCATAAAATCCGCAGCGTAGTTATAAAGATCTAAGTAGTTTCTCGCTGTCTGTCCCTATACATAGGGACAGACAGCAAGAAACTACTTTGTTTTAAGCTATGTACTGATATTCTATGTTATTAATGCTGAGTAATTTTATTAATTAACTAGCTTTTGCCCGCGGCTTCGCTCGCGTGGAATTTAGTCTGCCACATAAAGTTTGCAAGGTGGTAGAGCAATGGTTCAACCAGGGAGTTATCACCGCCGCACCTATTTCTACCGTGAAGCAGTTCTTGTGTTTCATTAGAAGGGTGTGGCTGCCGGCTCGCTTTTATATGAGGCGATCATCAAAGTCCTCGAGAGTAGTAACGCATCTGCGATTGACTTCAGATTGAACCCTTGCCTTACTTCCTAAATCTGTGTGTTCAAATTTCAAATCACAGGCACGTATATTAATTTGAATTAGTTTTGTCGGCAACGGATATTAATACTTATTCTGAAATTAAAAGTTTTATGAAAGGGTCTCAAAACGCGTGACGGTTACCAACGCGCAGTTGGCTAGCGTGGTCAACTACGACCTAAACTACTACTAATCTGACTTATGTGCCGAGTTGTGTTACATTAAAAGGTCGATGACGATTGAATGACATATCTAACCTTTTCCACTGTTTCATTCTGATTGGCCTTTTTTTTTGTCGAGGGGGAAACCTTTAAAAGGTACCATACGCCGTGGGAGCGACGCAGGGTTATGTGGGATTCTTATCGTACCAGGACTCCGGGATCTTCAAAGGAACGCAACTGGAGTCCTCTGAGTGCATTGCCCCATCGGGCACCTCCCAAGTGAGCGGCTGGGCCCACCACTCCATCTAGTCTTTACCACAATATGCGACCACACGTATACCACCATCCTTCCCGGGATCGCCTGGACTGTTCAAGCTCCTTGCATCCTGGCTCTCACGACAGCATGTGACCACACATGCTGACATCTTTCCCGAAGTTGCTGACTGGGTGTTTCGAGCTCCCAGTCTAGCCGCCCGCAACCCCGAATGCCCCCTTTTAGTCGCCTCTTACCACAGACAGGGGATACCGTAGCCTTATTCTGATCACGGAACTACAGGGACGTCATTCACATCGACCTTTCCCATTTTGCTCCGTGATTTATAACCATTTAAATATTAATTTCATAGAACTTCGTTGTATACGGCGACGGCGCACGGCGCGTACTGCCGGTCAATCAATTGAGTACGCAATATGTTATACTCGTAATATCTTCTAAACTACTTATCCAATTTACATGGTGTAAAAAGTAGATTTAATCTGTATAAGATGCTTGATTTATTAAATTCATTTATTTTGATAAGGATTAATATTTAGTTTGTATAAAACCCATGGAAACATCAACTTTATATTTTTTTAAATTTCAAAGTATAAAAAGAGTTATTGTGGGTTATACATAAAAAATAGATATATGCTGTCGCAGACTTTTATTTAGATCTATGTGAGCCAAACAATCCCACCGTACATTATATTTGGATATCTCCAACGGTTTAGGCAGCGTACGCGAAGATAGCTCTCAGAGGACAACTTTTTTTGCGACTAATCTGATATTTCTCGTTATAGTATAACCTTATTACAAAAAAATCGGTATAAATTATAGTCCATGTGTTATTCTGATGTATAACCTATACTACTGTAAAGTTTCAACCAAATCCGTTCAGTAGTTTTTGCGTGAAAGAATAACAAACACACATACATCCATCCTCACAAACTTTCGCATTTATAATATTAGTAGGATAACGAATTTGCATTACCATTTTTGGAAGAATAAATTCCATATTTGTTAATAACATGCGGTTTACTTATTATTATCCCATGTTAATACATATAATTACATGATTACCATAACATATTGTTGCTGACAACTAATATGACAACAATTTCTCGATATAGCGAGGTTGTCCTTTTATTCTAATAAACCTTGATTTTGAATTTAGATTCCATTAACGTTTAAGTACTCTATTTTATACTGCTAAGATATACTACACTACTACTATTACTGTATTGGAAACTGCACTAAAAGAGTAGTAACAAGCTGGTATATCTAATTAATTAACAATAAGTTATAATGTGTATCTATAATTATCCGTGATAATCATAGACAGATACCTAAACATTTAAACGTCACAGCACTCGTATATCTAATACTTTTCATAATACTTGTATATTATTTTGAGAATTTAGAATAAAAAAAAAATTACATCCATTTCTGCCGAGGAGCCGTCCACTAATCACTCTAAAGTGGCGGGAGGGAGTTCGGCAAAAATCAAGCAATATCACAAAAGGGGAGGGGATATGTTGTAGGATATCACTTATATTTATATTAACGTCAAACGCGCGACTTACAAGATGCTTATCCAGTTGTTAGTGTTTATTTATTTATTTTTATTTGCATCACCAGAGGAGTTGCCAATGCAACGCCGGCTTTGAAGGAGAGCTCTTTTCGCACGTTTTTTGAAGAGCCCCATGTCATAACGCTCCGGGAATGCCCCAGGAGGAAGCTAATTCTACTTCTTGCACGTCCGTGGTAAAAACAAGCGTACAAACGGACGTGGAAGACCGGGTCCAGTTGATGCGGATGGAACTTCATCCTTCGGCGAGTGGTGCGATGGAGGAAAGCTGACATAGACACCAGGTCAAAGAGTTCCTCGGAACACTCACCGTTGTAAAGCCGGTAGACTCCGTGGACCCAGGGGTTTTAACCGATCGGTGAACCTTGGGTCGGTCGTTGACGATTCAGATCGCGCATTTCTGCACGGAGTCAAGTGGGTTAAGTTGGTATTGAGGCGCCCCTGCCAAGAGATGCGAGTAGTACTCTATGTGGGGTCTCAGTTGTGCCTTGTAAAGCAGAAGGAGATGCCCCGCAGTGATATACCGCTTGGCTCTGTTTAAGACGCCCAACTTCTTAGCTGCCAACTTGGCTTTGACATCCAAATAACCCCGAAACTGCGCGTCACACGAGATGTCAGCTCCCAAGATCCCTACGCTTTTTCCAATGGTGAACGTGATTCCTTGGAACTGTGGCCCCATGACCAATGGGGCTTTCTTAAAGGTTAACGCTCAGACGCGCATAGCCTTGAGCATTGCCAGCATTGATGGACTTCGTGTCTAAGCAGCAACCATCAACCACAGCACTGATATGCCGCCCAGACAGAAACCTGTTAATCCACTTGCATAACCTCTCAGGACGACCGTTAGATGGAATCTTCGCGAGAAGGGCCGGTCAAAGGCCTTTGCAATATCAAGGCTTGCAGCCAAAGCCTCCCCATTGCTCTCAATAGTTTGCGCCCATCGGTGTGTAAGGTACACCATAAGATCACCAGCTGACCGGCCCTGACGAAAACCATATTGGTGATCGCCGATCAGCTGGTGATCCCCGAGATACCCTTGGAGCTGGGAGTTGATTACACGCTCCATTACCTTTGAGAGCAGGGAGGCATTATTGCACTGGGCCTGTAATTGGCCGTTACCCTTTTTAGGGATCGGGTGAACGAGGGCCACTTTCCACGAAGACGGTACTTGTCCCGCCGTGTACGACGGGAGTCAACTCGGGAGAGCATGTCCTCAGCACCACTGCGGGGATTTCGTCTGGCCCGCTCGACTTCTTGACGTCAAGGGACAATGGCTGCACGCCTGACAGTGATTTAGGACGGGGAAGAGATGCCAAGTTTTTAAACACTAGATTAATTATACAGGTACTAACTGCCATATTTCTATTATTGAAATAATATTTAAGGCAAATTCATTAAAATTGTTATACTTTACTATTAAAGTCAACCCATTTCTGTGCCACTGCTGGGCACAGGTCTTATCTCAGGATGAGAGAGTTTTAGACCATAGTTCATCGCGCTGGCCAGGTTTCTAAGTATTGTAACATAATGGCATATCATTGAAATCGACTCAGTTTGTAGAGTAATATAGGCTTTAAATATATCTCATGAGTATTTGGCGCATGCGAAGAGAGAAATTGTAAGGTGGTAATAAATTATTGTTAACACACAATATAACAAAAACAAAATCCCAGCCTCATAAAAACAATTAATTCAAGCTAAAGGATAACAGCAGTTTTTATGCTGTCGGGATTTTTTTGTTTTAATATTCTTTCAATGTTACTTGTTTCTACTTTTATATTGTAAAAAAAACAAGTCAGACATAATCAAATTGTAAACTGTCGAAGTATGAAGCACAGCTATAAATATTTTGCTACAATCACAGTGTTTAAAATGTTTTGACAGTGGAAGAATAATTTCTTAGATAGTCTCATCAGAGGTTAACGGGTTATGTACTTAGTGGCTTGCTATGAAATGTTACACAGGCTTGGGTTCCTTATTGCTCACATGTCCTTTAGCAAGATTACCAAAATTTTACTTTTACTCTGGTAGATATGTCACATGAGCAGTGATAAGTTGAAACTTGCCCTCTCGAGCAGGAGTTCAGAGGTTCAACCCAGGCACGCACCACTGATTTTTCTAAAATTATTCTAAAATTATGTGCGTATTAGAAATAAATTATCACTACTTTACAGTGAAGGAAAACATCGTGACGAAACCTACACACCCGAGAGTTCTTTAAAAAAAATTCTCGGGAGTGTGTGAAGTTACGCACTTAGCCAGCGCGGTGGACTGTAGCTAAACTCTCTCATTCTGGGAGAAGACTCGTGCCCAGAAGTGGGACAATAATGGGTTGACGAATAATTGCAAGTTCGCAAGCATAGATTCGTTGGAAAGATTTGTGTGTATCATATTAAATTGAATTTCTACGATGATTTATTCAACCCGATGTTTAAATCAATATTGCCTAACACAGAAATCTATATCTCCTATTCTATAGGTACTTATAATATATCTGTAGACAGGTCAATTCTGTACATGAAATATTTTTCCAAAATAACGATCAGGGGGTGATTAGGGATCGATACTGATGCCAAAAATGCAATCAGTAGAATTTTTGTCTGTCTGTCTGTCCATCTGTCTGTATAACCGTTATAGAAACAAAAACTACTCGACGGATTTTAACAAAACTTGGTACAATTATTTTTCCTACTTCTGAGCTGGTTATAGTATACTTTTCATCGCGCTACAATCAATAGGAGCAGAGCGGTAAAGGGAAATGTTGGGAAAACGGGAGAAGTTACCCCATTTTTTAAGCTTCTATCACGTGTGCAACCTTAATGGTAGAAGCTACACCGAAATCATGTATGACGGAAATGTTCTCCTCAAAATTATATAAAAACCAAATCTTACGACAGCATATGTCTATCTTTTATGGTTGACACACAATTAAAGGTGTAACTCCCGATAGCTTAGCAGTTCGAAGCTTTCTGATTATATTTGTCTACTCTTACGTTTATAACACTCACAGTCATCCCTAATTAAAAAAGTTAACATTATTTAGGCGGAACGAAGTTCGCCGGGTCAACTAGTACCTAATAAAAATATTGTGTGAAACAATTGGAATTCGTATGAATAACTAAAAAAAAGTGTGTTTAAACGCAGCACTAACGAAAAACTACATAGGCGCCTATTTAAATAGATATTTGAGATAGTAGATAGAAACACAAGTTTTATGAATTTTCGAACCGTAATTCATCGGTAAAGGTAGGTATCATATGAAAGTATTCAAGGCACATATTCAACAAAATTTGGGAGGGTCAATAATCGAAACTTTATAAGAATGTCAATAAATATTGAATGAAAACGAATTTGTGACATAATTTTAGCTAAGAACATGACGGTTAATAATCTAGGAATTAGACAATAAATTATTTGTTGAAGGGAAGTTTAATATCGAGAGTAGGATGCAACTGAATTAAGGAAATTGCAGACCACTCGTTAAAAGTGATGTACGTAAATTGGCGTCATACCTGCATATGACGTCAATTTGAAAGATTACAGCCGAATTGGCTAGCAATTTGCAGCATAGTTTACCTATGCGTCGATATTACCCGAACTCACGTTTTTATTAAGCCCGCATTTTAAAACAGGAAAGTACCTTAATTTGTATTAGCTAGTAGTGGTAAAATTACCTAAAACCCTAAACTAAGTTATTTTAATAAAGTTATTCCCCGCATTCCACGTCTTAAATACATATATTTATTAGCTAATACCTACAAGAATTCAGAGCATTATAAACGTTTCTAATATGCATGTAGTTTCACAACGTCGATAAGGGGAAAAAAGGCAAAATTTATATAGACATAATAAAGATTTTCCACATACAATAAATCAACATAGGGCCGGTGTAATTCTCTTCACTGTCCGGTTTTTCTCGAGCTTAGAAAAAAGTAGAATCGAATTGAGAGCCTCCTCCTTTTATGGAAGTCGGTTAAAAATGTGACATGACAGACATGCATTATGAACCAAGAAAGAAAAAAGAAGCCAAGAACCATTTTGAAAGTTTAATCCAGTAACAGTGATAAATTCTGAAAAAGAGTGAATAATTTCTAGCTAATTTTAATGCATTTGATGTCCCAGATGAAAAAAATGTAGATATCTATCTCTTTACGCAACCCGCATTCGCACAGTTAGTAATTTTGTATTTGTAGGAATTTGTTATACAGTTTAATTAGGAAAGGAGCAATAAGTCTATGTGACACTACCCAATTGACAAATTGGTGTTTTAATGGACATCTGTAATCAACCCCATGTAGGATAATAGCTGTACCTAATGATGATCGACCACTGATGCAGGGCCACAGCTGAGGATTAAGTTCCATTACTTAATTTTTAAATCTGAACTCAACAGGGTTTGACATTGTTTTCATAATCGCTGTAAAATAGTCGCATAGATTCATCAATTGTTTCTGTAGTCTCGAGATCTGAATACAGCTACGATATCTCCTGGTGAAAGGCAATAAAGGGGACTTACGGGGACGCTGGCGGCAAGAGTGGGAACTAACCGCCCAGCTAGAGATCCCGGGAAAAATAATAGGGTATGTAGGACCGTTGAGCTTTAACGCTCCCCCCTCCCGAAATGGAAAAAATAACATTAAAATATTAGTAGAACGTACGTTCGCCCTTTGATTTGAAAAACCTATTTACAACACTATCTTTTTCATTATTTGTATTAAGGAGAAATAAATAAGACAAGTGAGTATTTAGGCACAACATTTATTTCTTTGAACAAGCTAATGTATCTGACAGAGATCAGTATTTTTGTGTAAGTATTGCATTTTTCTTTGTTAACTTATAGACGCATTTAGATAACGCTGAATCTAAAAATATGGACGCTCAAGTTGCGATTAATATCGTACAAATAATTAAAAAGTACCTTAATTCTAAAGTGGATTTAGGAAGAACTAACCAATTATTATTAATAATGAAAACACGTGTTAAGAGTATATTACAAAATTATTCAGTAAGGAATAAGGCTTATGATATATTATGATAATCTAATTAGTATTTTACAAAACAAATTCTAAGTAATACTAGGTTTTCAAAAGGAATTTATGTTTTAAACTTAAATACATCAATATTGTAAAGGTTAAGGTAAGTAAAAACACACATTTTAAACAGTTTCAACGAATTACCTCAAGTCACATTCAACCCAAGAAACAATAAAAAAATGAAAAATAAATTAAAAAATCATAAAATTTAAGTTAATTTAGCCCTCTATTAAAGTTGGTACGTACTGGCGTTCCTGCATAGAGTAATTAATATTCTAATGAAAGTATGACGTGTAATTCCATCATGTTATTAAAATAATATACTAAAAATTAACATTTATGTATATTAAAAAATAATATAAATAAATATAAAAAAAAATAATAAAAATTATTTTATTAATTTTTAATATTTATTTTTAAAATCTGTGTATTATATATGGATATAATACACAGATTTAAATATATTAATTTTAATACTCTTATTGATCTCTAGAAATAACGACTATAAATAATCCAAACTGCCGTAGTAATAAAAAATGCAATATTTGCGAAATGATTGAAGATAAACGCGTTTAAGTGTTTTGTATCTACTTCACCGCAATCATTCGCAATACAAATATATGCGGTTCGATAACCGTATTTATATTCTTGAAGTTAACAATGGTCGCCTAACCTAGCGCGAGTCCAACATACAACAAAATGAGGGGGCAGAAAATATTGTACACAAGGTGTACCCCGCGCGCGTTGCTACGCCATCACAAAAAAAAAACAGAAACCTTCGCGAGGTCACGATTATGATTTTATTACGATTCTATAGAAGACATACAGACAAACATTCATTTTTATAAAGTAGAAAGAAGATTTACTATTTTTTATACCAACATCCAGATGATGTTCTTAAATATCAATTTTGCAATATCCATTACCGCGTTTTTTATTACGACAGAAGTAAATATTATACTGAAATTTGATTATACGATTTGATTTAGTAGTTGTGAGCTATGTTTAAGGTTCGAAAGGAAACGTAAATCTATAGGTTATATTTGAATAGGATTTGAATGAATGAATTAGAAAGATGCCTTCAAGCTACACTTGTCATGAATTAAGACGTATAAAATATTGTGTTATAATATCCACAATCCACAGTAACTATGCTCGATGATAACACAATATTCAATACTTAATATAGCATTTATTAAACTAGTTACATACATATTTTTTAAATAAATTAAAACCAAAAGCCTGGAATGCTTAATAATTCCGCATTTTAACAGTCTTCTATTTACAATTTGCACTAAATCCATTTTTCTAACAATTCACTGACTGTAGTATTCTGTAACAAAAATAATAAAACGTGTTAGAATAGATAACTTAAACAAAATACATATTATGGTGCGAAATGATCGTGATCCCCATCATTTACAAGTATATAAAATAATGACAATAGTGTTGTCTTTGGCACATATAGATCATAGTTGTCTATGGTACCATATATTTTAACAACAGATTAATTCTAGTTTCTAGTTAATTAGTCATACAAATTGAAATGAACAACACATTCACAAAAAACAATACACATGGTTGTTGGCACCTTATTTCAAAGATATGCTATCGCAGCCTTACGAGGGTGTACTATGTGTTTATCCTTCTCGCTAACTGTATTCTTTTTATAATATAGAAGTAGTAAACGAGCATGTATTTCATCTGATGGTGATTTGCAATCAACCCCAAATAGAATTCGTTTTATTTGAGTTGGCCACAGATGCCGTTACGATATGATATGATGTTCGTTCTCCGGGAAATGTTCGTTAGGTAACGCGTCAACCAGCGTGATGAGCACGAACACGAGCTTCCACATGCCTTACCACACGACTGCTTCCAAGTCGGCGACGATGCATTGCCGATTCTTCTGATTTTAAACGTCCAGCGACGGCAACTACTTTCTATCAGGTATTCCGTCAGTCTTATCGTTCGACTAAGTTAAAACTTGCGCGTCTTGGACGCCCAACCGAATTGATAATTTTCAAAAGCGGCGATAGTTTGGGATTATATGCTTACAGCCAAAAGTATATTTGTTAATTAGATATTAAACACTGACTCAAGCGAATGGAAGGGAGAAATGTTTACCGAAATACTGCTAGCGCTTTGAGTTAGAACGATAGAGGCTGCCTGCCACTGCCGTATGAAAAAAAAAGAAAAGCTAAATAGACTGGCGCCGTAACGCGTTACGTTACGAAGCCGCTTACCCTCCATAGTAATTACTTCAAGTTAGCATAGTAATTACTTCAAAAAATTGAGAACGTTGCATAAACCACTCACTCTCCAGTATCAATAACGGGAGTGCCGAGTAGAAACACGATAGAAGCGTGTCGCCACAGCCAGTAGGCGAGCGCGGTGGTGACGGCGCCGGCCGCGCGACTCCACTGTTACACGCTGCATGGTACTCACTCGGCAGTGGTGGCGACGGGCGAGCCGAGCGGGAACACGGTGGCGGCGTGCCTGCGCAGCCAGTACGTGAGCGCGGTGGCGAGCGCGGTGGCGACGGCGCCGGCCGCGCGACTCCACTGTTACACGCTGCATGGTACTCACTCGGCAGTGGTGGCGACGGGCGAGCCGAGCGGGAACACGGTGGCGGCGTGCCTGCGCAGCCAGTACGTGAGCGCGGTGGCGAGCGCGGTGGCGACGGCGCCGGCCGCGCGACTCCACTGTTACACGCTGCATGGTACTCACTCGGCAGTGGTGGCGACGGGCGAGCCGAGCGGGAACACGGTGGCGGCGTGCCTGCGCAGCCAGTACGTGAGCGCGGTGGCGAGCGCGGTGGCGACGGCGCCGGCCGCGCGACTCCACTGTTACACGCTGCATGGTACTCACTCGGCAGTGGTGGCGACGGGCGAGCCGAGCGGGAACACGGTGGCGGCGTGCCTGCGCAGCCAGTACGTGAGCGCGGTGGCGAGCGCGGTGGCGACGGCGCCGGCCGCGCGACTCCACTGTTACACGCTGCATGGTACTCACTCGGCAGTGGTGGCGACGGGCGAGCCGAGCGGGAACACGGTGGCGGCGTGCCTGCGCAGCCAGTACGTGAGCGCGGTGGCGAGCGCGGTGGCGACGGCGCCGGCCGCGCGACTCCACTGTTACACGCTGCATGGTACTCACTCGGCAGTGGTGGCGACGGGCGAGCCGAGCGGGAACACGGTGGCGGCGTGCCTGCGCAGCCAGTACGTGAGCGCGGTGGCGAGCGCGGTGGCGACGGCGCCGGCCGCGCGACTCCACTGTTACACGCTGCATGGTACTCACTCGGCAGTGGTGGCGACGGGCGAGCCGAGCGGGAACACGGTGGCGGCGTGCCTGCGCAGCCAGTACGTGAGCGCGGTGGCGAGCGCGGTGGCGACGGCGCCGGCCGCGCGACTCCACTGTTACACGCTGCATGGTACTCACTCGGCAGTGGTGGCGACGGGCGAGCCGAGCGGGAACACGGTGGCGGCGTGCCTGCGCAGCCAGTACGTGAGCGCGGTGGCGAGCGCGGTGGCGACGGCGCCGGCCGCGCGACTCCACTGTTACACGCTGCATGGTACTCACTCGGCAGTGGTGGCGACGGGCGAGCCGAGCGGGAACACGGTGGCGGCGTGCCTGCGCAGCCAGTACGTGAGCGCGGTGGCGAGCGCGGTGGCGACGGCGCCGGCCGCGCGACTCCACTGTTACACGCTGCATGGTACTCACTCGGCAGTGGTGGCGACGGGCGAGCCGAGCGGGAACACGGTGGCGGCGTGCCTGCGCAGCCAGTACGTGAGCGCGGTGGCGAGCGCGGTGGCGACGGCGCCGGCCGCGCCCGCCGCGCGCGCGCCCGCCCCGCTGGCCGCCACGAACACGCGCGCCCACATGCCCTGCCACACCGACTCCGTCCATGTTGAGTACTCGCCGGACTGCATCACGTAATCTGCAATGTATTATGCCTCGTTATAAAAATCTTTCGGCCATACGGTCTCAACCTAGAGTAGCACAGGGACAACATCCAGGAGATCGGCAGCACTGCAGTACACGTATGCGAGGCGCAGGGACCTCTGTCAAGTAAATTACCCCGAAAGTGTGGTGCGCACAATAACGGTAACGACAAAATATAAGTAGCGTTTAAGCCCCAAATTTTAAATGGTGAATACACATTTAAAAGATAATAACACTTCTTCTTCCTGAGCCACTCCAATAATTGGAATAATAGAAGTACCATTCCAGTAATAAGAACAAGTAAAAGTCAATAATAAATAATAATACATAAAAAATACTTGCCAGGAATATCAAATGCAGGACTAATAGCTTGACTTAGGTTCGTTGTAGACTGCATGCATACTCCAGTATGATTCCACCCTTTCAAATAGTAGAATGAATAGCCCTAAAAATAAAGATATTGTTATGATTATACGTTCCTAGAAGTTGTATCATCATCAATCCATTTTTGTCCCACTGTTGAGCACGGGTCTTCCCTCATGAGAGAGTTTAGGCCATAGTCTACCGCGCTGGCCAAGTGTGAATTGGTGGACTTGACACACCTCCAAGAACTTTTTTTTAAGAACTCTCGTGTGTGTAGGTTTCCTCACGATGTTTTCCTTCGCCGAAAAGCAGTGATAATAATTTCTAATTCGCACATAAATCAGTGGTGCCTGGGACCGTCGGACCTCCCGATCGAGAGGGCAAGTTTCAACCATTAGGCTATCACTGCTAATGTTCCCAGAAGTTGTATGTTTATAAAAAAAAGTAAAAGTGTAAAAACATCATAACGTTACGTGTGTTGTTAGATATAAAATCCGGTTCATACCGGTTCGTCGAGCTTGTCGCACGCCGCGCGGTCTCCAGCGCGGCGCGTGCCCGCGAGCAGGGCTAACAGGTGCGCGGCGTACACGGCGGGCGGGCTCGGCCACGTGGACACGCCCACGTACAGCGACGCGGGCCGCTCGCTCGCCTCCTCCGTGCTGCTCGCGATCTCCGCCGCCGCCAGCAAGCGGCACGCCTGGCTCTCCACGAAGCAGTGGAGCAGTTCATCCGCCTGACAAAATGTGTTTTGTTTATTTATGAAGTCATTATAGGTAAACTGAACCGTTGTGTTTTTGGATTATAGTGTTTTATTCTCTTTTTACAAGCTTTTTATTAACTTGCAATGTATGTATGTCTGTCAGGGTGGAATCTTGCAACTGAATTTTGAAGCAGTTACCTTTAACAGATTGAGCTGAAATTTGATATACTCACTTAGTTTTCATAACAATGAATGTTTAGCTAAATGACGACATTGTTATTCCAATATGGCGGATCATCCAAGATGGCGGACTAGTTTCTTTTCCCGGAATAATCAAATACATCGCGTTACACAATGTTATATGGTGTTAAATCATGTAGCGAGAATAATTCAAGAATCGATAGACCTAGATCTAAGTATATCTAATTTGAAATCAATCATTTAGAATCATTTAGAAAGATCAAACAACTGAGCACATTTGCCTCTGTTTTCAATATCTTTATCAATACTGGGGCTCATAGGCATATATAGCTGAAAATGTTGTCGTACTCAAAACAATGCGTTGTATGCAAATGCTTCTCCATCCCTCGTATATATCATCTGCATCAAATCTAAAAACACAAACATCCCCATCTACTGGCAGATGCCAAAATACCATATTCCACAACGTACCAGATGCGCAGAAGCGGCCACGTCCCCCTGGTAGGGCGCGCCGGCCAGCTGGCGGTACAGCGTGCGCGCCAGCGCCGTGGCCAGCCGCGCCGCCTTCACCTGCACCTCGCGCGCCGACATCGTGCCGTTCTGCAGCAGCGTCGCCGTCGGGACGACTGTTACACCGACACTTATTATTATGGGTCGTTTAGATGAAGACAGTTTCTCGTACGTTTCGGTACGTACGCTACCGTAACCGTAAACCGTGCGCTACTATCACAAGCAATAATCGCCATAACATAATCGTATCAAAATGTTTAGATACATGCAAGAAATAAAATCTCGCCTACGCTAGGCGATAATGTTTGTTTACACTATCTACATATACTATACATATATATATGTATAGTATATAATATCTATGTTTGTTTACACAACGAAATTATTGTAAGCAGATTCTTGCTCATGCGAATGTCGACTTGTATAATTGATCTTGTGTGACATTTTTTCAATCTCATACGAATATCGTACAAATCAGTTTGAAATGTTTTCAGTGCGAGATTTGTCATTTGAGTTTTCATAAAAATGACATTATTATATATTTTTTTATTTGCAACTGTCGACAATCAAAAGTTCATTGAACTTTATAGACGTACATTTGCACGCCTAAACGACAAAATAAGACGACGTTTTAACTTTTTTAATACTAACAACCTACATAAAGCACCTTATTTTAGCAAATAAAGAATTACGAAATATGAAAAAAAGCAATTGCAGTTGTGGTATAACGAATATTGAAGGAACTAGAACGATCTTGGAGCTGGTAGAACATATATGGAAGGTAAAGCGTGTATCGAAAGTAGTAATGTGGTTCAACCGAAAAACTACCACTGCCACGTCTATTTTTTTTTATCACATTGAAGTAGCAAAACAGGCATACAGTCAACCTGACGGTAAGTGGCCAATGCCGCCTATGGACATCTGTAAGCAACTTCATACAGAACAAGATTTCTATCTGAAGTTAATCACAGATGCGTTGCTAAATTGGTAAACCCAATGACTAAGATACCTCATATACTGGAACTGGCAAACACACCCTTCCACCAAAATGAAAGAACTGCTTTACACTAGAAATAGTTGTGGCGGTGGTACTATAATACTATGAATGGCCTAACAAATAATTGTGATTTATTAAAAACGTTAAACTTGCAGATATAACTTGCCTTAAGCATTATTAGAATACTTTAACTATGAACTTACACTGTCCATTAACGCCGATACTTATATTGTGATACTCAAAGCCGATATTATCGCCTTCGTCCAAGGCCGACTCGTAGAACATATTGCTGAATGTATCCTTAAAATCAGCTATCAACACTTCTGGCAACGATCCTTTCTCAGTCTCGTTTTTCAGAATCCGCCTGAACGAGTGTAACGATGAGGGTGGCAAGTTACTTGTGAACTGAGACACCAAAGTCATGTCGTTTAGGTTTAGGTTGTTCGACATTTCTACTAGGAACTCCGTTACCTGAGAATATAAAAATAAGATTTGCTTGTATAAACAAATAGCTGAACAATAAACATCGTTTTATTAAAGTATTTATAAATTACTTATTATTTTTATGGATGGTGGAAAATATATAAATTAACGAAAATTACCTTAGTAAAAATATGTTTATGAACCTTTTGTATAGCGATGTTTTCTGTCATATTATACATTCAGATTAGGGAATGCATAGTACTGTTTTTTTACTGTTTCCTTGCAACATGAATGTATTTATACCACGACAATTTTCGGTTTATAGATCATTTAAGCACAAACATAGAAATTCTTACCGGTGGAGGAATGACGGGCGATTTGTTAAGATCGTACGGACAATATGCGTACATGGGCCATGAAGAATTTTTGTACATTGGTATAGAACCGCCTATCTGCCCCACTTCCACGTGTAGTTTGATGTCGGATGGAGCCAGAGGAGAAAGCGGCGGCCAAGTTCCATTTAGGATGTCGTATGCGACTCGCTGAGATCCGATGTAATCAAAGGTTTCCCCGTTGAAGAGCGTCCACAACACGTTTTTATCTGTATAATAATTATAGTCTGTAGTAAAAACTAAAAGGTAAAGTGATTTTTTTCACATTATTGCATTATCATCGGTCATTGATACATGTATAAAGTTTCAAAATAATCAGAATTCTGAAACAAGTGAATAGTAAGCTCAAAGATTCCGTTACATAAATATAATACATACAACCCAAGCTAATATCAAGCGTGTTATAAATAGTAGTTTTTAAATGTGTATACGGAGAAGAGTGATACTATTATAAAAAAAAATATTACAATATCCATACATACCGTAAAGATGTGCGTCAGTGTCGGGTATCATCTGCGCGAGAGTGGCGGCGGCCATTATAAGGGTTACCGTTCCTACCAAAGAGCTCGCAGCTCCCGGAGCCACTCCTAAAAAGATCATGATAGTTATAAGCTTACTATTTAAAAATTTATGTTACGTTTGACACTATGAAGATTTTTGGAGTTTACTCCTTCAGAATCGATTTGCATATATAAGGGTTCGGTATGAGAAAAATGTGAAGAGTAAAATCTACTGATGAATGACCTCGTTACGTTTTTGGTGCGCATCTTTCTAATTTGGTTGTGACTGTATTAAGACCTACATATGGCATGCTGCAAAGCGACTATACCTATATGTTATACCTATATGTCTATCAGTGTCGACGTACTTATATTGCTGTTTTTGTTATAAATATCAATAATTAATATTGTTATTGTGATATTTTTTTTCATTAACTTCTTAATTTACCCTTTCATATGGTATATATTATTTTTCAGTTAAATAAACTCTTTGCGTCTGTTTAGACAATCGGACTTAAGAAGTAAACTCCAGTGCATATTTTTCGGGGCAGCCAGCTAAAACTTAAGCCAAGCTTTTTTTGATGAAAGAATTTGCAATGATAAAAATACTGTGTCCCTAACTTAAAGTTGATGATTTTTTATTGTTTAGTTATAAATGCAAAACAACGATTTGTTACCAACTCTATTAACATCGAACCTAATCATTGATGCATTGACATTCCCTCATGAGTTCCCTTTTGTAAGTCTTCCAGTAACCACACCCTACTACCAAAATGCAAGAACTACTTCACAAAAGCGGAAGCAGATGTTACTCTCTTGTCCTATCAACTTTCAATTTTTTCACCTATAAGATAACTTAAAAAAAATAAATACTATAAAAAATATAAATACTATAAGTGAACATTTTTTACCATCAAATAGTGATGCTGCATCAATCCGAGCAGTTACTAATATAACAGGTTTTGTTTTGCTTGGTGAACCATCTTGTGTTTTGTTCTCCTGGAATATGTTAATTATTTATTGTAATAAATACTATTTAATATAACAACACCTTATAATAATACATAATATATCCATCCAAAAGAAGGAGGAGACTGTAGAAGCTACCTACATATAACAATAAATAGAATTCAAACATTTATCAACTTAAACTTAAAAAATAATAAAGGTTTTATCCCATGAGCCGATATGTTGGGTTATCTTATGCAGAAATTTCTGTCTGCACAGATATTATAATATTAGAGATGAAGATCGATAAATCACAATAATAATACATTTACGAATTTATAATAATTCAAAAACATAAAGAACAGACCTGAGCTCTTGGAAATAGAGAATGGTAGACATTGTAATCTCCTAATGGATCACACACTTTTGTAGGACTTAATAGAGGTGATGCTGTTGACCTGTTAAACATATTTTATAATTTAAATGAAAGAAGTAACAGTAACAATATAAGTCATATAATAAAAACTCATTGTCCCAAAGGGTGTTTACTGTCTACTTGGAAAGAATTGGATCTAACTTCTGGTTTGATAGATGTTATTCCTGTCTTAAAACTTTTAGAAGTATATTTCTCTTATGACTACTCCTTTCAAGAAATCAAGGATGTTGTTATGTACTTCAAAATAACATATAATTTTGATAAATGACTGTTCCAACCCCAGAAAATAATATTTCATATTTATATTATAAATGTAATTTTTTATACCAGTGTTATTATTACAGCCATACCTTCTCAAACAAACTTCAGTATTTAAAACTGCAAACATAAAGGAGTTCAATTGAATTGAACACAATGGCTGGCCTTTCTGATTGGCTTTATCAAGATTAAACCTGGAAATAAAACATTCAGTGATAAGTTAAAATAAAGTACTATGAATAACGGGAGGAGTATATAAGAAAATACATGTAATTATATCTGTTTCTGGTATCTCAGTCAGATAATTTGGGTATATATAATACATAGCCAATGAGTGTGATCTGATAGAATGGAATGGTTACTGCCAACTATAGTCATATGTAATCAGCCCCAAATAGGATAGCCTTACTTGAGGTACACCACAGATGTATTCCTACCCTTGTGAACTACAGTAGAACCTTAGTTAACAATAGTACAATATAACATAAATAAGAAAAAAATACTAAAAAATGTCTTCTTCAGGGCATATATAAATATCCATTAACATTACTAGCATCAAAACAAAAAGAATTATCATAAACTTATTTTACTAAATAAAAATAGGTATTACCTTGAATAACATTTTTCTATTTTGACTATCTCCTCTGCTCGTGATTGTGGGAGGTAAAATATAGGGAATGGAATATTTCGCCTAAGCAGACCACTACCCTTGGCATTCCACTTAGTTCCTGACTTTGAAGAGGAACAATTACTGTCGCTGGTTGAGTATTCATTTGGACACTGACTTTCTGGTGAGAATGCATTAGGTCTGAAAAGTAACAATAGAAGAATTAGTAGTTTTAACTTTTATAGTTGGTCACTTTACATTGGTGTTTTAAAAAAAACAGAGCTATTAAATATTACAATTGGTTAATCCCTAGTCATACTGACCAAATATATATTTGTAGGCTTCAAACAGTTTGGGATTTTTTTAATAGAATTGTCAGAAAATAATGTAGGTTTCCTCTTAATTTCCTAACATGTTAATCAGCACATGTAAAAGTCAATATACACCCTAAAGCACCTCTCACGGGCCGGTGTATCTAGTTATACAACTATACTTAACTACTTATATAACATTTCTATACCCCAGATACACCAAACCATTTGTCAGGACCAAACCTACAAAGTTGCCAAGGAAAACATTCAGTGTGGTGTATATTCACAAATACACCGGTTTCTGAAGTTGAATACTGACGTTGTATATATGTGTCTTAACATGTTAAGCACACATGATTTCAAACTACTTTTCTACTTCAAATCAGATTGGGATTCAAGACCCAGTACTCTCACTGCCAGTTTATTACTTTTCTGTTTAAAACAATCTTTGCCTATTTCTTTGCTTAGAAGAAACATCCTACTAGGTCTCCAGGTCCAATATTACCAATCACTAAATCCTGTTGACATCTCAATAATAATGTGGTATAGAAACTCAGGCTCTCACCTTACAGTAGCATTATCATAGAGCAGAATACCAGCCACATTGTCCGGCTCAGCCAACAGCAACTCAATCACATCCCCAAACAATGCAGTATTAACAACAGCTATGTATGGACCTGCAGTCCCGTTGTACACCAACCAGAGAGCATCATTTTCTTCCCTAACCATTTGTACTACACCCACAGCTCCACTTTCTGATGCTGCAATAAAACCATATTTTCATAACAAAGCTGCTATTGAAACAAGACTATAGGGATAATCTTGTACATAAAACCATATTTTTATAGCAAGCCGCTATAACCCTATAGTCTTTTGCACATTATTTTTAGTCAAATAACTAAAATAATGTTTTATACCAGAACCCATTTTTATATTTGAAACTGCAATTCTGAAATATTATTGTCTGTATATAGAGAATTCTAGTCTGATTCTAGGTTACACTTTTTTATTTAATAATACTCTTCCCTACAGCTCTGCCTGCATATTTACCAAGTTAAAAAACAACTCAGGTTATTCAAAGTCTGACATTAATGAGTGAGTGTAACAAAAATGAATCATCACGATTTATTGCCTTTACATGAGAACTAGCTTTTTATCATGTTTGTCCACTCTGAGTTTGTACTTACATGAACATCCAACTTGATGCGTTCCATTGAGTCGTCGAAAGCAAGCCGCACCTCCTTCTATGGATGAGTAAATCTGTCCATGCAGTCTTTCACTGCTTATCTCTGCAATGAATAATTTCTTTAAACTGACATTTTAAGGAACTATATTGTTATTATAATAAGAAAATGTCGCAAGAGAACGTCATAAATTTATTTTTGCATCACTTATAATTTGTAAATGTGATAAAAATATAAATTAGGAACCAACACAAACGATGTAATAATATTAAACAAAAATAATTATAACCTCGGCACAAAAATAACAATTTTAGAAGAAGAATCACAGATCGCATGATTAATGTTTAGTAATTAGCTTGTACATTAATAATATTTTACTATTTAAATAACACGTTCTTAGTTCTTGCAAATATAAATGTATTGATAAAAATCATCAAACATGACAAATGACTACATGACAAATCTGACGGAAACAGATGTTAAAATCAAAATGTCAATGTCACTTCATTGATTCCAGAATAATAATTAATATGATCCTTGGAGCACGATCATTTATCTTCGACTGAATCAAAGGACCATGTAACTTAGTTTTAACCCAAAACTTACTATTTAATATATACATGAATGTAACGAGTTAAAAATTAAACATACTACAACAAGACTTCACATCAACTCATATTAAAAGTACTGGTCAAAATAAAATTTTAGTATAAAAAAAAACTACAGATTTTTTTATTTTTATTTAAATTGATTATAATTTCACTTCCCCAATAACATTGTATTTTTTTATTTTTATTTAAATTGATTATAATTTCACTTCCCCAATAACATTGTATTTTTGCTACATAATATAAAAGGATCTGCATTTTTATATTCCTAGCAAATGAATAACTAGAAAGTATTCATTTGTTAAGCCCGACTGAAGCTGCGGTTTCAGCCAGTTTCGTCCAAAAAATAACTCTCAGCAAAACCTTAAGCATCGGCCAAAATAGGCCGGTGTTCTATCCGAAGCCGAAGATTTTTAGCAAGTGCTAAAATCGAACAAATTAGAACGAATGCGCCGCATCGTACTGCGATATATACATTGAGGCGCACGAGTAAACGCACACTCCGTACTGAGTTTGTTGTTTTGCCAAGTGTGCATGAATTTAGTCAACTTATAACAAATTTCGATTTCGGCTTATGGCGGCTCTACACGTTGGCCAATATCTTCGCCAATGTTGTGGCCAAGATATCAGCCAAGAGTTTGTTGAAGGCGTCCACACGTTGGATAGTTGTTCAGTTTTCTTCAGTTCAGGCCAACGTGTAAACGTTATTACTAATAGTTTAATAAAAATAATAAGCATCTTAAGACGCAGATACATAGATTAGATAAAATATTCGGGTTATTTAATGAACATCTTATATTTAGATTTAATTCAATCGCACAAATCTTACTGATAGACATTTTGAAAGAGATCAGAAGATGTTTTTGTACAAAATTTTAAATATCTATATCGATTCACCCTTTCTCCTACGCAATATTAATTTGAGATGCTCCCGTTTAAGTTCGCGCAATAAGTCGCTGTTTCAGGTTCTTCTTTGCAGAAGAAAATATATGAGCAATACGTTCCTAAACCGTTCCCGTAGTCCCTGTAGTTCCGGGATCAGAATAGGGCTACGGCATCCCCTGCCTGTCGTAAGAGGCGACTAAAATAGGCTTCCGGGGTTGCAGGCGGCTAGAGTGGGAGCTCGAACCGTTCGGTCAGGCCATCCCGGGAAGGACGGCGCTATATGTGGTCGCATGCCTTCGTTAGGACTAGACGGAGCGGTGGGCCCCGCCACCCATCTGAGAGGAGCCCGATGGCACAACGCGCTCACAGAATTCCGTTTGCGATTCGTTTGGAGATCCCGAAGTCCTCTTTGTGGCGCTCAGGGCGGTAACCGAGGGGGATTTAGTGCGGTAAAAATCCCACATAGCACTGCGTCGCCCCACGGCGTCGGGTACCTTTTAAAGGTTTCCCCTTCGAGAAAAAAAATAGGGCCAATATGGAGACCAACACTCCAACACAAAACAAACCCCCATTTCACAGGATGGCTATTGGTAACAGCATTGGCCAACGTGGGCTGTTCACGTTTAGGCCGAACTTTGGCAATCGCCGAATAATTGGCTTCGGCTCCGGCCAAAAATCGACCTTCGGTCGGACGATAACCATATAAGTAGAAAGTTTACATCGCTGGATTTCGAGGTTTTAAAGTAAGTCAGGGTTACCAACTCTCAAAAATGTATCCTCCTAAAGCCTCCATAAAAACCCCTAAAATCCCCACAATGAATTATGAATTGGAATTGTTCAACCTCCCGTATTTCTGAATCTAGTCGTAGGTTTTTTTTTCATCAAGGAATTTTCCCTTTGAAATCACCTATATGTTGAAGTTATAAAAACTCCTAAAAGTACCCCTAAAAATATTACACCCCTAAAAAAACCCCATCTTACTTTTTTATCACCCTAAATTTTGGGGAAAAACCCATAACTGGGCAAGCCCGAAGTAAGCTAACTATATAAATTTGCCTACATTTTTTATGCATAGACTATATATATGTTCATAGGTGTAGACTAGTCGATTTGAAAAAAATAATCGATCTGCTTATTGTCTATGGATAAATTCGATTTTATTAATAGAATTATTTGTAAAATTTTAATACATGAAATGGTGTGCAGTAAGTATGAGGTAATGTGGCACATTTACGTTAGACTCTGTTGAACTTATCGTTAGTATTTAGTAAGTAGCTTAACAGTAGGTTAATTACCGCAGACGGGCTATACTGGATTCAAATCAACTACCGATTGCCGTTTCCTATGGTCGGCGGCTGAGGTCATTTTTTGCTAAATTCAGCCTAATAGTTTTTAAAATAATAAATGTATCCATTTTCTTTCTACTTCTTCAAGTATGAAATCATTGTTTTATTAGTTTAACTTGTATAAAATTATGTTTTGATATTGAGAAAGGGAACATTTGAATATAAAAATTATAAATACAAAATATACATACTATGTTTGTATATTTTGTATTTTTAATGTATTTATTATATATTTTGTATTTATAGTGTACACTAGATTAAAAATAATATTTGTTATGGTACTCTATTATCGATTCACCAAAACGATCGATTAATCGATTGATAATCGAAATGCCGAGCGTATCCGCCCGATGAACTGATCAAAGAGGCAATAAAAAGCATCCAACATCCGACTGTCGTCGGCCATTTGTGGAATCACAGCTGTGTTTCATTTTAGGAAAACTAAACTCTAGACTCGCTAAGTGGCATAAACGTAATTATAAGGAAAGTTTTTACTTTTCTCTCTATAATATTTCATTATGGGAGAAAAGGTAGAATTAAAGGTAAGTTCCTTTTATCATAACAGGATAGAATATGAAAACTTCCATTGTTACAACCTTGTCGTTTGATCGATATTTTTTGTGGACATGGCATCTCCGTTTGTTATTTTTAACCACTTGTTACAATTTTGTTTGCTATAAACTATTGTAAAACGAATATATAAAAGATGCATTTGGTTAATGTAGTGTAATGTTGTGACGACTTAAAATATCGTAACGTATAAACGAAACGCGTTATGTTGTTTCACCGAGATTAGGTATTTATCGCGTGGTATTTTCTTGGGGGTAGTTTGTTTTTAGTATAAACTATTTTAACTATTCGCAATTTTCAAACATTGAATTTGAGGTTGTAAAAATGTAGTCGTAATTTTATTTCGTACGTATAATTAAGCAATACGACGTAATTAGTAATTACCAGTTTGATATTTTTGGTGTTCATTAAAAACGAACCAGTAATAACAATTTAGTTTTGTTAGATATGTAAAACTAAATAGCTTTGCTTTTATATTAGATACACATGTTTCAAGACAAGGACTATCCACATGTTTTATTAATTCTAGGAAATGGATGTTTTAACATTGAACTATGTGTACTTCATTAAAATAATGAAGTATATTTTCAATTGAACTGCCATTGAATTGTATAAAACAATCATTACAATCCTTTTTCAGCCGGAAAGTTTATTGAACCTCGATGACTTACTTCAATGCCCCGTGTGCTATGAAATCCCTACTGGTCAAATATTCCAATGCAATGAGGGTCACCATGTGTGTGGCCGATGCAAAGTTCGCCTCGACGTTTGCCCAGTTTGCCGTGCCCTGTTCTTTGGAACTCGCAACTATGCTATGGAGGAGCTCATTGCTAATTTTAGGAAACTTCGTGCTTTTGTGAGTGTTTTATAATAACATTGATGAAGAGTTTTGATTTTTACATAGTTGATAAATAGAAGATAATAAAAAAGTATTACATAAAATAATTTAAATATTGTTCTGATAAAAATTCCACAACATTCCACAATTTTTTATGGTTACAAATAAACATAACACAAATAACCAATAATGAGCATTGTAAGAAGGCTAACAATAATAAATGGTTTTTATATAATATTTTTTTAAGAAACAATACATATTTTTTTGTCCAAAAATTTTACATTTGTTCTTTTATCACTTTTCATAAGTTAACTTACATGTTTAAAAAACAGTAACATGGTTAGGTGGCTCAATGAATGTGCAAAAATAATGTCTGATATGGCTCCCCATATTATTGTCACTAGCACCACCAGTTATATTTATATCACATTGAAGTATTATAGTTATGTACATAGCTTCATATCAAGATGTTATTCATAATCACTGGTCACATTATGGTGATAGTAATAAGTTTTTTTGATATATTGCGGTTCATGATTTATATATTTTTCAGAAAAATGGTGGAAAAGGGTCTGCTGGTTCCGGTTCATCAGCCAGCAGCACTACAACAAAGGATGCAGTCTCAATAGAGCCTGAAAATGATGTAGCTGACGAAAATAACGACAATGACAATGATTCAACAGATGTAAGCTCATTTGTAGGGTGACATATCCAAAGGGTGAAACTGGAACCTTGTTACTAAGTCTCCTCTGTCTGTCTGCCACCAGGCTATATCTCATGAACTGTGAGAGATAGCTGTTGAAATTTACAAATCATATATATCTATTGCTCTTATAACAACAAATACTAAAAACAGAATATGAATATTTAAGGGGGGCTCCCATGCGACAAATGTGATTTTTTTGCCATTTTTTACAGATATATATTGTCTAACCATTATTGTCCCAATTCTCTGCATGGGTCTTCTCTCGGAATGAGAGAATTTTAGGCCATAGTCCACTGCACTGGCCAACTGCGAGTTGGTGGACATTTTTTAAAAAATTTAACAAATTTGAATTTGAACTGAACATTCACTTTGCTGGTTTTTAATTTCCTATTGTCATACTAGTTCTACTACAAATTGTTATTAAAATAATTCTCAGGCCAAGTATCAAGTCAAAATCTCTGTTTTAAATTGAGTATTAATGCTTTTGTATTTTGTTTTTATAGAAATGAAGGGATGATGATAATTGATGCTTTTCAATGTAACAACAAATATCATACATGTAATGTAAAATTAGAATTTGCAAATGTGAACTTAACCATGCCACAGCAAATATTGTATTTTTATATTTGTTGCATAAGTTGACTGTTTATATTCATACTTTCTCTGCACCTTTCATCTTGGGGGTTTTGCCGTTAGTCACCGCGCCTGGCAAGCGTGTGGGTGACCGCAGTAGGTGTAGGAATTACGCAAGGAGATGCTGCTGCCCATCTCCAGGGTTTGTGTCCCTTAGTCACCTCGTACGACATCCACGGGAAGAGAGGGAGTGGTGCTATTCAAGACCGACACCACATAGCCAACTGACACCACCAGGTGGACCGATGACCTGAAGAAGACAGCGGGAAACCGTTGGATTCAGAAGGCACAGGACCGGTTAGAGTGGCGTCATTTAGGGGAGGCCTATGTCCAGCAGTGGACCTCAAAGGGCTGATGGATGGATGGGATGGATGGATTCATATTTTATCTATTACTCTAATTTGGGTGCAATCAACAATCATTACTGCTACAACTAGCATAAATATTTCTTTCTCCAGTTAATTTGTATTGACACTGCTAGTAGCATTATGTCTACCTTTCTATACATAATTTTAAACTACATACTGATTAAACAAATGATTTTCAGCAACCACTGAGGGCCCCACCAGCATGCAAGGGCTTATTCCGCTGTCTCTGTTGTAAAATTGGTAAGGCGGAACGACTGCCAACAGCTAGACTACTCAATCATCTACGTTATTTTCATGCTCCGGATCTTATTGAGGTAATTTAAATTGTACTGAGAACTTTATAAAAATACTGTTCAGCATAATGTTAAAATTTGTTAAGAAAACTTCATACTGTAAAAATGTTTTAAGATTTAAATATTGATTATTAAATATTTTTTTGAGTATATACAACTTCATTAACACTCAATTTTTTTTTAATTTAAGTGGTAATTACACTTATCTATTTCAGTCTTAATCTTGATATTTTATGTGATAAAAACATGATTTAATACTGAATAGTTAAAATGATAATTCTTGTCCATATAATTGTGTTTTAAAAATTAATCAATGAAGTGTTATTATTTGAATACATGAAACTTAATGATACTCATTTATCGGATAAGTGGCTATTACAGTTATCTCTTTCAGTCTCATTCTTGATATTATATGTAATAAGAACATAATTTAATACTGGATTGTTGGCGTGATAATCATAGTTCTTGTTCATATAATTGTTTTTAACTAACACCTTGTCTGTTTTTGTCAAAGGGTCGATCGGAAAATGGAGAATATTCACAAGCCTGGCATTTTTCAACTGTACCTGGTAGACTCGTAACTGCCGTGAGAGTGGCTGAAATGGGAATTTTCTTCTTAATAATAGAAATAAGCTGTAAGTAAACATGGTGTATTTTTGAAGTATAATTTTGAATTATGCTTTTTTTGGCGCGTTGGGGAAAAATGATAATGAGAGTAAATTATTACGACGCGCGCACACCGTCACGAAATACCGACACCCTGAAGTTAACTATATAAAAAAATCAAAATTCTCTTTATTCATTTCAAAAACAGTTCTTAATAAATACTATTGGCAAGGGCCGCTGTAATAGGTTATAGACCTGTGTTACTGGGTATCCTGCTCTTCCACACAGACAATGAGCTATTGTCAACATTGCAGTTCTTTCTATTATTAGTGTCGTTTTTTCTACAAACTTAGAATAAGGCGAAGGATAAAATAATAATAATAATAATAATATTTAAAAAAAAATCATCTTGTCTCTACTCAAATAGGCACCTAAGACATATAGTTTTTTTTCTTGAGTGTTGCAGTTTGTATATTCAACTTTGTTTCCATGACACCTATGACAAAATAAATCCTAGCATGGGGTCATGAGTAGAGCGCATAATTATAGTATCTACATACATAGTAATATAAAATGTTTTGTAGGTCATTCTATCCACGCTTGGCTGACGATGGCGTCTTCACCCTGGGTTGCTCAAGCTTACAACTACACAATCGCCTTATCTGGTGTTGATCGAGAAGCTATCTTTACTGACTGTGTAAGTTTTTATTTCATATTATGTATGAATATAGTTTAGAAAATTGTCCCATCAAAAGCAAATAACTATTTTTATATATAAAATTGTTCTCACTCGACGCTGTTCCTTCGATATTACAGCAACTCATATGATTTTTATTTAACATCATACTATTCCACTATTCAGGTTAGATCATTTTAATATGTAAATTTAATGGTTAGCACAAGTTCTACCTCATCTACATATTATTGTGGCAATAACAATTGAAAAGCATATTATGATGGTAAAAACTTTAAAACTTTTATTTTTGTGGAATTAATAAATTTTAATATTTCGATTTTTTTTTTGTCGCAGAAGTCCGTTAGTATAGTTGTAGACTATGTTCAATTATGCGACAAAATTGTTACAGGTGTGGTCAGTGAGATCTTGCGAGGGTACCCTAAAAAAACGTGGGCATTGTTTGAAAGTAAGCGGGTTGGACGCGCGCGCGTTGATCTCTCCCGCGGCGCTCGGCGGCAAGCTGACGGTGCGCCGCACGCCGCCCGACCAGCTGGCCAACGAGACGCAGCCGCGCGCCGTCATGCGGGTCGCACACCGCGGCTCCGAGAATATCGTCGCACCGAACGAGCTCGGGGAACGCCTGGAACCCTTCCTCCAAGACCTGCAAAACGACGTTGCCAGACTGTCTAGAGCATTCGCGTCCCTCGGCAGGGAGGCGAACGCGCTGGTACGTTCCGAAGCTCAAATACGTGCCAGAATGGAAGGTACCCCAGAAACCAATCGGGCTGAAGAAGAAGCCGTCCATCTAGCGCCGGTGCAGGTTCCCGAACAGACCGGCCGGCCCGCCGAGGCAGTTAGACCTTTGACTCGTACTGCCCGTAGGCGCATGCGTCAACGTATGAGAGCAGTGTTGAATGAGACTCAGCACGCGCAAGAAGAACTTAATGCACAACAACGCGCCAGGGAGGAATGGCAAATGTATGAAAACTTATCATTACCATCTATTGTGACGGACTTAAATCAACAAATAGTAAATGGGCATAATACGATCGGGTCGTCGACTGGACAAAGTGCGAGTGGAGCGAACCCCCGCACCAATAGAAGAAAGCGCCGCCAACGCCGATAAATGTTATTTTTATTGTTTATGTAACTCGCTGACAAGTTACAGTGTTAAATCACTGTTATAGGAGTCTCAGACGTTCCCGATCCCTCTGGGGAGACCTGTGAATGATTTGCTATGTAAATATATATTTACACTATATTTTTCTAATTAAGTGCTGTGATAATGATTGCATGACTGATACATGCAGAACAATGAAATTTCTCAAAATGTCCCCAGAGATGTGACTTTAAAAAAAAATAACGAATGCATAATTATACCGTGCATAAATCTGATTTCTTTCATATAATTAATGAATGAAGCATTTTGTTCTTATTATAACAATTACGTTATGACTATTTGACTAATTATTAATTATAGTTGCTTGTTTCTATACTGAATTATATGGTAGGATAATAATTATGGCTATGATGATATTCTGTTAATAAAATCTTATGGTAGTTTTAACTATAACAATATTTTTTGTTTTATTTTATACCATCCTATTCGATTGTTATGTCTGGTGACTAACATATCACACGAATAATAAAATAATTGCACTTCTCGATGTGAAGTGTGAGACTGTGCTCTATTCTCACTTTGTCAATGACAAGGATTTTTCTGGACTTAAATATGTGCTCACCTTTACCAAAACCTTTGAAAGACTTTACCTTTTGAGTTGAATTACGGTCAAATTTCGACCGTTGCGATGAGTGATTAGTTATTATTATTAAGTTAGATGTTAGATACTATTACATTTTTTCTGAATATGATTTACAATCAATTTGGGTAACATTGAACAGCGGTGTAACTTTGAACAAAGTTGTGAAAAAAATATATTAATTTATTACATGGAAACTTCTTGTTGTTTCAATATCGTACCTGCGTAAAATGGTTTGCCAAAATGTTGTAATAGCAATGAAAGTAAAAAAAGGTACCTGTCAATATCATAATTTTAAAAAATACCGCCTTTTCCGTAGTGAAGTTGTTGCAAGTGTTTAATGCTTCATTTTGAAATAGCAATTATAATATAAAACTTACCGTAAACAGGTGTGTTTTGGTGTTTATCTTTAAAATGTATATTGTATATTATTATTTTGAAACTGTACTATCCGTATCCCATGTTGAATATTGCGTAAAACTGTTAAACTTTTGACGACGTCGAAATTGGATGTTATATGGGTAACTTTGAACGGTTCAAAGTTACCTGTATCATAAAAAAATATTTTTTTCGGAGGCTCAGGGTCGCTCAGCGTGCTATGGAGAGGGTTATGCTCGGAATTTTGCTACGAGACATGATTCGCAACGATGAAATCCGTAGACGAACGAAGCTTACCGACATAGCTCCCAAAATTAGCAGGCTGAAGTGGCAATGGGCCGCCACATCGCTCGTAGGACCGATAACCGATGGGGAAGAAAGGTCCTCGAGTGGCGACCATGTTTAGGCAAAAGGAGTACCGGTCGCCCCCCTACCAGATGGACCGGTGACCTGAAGAAGACAGCGGGAAACCGTTGGATTCAGAGGACACAGGACCGGTTGGAGTGGCGCCATTTAGGGAAGGCCTATGTTATGTCCATGTTCCGTCCATCCTTTTTTTTTTTGTTTTCGAGGGGGAAACCTTCCAAAGGTACCCGATGTTCCGTCCATCCTATGGATGGATGGAATAAATAATAAAAAAAAAAACTAGTATCTTATTTTACCACCAAATTGATCGACCTTGATTCATATGGCAAGACCAAGTTGTCTATTGTATTTATATATCAAAATAAATGTATTTTTTATAGATTTGGTTTTAATTAACAAAAATATGTTAATTAATTTTACTCAGACCTTAAAATATTCGATTAATGACGGATTTTATATCCTCAAAAAATTATATTCAAAGTTACCCAAAACTAAGGATAACTTTGAATTTGAGTTTTAGGGGTAATTGTGGATAGTTTAATTGTTTTCTCCGTAAATTTATTGTGTTAGATTAATAAACCAGCTAAAAAGGACACTATTCATTTAATAAAAACAAGGTGCAATAAATATAAAACAAATTATAATATCACAAATATAGTAAAAAATGTTCAATGTTACCCAAATCGAGGTTAATATAATTAATTATTTTGTTCTTATATTTATATAGTTACTAGCTGATCCGGGAGATGTTGTTTTGCCATATTTAAAAAAATGTTTAGGGTAGACAACCCTTATCACTAAGGATTATGAAAAATACATGTTGGCCGATTCTTAGACCTACTTAACAGTCGGTTAACATTGATCCTTGCGCGTTATACGTAAAAGTCATCGTAAGTAAATCGCCGGTAAAACTCTGCAAACGTTTTGCGGAGGCGGATGCGGAGGTTTGATTTATTTTGCGGAATATTTGCAGTAACGGAAGCGAAGAAGGAGCTCTGTAACAAATCTTATATAAGCCGCGTTAAGAAACTTCGTTCCAAAAATATTTTAAGTCTTCCTTCCGATGGAAAAATGTTTATATTATAGTTAGCCAAATACATTGATGAAAAAAATTTACTTTTCAGCAGCTTGTCAGATTAACATGAACAAAAGCTATTTCGTATACCGCGCGAACTGCCTAACTATCTCGCCTTGGCTCTACTTAATTTACACCCTCGACACTCACTTTCCGTGTCTCCATGTCGTCTGGAAGATTGGGATTGGCTGTAAATGTCGGTAAGACATTCGCAATGGAATTAAGCCCCGCGCTTAGGAGGTAGCTTGAAAAGATGCCAATAAGTAGAAACTCAGCTGGAAGGTCCTGCGTTTTAAAAATTTGAAAAAAATGTTCGTGTTATAACTTCCCGGCTTTACATCTTTTATAGGTGGTAGAACCAGTGTAGTTACACCGGACCGGGGTAGTACCACTGCCACACCTATGTCTAGCGTGAAGCATTTCTTGCGTTTCGATGAAGGGGTTTGGTTGCCGGCTCACTTTTTTATGAGGCGAACATCGTAGTCCTCGGGAGTAGCAACGCATCTGTGATTTATTTCAGATAGAATACATATACAGATAGAAACAGGCCTGTTTGAAGTTTCTTACAGGTGTCCATGAGCGGTAGTGACCGTTTACCATCAGTGCATACTTGTTTGCTACTTCAGACAAAATAAAAAATATATACAAATGTATAGCCTTTCCGCCGCGTTCGCTAAAATAGGTAGGCTAATATATGGATTAAAATCTATTGTAGTAGTTTAAATCTTTATTAACACGCTGTCTTCCAGTTCAGTTGACCTATAAGTGTATGAGACTCGATAGCATACGAGGGATAAACTGAAAGTTTTTAGAATTGGCCACTTATAAACATTGTTATTTTAAAACATCCGATACGAAGTATATTCTATTACCAAATACCAAGAGTATGTAGGTTTATTATTACTAGTCGCCCGTCGCATCGGCCGAAATTCGACCGTAATTTAAATTAAAAAACTAAACTTCATATTGTCCAAATTAGTACGAATATTTCTCTAATTCAAATCAAATGTCATCTGACATTCTTGACGTTGTGTCTTTTCATAGTAAGACATTGAATGTTCTATTTCATTTACTAAGTACATATGTGTTTGTGACAAATGCACGGTAGTGTGTGTAATGTGTTTTTAGTTGATTTTATGTATGAATAAAAACTTTTTAACAAAAAATATCTACCGACTTCCATGTCACAAAAAAGTAAAAAATAATTTAAATATATTTTGGTCTAGAACATACTCAGTACTTAGTACATAGTCCTGAAGTCGGTGCTCGACATATTTCGCTGGACGACGGTAACTACGTCCTATATGAGCACCGACTTCAGAACTATGTACTAAGTACTGAGTATGTTCTAGACCAAAATATATTTAAATTATTTTTTACTTTTTTGTGACATGGAAGTCGGTAGATATTTTTTGTTAAAAAGTTTTTATTTTACACTTTTTAGTGACTATATTTTTATGTTTGTATTTAAATAAAGCCTCTAAGTTTGCTTTGTGCATCTACATATTCACAAAAATTAAACATAAAACACTTTTACAATTCATACAAACAGGGCGCCCCCTCTGGAAGTACCCCTCCATCATCAGGGTTGAGGAGTTGAAGGTCAAATTTTTCATCTTATGTTTTTGCTCAGTAATCTTATAACATATACGTAAGCACCAAATGGCTTATTCCTATGGTTTTGGCTTTAAGTACCCCTGCATCATCAGGGTTGAAGGTCAAATTTTTGTCCCATGAATTTGCTTAACAATTTCATTATATATTCGCAAACATCAAACGACCAACTTTTATAGTTCAGGCTAGCAGTACCCCTGCATCATCAGGATTGAAGAGTTGAAGGTCAAATTTTTCATAGTAAATACCTACATAGTAATTTTATTCTATATTTTACTCAATTGGACTTCTCCAGCTAAGGTTCGGCCGACTATCACTAATTTTATTATTTTGCTCCAAAAAGTTGAAGATCCTATGATTAGAACCTTATCAAACTCTTATCAGACTACCCCTGGAGTACATCCTTTCTAATAAAAAAAGAATCATCAAAATCGGTTGGCGGGATATTGAGTTATTCATACATTTATCGCGTACATTGAAAATGCAAATTTAAGACTTATGCGTTTTTCTTATGGATGCCCTAGTCAAAAAAATACTAAAAAAAAATGGGACCGTAGTAGTGAACTATGACTACTCTTCCTTTTCTTATTACACGTTTTACAAATTTTCTTATGTTTAGGACGTTTGCGGTGAGTAATATTTGTAGAAGCGTCTGTATCCATGCTAGAATCATTATTGGATATTGTTACATTATACGCGACCGGAGGAACAGAACCCCCGGGGTCCGGGGGTTCGTCCATAGTGATATTTGTAAAAACTTAAATTATAATGACTTACCGAGGAATATAATATAAGAAAAGAAACTAAATTACTAATAGAAGTGTTTTAAATAGAAAATTATACAAACTCCACTGATCAATGAGAATAATTAAATTTTACGCTAAGAAATGCACCCGCCGTTTTTTTTCCTTTCATGTGTTTAATATATTCGAAGGCATGGAATAGATATTTTTTTTCTTTTTTATTTGTGTAAGAGACTGATGCCTGTTGCAGCATACATTCGATTTTCGACTTGGGAGACAGGAATACTGAGCCCATGCATCTTCTCTTGTTAAAATAAAATGCATATTTTGAATGTAAGAGTCCTTTCTCCTCCATAAATAGTCTTTTTCCTACCAATTTTGATATTTATTGACGAATAATCAACTAATGTAATAATAACTTTAAAAATTCAACAATCACTCATTATACTAACATTAAAACGAAATGACATTAATCACGTGCAGGCTAACGTTAACTTCGAGACGATACACGACTGCACTGCGATGCGCGGGGACAGAAGCGAGGTGCGGGGTTAGGAACCGCTTTTGTTTCATGCGCCTAATTGTTGTGGTCATGTAATACTTAGTAAATATTTCATTCTTGTGTCATTTGTTTTACGATTAGGCGGCAAATTGAAAATTTTTGTGCACGTCAGCATGAATATAAGTCGAGAAAATTTTCGTGCAATGTTTTTTTATGACTTTCGATGTTATTTAAGTCAACAAGAAAGTTATGATAGACTTCGATCGGCCTTTCACGATGAAGCCACATCTCGTGCCACAGTTTACAAACGGTTTAATGAATTTAAACGTGGTCGCATTAATGTCACCGATGATCTGTGTGAGGGACGCTCTTCTACAGCGACGACTGAAAATAACAAGTATTGTGCGGCGTATGACAAAAGAGTGACCTATCAGCAGATTCGGACAAGCCTAGGCATTGGTATGAGTCAAATGCACAAAATCCTCCATGAACATTTAGCGGTCAGGAACTTTTGTGCCCGCTGGATATCTCATCATTTAACCGAGGCCCAAAAACTCCGTAGTGTTCATTGGTGCCGAGAAATGATTAAAAAAATTAACGGAGGAGACTCAAATGCTGTGTTCGACATAGTGACGAACCTGGATTGATTGCTATGATCCGGAAACCAAAAGGCAGTCTGCTCAGTGGGTGTTTCCTTCCAAGGAGTTCCCAACTATATTGACGAGAGTTCGAAGTGTTGGAAAGAAGATGATGGCCTCATTCTTCGGAAGGACAGGTCATTACGCGACAATTGTCTTGGAGGATCATTAAACGGTTAATGCAGGGTGGTACACTAATAATTGTTTAACACTTGTCTTGGAAAAAGTGCGAGAGAAACGACCTCGCAGCAGGATCCTCCTTTACTTAATAATTCAATCTTTGGTGCTTTGTCTTGCTTCGTCGTCAACCCATTACTGTCCCACTGCTGGGCACGGGTCTTCTCTCGGAATGAGAGAGCTTAGGCCATAGTCCACCGCGCTGGCCAAGTGCGAATTGGTGGACTTCACACACCTCCGAGAACTTTTTTTTTTAATGAACTCTCGGGTGTGTAGGTTTCCTCACGATGTTTTCCTTCACCGAAAAGCAGTGATAATTAAAGTATAATACGCACATAAATCAGTGGTGCGTGCCTGGGTTTGAACCTCGGACCTCCCGATCGAGAGGGCAAGTTTTAACCATTAGGCTATCACTGCTGCTTTGTCTTGCTTGCCAAGCTTGAATTTGATAACATTAATCATGTAGCTAGAATTGATACCGTAGTCAAATCATGTTCTAGTGAAAACAAAAGATAATGACATTTTTTCGCGCTATGACGCAAAAAACTAAAATTATATTGTTTTCGCCTGCATCTTCCAAAATTTGACGAAATTTTGGCAAAAATTTAAAAACCCTTACTTTTTGAAGTTTTAAAAATGTATAGCGAATGATTCATATCTTTATCTTTGCACACATTTGAAGATATTGCATCATCATAACTAAGGATTGGATTTAAAAATAATGCTTTATTCACTTTCTCAATCGTTATTCTCTCTATACTATTTTGTCACCTCTTTGTTTCGTTTTCTTCTCTTTTCTTTTCACTTTGTTCAGTAAAAATCCAGCTTTCTTATTTCTTGGCATGTGTTTATTCTTTCGTGGAAACACTTCTGTGTAATTTCTTGATTTTTTTTCGTGGAAACAATATTGGTACCAGTCGAAAGTAGGTGGTAACTAATTTTTTTCTTTTCTCGAGGAAAACCTTCAAAAGGTACCCGACGCCGAATAAGTGCAATTATGAAGAAATCGTTACGTAACGACATCTGCTGTACGTGTATGATGTACGCGTGCGTTTTTCACACGAGCAAGCGAGTGCGCAGCTGGATGCGCAACTCTCTCTCGCTCTCTCATTCTCTCTCGGTTTATTCTAATATCAAATATTTTTCTATTTCAACAACGTATATATAATAACTAGCTGACCCGGCGAACTTCGTTTTGCCAAAGAAAGATTAGATTGCTCTGCATCATCAGGGTTCAAAAATTGAACGTTAAATTTTTCATCAAGTCTGCTTAATTAAACTGCTGCAATAATCCTGTAACTAATAGGCTTCAAATACCTCTGCATATTCAACGTCGAGGAGTTTAAGGTTCAATTGTTCCTAATATCATGTCTTTCTAGATACCCGATGTGAATTGTAAGTTTCTTGACAATTGGATCGGCAGAAGCTGAGTTACCCTAAATAACTTAAAAAAACAGTAGGAATGATGGTGGTTTCCACCTCAGTTAGAATACAGTCAAACAGTTAGATAACCACACCCATGTCCGAAATAGAAGGGTTCCTAATGAAATTTCCTATTAAATAAAAAATGAAATCAGTTCAGAAACAGCCATATTAATTAGATTTATCTTTTATTTTATACCTTTAATAGCTAATGAACGATTTTTTTTATTTTAGCACACATTATCCTTCACATTCCTGACGAATATGAATGCAAACACAAAACAACCATAAAAATTAATCCAGGCGTTCTTGAGTTTTAAATAGTTTAACTAAAACCACTTTCCTGTAACTATATATTTAGATTAAAAATTACACGAAAATGTTAACCACTCAAATAATGATTGTAAACGTCACTGCGATTGACGTACAATACAAACAATAATAATGGCCGAAAATTTCCCGAAAACAGTAAGAAGTAAGATACAGTTTAATGCAAGAGAGACAGGAGAACACTCCTATCGCTACTCTGTGCTGTTTACGGAGCGAAAAGTAACACCGGTAGACCCTTAATGGGGCCCTGTTTTACCAAATTCCTCCGCTTGGGAGAAGCCTAATAGCAAGTTCCGCCGACTGCAATTTTTTAAATACATTTCGAAAAAATGTGTGCGTGTACTAGCGTACACTCGTAAGAAGTGAAACTTCTTTAAAAGACGTTATTTTTCAAAAAATAATTGACTATATGCAACTTTACAGAAATTGGTTAAATAAAGTTAAATTAGGTAAAGTTTAATAAAAGGCTTTTATTAAACTTTATCTAATAATATAATCTATAATATTCTATCTAATATCACGCGTGGTAGGGATAAGAAAAAGATGGCGCGTAACGGAAAAAAAAATGGCGCGTAACAGAAAAAGATGGCGCGTAACGAAAAAAAAAGATGGCGCGTAACGAAAAAATGTTACACAATTTTTTTTTCCAACCCCGATAAAGAAGTTTCACTTCAAAAAAAACATTAAACAGTTATTTGGGGAAAAAAGATGTGGTAGGTATCGTGGGACAGCAGGTCAGAACGAAGTTAGGAAGAAAGAGGGAACTAGGTCGCGCTGCTGTGACTGCCTCTCGCTTGCGGTGAGTGGCGTCACGTTACGGTGTTACGTTACGTATTACGGTGTTACGGTGTATTGTTGTGTTGTAACGTTAGGTTACATTGTAATGTTGCGTTACGGTGATACGTTAGGTTACATTGTAACGTTACGATACGATGTTACGTTATGTTACGGTGTTATGTTACGTTACATTGTACAGTTTCATAGTAGTCGAAGAAAAGCAAATTAATAGCAGGGCGGCGACGCCAGCGCGTTTCGGTGCAAGTCAAAGGTAGCGGATGGACGATCAATTGATGCAGCCGAATGACCAATTTTGGGTGAATCGCCCATAACTTAAGGGTGTAAATATTAGTTACAAATCTATTCTCAGACCCAGTGACTTGCTATTATGCTGCTCCCAAGTGTAGGAATTTGGCAAAAGGGACCCCATTGATCAGCTATGGACCGGGGTTAAGAAATATGGTTGGTGGAAGGAGAGTAAAACTTATAGCGGCACGAGCGGCGGAGATACGAGATGCTAAAGTTGAAACTCGAAAAGAGCATACCAAAATCAATTAAATAACCAATTTTCGAAACTCCCGGGTAACTTTCCAAGTATTCCCTTTTACTTGACTGATGACATGACATGAGTCGCCATGATGACATTGACATGATGCTTTACAAGATGACCAGAAGCAAAAAAATAGGCAAAATAATAATTTTTAATTTAAGGATATATTAAAAATAAAAACTGCAAATATGTTTTTTTTAATTTACAATTGGAAAATAACGTTAAAATAAAAAAAAAAAACTTCTGCTTGTTGGATCAGGCAAATTTTTAAGTCTGAAACATTTTTATGCTGGCAAGATAAAAGAACGAGACAAAAGACCTTCTATAAAACTAGGATTCTTACAACGAAGGTCGGTTCGGATTCTTCGGATTGGCCTCTGGTTAAGAAACGACTGAATAATCTGAATATAATAATAATATTTTTATACGTTAAAATAGAGTTCATTTTTGGAAATGCTAATATTCACAGTGTTCGGTCCAGTTTAATATCCCACTCATGGACGTATCTGTGGGTGGACGCGTATATATTCATTGGTAATTCACCCTTTGTCCCATTGAGTTCTCACGGTTCCTATATATATATATATGTTAAATTAATGTTAAATGCTCGAGTAAAGTTGGGACCTTTCGAGACCCGAAAATCCTTGCTCACTGGTCGTATCTGACGTCGTAGCCGTAAAAAAGCTCCTTAGTACTATTTCTATCCCGCAATTTGCCACCTGATTTCTTATTTTATATTTTAGTAGCAGAACCCGCGACTTAGTTCGCGCGATTTATAATCCAAGATCCACTGCTGGACACCCCCTCCCGTTTTGTTATCAGACACCAATAAATTTATCGCCAAAGCCAAATACTAAGTTTCATTGAGCTTGCATCAAATTCGTCGGATTTCCTAAAATATAATTCTTTCAATTCCTATTTTATCCTCTTATGGACAAATTTTCTGAAAATGGCGAAACCATCATCAACCATCTATATACTTTTAAATAAAATTGAAGTGTCTGATTGTAATATCAAAACAACAGCTTTTTACCAAATTCATGTGAAAGTATACATGATACTGATAACAAAACAACAATAAGAAAAAAAATGTCTGTCTATCTGTTTGTTCCAGCTAAGCTCCAAAATCGCAGGACCGATTTTAACGGGATTTTCACTATAAGATAGCTGATTTATAAGGTTTAACGTGATTTACCTTAGGCTACTTTTATTATAGAAAAATAATTGGGGTCCTTAGGAAAAACATAAAAACCTTTAAATTACCTGTTATAAACAAAATTAATGATCACTTAGGTTCAGCCAACCTGATTCAAATAAGACTTGGAGTGAACCTTGACTAGAATAATGTGTAAAAAAGATGTGGTGTTCTGGGACACCAGGTAGGTACGAAGTTCGGGAAGAATGAGGGAATTCGGTCGCGTTGCTGTGAGCGGCGTCACGTTACGGTGTTACGTTACGTAATACGATGTTGCGGATATTGTTGTTACGTTCCGTTACGATACCTTACACTGTTACGTTACGTTACATCGTAACGTTGCGTTACATTGTAACGTTACGTGTTTTTGTAACGTTACATTACGGTATTTCGTTACGTTACATTGTACGTTACATTTCATTGTAGTATCACATTACATTGTAACGTTTCGTAACGTTTACGAAAAACAAATTAATATCGGGGCGCCGATGCTGGCGCGTCTCGGTGCAAGTCAAAGATGCACGCCCGATCAATCGATGGTGTGGACGGACGGTCGGATGGACCAATTTAGGCTGAACCACCCATAGCACTTAGGGGTGTAAATATTAGTTACAAACCTATTCTCATACCCACTGAGTTGCTATTATGCTGATCCCAGATGGAGGAATTTGGCAAAACAGGACCCCATTGATCAGCTATCGACCAGGGTACCATCCATCCATCACGCCATAAAAAAAATTGTCCAAAAATTAAAAAAAAAACTTTTGGGGCGAACCACCCATAATATCTAGGGGTGTAAAAATTTATTGTTGACCTATTCTCATACCTACTGAATATACATATAAAAATTCATTAAAATCGGTCAAGCTATTTCGGAGGAGTTTAAAGTGTAAAACTGTGACACAAGAATTTTATATATATTTTATGTGACCTTTTACTTTGCATTTTAGTGTTACACGGTGTAAAAACCTAAGGTCATGTTCTTTGTCTATACTTTTCTCTAATTACGACTGCATTTTAATTTATTTTTGCGAAATTTAGAAGGCGGTATTAGAACTACGCAAAGTTACGATTTAATAATAGTCGCTCCTCGTATGATAGCGGGTACATGATAAGAATACAATTAAAGATGGCTGCACAAGTTCTGATCTTATTACCATTGAACATCTAATCATCATGTGTAAGGAAATAGGCACTATGGTACATACTCCTCTATATCCGTTTAGTATTTCATGTGCCTGACACCAGATGGCCTTGTATGTTATAACTACTGCTATTTATCACAAGATGGCAGTGTTGGATGTAGAATGTTCTAGAATAAAATGTAAATAACATTAATACAAAATTTATGGATTACTGCCATAGTATGTCGTTTTCCATAGTAGAAAAAATAAGAAACAATTATATTCACAACGTATACATAGTGTCAAATAATTAAATGGCTATTAAATATGTAAATTCTATTATCATCATTCAATTACCATTTTGTTGATTTGATGCTTTTGCTACTTATCACTAGGTGGCGTGTTATCCAATATAATAGTGTACATGAAATTTAATTGATAAGAATAACCAACGTGGCGGAAACTTCATCACATCTTATAGTATCATGTGACGTATGTAGAACTTTTACGTTCGTTAACAAATGATTATTGACTTCGATGATACATAATTAATACATTACTAGTAAATGCAAATTACCTTGTATTATTAAATTGTTTGATTTTCGATGATGATTTGTTGCCTCGAATGTTTATTTAACATTTTTTTTAATTCAACTGGGATGACGTTTCAATTGTGGTTGTCGAGGACAGTAAATGTTATTGACAGGACTACGAGTAAACTATTACAGTTTTATGAGAGTTAAAAATATTGGTAATTCATATTGAGGATTCCAACTGACGTTCATAACAATCAAAAATATACCTACTGAAAATTGTATTTACATAGCCAGACGCGAAAGCAATTTAATAATAAATTTACATTTTTTTCTAAGTTTTAGAAATGGCCACGTCGGTCCGGTCAATTTTAGAACTTTATTTTGAAAATATTTTTTAATGAATTCAATGTAGTAATTTAGTATGTACTTTATTTAGGTACAATGGGTAAACAAACAATAATTAACAGTTATGGGTCGCAGTAAAATTATACTGATAGCAAAAGGTCATTGTTAGCGGATATGGCGTGCAGGCTACTTGACGAATTTCAATACTCCAGGGAGCTCTCTCGGTCAATTTTGGTACTCGTCGATTCGCCTGTACGGCGAACGAAAATACCTAACTTTTCCAAAATTTTTCTGTGTTTCGTCTCACACACCGTGCGTTTCTTTCGCTCGTTTCTAGTATATATATTAGCTGTCGTCATAATTGATTGGAAATTAAACTCAAATTATTATTATCTCTAGTACGTATCATTAAATGTGATTTAAAAATACTTAAATATCAAGTATTTTTTTAAATCACATTTAATGATATATACACTCGTGGACATATTTAGAGGAACGCAAAAAAAATAGCCCCCTCATTAATATAAAACACATTTTTTTGGAAAATATAACCTTAAATAATTTGTTGAATAATATCAATGAATTGCACTAACACTTTTAATGGAAAAAATACACTTAAAAAAAACAAGCTAAGAGGCAATCAAATCAGTTATGTTTGGTAACGGCCGGAGGTCGCAGAGAAACTCAAAATCATTCATAACATTAATTTAAACAAAAATATTAACTACATTTTAACTTAAAACTAAAGGGTGAGACCGAGTCTATATGAGATCTCGGAATGCCGTGGATTCACACGATATGTGGGAAAGTTCAAGGAGCTGCGTTAGCTCCTCAGTTTGCTGGCTGGGTCGCGATGCACTAGGGCTGTGCGTTAGGGTTATGTAACAAGTTAGTACTTCCAATTATTGTAAGGAGTTTTACGAAATACAACAAAAATTGAATATTGTATTACAGACTTCTTTCATAGTGTGTATCACATTCAGTATTGAGTGATCCCTGCTCTTGCTGTCAAAACTGCCCGCATCCGTCGGTTATGCATGCATATCGTTTATTAAATTGTAGATGAAACTTTGTGGAATTGAGTCTCATTCTTGAACCAACGCAGTTCTGTGATTCCTTAGGTGGTGCAGGATTGCTTTATTTAATATCTTCCCAGTTTATCCCAGAAGTGTACTATCAGGTTTAGGTCAAGAGAGCGTGCTGGCCACTCCAAAACCTTGATTCCTACCTCAGTAAGATACTCTGATACCACCGCCGCGATGTGAAATCGAGTATTATCGTGCATTAAAAAGAAATTGTTTTCAATGAATGGAGCAAAAGGTATTAGAATCTGCGTTCTAAAAGGTGCGTTACGTATTTTGTCGCAGTCAGAGACCCGTTTCCTAAGATATGTAGCTTCATAAGTGCTACTAAGCAAATGGCGCCCCATATCATTACTGATCTTCGACCATAACGCTCTTTACCACAATTTATTTATTAGATTCATATTTGGAATTCGTAAATATGATCACGTCTCTGAACATCTTACTAAACTCAAGTGACTCCCAATCCGTCTTCGTCGGAATACTCATATTCTTTCTGCTTTGTACTGCGTCTTGTTTAACTCAAATAGCCCCAACTACTTGAAGGAGAAATTTTAATACTTGCACCTGTCCCATAATATTCACTTACTTCGCTCTAATAAAAATCTTTCTCTTTTAACTCCTTCTTTTTCTTCCTCCTTCAACAGTAAATCCTTCACTTCAGTGGCTGTGCGCTTATGGAATTCTTTCCGCCACCACTTCCTATCCGTCGCGCGAAGTCATTGAATTCTTTTCAAAGGCAAGTGAAGGACTTTTACCTAGCAAATTTATATTCTTCTTAATTATATACATTTATTTATTTTTAATTTTTACTCTTTTTTCCCTGTTATCCATACTGTATTTTTCCTTATCTCTGTTTTTGTTATGTACTTTTTTTTTCTTTAAACTTCTCTACGTCTTACATTTTATCTACTATTAGCTGCTGACATACATAAGACTCTTTATAGTAATTTTGTTCACCCTACCCTCTCTTTTATCGGTAATATTTTTTTCTTACCTACTGTAAGGTTGCCTGGAAGAGATCGCTACTTAAGTGATAAGGCCGCCCCTATTGTAACTTAAAAAATATATATATGTCATATTTGTTTCATCTCCATACCTTTATCTTCCGATCATCTAGCTTAAGAAAGAATCTGGACTCATTAGTGTAGAGTACTTTGACCCAAAGTTTATCATCCCAATTTATGTGCGCCGAGCTGGACGATGACCTGTGGTTAGTATTGGGCCACTGGCAGACAAGTACGCACTAATACCAGAAGTCTTCTTCTTTTAGTGCCCACCGTCACTTGTCGAACTTCTTGCAGCTCATTACGTAACTCGGAAGATTCTGAAGTTCGGTTTCTGAGGACACTACTTACAATAAATTTGTCGTTTCTCACGTCATTTTTGCAACCTTGTCTTTTACGTCTGGTATACTCTCTAGTCTGCTGGTATTATTTAACACTAAAAAAATCACAGACTTGAAAACTCGTAACGTTCGAGCCACTTCTTTGTAAGTGTCACCATTTTCAATCAAAGTTACAGTTTTAGATACCTGGACCACGCTAGGATCCGGCATTATTACACGTAATTTTCCAGTGAAATCGTCTTTACCCATTTATTGACGAATAATGAAATAACTTAATAATAACTTGAAAAATTCAACACTCACTTGATAAACTAAAATGGTAACAAAAACATATAACAATCGAAATTATATAATTTCGAAGCTTAACTTAAACACGTGCTGGCTAACGTAAACAGTGTCGTGCGATGCGCGCTTGAATACAGGCGTGTTCCTAATAACGGATATTTATTAAGCATATCACGCGGCATTAGCCGCTGCCCGCAACTACCGCTATGAGGTCACAGCAGCTCATAGCCAACGAGTTCCTGGCATTCATACAACATCCCATCGACACCATGGACGAGGTCAGCATCGCAGATCTGCAAGTCCAATTTTAAGGAAGAGGAAATCAGCTCTGTCAAGATGCTGTTTTTCGAGAAACTTGGGAAAATTGAGGAAATGCCCTCCCGAAAAAGAGTTGGAACTGAAAAGAGTGTTCAGGATGTCATCAATCTGTTGAAGGTGACCCGGACGAGGTGCCTGCATTTGTGGCAAAGGAGCTGCATAAGCTGCCTCCCGTTACTTTCGAAGACGTGGATGTTACCAGGTTGTTAAAGGATATCGTTTTCCTTAAAACAAGCCTGGCTGAAGTGCAGTCTTATTTTGGAGACGTCACATTAGACCGTGGAGGATTTACGTGCTGAAGTAGTATAGCGCAACGCTACTTCGGTAAGTAGGTTGCCCGACGCCTCTAACGCAAACATGCGTCGTGGGGCTCAAAATGCATCAATCAGCAGCATTGAGTCGGCAAAGCGTGATTCGGTAAATAATAAAATCCCTGGATCGCGCCTAGGAACCGCTGAGGTCATGATACCCATGAGTACGTCGACCCCTGGGCGTTCCTACGGTACTGTTAAAACCTGCAATGTCACAGGCTTTTTTTTTTCGAGAGGGAACCTTCAAAAGGTACCCGACGCCGTGGGAGCGGCGTAGGGTTATGTGGGATTTTTACCGCACTAAAATCCCCCCGGTGGCCGTCCTCGGCGCTAAAAAGGAGGACTCCGGGATCTCAAAACGACTTCAACCGGAATCCTCCGAGTGCGATGCCCCATCGGGCTCCTCCCAGATGGGCGGCTGGGCCCACAGCTCCGTCTAGTCTTTACGACGGTATGCGACCACACATACCACCGCCCTTCCCGGGATTGCCTGACCGAATGGTTCGAGGTCCCACTCTAGCCGTCTGCAACCTCGGAAGCCCCTTTTAGTCGCCTCTTGCGACCGGCAGGGGATGCCGTAGCCCTATTCTGATCCCGAAACTACAAGGAACAGTGTCACAGGCTACGCAGCAAATAGGGGAAAGCAGATCTATTGTGAACCAATTCGCCGGGATCTACTAGAGCAGGGTTCTGTAAAGACCCAGGGTGACTAGGAGGGTTTCGTCAGAGTTGAGAAAAAGAAGAAAAGGAAACCCTCATGTCAGAACCGGTGCGGCACCGCACCGACCGGCCCGAGCCACATTCTGCAGCCCGCTGTACCGACGACGCTGCTTTATGTGTCCCCTCTGCATTACTCTACAACGGTCGAGGAGATTGTAGAGTACATTAGAATTAAGACCAGTTACGTATTGAAGGTTGAGTTGTTGAATTCCCGCCATAAAATGAAATTCAATTCTTATGTGATGGGAGTCCCAACGGAGCAAATGCCAACCTTCACGAAAGAAGAATTTTGGCCGAGAGGTGTTGGGTTCCAGCGATTCCGAGACTGGCTACCTGACGCCGCGCGCTATACGACGTCGCACATTCGTGTTACATAAATTATAAATATTGTATATGTATTGTATTATAATATTTTATATTTGTTAGTTTCTTTTTTTTTATAGTACCATTGTTTTCTTAATTGTTATGTATTAATTTGGTTATATTGTTTACTTGTATTTGTGTATTCTTTTCTATGGGCCTTTTCAGCCTGTTATAAATAAATAATTATTTAAAAAAAGTGAACACAGGCGATCCACGACTGCGCGTCACTAGGCGACGTGCGGGGACAGAAGCGAGTTGTGGGGTAAGTAACTGTTTTTGTTTCTTGCGCCTAATTGTTGTGATCACGTGATACAAACCAAATAACTTCTAGATTATCCAAGAAAACAAATGAATGCCGTAAGTAAAATTCTACTTAAGTTAAAAAAAAACTTTTTTCACGGATCTAGATGGCCTGTAAGAAATAAAGAAATATTTTAAGTTATTCTACCTTTTTTTTTTGCATTCCTCTAAATATGTCCATGAGTGTATTCCATTTGTTATGGTCTGTTATATATCAACCAACAAGTAGCTTGCCTGGGAACAGTACCCAGTATTAAACCCATGACTACATTAGTTAAAAACATCAATAAGAATCTATATAATGATTGTATTTAAATTGATCGTGCCATGTTATTATAAATATCATAAATCAATAGAAGTCACAATATAAATAAATATAAATGGTTATATAAATAAATATTATAAATGCATTTAAGTAATTTTATATAATGTATAGATTAATAGTAATGTTTTTTTCTCTGTGACGGTTTCCTTAACGCCTGTCATTTTTAGTATAAAGGGGGGGGGGGGGGGGGGTATTATCGTAATATGGATCATTCTGATAATTCACAAGTGTAAGACGTTACTCTGTCCGAATGTATTCTGAAATTGTATAAGTGTAAAATCGTGAAAATATACCAGTGTTGTACATAATGTGTCGGTTACTTTGGCCATCCAGTCCTACTTCTGGAACAGGTCGTTTAGTGGACACTTAAAGTATAGCTAGACACAAGTTCAAAAGACACAGTAAAATCTACGAGTGGGTTAAATTTATTCAACAACTCTTCCAACTTCTAATAATGTCAAGTCCTTTTTTTCAAATATTTTTCAGCACTCTAAAAAAATATGGTTGAGGTGTCATTCGATTCGGAATAGCGCCTAAAAAGTTTTTGAAAATGGACCATTTTAGAAAAAAAGATCTAAAAGTTATAAACAATTTAGTAAAAAAACAGCTTTGGTTTTGGAAAATATATCGCAAACTGTAATTGAGAATTCAGAAATTTGAAAAAAGATTCAAAAGAGGGCGAAATTCTCTGCAAAAAGGTTCCACTTCCCGTAAGTATCAGCTGAACAATTATAATTTTTCCAGAGGAGTGAAAATAGGTTCCAAATCGGGCACGCAGCCGCGCGCAAATCTTTCTCATTTAAGCCAATTTTAACCGAATGTATATATGTACACCGATTTCTCCGCCAACTGTGGACAATTTTAAAAAATCTCCTTCATTAGGTCACAATATACTTATACAGCAAGTATATTGTGACCTAATGAAGGAGATTTTTTACTCCACCACCATTATCCTAAAATCGAGAAAAAGTTAGATTAATTTGACGTAACTTAGCTTCTGCCGATTTGATCCTTATGAAACTTAAAATAAACATAAAGTATCTAAGATAACTTATTGTGATGAAAAACTTGACCTTGAACTCCTCAACCATGAAGATACAGGTACTTTAGGCTCACACCGTAAGAGTTAGCCGTTTGGTGCTTACGGTCCTATAATAAGATTAGTAGGCAAAGACATATGATGAATAATTGGGCTTTCAATTCTAATTGCAGGGTTATTGCAAGCCTAACCAGAAAAGTTCATTTGTTGCTTCATCATCATCATCATCATGTCAGCCTTTTTCGTTCCACTACTGGACATAGGCCTCCCTCAATGTGCGCCATAATGCTCGGTCCTCCGCAGCTCTCATCCAACCACTGCCACTAACCTTCTTCAGGTCATCGGTCCAGCGAGCCGAAGGGCGTCCTACACTACGTCTTCCGGACCGTGGTCTCCAATCAAGAACTCGTCTGCCCCATCGGCCATCGGCTCTACGACATATGTGACCAGCCCACTGCCACTTCAGCTTGCTTATTCTTATAACTACGTCGGTCACTCTGGTTCTTTGTCGGATCTCCATGTTACGGATTTTATCCATCAAAGAAACACCAAGCATAGCTCATTCCATCACTCGCTGAGAAACTTTGAACTTGTGGACTAGACCCAATGTCAGAGTCCACGTTTCGGCAACGTAGGTCGTGACCGGCAAGACGCACTGGTTGAAGACCCTAGTCTTTAGACACTGAGGTAATGGTAAAGAGAAGACTTGACGAAACCTCCGAAACGCTGCCCAGCTCGACTGTATGCGCCTATCGACTTCCTGATCGAAGTTGCTCTTGCCGAGTTGTATGGCCTGACCTAAATAGATGTACTCATGAACAACTTCAATAGTTGATGTTTCGACGACCACCGATCTTGGCATAATATGCTCGTTAAACAATAATTTTGTCTTGTCGAGGTTCATGCCAAGACCAACACGTCGGGATGCATCATTCAGGCTTTGCAGCATCTTTTCGATATCCTGCAGGGACTCCGCCATGATGACAATATCATCAGCAAATCGGAGGTGAGAAATGTACTCTCCATTGATATTAATACCCCGTCCATCCCCATCCCAGATAAGCATTTTGAAGACGTCAACGCGTTTGTAAACAGTTTCGGCGATATTATATCGCCCTGCCTCACACCTCGTCGCAGTTGGATCGTGGCAGCGTTATAGAGACATTTCATCACCTTAATTGGCAGTAAATCCAGAACAGCCCAGATCTCGATGAAATCGAAAGCTTTTTCGTAGTCCACAAACGCTAGGCAAAGGGGTAGATTATACTCTTGAGTTTTCTGTATAATCTGCCGTGCTGTGTGAATGTGGTCTACGGTACTGTAGCCTCTTCGAAAACCTGCCTGTTCCGGAGGCTGGAAATCGTCAAGTCTCTGGGCGAGACGATTCGAAATTACCCTAGAAAACAGCTTGTATACGTGACTCAGGAATGCGATAGGCCTATAGTTCTTCAAAAGAGTTTTGTCGCCCTTTTTAAAGAACAGCACTTTCACACTCCTGCTCCACGCTTCCGGTGTTGCACCGCTGTTAATGACGGATTTGTTGCTTTCATTCACCCATCAGCCTTGTGATGTCCACTGCTGAACATAGGCCTCCCCTAAATGGCGCCACTCCAACCGATCCTGTGCCCTCTGAATCCAACGGTCGGTCCTCTGAAGTCATCGGTCCACTTGGTAGAGGGCGACCTGTACGATTTGTTGCTTACGGATGTTTAATTAAATCAATCATATTTTTCCGAGACTGCTGAAAGAATTTGGACTCATATATAATTGATTGCACAATTGACTTTCTAAGGAATAAGAAGAAAGTTCCAAAATCGATTATGCTTGAAAAGCGTAAAGAAAAACAAACTGGCTGAACTCACTGACTTTTATTCATTAGGTCAGCTTCAAATTGACGTGCCAATCAATCTTCAATAGTTGATGTTATTGATACAACGAAATCTTCAAAAACGACAAATTAGGGAATAAACCTCTTAATTTACTAGGCGTTGCGAACATCTTCTTATAGTAGATCACTGACTTTACAGTGGAGATACCTGGAACTCTATTCTGCTTCATAAACATTGCCAACACTAGCTTACCGCAAGTTTGTAGATCTTTCAAGTTTGTACAAGCTGCCAAGAATGTAAAAAATAAGAATATTAAATTAAGTATTTTTTACAGAGAACGTATTATTACTATACACCAAAGCGTGTGCCTATTATAATCCAGATATCGAGTGTCGATGTATGCGAGTGAAGGAGACCATGTAATTATTAAATCAAGAAAAGTGTCGGGGTCCAATTTAGATAATTCCACTCAAGGCGAGAAAGGCCTAAATTAATAGCCTTTTTTTAAATTTAATAAAAATTGAATGCTCCTAACAATATTATTCCAAAATGCAAATCAAAAAATAATTTGTAAAACATTTCATAGCTGAAAGGGACAACAACACCAAGACAGACTTTTGGACAGTCCATCCGGACTTCTCAGAAAAGATGCTCAATTCCAAAGTAGGAAAGAAGCAGTTAATTTAAAACTGAGATAGCTTGATGACTTTATGCAAAATAGGTAGGCAACAAAATAGTTTGAATAATAGAAGTAACATTTAATAGTATTTGGGTCGTTGGCTTAAGCTTATTGAGGAAACTTCTGAGAATTTAATTGACAGACATTGAAAGAAGGTGATATGTATATGGAACGCCAAAGGATGAAGTCATAATTATCTTTTCTGTAAAATGTATTGTTAGAAATTTGTTGGTAACCTAAAAGTTTTATTAAGCCAAAAAATATTAACAGTGCATTAACTTTTAACCGCTCTGCACCTTAAAAAAGCAAAAATATTTAAAGTAACAAAATTACAGATATTTTGATGGAGTTTCCGCAAACCGTTAAATTTCGATGCACGTCATGTTGTGTAAACTGTAAACTGTTTCTGAACGTATGATTATGAGAAGTAACAAGTTACAGAATGCTGCCAATAGATGTCGCTACAAATACAATAAAGTTTTGCTACTCCTCGCTAGATGTCACTAACTGACTACGTTTCTTTAGATTCTTAGCAAAAAATCATTGACTGATATGCGGATTGTCTCGCTGACACATTCCAAGTAAAATCTATTATCACGTAGGTTGTCGCCGATTCCAAGTTTTTATTATTACTGTTTTGTGGGTTATGTGAAATCTGAATATGGTACAACAGCAACTCTTTAGGATGTTTATTTAAAATAGAGAAAGTTGTTTACAACAAAAAGTGGTAAGTGCTGGCTGTGTAATATATAAACTACTTATATATACTTGCGTTAGGCATGATATACTATCCGCCTTCAAGAAAACGGTTATAATATCCCATTGTTTGGTAACTTTACATGAAAGATAAGGCAGCTAATGCGGAATCTTTCAACAACTTTATCCTAAATGAATAACAGTATATCTTTTAACTGATCATATCTTGTTTTGCAGGGTTCTACCGCGTAAAGGATGGTGGAAGTAGACCCTAGACTGTTTGTTACCTGTCGTCTGTGTTTAGAGGTCGAGGGACAATTCCAAATAATACCTAGTGTACAGGAACAAATTAAATATTGTTTTGATATTGATGTAAGTATATTCATGTCCATATATATATATAATGTAATAAATGGTTTCTGCGAATGAAGTTTTTCTCCAATTCGTTAGTGATGATGAGAGGAGGCAGCATCATCACTAACTAATTTCCAATTATTTAATTTATGGTATTTCTAATATATTGTACTAGTGATTTATAAAAGGTGTTGACATTATAAAAAGTCTTTAGGTAATGTTACTGTTTGTTATAAAAATGAGATGATTAAGTTACTGTTAAGTATTAGTCTTCCCAGCGAAACAAATACTTAACAGTAACATAATCATTCTTGCTTTCCGGGAAATCTTAAGAAGGATGTTTATAATATTTCTAAAATGATATGTATAAATATATCAGTGCACAAAAGAATTTGGGATTATTAAATTGACTTTTTAATGTAGATATTTGTATGATGCTCGCTGCATCTTTGTAGCAAGCTTCTTACTTGGCTTACAGTATTTTATAATAACACTTGTTACGTATAATCTCAAGCATATGTATCCATTGACAGTTTTTCAAGTTCATATCAGCAGTAATCAGCACATTATATCGCAGCTTTGCATGAATAATAACACAATACAAAAATGCAAATTTTACAAGAGAGCCTAATAATAATATAACAGTAATTTTTAGGTGTATCTTTTAAACCAATGAAGACAAAATAATAATTAAAAGACCATCAACACAGTGATGTTGTAAACTAATCTTCAATACTATGTTGGTATAACTTGGATAAAACTATATCTTAAAACTAAAATTGATGGATCTTGAACTGTGTTATTCATGTGAAGCAGCAATATGTGTATCTGTCATTGTATTCTTTATTTGACAGAAATAAATGCATATTGTGAAACACTGTCAATAAGTTTGCTAATGACTGTATGCATCAATTTGATTTGAAATATGTTTGAAATGTTTTTTTTTTTTATATAGTCATTGGGGTGATTTCAAAACTGAGACAGAACTGTATTATTCAAATTTTAGTCTTATTGATGTTTCTTTTGAAAATTATCAATATCATAATCACATCATTTTCACGTTGTGGTGTAATATGTTATCAGTCTTACTATATTTATTTATAAATTTGTATGGATGGATGTACTTACTCATCCGCGCCAAAATGGCGCCAATTAAATCTAGATGAAATGCACTTTACAATATCTGCAGAATAACTCTTTTTAAAGATACATCACATTTATTGACTTTGATATTAATACAATCTTCAGTAGTATTAGCCTTTATAATCTTGTATGGTCTAAACTATTAAAGGTTCTATTTGTAGCCTTGTACAATGATTTTTTAATTATAACCAGGATCTTTATAATATTTGCAATTCCTCTTATAACTTTTCTCCTTAAAATACTTTAGGATTGACTGTAATTTCATTTCTCTAATTGCAAGTTCTATCATTGGAAGTAATGATGATGACTTTGAAAACGTCACAATTCTCAATTGTGCTTGCATTTATATTCTTGTTTGGACTAAGATATTTGTTTTTCTATATGTAGCCTTTCGAAAATGTTTATTTAATAAGAAACTGAATTTAATTCTTTGTATTATGATACCACCATTTCATTTCATCTTTCATTTTTCCTGGTAACAAATTTCAGCACTGACTCTTTATATAAGTTATGTCTTCATAACTCCGAAATTTTGCCTTACAGCATCTGCTTTAATGCAGTAATACAAAGATATCTGCAAACTAAGATAGTTTGCATATATCTTTGTATTACTAGTCTGTCAGTATTCAGCTGTTTTGTACAACACTTGATTTATTGAATTATTAATATAGGCTTCATGTGGTTCTTTCTCTGAATTTTTTCTATTGAGTTCGTCTTAATGTCATATCTGAAGTCTTCTTATTTTTGGAAATTTTACTTTTTACTCTTTAATAAGTCACAGACTTAGGCACTTTAAGAAAAGGTTTGACGCTACCCTTGTTTTAACAAAATACACAGAGACTAAGTCTTAGCCAATCCATCTTGTATATTAATGTTCCTTCCTTACTTTGACATATTAAAGTTTAATCACAATCTCCTTTTTGATGGTGTATAGTGTGGCAGTGGTAGAGTATTCTCTGCTTATTCAAAGCCATGATCGTTCATTTTATCATCTTCACTGTCTGCAATTTCTTCAGATTCAATGTGTAGCCGTGCGAAAATATTTATTTAAAAAGAAACAAAATTTGATTCTTTTTATTATGATGCTTTCATTTAATCCTAAATTTTTTATAAGTTCTGTCTTCGTAAATTCGAAATTTTGTTTTACAGCATCTGCTTTAATTTCTTACTTTGCAAAAATCCTTGTATTACTAGTCTTTGTCTGTCTTTAACTGTTTTTTACAACACTTGATTGATTTAATTATTAATATAGGCTGCATATGGTTCTTTGTCTGTATTATTATTAATTTCGCCATGTCATATATAAGTCTTCTTATATCTACTATATCTACTCTATAATATATTTTACAGACTTTGCCAATTTAGGAAAAAAGTTTGACTACTCTTATGTTTGAACAAAATACACAGAGACTAAGCCTTAGCCAATCTTGTACATCCATGCTCCTTGCTACCTTTGAGTTATTAAAGTTTAAAGTTTAATTATAACAATCTCGTTTTCGATGGTGTATTGTGTGGTTGTGTTCTCTGCTTCCTCAGATCTATTTTCTTTCTTTTTATCATCATCATTGTCTGTGATCTCTTCAGATTCTATATGTGGCCTTGTGAAAATAATTATTTAAAATAAAACTAAATTCGATTCTTTACATTATGATGCTTCTATTTCATCTTTTCCTAATAACAAATTTTAGGATTGACTCTTTTTATAAGTTCTATCTTCATAACTTCGAAATTTTGTATTTAGTGCATGTGCTTCAATTTCTTACTTGGCATATATCTTTGTAATAAAGTATTGGTCAGTCTTCAACTGTTTTTTACAACACTTGATTAATTGAATTATTAGTATTCATTTTTTTATACTTGAACCTGGCGATAGGGCAGCCCGGTTTTCTGATGGAAAGTAGTTACCGTCGCCTATGGACATTTACAACACCAGAGGCGACTCCAATGCATAGCCGGCTTTGAAGGAGAGCTCTATTTCGCACCTTTTTTAAAGAGCCTCATGTCATACCACTCTGCGAATACCTTAAGAGGAAGCTCATTCCACATCTTTCACATCCGTGGCAAAAACGAGCGTACAAACCGAACAGTGCAGGACCGCCACGGGTCCAGTTGATGTGGATAGAATTTCATCCTTAGGCGAGTGGTGCGGTGGAGGAAAGGTGTCGTAGGCATTAAGTCCAAGAGTTCCTCGGAACACTCACCATTGTAAAGCCGATAGAACACGCAGAGGGTGCCTATGTCCCTCCGTAGATTCAAGGGTTCTAACCGATCGGTGATCCATGTGTTGACGTCCATGACGATTAGTATCGCTCATTTCTGCACGGAGTCAAGTGGGCTAAGTTTGTACTGAGGCGCCTCTGCCCAGAGATACGAGCAGTACTCCTCGTGGGGTCTCACTTGTGCCTTGTAAAGCAGAAGTAGATGCACCGCAGTGAAGTACTGCTTGGCTCTGTTAAAGACGCCCAACTTCTTAGCTGTCAAGTTGGCCTTGACATCCAAATGACTCCGAAACTGCACGTCATACGAGATGTCAACTTCAAGGATCTCCACGCTTTTTCCATTGGTGAGCGATTCCTTGGAACTATGGCGCCATGACAAGTGTGGCTTTCTTAGCGGTAAACGCGCAGACTTGTGTCTTCGTGGGGTTGAACTCAACAAGGTTAAGTCGACCTCATTTCGAGCATTTTCCAGCACGAGTGTCTGAGTGGTATTTGCACGGGCTGTGTACAAGGCATCCCCTGTGCCGTCATCTGCATAGCAATGCATGCTTCTGGTTTGTTTCTACAGAAAGTTGTTTATCCACTTGCACAACCTCTCTGGAAGATCGTAAGATGGAAGCTTCGCAATGGGCTTGTTATTAGCCGGGTTTCTGCTTCAAACGTTGGAAACCACTACAAAAAAAACAGTTGAAAGTATTCAAAACTTTAATAAAACCAGGTTTTATTTTATGCTATGCACGATATTTATGATTAAATGGTCCAAAAAGTATTGACGAACACGAAAGTATTGACGAACAAAAAAAAAAACACAAGAGCGTATATAATTTTTTTTATCAAAATATTCTCCTTTGCATTATTTGTTTTATTCAATCTTGGTCTCTTGCGTTATATTCCTCCTGTTTTTTCTAAGGCATTCCACATGCACTGCTGTCAAGAAGGACATGGTTCTCGAACGTTTTGAGCGAAAACTTCCTACAAAAGCTCTTATTGGGTTAAGATGGCTTTGGAGTAAGCATGTCTTGTTTTCCAACGCTTTCTTCGACTATTTCTCGTGTGAATAGTCCCTACATATTTTTGGACTCGATATTGAATCTTGTGGGAAAAAATCCTTGGTCGATTGGTCTGTAATCCGTAGGAAATAGCATTCTCCGAACTGCGTCTTTTTCATAATTTCTTTAATTTGGATTAGATTTCCAGTCCCATAGCCTCAGAAACAATCCCTAACTATAGCAGAACCGCCGCCATGCTTAACGTTCGCGAGTAGAGACTGACATCATCGTTTCTTCGACGGAATGTGGGACAAAAAATCTTCTTGAAGGGATTACCTCAAATTTCGATTCTTCACTCCACAATATTTTTTTATATCCTTTTTTGGTCCAGTCTTAATGGGCTAGGTATACTAACCCATTGCATCAGCTTTTTCTTATCTGCGGATATAGAAGAGGTTTTTGAACAGCAAAGCGAAAAAACCAGTTAGCATCTCGCAATCGTCGTTTCACTGTAGACATTGATGCCGGTTTTTTCCAAGATTTGTTGACTTCAACATGAATTTCTGGTGCCGTTACAATTCTGTTTCACTTGCTGATTACTACAGTAAATTTATCTTCCCTAAAACTTGTAGCTCTTGGTCTCCCTGAACACATAATCCCTGTATAATAATGCAATGAAAACGAGCCTGTGATAACTTGAGTTGCGATCCAATCTTACGTTCATATAAGCCGTCGTTATTTAGAACAACAACGATAGATCGCGTTTCAATACAAATTTCGCAAGCATTTCCCATTTTAGAAACGTTTTGAATCATCAGTGTGCCCCTAAGTCAGTTCGATAAATATGTGGTGGATTGTCAATATGGGTTCTTAAGAGGCATATCAACTAATACTAATTTGGTGACTAACGTTAAGGAATTGGTTGAACTGGTAGACGGTAGACAGGCAAATTAACGCAATGTATATGGATTTTAGTAAAGCCTTTGACAAGATCTAATGTCTTAATAAATAAACTAATATTGTTTGTCGTATGTATATTTGTAATAAAAAGCCGCTCATTTTTCCGCTCACAATTATGTCAGGAGTACCACAAGGTTCACATTTAGGACCAATCTTGTTCAACATATTTATAAAATATATTCCTCAGTTTCTTGAAATCTTCCCCATTACTCTTTGCTGATGGTCATAAGTTATATAAACCTATTGAAACATGGACAGACATAACACAATTCCAGGAAGACATTAATTCTCTTATTAAATGGTCCTGTGGTAATGGTATGTTGAGACTACGTGTTGCAAAATGCTTTCATATTAAATTTACTAGAAAAAAATATTATTTCATTTTGTTATAACATTAATAATACAACTATCAGCGATATAAATACAATTTAAGACTTAGCGGAGTTCTAAAAACGCATCCACCATGCTGACACTGTACAAAATTTTAGTTCATCCAATATTAGAGTATGAAAAAATACTTAGGCGCCCTCATTATGCGACGCATACTCTTATTAGATTCGATTAGAAAGGGTACATAAGACGTTTATAAGGCACTTGTCGTATTCTAGTATCAGAACTGAATGCCAATTTTCTTATACAAACGCGCTCAACTCGTGGAGTTCTACAAACTCGTAAAAGAAATGCAGATTTATGAACAATCTCATTACCCGCATCAACAAGTATTACTCGCAAATTCTATCGAGGCTTTTCATTAGAGTTTCGCGGAGAATGTCTGGTAATCCGCTTTTGCTATTCTTACCTCCATTAAGAAGAACTGTGCTGGGTGCCAACACCCCTACACGAAGGATGTTCAAGTTATACTACAGTTGCAGTGTGCCTATAATTATAAGTATGGATATAAACTTACCATCTCTTAATCAATTAAAACTGTAAATTCCGAATTAAGTATACTTACAATTAAAGCTTAGCTAGTATTTAGTGATTCTACATTGTCAAAATACCTAATAAGCACATTAAAATCTTTGCGATCGTAACCAGAATTTATCGAACTGTCAAAATTGAACTTTAAATCTATATCTATACTTAAATATCTATACTATCTATATCTATACTAATATTAGAAAACCTTTGTATTTTTGTATGTTTGTCATGAATTAACTTAAGGCGTCTTTGCTAAAACTTGAGTAATGTGTTTCAAAATGTCAAAAATTTTGCTCAATTTTTATTTCTATATCTATACTAATATTATAAAGAGGAAAACTTTGTATTTTTGTATGTTTGTCATGAATTAACTTAAAAACTACTGAACCGATTATAAAAATTCTTTCACCATTAGATACCTGCTACATTATCCCTGAGCAACATGGGCTATTTTTTTATTACTAGAAAATATAAGGCGTCTTTGCTAAAACTTGAGTAATGTGATTCAAAGTGTAAAAAAAAATCCCCAAAAATTTTTTTCATTGCATACACTGCGATATCTATTGATAATAGAACAAATAAATTTTGACACCGCCGCCGCACAATGATCAGTGTACCCTAATGCAAAGCAGTCGTCGTAAAATTTTTTGGGACTACTATCGGAATAGCATCAATATCCACTGCTGACCATGACTATTGACCAAATCCCCATTACGGATGGAGGGAAGGACATGTTCCGGAGTGGTGCTCAAATGTATAGTGGTTGGATAGATTACATTATAGTTTGCGCGAACGAAGCCGCGTCGATTCTGCTAGTTTTTCGTAAAGTTGATAGTAAATTCGATATAATTGTAAAATATGATCACTATGATTTAACAACCGGATTCGGTAGTAAGCAATTGTTAACTTTTAATTATACGAGACTTCAGTTGCTGTCAGACGGTGCGATCTCCGTGGCAGTAGTGGCGTTTGAAAATGTTGTACATTAAAAGGTCCAAACGAAATAAGCAAAGAGGCGATTGTCTTTAAATATGACTTGATACACTGAGTTTAGGGTACTTTCTCCCATTCCACTGTCTAGGGACAAATTAAATTTTCCTTGAATAATTAAATCTTCCATTAGCAATTTGTTACAGGTTGAACCATTTGATTGTCTCCCTCAGTTGGTGTGTAGAAAATGCCAGCAAATATTAAGCCAATATTATAATATAAAACAAACTTTTCTTGAGAAACAGAAAGAATTAAAGAGAAAAGTACAAGGAAATGTAAGTAGCTGCTAGTTTATCTATGTTTCAATTTAGTATTTTGCATGATATACACATCTTTAGAAAGAAGTTTTATGTTTAGGGAGCGTTCAAGTTGTTCTTGTCAAACTTTACGATGCGATACAGTAAAGGAAGAAGGGGGGTTTTAACAACATTAGATATGTAACATGTTTGTTTTTATTTAAGTATAAGACCTTATTTAAGTAAAATACAGCCACAGCGACTTGCTGCCAGGGGAGCTTGCTTGCTTCACGGAGGGAGAAAGGGGTGCAGCAAGACGTTTCTAAACAATTTCTAAAGTCTTCAAAAATTGCGTTGCGTAATACTTAAACGCTGCCTTATTCGAACACATACTATTATTGTAAATACTAAAATCATTACATAAATCAATCAATGAAACAAGTAACATTTTTAATATTTTAGAAACCCAACTAAAACGAATCAATTGCTGTTTTTGGTTTTTAACCGACTTCCCAAAGGAAAGAGGTTATCTATTCGTCACGTATTTTTTTTTTTTTTTTTTTTTTTTTTTTTTTTTTTTTTTTTTTTTTTTTTTTTTTTTTTTTTTTTTTTTTTTTTTTTTTTATAATAATATATTTAATTAAAACTTTTTTTACGGTTTTGCATCAAAACTGTAATATCAAAATATTATAATGCATAATATTCGTGATAGTCTACTCAATTGCTTTTATTTGACACCTATATTGTTATTTTAATCAGAAAAACGTCCCCCCTCCTTTTATTCTCCGACCGAGTCGCCATATTAAAAAAATGTAAAACTTATGTCACTGAGTCGTTTCGAATGATGTGACGTATACAATCCGTCAATCCGTTTGGGCTGTAGCGTGTGCCAAATAAATGGACATACATTCGCTCAAAAAACATTAACTTCCTTCTGGTCTGGTCAAAAATCAATGACCTAAGTAAGTTTTATGAAGGGTGTAATTGAATAAATGTTACATAATGGTTTTCATTTTATCTTTACAGGTGAAACAGATAAGCAATTTAAATTCACTTCAACAGCATGAACCTGCTAGCTCTTCAAGTTCCGTCAATAATAAAAGTTCAAGAAAGAAAAAACATAAATCTAAAAAAGTTAGAAAAAGAAGACCTACAACACTAGGTACATCATCTTCTGACGAATTAGATCCAAATGATTTATCGAAACATTCATCCCAAAAGAGCGATTCAGATAGCTCCAGCAGTGTCGTCAGTAATCAAAGTTCAAGAAAGAAAAAACATAAAATAAAAAGAGTCAATAAAAGGATACTTAATAAGCTGGCTACATCATCATCTGACGAATTGGATCATACTGATGCACCAGCACCAGAAATACGAGAAAAAAAATGCACTAATGAAGACCCAATACTGTGGGAAGCCAATTTATGTAAATACTTGGTATGTAGGATTTGCTCCAAGAAATTCCAGAACAAAGAAGGCATTAGAAAACATATCCGTGAACATAGCAATTTACATACAAAATACAAAAATATTTTTAATAAGTGCTGCTTAGTTGTCATCGAGAAGATTGATGGTAAGCCAAATGTGACTAAAAGTGATAAAGCAGTAATGCACAGTTCTGAATCGTATATAGAAAATGAACATAATCCATATTACTATATTATGTACCATCCAAAAAACTATCAGTTTTCACCTAACAATGCCGCACATCAATCCAGACTAATAGAGAATAATGATATAACAATTAATGAGAATATGCCACGAAAAAGAAGACGCATAATGTCAAGCGAAACTGTTGTTATTAACCCTAATGAACACCGAAACGACATGACCCAAATAATCGACTGTATAGATATTGATGATTCTTCCGATAATGAATCATGTGAAAGTAATGATAAAAGCCAAACTTCTTCGGTCGATTATAAAAACGATGAAAGTCTTGATTCCAAATCTGTAAGTAATATCATAAGGATGTGCTTTAACAGATACACTAAAAGGTTTGACTTATCAAAGAGAAATATATCCGCAAACAATATATCAAAGCTTTCATCTTTGCAACATAAAGTACTTAGTATTGGAAGAAAAATCATAAATAAAAGAGGAATTAACTGCACAGGATTATTAAGATTTTTGGAACATAAAGATCTGAAAGTAGTATGGAAAGAAACATGCATTCTGAACACCAGCACTGATTCAAAATTTGTTCGAATTGCCATAGGGATGAATGGAAATGATAGTAGCGATTCACACAATGAAGGTTGGAAAAATATTAATGAATTTAAACAAGACGATGTAGATTCTAGCCGAGTTTATATACTAAGAAAAATGAAAGCATTAGAGAACTTTAAAGGTATACAAAATTCAGGGAACCAAAAGCAATTGATAAGTGAAGATACTAATTCCACGGAAAATTTACCGCGTATAAGTTCTGTATTTAGCCATAAAGATTTAGAAATAAGTAAAACTGTAGAACCTGAAAATAATCCTCAGAAGCTCTTGAATACTAGTCCAGTGTTACATCCTAAACAACTTCCAAAAAGTAAAGTAAATAATATTGAATCATCATCCATGAACATTACGAGAGTGTTTAGTGGTGTAAGCAACTCAAGTGCTGCTCAGTTAGAAAAGATACAAGTGATTAGAAATGATGAGGAAGCAAATGATAGTTCAATGCCGATCATACAATCAACAGAATCTTTAGCACCTTGGGTAGAAAACGGAGTAGCTTCGAGTAGCGTCCCAAATGAAAATCACGCTAAGCCGCAAGTGCAGTACCCTAGGATTAAGGTTAAGTCTTTTTCACAGCTAATGCCTGAAAAAAGCGCGAACAACACACAGTATACTAATGCTATAAACACAATACAGAGTGGTACCCAAAGTACAGACAGTCAAATGGTTCCAAATACCTTTAGGAATTTTGATAATAGTATGAACTGTTATTCACCAACCACGAATACTATTTATACAATTCAGAGTGATACCCAATTTGCAAACAGTCAAAATGTTCCAAATAGCTTTGGGACCATTGACAGAACGAAAAATTATCAAATACTACATAATCCAGTCACCATTTACATTCCCCCCAATAATGGTCCTGCTGATCAACAGAAAGCTCTTAAAGAATCAGTGATCGTAAACGACTCTTCAAGAATTACTAATGCTGCAAAAGAATGTATTATAATGCATACAGCAGACTTACCTAACGAGAAAACAGATTCTCCCTTCAAGTATCTTAAAAATTTGCTACAAATTCATAGTATGACTCTATTGGATACTGATTCACCATTACCTCCGGAGTCCACATGCCTTATAAATCTTAGATATTTATATCAACAGGAAAATCGTGACCCAGTTGCTCTTACGTGGTCATTGTTTTGTTGTAAAAACATATTTTGTATCAAAGTTAGGGATGTGCAACATAGAGACATCAGCCTAAGCAAGTTATCTGCACAGTGGCAGTGGCAATTCCTAAAGATATATAACAATGACGTTTTAAACAATGTTTTGGATACTGCAAAGAAAATCGGTATTGATACTTACAACTACACAAGAAACTTTTTTACCCTTATACAATCTATACAGTGTAGAACTGTTTAAAACACACTTTTCTATGATACAAATATAGATCTGTTAATATTGTTACAATAAAATTGTAATGTGTATATGAGTACATGTTTATTTAGCTTGCTGGTAAATATGGAAATAAATATTTTATGTATTAATGATTTGTTGTAATATGGATATGAAAGAAAGGCTATTGAATCCTTTGGTTATGTAGTGGCACACAGAGAGTGAACCATCTTCTACACAGAGTGCCACATTGCCTCTTATTAGTTTGAAAGGTAGTAGAACCAACTGTCCAGAAGGAAACATCGCCTCACCCACTTCGATCTTAGAAGCTTTTACCTACTGGTAGGAATTTGCTGTAAATGCCTATAGATAATTGGAGGATAATTTTATTAATAAAACCAACTCGTAAGTCACAATACGCATTATGTTTTGCGTCTGCGATGAGTGAAAAAAATACTCATACGAATCAAATGGGACGCACAATATATGTTATCCCGTAAACTCCTTTTTTTAACTTATTTTGCTATTTCAAGCACATTTTGACGATACTCTAGGAGGCATAATTGAATAGCCAACTACGCGTACACGTTAAAAGATTTCATGCTTAGTTTTTTAATATTACATGCGTTCCTCGTGTTATGTGGGAGATATTTTTGTTAATGGTTTGTATATATACGAAGCTTGAAATCAGTCCAGTCCGTTCATTTCTGTATTAACTTTTCGTATTGTCTGCTTTTTAGCCGTAAAATTGCTTTGGTATGTACTCTATAGTTAAGTATTAAGATGATAAGGTGGTACAAGAATTAGCCACAGTTACGCCGTAGTTTGACAACCAAGGCCTCAATATGTCGAATACATGAACTATATTTTAGCTTTTATTTCAACTGATACATAGCTTGGCATTAGCTTTATATGATTTAAAACGAAAGCATTAAGTAGCCAGGGTATACGTGGAATTCATAAAATATTTTTTTGAATACCACATATTCATAAAATTAATGTAAACAGTACTTATATTTTAGATTTTATATTTAATATTCAACAAACTAATTCTAAATATCACAGATTTTGTTTTTGCTATCCCAAAGACCATATTTTATCAACGTCAGATAATACTTCTTCGCTGCTTGAATGCTTGTGGAACATAAAATATCCTTGAATTTGTGCAGGACTCACATCTCTTGTCTTTTCAGCCACCCTGAAAGTGAAATTTATTGTATTAACATTTTTGTCGCCATCGCTTAAAGTGTTTCAAGCTCAATAACGCATCAAAGGGGCTGTAGTCAGATTTCGCACTTGCTTGTTGAAAATTGAACGATGGATGATGCAAATACTAATCTTCTTACAAACCTAGTTAGTAAAAATTGTACCTATTTTTTCCTATTTACCAATAAAATAAGTACTACTCCAACGGTAGGGCGAAACCTTTTCTAAATTAGAGGAGGTTAAGCTACTATCCATGTGGCTCTTCCACATGGGGATTTATAGACTGCACATAATTATCTTTGGGAACATAGATGAAGAGATGTAAAGAATGATTTCTTTACATTGATAACAAGATATATAACATGAATACTGGAGCCCTGAGTCGTCGGCAGATGTCCAATTTCGTACCACTAGGCTAATACTGCTTAAGAACGCTCTATCTTATAGCAAGCCTATGGTCCGGTTTCTACCAATGTGGAGTAAAGGTAGGAGCCGGCTGGAAGGGAGAGAATGAGCGCAAGATGCGTGTTATGCTGTTAGTCTGGCTCGCATGTGTATATTGATAATTAGTGTAGCATTTGAAATTGGCGTGGCCGCGCACGCAACGGGATTCTAACCGAAGGGCGGAGGCACTCGAAATATAAAACAACTTTGTTGTCGATATTTTGCCAAAAAGTAAATAAGTAAACAATATATTTATGCATTTAGTCGAAATATCCAGCATGACCGAGTGTGGCCGTGCTCTTATAGTCTCAATTCGGAAATGTTTATATGAAAGTTTTTAAATCTTCCCAAGCGTGATTCAGAATACTAGCGGCGATCCTCGATAAGTTACATCACCCCTTAACCAATAAAAGATATCGACCACTCTGGACCTGTACTTGATATCTCAGTGACCACAACAACCAAGCCTAAACAAAATAACACGAGCCCTAAGCCGAAGTGTACGTACACCTGCGCAAGTGGTAAATGTATGCTCTGGGTTTTGATGTATATTTTACAAGAGTTACTAATGAGTATAATTATTGCACATGTTTAATTTGTATGTTATGTATATAGACTACTTTGCTGTATATATTAAAATGTTGTTATCTATGGTTATTCAATATTAACGGATAGTGTGTGCCATTTAGTACTAAAGGTACTTATTGAATTTAATATTTTTTACTTTAAGCTATTACTTGTCTATTGTTGTTATTGTATACCCTTAGAGTATGCGGCATATTTAAGGTGGGGGTGGGTGGGAGGAATTCCAGACCGACCCTTAGTATATAGGAGAAAATAAAATTCTTTGAATATGTAGCACTTTTTTGTTATTTGTATACGAATTTTGAAGCCTATTTCAACCCTTCCCTTCTTTCAAGTAAGATTAGCTACGCCCATGGGTATGTCTCCATTATATTGAAAAAATACTGTATTTATTACCTTTTTGCGAATATCTGTGCAGCAGAAGCGTCTTTATAAAATCTTAAAAACATAAGCTCCACCTGTGCCTGATCACAATATCCAACATATTCTTTTAAATCCACACGACCAGGTCTAATTAAAGCTGGATCTAATCTGAAAAAAGTACAAACTAATGTTAACATCACTGTTAAAAGCAGCAAGTGTAGGCTATGTCTCTATAGGCATTTTAATGTTTATATTTTTTATTGATTAATAAAGACATCACTTTAAACTTTTATTTCATTAATTAAAATTTACTTTTAAGATTAAACATATTTAAGATTACATAGTTACCTATCATACATAGACGTGCCCGTGCTATATATATAATAAATATAAATATATGACCTTATTTTAGTATCGCACAATAGTTAGTTAAAATACCCACCTCTCTAAATAGTTGGTAGTCATAAATACTATGCGCGCTTCAGTGGATGCTACACCATCTAGGCAATTGAGCAGTCCACTGAATGTCACTCGATTGAGACCTTCGTAGGCAGATTTTTGCGCAGCAGTATCCTCCCGGGAAACAAACGCGGCGTCAATATCTTCTAGAAGAATGATTGACTGTTGAGGTGCAACACTGTAAAAAATATTGACCGACATACTTAAAGGAAAGCAAACAGACAAAAGTTAACGATCGGTGGTTTAATATTGGGAACGGCCGTTAAGTGTGTTAATGTCTCACCCCTTGATAAAAAAAACAACGATATTTAATAAAACCAATTGAAAACCCAGATGTTATTGACCAAACATTTATCATAAAAATTGTGATTCTATTTATTTTAAAAATAATCTATTACTATATCAACTTCTTAATTACGACTCAATAAAAAAAAAAACTTTTTAATGTAAGTATCACTTGGAACATGATTTCATAATTTCAATACGTTTTTATTTATTTGCACACAAAGTTAGTTGGGGTAAAATCGGCGCTGAGTATGAATGTTTTTTAAGTCGCGTTATCATAAAACGTTATGCCTTAAAAACGATAAGTATATAATATAATATTAGCAATTTAAAAAAATTAAATTAATTATTAATTTACTACAGATTAATAGCTAGGCCACACGTTGCGGTGTGGCTCCCGCGCGGCGCTTGGGCAGTGCCAAAACGGTTTTCTGCATATTATTATATAAATGTATGGTTTACCACACGACACGCACCAGATAACAGCGCGAGGCAGACGAGGCGGAGCGGGGTGCAAGCAGTATGGTGCGGTGGAAGCACCTCTCAGTTGGACTATCGTTAACTGGGCAAGCCAAGCCAACCCTGTTGCGGTTCCGTAGGCACATTGCGACGCCGCACTGCTCGTGTGGCACTGGTGTGAGGTGCGGCGCCGCAACATGTGGCTCGGCCCTTACACTGAATTTATATCCCGATATGACCCTAGCTAACTCATGAAGAGTATTTTAAATATTTTGGTTAATACACATTTAGATGTATACCTAAGAAGATGATTCAGTCTGTCATCAGTCAATCCTCTTTCTGATAAGTTTAGGACACAGATGTTGTATTCTAGTTCACCTGCAAGAGCCATTATGTATGAGGATTTACCACATCCAGGCGGCCCATATAGAAGGTAACCTGAAAAAAAAATATCAATTAGAGAAGAGAGAGAGAATTAGAGAATAATGATTTGAACTAAATATTATAGTATTTATTTTAAATTAGCGTAATGTTCGTATCGTCTAAGGTACAAATACAATTGACGAAAAGACCACAAGAATAACTTGGCTCTATTATAAATTGGCAAAAGAAAGGTTCTACAATTAAAAGTTCGGGAAAGAGGCGGTGACACTTATCAATTGTTAAAATGCAGGCTTGTTTGCTAGTCAATCTTATAAAAATAAGTTATGCAACATACTGATAATATGCAATGTACTCTGAAAGTGCTATTAGGATTTATGTGCATTGTATTTGCCATGAAAACAAAATAATAAGAACACACACCAAGACTAACAACGGAAATTAAAATGGATACTTTTGATACTAGTGAGAGCTGTTTAGGTGTTGTGATCATGACCATATACATTTTCATCATACCATTCAATACGTAAGTCACTGCACTTAGTTGTTGCACTCAACATTTGAGTTGTTTAAATAAATACAGCTAAAAATTTTCATTAAGGTCAATCTCAACCAATGTGACCACCCCATGGTTAGTAATAAAAAAAAAAGTAAGAATACCTCTTCTATAAGGAATTCCTCTATCAGTATACCATTGTGGATTATTTATGAAGTCTAAGCAATCTACTAGTATTTTCTCCGCTAGTCCATTACGCAGTATAACACTGTGAAGGGGCCGGCGTCGCCTAGGGTGTCCGAATGGGCGCCACTCCGATCCCAAAGCAGTGTACATAACTGTCATTCCTTCATGTTGCTTCAGAGCCATTGTTCTTGCTGAAAATATTTTAGAATAAATGCTGCATTACTTGTTGTAGTCATTAAAACAAACCTCCACCATTAAAGTACAGTAAATTTTGATTTATTATTTAATTACTGAGATTCATAACTAATAGGATTTGTTTGTAATGATTCTATGTTGAACTTTTTACTAGAGTAGGTCGAATGCCAGTTGTTAGAGGAATGTTCAGTAGTAGGCAATATCATTATTTTTTTCATTTTTAATACTCTGAAATTTACAATGTACTTAAAAAATTATAATGATATGATCCAAGTTAATTAATTCTTCAGAACAAAATATGCTATGTTATAAGTATATACCTTCTTCAAGGATATCATAATACAGTTGTTTGTTACGACCAAATGCAGTAAGAGTTACGGTTTCCCATGGAATTCCCATGTGTAAATCAAGTGTTTGCTGCTCTCGGGTACGGTCTACCTTTATCCATGATCCTTTGTATCTGTAAAATAAAAATATAAGTTCATTTTAGCCAAGCAAGGTGGGTTGTGGGTTTTCAACCTCTAAGTATATAAAATATCTCCATATTGCAAAATTAATTAAAAAAAAAACACTTTCTACACTCATAGCCCCACAGTAGGATTCTCCTCTGTGTCGTGGGTGCCATGGACACACACAAAGAAGAATACACAAACACCCCGACCCAGAACAAGAATCTAAACTCATCATTCAGATACCTGTCTGGCCGGGAATCGATACCCGGGACCCACTGCGTGTCAGACCAGTATGTTACCGCTGCATCATGTGGGTCGTCAAATTAATTAGTTAATTACTTCACTGAAAATAAATATGCATTTTAATTAAGTCAATTATATATGTAACAATGAAATTACATATAAATTACTTCTACTTATATAATATAAATAATCAAATAGTAAAATAAATATAACTTATGACATTTAGATGAGGATTAAAGTCTCTCAGAAAGAAAAGGTCTTTTATCTATGTCTTGGCCATGCATCAAAATCAAACTCAGCTATCGTCTCAATAAGAAAAGAGATAAAGCCATAGACCACTCTTGTCAAGAATGATATCCTTTAATTTAAGAACTTTTTACCACCAATTCGTACTTAGCCAGTATGGTGGACTATGGGCTACAACTCTCTCATTCTGATAGCAGATCGGTGCCCAGCAGTAGGACAATAATAGGTTGTATCCCCAAATTAAGAACTTTTTAAGGATCTCTCTCACATGTTGGTTTTTTCATAATATTTTCTACTCCATTTATGTACTTGGTAATTATAAACTCATTATCCCAACAGGGGAGGATTGTACCTAGAAGTGGATTTCAAAGGCTGATGGAAGGAGAGAATAATGTTATGTAATAAGCGATGTACAAATTTCATTTTTTTTTTTGACATTGTTTAGGGCCAATTTAATAATAAATAGATATAGGTAGGTCCACCAATTCCCATTTGGCCAGTGTATTGGACTATGGCCTAAAACTCTCCTCATTCTGAGAGAAGACCTGTGCCCAACAGTGGGACGATAATGGATTGCCACCAGGCACCAGGTATAGGTATAGAGTTATTATAACAAGAGTCACCTATCTTAAATTTTAAAATAATATAGGTAAAAATGATGCTGACCTAAAAAAATGTTGGCCAACACTCGGTATAAAATCGTATTTAGTTTTTATTTGTCCCGTGTCTCTTTGTTGGAATGAAGTTTCCACGCTGAGATGTTGGGTTTGTTTGGCTCCCTTCTGTGTGATCCACTGCAGCAGCCACTGGTAAGACTTATCCCGGCATGGCACCTCGAGGGTTATCATACAATGTCTTCGAAATAACAGCATAGATGTCTGGAAACCTTTCCTCAATACCGCCGCGCCAGCACCCACACCAAATAACCCGAAACCCGCACCGAAGTACGGGTTTGCGGACAGAGAGGCCACATATTCCGCTAGCGTCATAATCGAATTAGTATTACCACGGTTCTAATAAATACTTCTTATTCAATTTATCGATATTTGAATGACTGTTACGACATAATAAGTTGAGAATTCGGATTTCGTTTCGTTTAATTCCATGCAACTTCAATTGTCATTTTGACAGTGACAGAACTGACAGAGTGTGACGATAACAGCTGATTTTTGATATCTGATTTTTTAATCTTTTTATGGTCTGGATTCTTTCTTTACAGCCACATCGTTTGATTTAAATTTAACAAGGAGCGTTTATTTATTCAGGACTACTTTTTTAAACAGCTAGGGAAACAAACCTCATCTAGATATTTATCGTTTACCACGATATTTTTTTTCAACGTTAAAACAAGTGACTGTGAAAAATCCGACCAGGACCACTCCGTGCTGTGCTAAGTAACTCAGGCTTGTGTATATTATTCACAAGTGGATCGAGTTGGAAATTCATAATTTTCTTTTACTTTCGTATGCCCCATGAAATGCAAAGATCGCAAGCAAAATTACATGGTCGATCCTTCAAAATATTCGAAATATTGAGTCATACTTTAAAGCGGCACTATGATGCTCTAATCAACGCAATGTAAGAAAAGCCTAATAATATCCTCGTAGGGAAATTAGAAACAAGAGGTAATAAATTAAAGATTTCAATCAATTGATAGGTATTTAAAAAACGATTCAGAGGTCGAGATATAACTAGCAGGCTATTATTTATTTAAATCATAACTTGCTAAGAAATATTATTTATAGGCGCATAAGAAAAAAAAACAAACATGAGGAACATTGTTTTACATAATTACAACCGGCAGGGGGAACACAATAGGGTACCTATTTTAAAGATACTAAATGTATGTAAGTAGGGTAGGGTGCACCAAGTTTGCGTACTTAAAGTTTGATCGGCTCTTGATCAATGGAAAAAATAATTAGCAAAATATTTTTTATTCCAGATCTTATTCCAATTTACTGAAATGAATATTTGGTTACAACTTTGGGAGATATTAAAAAAATAATAAGAAATGGTAAATGCGCAATCTTACCACCATGGGTCCCTCGATGTTGCGCACTCGGATTCCTAAGATTGCGCATTATGAGAAAGAACATAATAACTTACAATTATTTATAAAGAACTTATTTTCTTATCTTTCCAAGGTAGATTTTTAGGTTTTTTTTTACACCTTTTTTTTCTTTTTTTATTTAGAACCTCCTTCTCCTTATATTATTTTTCAAGTGTATTCTGTTGTATTGTGAATTACTTAGTACATATTTCAGATTGCTTAAGTTTCATCCTGTATGCTATTTTGCAAAGGTCCGATTTAGATAAAGGATATCGGTAAGTTTTACCGTTCTTGTACCTTGTGATAGCTACTAGATAGTACAGCTGCAGGGGCTTTCTTCGATTAGGCACAAGAAATGAATATTATAAACAATAAACTAAAACAAAAAATATTTATTAGAATTTATGGTCAGGTAACGGTCATGCACGATTCTGCGCAAACATAACTTCGTTATGTTTGCGCAGAGTCTATGTATATGTACAAGCCAAACGCAGTCTTATCTCCCGCGCAAACTTTAGGGCTCCTACCTTTTTTTTTTACTCTCGAGGGGAAATCTTCAAAAGGTACCCAACGCCGTGGGAGCGATGCAGGGTTATGTATGATTATCGCACTAAAACCCCCCCGGTAACCGTCCTCGGCGCTCTAAGGAGGACTCCAGGATCTCCAAAGAAACGCAACCGGAATCCTTTAAATACGTTGCTCCATTGGGCGCCTCCTAAATGGGTGGCTGGGCCCACCGCCCCGTCTAGTCTTTACGACGGTATACGACCCGACCACACATACGTCCTTCCCGGGATCGCCTGACCGAACAGTTTGAGCTCTCACCCGAGCCGCCCGCAACCCTGGAAGTCCCTTTTAGCCCTATTCTGATCCCAGAATCAAAGAGACGAAGGCCTATGATTCGAATGCAGCGGCACCGCAGTCAATCATGTGCAGCTATAATGGAATCAGGTGGCCCATTCTTTTTAGAACAGAAGAATAAGAAGTAGAAGAAGTAGCAAACGACCAGGTGGTAGACCAGTGTACTTCAACCGGGGAGGCACCACCCCTATTTCTACCGTGAAGCATTTCTTGCGTTTTGATGAAGGGGTTTGGTTGCCGGGACACTATTTATGGTTACCTACTGATATCCACAGGTCGGAGTGACCACTTACCATCAGGTGGACTTCATGCTCGTTTGCTATTTCTATCAGATAAAAAAAGATAAATGAGCTTTCAGTAATATAGCACACGCTTTATTAGCTACAATACCTAACATGAGTAAACATGTGACAACGATATGTTGAAACGGTACAAGTATGATTTTTTATAATGAAACACAATATTACCTACTACTACTACTTACCTAATAGGTACCTACCTCAAAAAAAATACAGTCAAGCTCCTTATTCGCGGGGGTTGCGTTCTGCCTATATTACCACGAATACAGAAATCATGAATGAGGAACGGTATTTTGTATAACATTAAAGAAGATACGTACCAAGGTAGAAGAAAAGTAAATTAAACTTAATTTATATCAGTTTGATAGTAGGTATTTTTAAAAATATGACTTCGATCCTTAGACGGATCAATTCTTATCAAAAAATCATACAGCTCACTTGCTATTTGAATCGTTTTATATATGAATGTACATATTAATATGTACCTATTAGGTGACCCGGTGAACTTCGTACCGCCTTAAAGTGTAAAATCTAAAATTATTGGTGTTTCTCTAGTATATTATACACGTATTATACATAAAAAACCTTCCTTTTGAGTCACTCTATCTATTAAAAATCAATAAATCCGTAGCGTAGTTTTAAAGATCTAAGGATACATAGAGACAGACAGCGAGAAATTACTTTGTTTTATACTATGTAAATAGTGAAAGGGTTAAAATCATACTATTATTGATTTTTGAGTTTAAGATACAAATGCTGCTTTCCAAGTGCTTTACAATTGGTTCTATTATAAGATACTTTACCTACTCAAACGAGTGAAAGATTAAAATATAAAAATCAGTGAAAAGTAAAAAAAAAATTACATCGCTCACGGAATTTTCGGATCACATGACTTCCGCCTAATTTCCCTCATGTCAGGAGAGCAATATCAGATTATGATAAGTGCTCGTATATTACTGTCGCTACGCTTTGTTGCGGACTCCCTGCGTTTAGCTTTCATGTGGTGCGGGTCACGCGACCCCCATCTTCGGCTGCTCGTCGGCTCGTTTTATTTTATTGTTCGAGAAGGGTAAATATTAATTAAAATTTCGTTTTGTTTCGTTTAACCAGTACTGTTTTTTTCTTTTTTGCTAGATTCTTCCAAGGGACGATAATACTTTTGGAATGTATGTTTATTAAGTATGCTGTGTATTTGAAAGTGAAATGATAGTTTAACAATGAGGTTTATGTACTTAACTGCAAAAAAACGAATTGCCAATTATTAAACGTTCCAAACATAGTATGCTTTTGACTTTTTTAATATTCGTATCTCGCTGCCAATATTCCTTCTGATTCAATTGTTAAGAAAAAAGTCTGTAATGACAAAATTTTGCCATTATATGGAAGCCTTAAAATAATGGACCTTTTTATCAAAGTTCCTTCTACACGTTCTACATTCCCGTCATAGCCCGTAACCTGAAATTATGTTAAAACCTTTCCATTTTAACATCGATGTGGCCATGCTTTTGAAACATCGGTTATGAAAGATGAGATATATTTTAATACTCATATCAGTATTATGTGTAAAACAAGCAGCTGATTCATATAAATTAATGAGAAGAATTGGCAAACAAAAGGATATGTCAGAGCGTTGCCGTCGCCGTGTGGTGCCTTCAGTATTTCTCGGGAGACAGGTGGCCGACTCTAGCGCTGAAGTCTTGCATTTTTCACGTTTGGAAATGCCATATAGTTGCTCAATAAGTATCAGGTATAAAAGACGTATATCAATTTTGATTTAGGTACTTAACACTCACAATCTCTAGTAAAGTCATTTAAATTTTTTTCTTTAAATATTTATTGCCTAAAGAGAACGTGATACTTTTTTCTGATGTAAATGTCTTTTTTTGGTCTGAACAATTAGTATTTTTGCATGTTTTAAAGTTAAGTTCCGTAAAGTGGTAAAACTCTGTATGATTCAATGAATTATGTAAAAGCTACACTAACTCATTTGACTCGTTTTTCCTTTTATTTGGAGAAGGTACTTAGATACCTACGTATCTGAATGTGCTTAGTAGAAGTATTGTGACAAAATTCTTAGTGGTAATCATGCATTTGCTATTGACTTTCAGTACCCATCTTTCAAATAACAGTGTCCCATAGGTACACATTTCTTTTCTATTTCTATCAAATTGATTCTGTTTTTAGGACGGAGTCGGGAAGTAACATAATTCTTCTTGTTCAGTTGAATTCTGATAAAAGTCTTATAGAGTCCTGTAAGACATATCCTCAACAGCTGTTAATTTATGAAATTGGAGAGACATTCGGTGGATATTGGGCCGCCATATCAAAGTCTATGTTTCGACAGGAGCGTAACAAAGGTCGTAATACGACGTTTTATACCCTAAAAACTACCGATCCCACAGAATCACTCAAAGACGGGTATTGTTTTTGGTATTAATGACGGCCCCTAGAACAAAATCGCATATGAAATATTACCAATTTACAGTATGAAGCTCTGTGGATTGTAATAGTTGATTGTACTAGCTATTTGGGAACTAATTTAATAAGTTCCTAAATAGCTATTACAATGATTTTCCATAGATCGTCTTTCTTGGCGTAAGTAATCAATGTTGGATGTCCACAGAACTTCTAAGCTTCATACTGTAAATTGGTAATTTTTCATATACGATTTTGTTCTAGAGGTCCGTCGATTAATTTGTATATATGAACATCTTCGAAAAACAAGCGAACATCTGGTCTATTACCTACTACCTATTAAGCTATCGGGTACAACCCATTATCCCAGTGGTGGGTCTTCTCTCAGAATGAGAGAGTTTTGGCCATAGTCCACCGTGCTGGCCAAGTGCGAAATGGTGGACTTCACACACTCCCGAGAACTTTTTTTAAAGAACTCTCGGGTGTGTAGGTTGCCTCGCAATGTTTTCCTTCACCGAAAAGTAGTGAGAATTAATTTCTAATATGCACACAAAAACAGTGCTGCGTGATTGGGTTTGAACCTCGGACCGCCTGATTGAGTGGGCAAGTTTCAACAATTAGGCTATCCCTGTTACGTATCTAATGGTGCTAAAGTGAATCCAAATAATCTGTAACACACAATTTTCAGATTTAAAGAAGGAAACACCAGTTACACTAAGAATAGTATGTCACTGAAAACATCACAGGAGCCGGAGGGGAACTACGTCGTGATGGAGGTGCCGCTGGTCAACGTGTCAGGATCGATGGAGCTAGCCAACTCTGAGTTGGTGCCTACTGATGTGGACGAACTGTTCGATTTAATATACGACGTGTCACCAAAGTGATTATTTACTGATGACATAGGCTAATACAAAACGGTTAAGAAACGTTTGTTCATCGACCAATTTTGTTATACTTTCTTTTTCGCTACGTTTGGTACATATTAAATAGCTCACCTGTTGTCAATAAAAAAAATCTATAATTACGGTGATGATGATTCAATCACTAAGCGAAATTTAGCGAACACTAGTAGGAAATGTTATGTTTTAGATCTGTTCTGATCTGATCGTCATATCCATAAGGATATATCTCAAGAAAATGTGAAATCTTATCTGGGGTTGAGTATAGATATTCAATTATTTATGAGCTGCAGCGGCTTCTTTCCGTAAGGAGGATTGCAGACTCGATTGCTACATCAAGTCAAAAGCTAGACATAAGAAATTATAAATTTATTTTCCTTACTGGGTATGTTTTCTCGTCCATAGAACCGACGTAGAGAGAGTTTCTACGAGTGTAGAAGCGTTTTCCGCTTAAGATTTATATTTCAATTTATCTCATCACCTTTTGGGCAGAAATGGAGTTCTTTATCAGACAACTCTGATGCCGTTAGTGCAATTTTCAATATGGAAAACCGGCCAGCAACGTGATGAGCAAGGCAATTTAGACCCGCGGTACCAACTCGACTATAACATACGAGGTTTTACGCCAGATTACAGGTATTTTGTATTAAGTTTACTAGCTTGTTACTAATATCCTTAAAGGCTTAAATTCCAATTGGATCTTATGATAAACATATAGGTAGGTCCGTGGAAGAAAAAAGGCTGTGTCTTATTTTTTTAAAGGTCCGAAACTTACCTTACCTTTTTTACGACATCTAAGGAGTACCTAATTTATTCCTTTCCGTTCATACATAGTTTTTTTTTCATTGGTGCCGACCCATTATTGTCCCACTGCTGGGCACGGGTCTTCTCTCAGAATGAGAGAGTTTTTAGGCCATAGTCCACCACGCTGGCCAAGTGCGAATTGGTGCACCTCCGAGAACTTTTTTTTAAAGAATTCTCGGGTGTGCAGGTTTCCTCACGGTGTTTTTCTTCACCGAAAAGCAGTGATAATTTATTTCTAATACGTACATAATTTAGAAAAATCAGTCGTGCGTGCCTGGGTTTGAAGCTCGGACCTCCCGACCGAGATGGCAAGTTTCAACCATTAGGCTATCACTGCTCTCTTTTTTTTTCACTAATGACGCCCAATATCGCTCCAAACTCTTGTGTGCCGAAGGGTTCCGGCATTCTGTTAGACAACCCGGTATAAACGTGATCTTTATAGGAAATGTAATTCCTTGTTAGAATATCAAGGGAATAATAAACTTGTTATAATATTAAATATGAATTATTCAAGTGTATGTAAACGTATGTTCAAATTATTAATACTGTTACCTTATCATCCTGTTTCAGACTTCTGTATAGGACGAATAATTATAGGAGAACATTTTCCAATCGTCCCTATTACTCGACTAGGCGACTTAGCTATAAGAAAAAAAGTAAAAGGCTTTTTGCTGTTAATAACAATAATCGGGCCAATCATAAGTGAGTATATTATGGTATTTGAATAAAAAATCAATTGTATTAGGTGAACTTATTACGAATAAGTTACATTTGACATTCGTATTTGAAAAATAGTAAAAGTTGAAGCATTTTCTTTACGTATAACTGGTAACAGGTATTTTACTAGCGGTTTATTTTCAGAAGCGTTGGATCTTGTAAAGACGTACATTTTTTTTTCTGTCTGAAGTAGCAAACGAGCATGCAGTTCACCTGATCGTAAGTAGTCACTGCCACTCATGATCATCTGTAATCAACTTCATACAGAACATGGGTCCCATCTGAAGTCAATCACAGATTCGTTGCTACTCCCGAGGAGTATGATGGTCGCCTCATATAAAAGTGTGCCGGCAACTACACCCTCCCATCGAAACGCAAGAAATGCTTCACGCTAAAAATAGGTGGTAGGTACTTCCCTGGTCGAACTACACTGGTTCTACCACCTTGAAATTGAAACTTTATTAAATAAACAAATGCATGGGTAAATAACGTGTAAGTATGATTTGCGACAAGGAGATCGTGGATGTGTTTTATTTTTTGTTTTAGTACCTAATTCAATTAAATGAAATTTGTCTTTCAGGTATAAAGTTACATCAAACACACGTTTCAAGTTTTATTCAGGACCCCAATATATAACAAAATCTCTTACAACAGTATTGTTCAATAAAACACAAGATTTTACTACATATGAAAATTACACTGATGATTGGCAGCAACTCGAAAGTTACTTGAAATCGCTCGATTTTAAAAATTCAACAAACGCTCCTAAAGAGAGCGTAGATGGCGAATCATTTACCTTAATTGTGAAGAATAAAGAAATTGTTAACGGTAATAAAAATAGTAAATGTAAAAGTAGAAACAATTGGATTAGATAAAGAAGGTGATTAGCTTTTAGAAGGTAAGTAAAAAATATTCGTCAACAAATAAGGGGAACAACATGCACTTGTAGGTAAACAAGATTTAGTTAGTGAAGTGGAATAGTTCTCCAAGGATATAGTCGTATGTATCTTGTTGATCAGATTTTTTTTATAATATTTGATCTGCCTTGCTATATAGAAGACAAAACAGCTTGGGACTGAGTAATAATATTCATTTCTATAGTATATCTAATAAATGTCAAAGCGTAGCGTATCTTGCCAAAGAGGGCTATATTATGCTGAACTGTAAGGCAAGATAAATGAGATATAAAATATCAAAAAAGAAAAACCCGCTGAGTTTCTTGCCAGATCTTCTCAGTTGAGGTTATGTTCGAGCCGGTGGTAGTGTAAGAAAAAAATGTAACTCACAATTTGTAAGTGCCCCCGTAGGCCTATGCATAATAAAGACATTTCATTTCATACCAAAAAAAAGGTGGGCAGTAACTTACGCCCTAAAGTATATTTATTACACTTGGTAAACATGGCGCACAATTTGGATTAGGTAGGTACTTATTTAAATAATAACTACTATAAATTTAATTCTTGCGTGGGCATTGGTAGACTGTAAGTAGTCAAAATGTATCTCCTAGTATTTAGGTACATTTTATGGTAGGGGTGTTCTTATTATTTAAAAGACTTGTGATACTTAACAAATATATTTTTATATTTCAGAATCAGGATTGCACTTATCTAAATATAACAGCTCTACGACGTGGTTAACAGAAATGAAACATTCTTCTGCTATATCAGAAGCACAACATCATCTATTTAGCACTTTTCCAATTAGGTACTTATACACATGCTCAATACAATTAGAAAATATTTATCCATCCATTCATCAGCCTTTTAAGGTCCGCTTCTGGACATACATACTGTCTTCTAATATGGTCTTATGCCAAAAGTCATCGCGCCTGGGATGTGTATTTATGACCGCAATAGGTGTCGATGTTACACAAGAAGACCCTTTTTTATCTGACTGAAGTAACAAACGAGCATGCAGTCCACCTGTTGGTAAGTGTTTACTGCCGCTCATGGACATCTGTGTTTAACTTCATACAGAACATGGGTTCTATCTGATGTCAATCAAAGACGCGTTGCTACTCTCGAGGACTATGATGGTCGCCTCATATAAAAGTGTACCGGCAACCACACCTTTCCAATGAAACACAAGAAATGCTTGACGCTAGAAATAGGTGTGGCGGTGTTAACTAGTTCTACCACCTTCAAAGTGTACTGCTGCCCATCCCTTATATCTTGTTTCTCAATCGTCTTCATTAAAATGAAGAGAGAACAATAATGCTTTTTAAGCACGAGTTCATACGGTACAAACCGACACCATACTGCATTACATATATTATATGTTGTAAACATCATTATTATTTCTAAAATTAATAATTCTGCTACATTTTTGATATTGTTGTTTACTAGTTACAGAGATAATTCGCTCCATAAACATACAGTTACAATGAACAAAGTCTCTACCTCTATCAATACAGAATCAGATTATACTCTAAAAGCGATAACTGAACTTCCGCAAAGTACATCCAATAAGAGTACAATAACGGTTACAAAAGCTCCAACAGAAAATACTAAACTTAATATAATAATAACTAGAAACAACAGTTTCACAGAGGAATTGATGACAAAGACAGTCAATGTATATAGCGATCTAGAAACGAATGGTAAATAAATAACTAATATTGAATATAAGTATTAGATAAGATATACTATTTAAAAAAAAACATTATTATGTAGAGATTTTAGATAGAGAGAAGGTTTTAAATCATTAAAAATAAAGTTTATTAATAAAAATCAATAAATATCTTTCAGATTCAAATTCATCGATTAGTAAAATAGATTCATTATCGGAAAATCATACTACAAAATCTTTAAAAGAAAATATTAGGTAACAAGAAAAAAAATATAATTTAAAATTCTCACTTACCATAACAATTATATTATAGATATATAAGTTCAGAAGTCTAAGTAGTTATAAAACAATTTATAGATTTACGAGTAAGTATAACAAGTTGTATTAAGAACTAAACATTATTGTTTATCTTATACTGTGTTATAAAGATAATAAGTAAGTATACTTACATATTTTTTTATAATGTTAGAGTTATGTATTTACAAGGTACTTTAAATCTTGATTGTGTTATGAATATTGTTAAGACGATAAATCTAGGAATTAATAAAGTTACTTTATCTTGAAAGAAAACCTGATGTCGGGTCTCTAGTTGATCATGAGTCCTGGGAAAATGTGGTACAAGTAGCGCCCGTAATAGCTGGTCTCCTGAATGTAACGCCCTTTGAAAACTACACTACGTTTATTACAAGGAAATCTGTATATAAAAACACTACACAAACAAAAGAAACGTAAGTAATATAACCTTTAACAAGCAATCATGAATATATTTAAAAAAATAGTAGTAAAAGAGCATATACTCCGCCTATTAGAGGTCCTTACACTGTCACTATGAAACAAAAATTTAATAATTTTTAAGTTATAGGTATAGACAAATAAATAGGGGATATAATTTTCCAGGATAATCCGTTTTATATAACAAAACAATTATATATATATATATATATATATATATATATATATATATATATATATATTATTATTTACCTATTCCTTTGGAAGGCGGCAATGCCTTTTCTTAGTGTTTTAATGCTTTCATACAAGGCCGAGATTTTATATTAAAGTAATGGTAACGCCAATTTGTAGGATGAAGCGTAAAAAGCGATATATACAGGCGCTTCCTATCGGCCAAAACCGTCCTCGACAAATAACTATAGAAGAAGATGGATTCACTACACGTGGTCCAAGCGAATTAAAGTTTGATTCCCAAGATCTGGCTGAAGCTGTAGAATTGCAAGACGATGAAGTAATTTGTTATTCACATTCATTTGTTATTATTTCTATTCCTACTTTAGTAATGATACATAACGTAAAAAAAAAGTAAAAGTGTTAAGTGTTGTAGTGTTAAAATAATTTAGGTAGGTACATTTATTTTTCATTTTATATGTTATGATATTTTTTTTTATTTTTCCTCCTATATTTTTATTAGATGGTGGATATTCAATTTTCGTGTATCGTAATACCAAATACTTATGTTTATAGTTAAATGAATGCGCTAAAATATGATGTCGGAAGGTCTACAGCACTAAAACCCCCCCCGGTGGCCGTCCTCGGCGCTGAAAAGGAGGACTCCGGGATCTCGAAATGACTTCAACCGGAATCCTCCGAGCGCGCTGCCCCATCGGCCTCCTCCCAGATGGGCGGCTGGGCCCACCGCTCCGTCTAGTCTTTACGACGGTAGGCGACCACACATGTCGCCGTCCTTCCCGGGATTGCCTGACCGAACGGTTCGAGCTCCCACTCTAGCCGTCTGCAACCACGGAAGCCCCTTTTAGTCGCCTCCTACGACAGGCAGGGGATGCCGGGATCAGAATAGTGCTACCCCTATTCTGATCCCGGAGCTACAGGGACGGATGTTGGGAGGTCTAGTTTTGTTTTTGCCGGTTGCAATGAATTATCAAAAAACTAGGTACTACTTTCACATTAAAACAGAAACAGAAAAAGTGTAAAAAAATATTATTCCGATCATCATGTTTAATTTTACATGTTAAAAAAACACATTTTTGAATACTATATTACGAGTAGGTAATATATTTGTGCAATATATTTAACTAGCTGACTCGGCGAAATTCGTTCAGCCCTGAAGTCAAAAATCTAAAATCATCAGTGTTTCTACTACAATATTATGCATGTAAATAATGTAATATACATTAAAAACCTCCCTCTTGAATCACTCTATCAATAAAAAATGCATTGAAATTTCAAGCGTAGTTTTAAAGATCTAAGCATACATAAGGACAGACAGCGGAAAGCGACTTTGTTTTATACTATGTAGTGTTACATCCTGAAACATATTTCGTAGGTACAAGGGCGCGTAGCACTTCGCTACTTCGGTAGCTACGTGGGCCCGGCCATCTTTAACATCTGCGACTTTGAAGAAGCTAAGACACGACATGTCTACCTTTTAAACTCTTCACGCGTCATCATTTCCATAAACAACTTTATGGTATGTAACGATTATTATTGAAATTTAATCAATTATTATAATTATTTAATCAATATTCAATGTTTTGTAAATGTTGAAATAAGTTGAGTTTGAAACAGGTAGAGCCAGTGGAATTAGACCGTAGATACTACCGTAAAAGCTATTTACACCAGAAAGTTATTTTCAGTAGTTATTTGTGGATGTCGGTTTAGATACATATATCATTTATGACCATATATATATATTCATTTAAATTTATTTATTTATTTTAGTGACCTACTTTGAGCATTTTACAGATGACCATCGTAAACAATAATCACTTATGCGGTGGTCTGGCTGCTCGATTGTTACTTTAATCGTACAAAAGAAAAGATGCTGTAAAACCATACGTTGATTACAGATGGAGAGCATGACTATAGTATTGACTGAGTCCCAAGTGGCGCGGACAAGTGGTTGTCCTCCTGCTCACCTAGAATGCCAAGTGTCCGGCGTTCGAGTCTGCGTACACCACATTAATGCGTGCGACGGTGTCCCTAACTGCGGATCTTATGGTTAATTCTGTTTTTTTTGTATACGCGAAGAAATGATGAGTATGTAATACAAAGTATGTATCATATGTTGGGATTCTTTAAAGAATCCCATCCCAGTTATGTCTGCCTTATGACTAGTCAAAGTACTATTATTTTAAATAATTATTATTCATATTACTTAAACAAAAAATCATCATATTTTGCATACCATCAGATTTTAGTAATCATTGCTTATCATGAATAGACACTTGCAATCTTCGAGAACTAAGTTTAAAGTCCGAAGAGACGAATTGTCTGACAAAAATGACAATTGTTAATATTATTTTTTTACAATATCTATAATGTTGGTTTTGAAACCCCGGAAGAACGGAATCGCCTATCTAAAAATACTCTCGACTCCGCTCTTTTGTAACAATAAACTTATTCTATAAAATTACTTTACCACATTCTTAAAACAAGCACAGCAGTTCACACCACCTTTATGCGCCAGTATTTTACAGGTGAAGCTATAATTACCACAGACAATATCAAATATAGCGTGTATGTGCAGATATATACGACGAGGACAGGTTGCTATGCGGAGGCAACGTGGGCTTCCAGTACACAATCGTCATCGCAGCCTGCACGTTCCTGGTGGTGGTGCTTACAGTGCTATACTCCGTGCACTACTGGCTTAGGAGATGCGTCCCCAAGGTCTCGCAGGCTTTCTTCGTGTACGCCGATAAATCTGAAAACATGTCAGTTTCTTTTATTTTTACATAAATTTACATGATTACCGAACCCTTAGCAAATATGGTTGATACTAGAAATGTGACGTAAGTGTTGCATTACAATTGTATTAAGCCTTTTTTTATCGAGGGTGAAACCTTCAAAAGGTACCCGACGCCGTGGGAGCAATGCCGGGTTATGTGGAATTTTTACCTCACTAAAACCCCCCTGGTCACCGTTCTCAGCGCTGCGTGGAGGACTCCGGGATCTCCAATGGAACACAACTGGAGTCCTCCGAGCGCGATGCCAACTTTAGGCTCTTTCCAGTGAGCATTGGTGCTCACAACGCCTCCTGTTGTTCACGACGGCATGTGGCCATACACAGTGGCGGCGAAAGGCGTGAGCGGTGTAAGCCTCCACCTATGACCCCGCGGTGCAAATGGCCTCGCGCCTCACGGACACAGGGCCTCCCAAGACTCGGTGTGGGAGACCGGAGGTTGTAGATCTGGCGACCTTTATTTTTGGTCGCCGATTACAGATCGACATTAGTTAATTCTTTTACATTTGGTGACCTTTTGTTGGTCGACGAACGAATTGTAACTTGCTCACATTAAATTTAGGTCTTGCGCCGCCACTGGCCACACATACCGTCGTCCTGGACGTGGTCGCTTGGCTGCACGGTTCTAGCTCCCAATATTACAGGCAGGGAATACCGTAGCCCTATTCTGATCTCGGAAATACTTTTTTTATAGTCCTCGGGAGTAGCAAAATCTGTGATTCACTTCAGATAGAACCTATAAATGAGGTTGCTTAAAGATGGTCGGTAGTGACAACTTGCTATCAGGTGGATCGCAACCCTGTTCACTACTTCAATTTATACAATTCAATTTATTACTAATTATTTTTCTTCCTACAGATTATATTTAGACAGCATAATGCGTTCACCCATGGATTTTGATGAAAGTTCCAAACTAGTTTATCAAAGCAGCTTTTTCGAGGACGATATTTTATCTACGGGTTCGACAAAAGAGGATAAAAACAAAATTCTCAGCGTCATTACAGCATGTTTTCATTTTTTACTTTGCACAAAACCTAAAAGAAATGTCAGCAAGGAAATAGCTCAGCAAGATCTTAGCCATAGCTTAGCTTCTGATGTTAAAAGAAAGTTTTCATTTACCGAACAAGAGTTACGTAATTTCACACCAATTGGCATAGATGCATCAATACAGACGGGAAATAGCTTAGAAATGGCATATATGAAACAATTGAGAACATCAAGTTTTGTTAAACGTAGATCACACGATCAACATGATCAGGATCGACATAAAATGACAGGTAATCACAAAGAGAAGTCTTACTCTCCACAGCAAAGTGCAAATGAATTAAAAACTTTACGGCGTATACGAGATATGGCGGCATCTCTGCAGTCCTGTACTGGGACTTTAGAAATGTCGAGAAAATTTAGTTCTGTGGGTGCCGAAGAAATTGAGCTGCAGAGCACAGAGTATGATCGTCCAGGTAAATTAGCACCTTCAACCAAAGACGCACTAATTAGAACGAGTTGTGAAATTCATTCAGAACCAAAAGGAACCACTCCAAAACATTTGAGATTTAAGGAATTAGCTACTACGATACCTTCGTCAGAGGATGAGGACGAGGAAGATAAAGTTGACGGAAGTAAGGTAGTTTTAGGAGCGGACAGACATGCGAATCTCGATTCAATCGAAGAAAATGAAGAGGCCGGTAGTAGTACTGGTAGAGATTTTATGCGTTTCTGGGGAGGTGGAAAAACAAAGAAAAGCAAGAAAAAGACGCGAGTATCATTACGCAATAACTAGATACCCTTTATTTTGGCAAAGACTATAACAAATATTATACGAGTTTACAAACTTATAACCATTAGGTCCTTCGACGACCTATACAGTTAGTACGAGATTGTTACGTTTCCTCAGAACAATAATTGTTTAAGTTTTCGCCCACGAATTGCAATGTTCATTGCCCATTTATATTTTCATTTTCTCCTTGCAATGTACTAAAACATAAATAATAATTCTTTTGAGGAAATCTAATAAACTCATATGAATAGAAATAGCGAGGTGGACCCAGTACAAAGCGGTACAACTAATAACTGTATAAGTTCTAAACATAGATTTTTGTTCTGGGCCCCTGTGTCTGTGCATTCTCTTTGTGTATTTACATAGCAACCACAACATGGGAAACTCCTTGTTTGGGGCTACGAGCGTAGAAAGTTATAACTTGCATATAATGTAGTTAATTATGTAGATTAAAATTGCTTTTTAAAAATATCTATGTTTATCTTCATTATATATGCTAAAAAATATTTCATTATTTTGCAAAAACGACGGACCTAGTGAGAAGACTCAAACGGACTAAGCCCTTTGAGCTAGTGATATAACATAGTGTAGTGTTAGTGAAATAGTGACTTAATTAAATCATAGAACACAAGAACAATGTGTCTACCCCTTAATATTAGAACAAAGAAGTGCAGTGTCAATGGACGCCTCCTTCAATAAACAATGATTTAGCAGTTTAAGTTAGATTAGAATTAGCCTTATATAAGGCTAGATTATAATTAATATGAAGTACCCAATTATTTATTCGGTACATTATATATAACATAATAATAAAAAAAAATTGCAAATACAACGTCACATCGCGTCCTATTTATAATTTGAATAGCATACACTCTATAATGTTTATAAGTGCAAAAATTGTAGAGATAGGTATTAAAATCTCTCTGTTATTCTACCGTGGTATTACCACGTCTGTGTGTCTTTCTCCTCTGTGGGAGCAAGCTGCGCTGTTAAGTTATGATTTATAACCCAACAAATGCCTTTCGTATAGGAATTCAACTTATCGACTTTTGATGTTAGATAAAGATACTAATACATAGGTTACAAAGTCGGTTATTCGTCCGTCATGATATTTACCTATATGTATAACCTACAAGCTATATGTATGTACTTTACGATTGTACAAACTTTATCTAAATATCCACGTTTACGGAGGTGTTAATGTATGCTTTCGCTTTAAAAACTGAATACTAGCGTTGTATTTTGAAGCCGTGTCATACAAAATTATTGTGATTAATCTGCCATGATATTTCAAGATGGTCGTTCCTACCTACTCGGGCGCGCGTGTGCCGCTATTTCCTAATTAACATCAATTGTACACCGGATAGGACACGTGCCAAAATGTGTGTCGTGTCTTTTTAAAGATATTCAGTCATTGTGTGCTGTTCCATTCAGGATAATTGTGAGTTACACATCCGTAATAATCATCCTTGCAGTCGGTAATTCCTACATGCCTACTTTTAACGTAGGCACAAATAGGAAAGCTCTGGATATGAAAATAGGACGAGGTTTTATTATAAACATATTTTTCTGTACATATTTAAGATAACTAGTATTATTTTTTATCATTTACTTTCAAATAATATGATCGCATTCACCGGCAATCCTACTTTGATTAAAATTCGGACTATTCTGTAGAGGTGGTCGAGAAGATGGTTAAAAGTGATAGAAATCAATTTTAACCATGTTTAACTATCTTCTCTTTGTGGTTCAAATCTGAAAATACCACCGGCACGTCTCTTTCTGCCTAATGACAGTAGTGTTATGCGCAGCTCTGTTCTGGTCTGTGCTAAACGAGACATACGTATCTGAGGCATTCCAACTTATTCCTGAAGGGTAACAAAGCATCTGTGGCCATCCTTATGTAAGAATATGATCTTGCCTATAATTGATTACAAATGTAAATGTGCGGCAGTAGTTGTTAACCATCGGGTGGACTGCATACTTCTTCTAAATAATAAAAAAAGGTTGATACCGTTTTTTGCTGCCAGAATCTATACGTATATTCCAGGTGTTAATCAGGATAAATCACTACTTTTTTGACAAAATATCAAAAATAGAAAAGGGAATAAATGCTAAGCTTTCAACAATAACAGTTATATTACAGCACAATGGTAACAGTCTGCAAATTATTTTCAATACCGAGGTTGGAATGAGGATCACGACCAGACACTATTGTTAAATAATTGTGATATCAACGAGGGAAGGCACAGAAAGGTCTCGAATCATTTCTTTGTGCGAAAGTTTTGCAGGGTTGCTCCCGGAAATTTTAAACGACGTGTAACATCAATGTAAATCGAGAATTTTAGATTTATTCCATTCGAATTAGTGTGCAACCTTTTAAATGTGGAAAATCATACACATTTATATAGTAGGTACCTGCTTTGTAGAATGCTCCATGCGTTCGCGTACGTTCGCATGCTTATAAGTTCCGTTAAATTCATGCATTTCATTTCTGCAATCCCAAGAAAGCTGCTCTGCTCCGAAATATTAATAAATTTATGACATTGTTATATAATTCGTAGGAATGATTCCATAATTTTACCATCTCTAGGAAATATGAGAGGCAATTATATATTATATATTTGTGTTTAATAAAAACAATAATTTAAATAAAGAAAGCTAGTAGACTTGTGGAAATTACTGCTAAAATATTGTGCCATTTAATCTAAACCGCAACAGAAGCTAGAAGTCAATCATACATATAATATTGGATTTCGGCCTGTTTTATTATATGCCTGAATACAAAACACAAAAGCCCTACTCAGGTCTTGTAAAGCACTCAGACAGGAATTTGTAACACCATAGTCAAATCATATCGACTTTGACCTCCTCCAAAGACGAGTAACAATAATTTGCTCCTCGTTACTAATGCTTGTTTTTATTAGCAATCGAATGCAGAATTTTAATGTAGAAGTAGGAAGTATTAGTGCGACTGTCCCTTTACTACTGTCGGCATAAACATTGTTGAATTAAAGCCATTCGCTAAGTGGCATACTGGGCACAGTCTCGGTAGTAATATCGGTATTGGCCGCTTCACCCTTTTATTTACCCTTTATGCAATGAAACAGCGTGAGGGACCATGCTTTTGATTTCTTAATTAGTTTAAAAATACCTACGTATCATCCGTTTTAAAGTATAAAATGCTGAAGTAAATACCAATGTATCTATGGATCATTCGCATCTCCATCCCATTAATTGCATCCATCCATCAGCATGCTACTATAATTAATATCTTAGTAAATACCTATAGGCATGATCACTGATAATATTTAATTTTCGATTTAGACGAATAATTTTTAGGGCACATACCTATTCTTGTTTACTAGTCTACACGTATTTGCCTAGTTCAGCAAAAAGTTTTCTTCAACGCTTTATTGGCCCACTGCTGGGCACGGGTCTTCCCTCAGAATGAGAGAGTTAGGCCATAGTCCACCGCACTTCACACACCTCCGAGAACTTTTTTTTAAGAACTGTCTGGTTTGTAGGTTTCCTCACGATGTTTTCCTTCACCGAAAAGCAGTGATAATTAATTTCTTATACGCACATAAATCAGTGGTTTTGAACCTCGGATCTCCCGATCGAGAGGGCAAGTTTCAACTACTTATTAGGCTATCACTGCACTACAAAAAGTTACTAGTTAATTTTAGCTTTAGCATGCAGCTTATAAGATAACTCAAGTACCTAAGATCTGAATTTATTAAAGGGAAACTATATTGTAATTATTTAGTCCACTGATTATGTATATTTGTATATATACGTAGTTTCATTAGCAGAAAAGTACGTTAAGAAACATTGCATCAAAAACTCAACTCAACAACTTAAGTAGGTAAAATACACATTGGTATTTGGCTGGGGGCACGCGGGGCATTGACGTATCATATACATCATAGCTACAGCTTTATGTCAGTTCCAAAAAGATAGATGTAAAAGTGTCAGGCTAGAAGTGGGAGCCGGTGCGCGAGGTCATTTCAATTGAAATCAATTAAAGCAATTGAGTCCAATTGAGCCAGCGGCAGAATCAGCGTCGCTGCCGACGACAGAGAGATTTTATGTGAAGCGCCTACGCGCTCGGTCACATGACTCATCGTGCACATATCTTTATGTGATCACAATGTACCGCACCGAGGATTTTTAATTCCTTAATAGGTACATGGGGATGCTTAAAAGATGTCACGCCATATGCTGGCCTAATGCACAATATGTAGATATTAGATTTCTCTATTTAATTTTCGTTAGTTTTACTTTGGTAAAAATATAAGTCGGTATACTTAAGAACCGAAGGAGACGAAAGGAGTAACACTATATTCATACGTAAAATAAAATACTAGTTTATTGATCGTTTTTTCTTTTAATGGGGTATAAACGGGAAATACCTACTTACATTCAGTTTTGCGTCAACTTTAGGTTCCCACAAAGATAACTTTTGCCTATTTTTTATGATTGAGGTGCTTTTTAAGATATTATCGAAATGATAGTCACTCTACTCATATCTGTCAATAAAATATCTATAACCATTGACACCATGCACCCCACGCTTGTTTTTAAATATTTTTTTTTTTTTTATTCACACTATTATTAATTTATATTCATTGAAATTTTTAACACTATTTTCTTAATTTAAATTCATTTAAATTTATTTTCTATTTTTTAGTTCGGTTTTCTATAAAAAGCGTGTTTTTTAGTTTTTTTAAACTATTATTTATTTTTTAAAAACCTTCGACAAATACATGTACGTAACTGCTTTCAAGATACTAATATCTAATGTCTTTACATCAAAGCTTAACAGTTAGCTTATTAACTCATTGTGTTTATCCTCACAAATCTCGATTTAATTTTGTTGAATATTTACACAAATTTAGCCTTGCATTAATTTGTTTTAAGTGTAGTCGTACAAAAATCTAGGGCACATAGCATTTAAAAATACATAGAGCGGTGTGTACCGCTGTACTTATAATTCCTGTGAATTAAGCCCTGCATGGAATTAAAACAATATTGCGAAAATAGACTTACAATAAAAACCTATCAGGGAACATACTTAAATGTTCCTGTATATTTTGCGTTAACGGGTAGTCGGTAACTAACGATGCGATGGTCGTAATAACTTCCTATCACTCATCTACGTTATAGAATCACGTGCTACATACACTTGTTTAGTGTTTACCTTTGAAGTTGACTTGGACGTAGAAAATGACGTCCAGTATCCTTAGTACGAGTTTATAGTATTTGCTTAAACCTAGTATTGTTGTTATGCTGGAATTTCGTTACGGGACATGATTCGCAACGATGAAATCCGTAGACGAACAAAACATACTGACATAGCTCTCAAAATTAGCAAACTGCAGTGACAATGGGCCGGCCACATCGCTCATAGGACCGTTAACTGATGGAGAAGGAAGGTCTTCGAGTGGCGACCACGTCTAGGCAAAAGGAGCACAGGTCCCCCCCCCACCAGGTGGACAGATGTCCTGAAGAGGACAGCGGGAAACCATTGGATTTAAAAGGCACAGGACCAGTTGGAGTGGCGTCATTTAGGGGAGGCCTATGTCCTGCAGTGGACCTCAAAGGGCTGATGGATGGATGTATTGTTGTTGTTTCTGCTCATACATTGTGTAGGTTATGTTTTCGTTTTCGGTCATAACTTGTACATTGATATGATCAGCGTAACCGAGAATAATACGTGGTTTTAGGAAATAAGATAAACCCGTACTAACGTGGTAAAGTAAAAAAAATTTCGTAGGCAGGTAGAGACCTAGAGAACGTAAAATTTTGTTATAAAAAGTATTAACTACTTACAATAAGTTTATTTCAGATAATCAATATGTTGAACGAATTAACTTTACCAAAGTCTATTGATATGCTATAGTTTAAGGCCATATAATTCATTAATAGGTAAAATGTGTAAACAAAAGTATAGAAAGTATAGAAAAATTTAGAAAGAGATAGAATCCCTCTTAGTTCAATGCTATAGAAACCGCCACTTATTTCTGCCTAAGAACAACAACGTTAAGCGCTGATTCAATTCAGACCCGAAAAGTAATATAGGGATATAATACTTATTTTTCTGGTCTTTATGCTCCTGTCTGTGGCATATGGGGCTGCAGACTGTGTTGGCAAGGTTTCATTTATAACTATGCTTCCATTCCTTTTTCTTTCATCGTGCGTACTCTACATACTTACTCTTTCTCTGTTCCTTTACACATTTGCTCTCGACCGGCTTTCTGTTTTTTATATTTGTTCTACACAACAAGGGTTTAAGTTGTTTCTCGAGTCTTATTCAAGATATAATACTTATCCGAGCATTTCAACTTAGTCTTCACTGGTATAAACTTATCTGTACTACAGATTCTGTAGTCAACCTTAAGTAAACGCAGATAGTTTGATTATCGGTGCTCAAAGTGATATTGGCAATTCACTCCAGTTGACATATCGACTTCACGCTCCGATGCTATGTACTTCAATATTATAAAAAAACACAAAAATAATCTTTTAAATGTTAGTGCAGATTATTTCACCAAAAATAATGATTGTTTTCTACACATAACGCTGCAATAGGATTTTGTCATTTTATGTGCTATATATATTTCTACAAATACATTCCTAAATATAGAACTCTCCTCATGAACTATTCTCGCGACAAGCTGTTATATGAAAGAAAATTGTACGATGCAACAAAAAGTAAATAAAATGTATTTGATTACTACAAATTTTATGTTTTTCTTTTCAGTGCTAGTTTTCATTGAAACAACAACTTGTTGTAATTTTTTTTTTTATATTCTGGCCTTGCTCTTACATAATTTTCTTCATTGTTACCTGTGCTTTACAGATAACTGTTAAATTCGATCGCATAAAATAAATAAAATAAATAAATAAATAAAATTGTATGATACGCTATGTTATGATCTAATGATACAAATTTTTATTATCTCTATTTTTTATCTGATTGAAGTAGCAAACAAGCATGCAGTCCATCTAATGGTAAGTGGTCACTGCCGCCCATCGACATCGGTGAGCAAATTCAAATAGACCATGGGTTCTATCTGGTGTCAATAACAGATGCGTTGCTACTCCCGAGGACTATGATGGTCGCCTCATATAAAAGTGTGCCGGCAACCACACCCTTCTTTCGAAACTCATGAAATGCTTCACTTTGGAAATAGAAACGCAAGAAATGCTTTACTTTGGAAATAGGTGCGGCGGTGGTACTTCCCCGGTCGAACTACGCTGATTCTACCACCTTCTACGAAGCGAATACAGCGAATTAACAAGCTTGGCTGCACTTAAAGTAGGTTACCAACATGGACATCTCTAACTGAGAGCACAAGCACCTTTTTTTTGTTTTCGAGGGGGAAACCTTCAAAAGGTACCCGACGCCGTAGGAGCAACGCAGGGTTATGTGGGATTTTTACCACTAAAACCCCCCCGGTGGCCGTCCTCGGCGCTAAAAAGGAGATCTCCGCTATCTCGAAACAATTTCAAACGGAATCCTTCGAGCGCGTTGCCCCATCGGGCTCCTCCCAGATGGGCGGCTGGGCCCACCGCTCCGTCTAGTCTTTACGATGGTATACGACCACACATACCGTCTTCCTTCCCGGGATTGCCTGACCGAACGGATCGAGCTCCCACTCTAGCCGTCTGCAACCCCGGAAGCCCCTTTTAGTCGCCTCTTACGACAGGCAGGGGACGCCGTAGCCCTATTCTGATCTCGGAACTACAGGGACGGAGAGCACAAGCACCTACCTGAAGTCGTTGACCTCACTAGATGAATAAGTTAATTATTGTCTCTGTCTCATCTCCTCGAAGCCTAATCAGACATAGACAGCTTGCCCTACTATATCTACTTTTAAGCAGCTATAAGTCCCTATGAACATTGAAACTTGCCAAATTAATTGGAAAGATATGTAATAGACGTTAAGATACGGTAATAAACTAATGGTATACGATATTATTTATACAATTTTCAAGATATTAAATACTACCTATACTACCATGTTGGCTTTGGTTTTAGTATATTGATATGATATGACCTTGACATCGCTATAACACCATAAAAAAGTAACATCTGTATTTTGTAGGACAAATAATATATTTTACATGATACCATGTCTACGAAAACGAATATTATAAGGCTTTCTGATATTTGGAAGCAGAACTTTATATCCAAAATATCATCTAAAATTCACATTTTATGGTTGTCGGCGTATTATATGCGATTTTTTAGACCCCGAGAGTAGCAACGCTTCTTTGACTTCAAATAGAGTCCTCAATGAACAGTTGTTCTCAATGAAGTTGATCACATATGTCTATGGGCGACAGTGATTAATATCTGGTGGACTGCATGCTCGTTTGCAGCTTCAATGAGACAAATAATATATCACATGCATTTGAATATAGGAAGTCACCGCAAAATAAAACTTTATCCTTATCAAGGAACGCTGATGATTAAGTTCGTAGCACTACGGCACGACTAATGGCACTACGTTGTTTTAGCTGCACTCTTTAAAATATGTACTGTTCATATATTATCGCACACGTACTATAAAGTACGTGTTAAAGTTATAAAGGTGGTAGAGTAAACGGTTTGACCGCAAACCGTGGATTAATCTTTGATGCTGTTAAGCAGCAAAAATTAGGCAAACCGATTTATATTCTGTTAGGACTTGCCAAGGCCAAAAACCTATGATAATCATAAAAATATTGTATGTAAGCTTTTACATTACTAAAAATTTTGAAATTATATTAGGATAAATGTTATGAAGTTTTCCTTTAACGTTGTTAAATAAAGTTTAGAAGGTACAAATTTGCATTTCTTTTAATCTCATGAATATATTACATATACTTATAATAAATTTAAATTTATAAAGTGAATCCTGCGGTATCGATAGACAACAGCCAATAGACAACTATTTTACATATAAATTATCTTACCATTATGCGCTCGAAACTAATTCTTCGTTCAGTCATTATATTAATACGTTAATGTCACGAATCAAAAACACTTCTTCTTCTAAAGGTACTTAAAAGGCAAATGTACACATTTTTTTCTATTTTGTAAAATATCCGAGTGTTTGTTTCACTTTGTTCACTTAGATACCACTGCGTTAAACATGCGTAAAAAAATTATTCTGTTAACATTCACACATTTTAACTAGATTTAGACAAGATTACTGTTCGACACTTATTAGTCTATTTTCATCAGTCACTGGGATATATAGCCCTTAAATTGAACCACTAAACAACTGAATATTTAGCCTAAAACTTCACTTATTTCACTACAACAAACATAGAGTTACCCGGTGACCTATATTCCCCAGGTAGTGCAGTAAAGTGCGGATGCGTTCAGAAGTGCATCAGAGAGTGCAATTCGTGTTGTCTGAAAGTCACCAATAAGCCCAATGAAGCAGAGATCCCGTTGGCGAGTGCCAGCACCAACCTAAATAGACTCTGATCATCTAAATTGACTTCAATTAAATAACAACCGAAATTGTTGAAATGCGCCATTACTCCCTCGACGCTAATCTAAGTGCCAATAGTCAGGGCGAATGTTTTATTAATAATCCCCAACAACGACTGTTAATTAATAATTAAGCGATGGCGGCGGCGATCGACAGCATCAGTGAGCCTGCGCCGTTGCCGGCGCAGCGCGTGCCAATCGCTTCCATATCATACCAGATAAACAGTGTACAGACAGGTACTATACTGCAATTTATTTTATCAATGGTAAAATCTACATGCTTAAATCTCGTCGGACATAACAATCGATAAATTTCTAATGAGCTCTGTCTTTTCTTAGGTAAGATTAAAATTTATAATGTTTCCCACGGCTATAAATCATGAAACGGACTATGAATGATGTTGATACGGATTTACAATCGAGTGTATAGACTTTCAAAGCAATGATGTGGGCGTTCGCGCCCTACAATACCAGTGAAACAAACAAAATATCGGGTGAATTTGTGGGAATCCCGCATGGTGCTCGGTCGGCGGCACGCAGCAGCCGCGCTGGTGCTACCCGCAGCATACGAGCCACAATGCGAGGGGAACCGCTCGTGCCGGGGGAGTGGCTGGCTCGTCTCGCCATTGGCTCCCGCTCGCTTCGACATCACGGTCCTAAGCGCCCCGCTTACGCATTCCAATATCCCTCTTCGCATCACACACTACGAAATAAAATAGCATTTCCTATCGTGCATTCGTCGAGCTCGGACAGTGCACTCATTGGTGCGAGATCTCTGTACAGCGCCGTATTATGGTAATATAAATTGACCAACCGTGGAGCAAATTCGGTTAGTTCGTTAAAGTTGATTAAAGCCATTTAACCGGGACGGACACGACGAAACGAACGGTGGTAGCGTCGATCACGGGGGCTCGATTAAATGAAGTTAAATTGTTTAATATCGAGTCGATAAACATTCAGTGAGTCGGGTTCGCCGAGCCCGAGGTACGAAGTAGCGGCTTGGAGGCCGCCGCGACGGAGCCGAGCGAGGTCAGCGCGGAGGTAGCGGGCTCGCATCCGCCCGCCGCCGACGGCTACATGTACGTGTGCGGGGACAGCGCCAGTGGCGCCGGGACACGATACGAATGCACCTTCGAACCAGGCGGCGGCATGGAGCAACCGGCCTTTGAGGAACACATGTTCGGCGAGTTTGGGAAAGAGCGGCATGTGCAGGTGGTTGTAGGTGCTGGCGGGGAACTTCAATACAGAGATGACTTACCAGTTTTTGCCACGGCCGGAGAACCGAAGCGAAAGGAGGAACCTATGCTGTTGCAACCCGTGGAGTCTACACCGCCACAGCACACCTCGCACCCACCTCCGCCAACAACAAGTACAAAGAAGAGCGAGAAGAAAAAGAATGACAATAACGGAATTAAGAAAAAGAAAACAAGGTAAGCTATCATTTTATAAGTTAGATAACTAGTAGTATTACTTATAAATTAAAAGTAAGTTATTAATTTAAAAGTGTTTTAAGTTATCTCTAATTAAAGGAAAAATAAGTCGTAGTTCCTATTTTAACGATTTATACTAAATTCTTACATTCAGTTAAAAATATATACGAACTATAGAAGAAAGTATAGATAAATTACATATATATAATGTAGATAGAACTGGCACTGAAATAAAGTTATGTAAATCCATAAACGACATGAAAGATGCAAGGCTACCGGTATAGTTCTCTACGAAATGCTACGTATCTTCGTAACTGTGCTACGCGCTACGAAGACGTTGCGGTTAATCTAATTAAAAATGTTTAATTTTGAGTATTTAATGTCGTAAATTAATTATTGATTATAAATGTATAGTTAATTAACATAGATTCTACGTGTATTTAACTGAATGTATGTCTTTAGCTAAGAATATCAATATTTAGTAGTCTGTTAAAATCCTTTCAGTAATATAGTAGCAAATGTTTTCTTATTATTGTTTGTTCATTATAGACATAGTTCATTATGTATGTATAATATAATAACTATCATTATTAATCAATCTTTTTCTATTAATTCAGGCAAAACTAATACTAACAAAATATTTACCATATACTTGGGATTTCTTTGCTACGTTGATACATGTACGACATTACCTTATTATGTGGTGTTTGGAAACGATATTAAATAAAAGCACAACATATGACATATTTAAATTATATTTAACAGCAGTATTAAGCATTACTAAAGTACCAATTAAAACATTTTAGGTGGTGAGGAAAGATTATTATATAGTTTCAATAGGGCAGAACTTATCAATAATTGAAACCATATTAGAGTCATACAATACTTATATGTATATCAATGGCTGCATGTTACCAGTCTCATTTGTTACTTAGATTTCATCAATTGAAATCTAAGCCACAATAATTAATTATATAGCTAAGCAAATTTTAAGATTACATTGTTTTTTCGGAGCCGTATACCTGCGACATTAAAACCTGTTGGTATGTTTATGGATGATGGCAGGAGGCCCGATGGAGTCACTTTAGTATCATGGAGTCTCGGACGACCCCTGGTATGGGAGGCAAATTGCGTCGACACGTTTGCCCCATCTCAAATAACCAATACCTGTGTGAGCGCTGGGGCTGCAGCCGACCATGCCTAAATTTTGAAGCGCCGCAAATATAGTAATTTATTAAACAATTATTTGTTTGCGGCGCTTGCAATAGAGACGATGGGTCCATGGTCATCTGACATGAACAGAATCATGTCAGATATGTCGACCAGACTTGTTGGTCTCCAGAGTTTCTGGAGACCAAGGAGCTGGTTTGCACGACGTTTAGGCCTCGCCGTACAGCAAGGTAATGCCGTCAGTGTTTTGGGAACAATGACTCACACGGACATTTATGCTGATTTATTTTATTTGTAATAATCAGCAGGGTTAATTTAATTTTAAATATTTAATATTTTTGAATTATATTAGAATAACTTGCATTATTTAATCTCGCGAGACCCTCTGATAAAAGTCGATCTTGCAATTTGACGACCAAAAAAAGGTCGCCAAAACTAGATCCTCCGGCTCCCAACACTAAGTCTTCGAGAAAACTTTTGTTAGCGTGTGGCACGAGAGGCCCTGTGTCTGTGAAGAGCGAGGCCCATAGCACCGCGAGGCCGTAGGCGGAAGCCCACACTGCCCACGACTTACGTTGCCACTGCCTTTAACAACAATCGAAATTATTTTTAGGAAATGGTTACGTAACATTTAATCTTTGCAGTAAGTAAGCCTTCAATTCGTACTGCCCAATCCCTATACTCCTTTAAAAATCTTGTCAAATCCCAGTCTCCACACTTTTTGCTATCTGTAACTTAATTATGTTTACTACTGTCGCTGTATCTAATTATTAAAATCAATTTTCCTTTAACTAAGATAAGTAAGATAAAATCGCCTTCTATATTTCAAAATTGTACTTAGATTGCGTTATTTATATTTTAATAATTCCTACGTAAAAACAATAATAAATACTAGTGGCTAAATAAACATTAGCCATATATTATTAATATGCTAATAAATGTTTACAAAACTTCCAACTATAACTAAGTTTTCGATAAATATCCTTAACTTTACTCAGTATCGGCACGCACCCTCGCTTCACGGTATAACTATTCACTTTGCACCCTATGATCAGTTGCATAACTAACACGATGATGAATCAAAAGCGTCGTACTTAGACAAACACCATATGGTGTGAAGTTATTGACTTAGTGGTTAAAATCATCGTAGTAAAAGCTATGTTACTAATATAGGTATAGGAACATTAATAGAAGTTATAACTTCTAAATATTATGTATGTCGGCATTTGTTTTATATGCGACATCAATATCTTCATAGATGGTGTGGGCGACTATGGGTGTCGTGCAAAATAACAAATCTTGGTGTCAATTCTGTTGATATAATTATTACAAAGACTTTTATCACAAATACAGCACTGAATACATTCAATAGTAATAAATTTTATAAAAGACCGAAACGGAGAGACAGTTCCGTGTTGTCGCTTTTGAGTGACGTTCACAATAATGTGTCTTAGGCTTGGGTAGTTCGCGAACGACCTAGTTCGGAAGAGCGCTCTTTTGAGTGAACTACGCGAACTAGTTAGCCGGGGCGAGAACTACTTCGTTCTGTGATCTAGGAACACTTTTGCCGGACGACCTTTTTTCGTGGTCAAGCTAAATGGAAGGAAGTAGCGAACAAAAGAACGAACTAGTTCATATAGATCTGGCGACCATTTTTGTTTCGTCAAATTTGAATGGAAGGAACTATCGAATTATAGTAACTAACTAGTTCGTATAGATGTAACAATCTTTTTTTGAACGTCAAATTTGAATGGAAGGAACTAGCAAACTAAAAGAACGAACTAGTTCGCAATAGGACAACGAACTAAACTGAGCGCTCCTTTACGCGAACTATTGTGCCCAACACTAATGTGTCTGCCACCCTCGGCTGACTTCACGACTCTGCCAAGACGCGACGATGTGAAGTTAGCACCGCACGACGCGCCTTTCCGCTTCGATTCAAAATAACCGAATCCGACATGTATATTATTTGCTCAAAACATAAAGACCGAAACCAAAACATTACTGATTAAAAATTATTTAAACTCTCTTTAATCCTAATTGTGCTTGGGTTAAAATTGTTGATAACACTAAACGGTGATAGAAACCTGTATAATTTAACGAAAAAGGAACCGTTGTCACATCGAATTTGGTTTAAAGTAGTCCATGAATTTCGATAGATGAGTTTGAATACCGGTTGACATAATATGACCAAAATCTCTTTAGTAGCGGCAACGCATCTGTGATTACAATTAAGTAGTAATATAAGTACTAAATACATAGATTTTATTCTATTTATCTAGCTCTAAGTTGACTTTATAATTTTTTCTTTGAAAGCGTATAAAGATAATTTCTTAGTAGCAAAAAATGTATTGATCACAATGGGCCCATATCGGTAGGTCTGATCTCGATAACTCATGATAAATAATAACTAACTATATGTCTAGTTTGAATAGCAATTTTCATTGGCGAGCATGCATGCATTGCTTTTCGGATCTTCAATTTTTAAAAATGTGCCTATGGGCCTAGTGCTCTTTTTTATTTACGTCAATGCCAAGATCAATCCACTTACCAACATTATAGATCTGGACCTTTATTTGACTGGTTACTACTAAACACCCTCATTCAGCAACAAGTAAATACATACGCTCCACCTTAAGATAGGCTTCTTATACAACAGATTACATTAATTATATAGTCACTTGATGCTGGCGACTCCCCTTAACTTATGAATGGCGTGCTTCGAGGTTAATTACCCGTATGGCCGCGGGGAGTCAATTGCCTTATCGTCGCACCATCTAAGTTCAGACGGAAGGGATCTTATTACTTGATGACAATCGCGAGAAGAAATTTCTGAACATTAATATTTTATGCCTATGATATGTTGAATATATCACATAGAGAATATAATGAAGAGTTGTAGCGACAATGCGGTTTTTGTTGAATATTTTTGCCTATATAACTGCTTTGCTACGAACTTCTGATACATGTTGCAGGAAAATTTCAAGTCTCTGAATGTTGGATATATAAGGTTTTATATTTAACCATGAAGGTACATAGTTGTTTCAGTAAGGATTCTTTTAGGCTAAACCAACGCCATAAACATAGAAGTAGGTACATATATCTTTATACTGTTTATAGACAGTAGTACCTACCTACCGTAGTAGTAGGTAACGTGTAATAAAATCTGTTTTTAAATTCACTTTTCATACCATATATCATGGTGATGTAATAACGATTTGCTTTAAAACGATTCTGAAATTTATTAAGTAGCTTCATGTTATTTTTGTAAAGAAAAACACTTTCATACCAATATACCGAAAGCGCGAAAATAATTATTATTTTAAGAGGCGGAAATCATCTAGATCGGGAAGCCAGGTATTGCATAACACTAGAAAAACAAAAGAGTTGTAAAACAATTAATAATGTGCGAGTCCCGCTACACCTTTTAACTGCTGTCAATTGGCAGGCAATTAGATGCCCACGCGCTCTAGGGGTGAATTTCGTTTCACGCTCAATCAATTTCTGCGCGTGGCCCGCAGCCATATTGCACGCGTCAGATGGTGGATGCGCTGCCACTCCGATAAGAATAATGAATAAAATATTTTCGAATATGCATTTAAATTAGCCGATTGGCATTTAGATCGCTTTTATTAGTTCGTGCTGACATTAACAATTCGATGGCTTCTCCGCGCTTAGTACGATTTTTTTTGTTTCCTCTAAATAATCATTGTTTACGTTTTGGCCCATGTATGTAGATTTCAAGTTTATGTATTTTTTCTCGACTATCTATACCTTGCAATACTATATGTTTTGAGGAATAGGTACTTATCTAAATTCGTACTAACGGCACTAGTGTAGTGTTTAAATTATCAGTTTTTAATAAATATGAACGAAACCTGCATATATCTACCTATGTGCACTTATTTTTTTTTTGTTTAAAGTACCTATTATTATATGTTTCTACGAATAATACTTTATATTTGTCCCCAGGACTACGTTTACTGCATATCAGTTAGAAGAATTGGAGCGAGCATTTGAGCGGGCACCTTATCCAGATGTGTTTGCGAGGGAGGAATTGGCTCTTAAACTCAATTTATCGGAATCACGTGTACAGGTAATTAATTATACGCATTACAGATTTAAATACATAATACAATTAAACTTGTTAAGCAACATCTATTTTATTTATTTATTTATTTTATAATTTTTGAACACAAACAATACATAAAAAAACAGACATTATAAACTTAAGCACAAAGGACTATTATGTTTAACAATTATCTCTTGCAATTTTATAGTGTATTAGTGTATTCGCATTTTAAATCTTTGTGTTGATATAATATACTAATAATGATTAGATATAAAAAGATGTTATGTTGGTAATCATGCAAGTTTTTAATTGTACCTACCATTTTAGATAAAAACTAAAATGTATTTTGTTTTAATAGGTTTGGTTTCAAAATAGAAGAGCTAAATGGCGTAAGCGAGAACCTCCGCGCAAGACTGGATACATCGGATCAAGTTCGCCTAGTTCCACCACACTAGGTGGTGGCTTTTCCGGAATCGGCGGCAACCTTCCCGCTTTCCCTCAAAATGGACTGCCCGCTCCGGCAGACTCCTGGTCCTATCAGCATTCTTATGAACTGTCCTCCCACCATCTGCTATCATCGGGAAGCAGCGGATACCCTGGCTTCAATACCCAGCCTGCAGCATATTCCTATACTACTGTTCTTAATGGTCACGACGGACAGATGTTTGCGCCCCGACATTCTTATGAATTTGGGGAGGGCAGTCCGCCGCCTCTGGGAGTTCGCGACTATCCAATGATCGCTGCTCATTCACCTCAAATGGAATCACACGGCCACGATGACAAATTGGAATATCGTGGCCATGAACACGAGGATAAATACACGGCGTGTGCACTGCAAGAGGAGCCGCCCCGTTACGCCCCACCTTCAGAGGAATACGACAAGTGCGCCATGGTGGCTCACGAGAAGCACTATGAGATGGAGCGCCACTCCGACCTGGCGCCTCCCGTCGTCGTCAAGATGGAACCCAGCCCTGGGCAAGCCTACACGTCACTGCCCCCTTTTTTGAATTGAAATACTCCTTTTCGAAATTATCCTAAACTTACGATTAATTTCGAAAAGGAGTATTCGGCAATCAAGAACGTACTTTTAAGTACTTGTTCAAAAAGTATTCTGGGTTTTTCTATCTTAAAATGATATCTTGTTACGCGATTTGGTTTTACTTCTTGTACAAGTTGGTATTACTTTTTAACCAACTTCCCAAAGAAAAGAGGTTATCTATTCGTCACGTATATTTTTTTATTATACAGGTTTAATGTGTAAATTAGGAAAGTGAATAAAGCCTCTACCTAAATGCGCCTCCACCGTATGTGCCATAAAATGTCAGGCACTTTTCCTGTCGCGTGTGTCGCCCGCTCGCGGCATCTCACCCCACCCATTAGGTAACTACTTCAGCTTTTTTGCGTTAAATAGGTATGCGTATGAAACCATGGGATGCGAGACGCGTGCGGGTGTAGTGCGCGTGCCGACGTACACACGCGGGGCAGGAAAAGCTCTCTAATGTGACAAATATTGACAGATTCATACGGCGAAGGCGCCATCTACGAACGTTTGTAAACAGTTCTCTTGAATCGTTATGTAATTGTAAAGTTCTACAGTTAGCCTCTTGGCTATATGCAAGCAGCTGATACACTCCTATCTCATCTAGAACAGTACCATAGACCGGTTTCCAACTGCTTGATGTGTATATACATAAATGATATGGTTGTAAAAAATAAGGTAGTTCTTACAAATTGAAAAACATATTTTTATTAGTACGTATTAAAAATAAGATAAAAATATAGGGTAAATAATTTGAAGTTTAGAAATAAAAAAATAGATTATAGGTTCTCGCTTTTTTACACTGACTTTTTTTGACTTTTAGTTAGATTTAGATTGAGTTGAAGAAGAGAACGTTAATAAATTGCTTAGTTAACTGAATCGCATACTTATGAAGTGTAAATTACTTCTAATTATTAATTTGAGGTAGGCTATTAGGCATAGCTCCTTAATAATATGTTAATACCAAATTAACTGTGGGTTCGTCAACCATGGATATAAACACCATGTACAGATCCATATTATTAGTTAAAATTTGACACTAATATATTGGCCTAGATGGAAGCAACAAAATTAGGTTGAGATCTCTTTCTTATAAATAGGAATTGTTTATAATATTTTCTCTATTCTCTGCCTACGTATTTAAAACCATATATGAATTCTATACCTTTATAGAATATATCGCGTGACAGGAAAAACTCACTAACTACTTACAAAATATGCAACATGAAGTTATCAGCATTTAATAATATTTTGATCCCAAAATTTCATTTATATGAAATGTCCTGAAGTTATGTCAATAAATAAAATATCGTACAGGTTATTGTATCCATATATTATTTACGTAATAATAATCTTCATTAAATAATCTTCATTAAAAATCGGAACTATAGAATTTTGTAGTGAGTTTTTCTTGTCACTCGACGATATTTAGAATTAATGGAAAATAAATGTTACGTTCAATTTCGTGCATTCCTTGTGCCTTACTAATGTTAAGAGTAATGTTACTTATTTGATGCTAAGGTTTTAGATAAATGTATTCTACGTTCTCGTAACCCATTGTAAATATACATGGCATGTTATTTAAATATCTTTTAGTATTTAATTTTTCGGATTTCATTTTTTTGTAATGAACTTATTAGTTTCGCTAAAACTATTTTAGTCTATTTAAAATAGTGTAAATATTTGAAGACCGTTTTATTAATAATAAGTTTTACTGATTTTTAAAATTTTATTTTTAAGCATCTGACTCGAAGGACCAACTAACATTTAAGGATAATTTTAAAGCAAATGTACATATAAAAAACGTGAATGCTATGTGCCAAATATTATATTTTTATAACCCTAAATTGGGTGTATTAATTAGGTTACTAGTTAAGCATAATATGATGCATAATGTTTACTTTATTCAATGAAAATTTATTCCAAGAAGGTACGACTTTGTTTTTCACTCAGAAAAATAAAAGGAAAAGAAGTGCAGTCTTTTTGGATTTTAATCGTTGTTGAATTAAGGTATACCTAAAAGTTTTGTCTTGCATTATTCAGGCTAGACTCTTTATTAAATAATAAATGTATATTTGCCACTAATTCACAATGCAAATGCAGATAATGGCTTTTTTAAGCAGGGTACCTTGATATAATATATTTTCACATTTACTACGAAACAATAGCATGGACATAATGCAAGTTTATATAAGGATATTTTTGAAAGCAATATTATTAAGTAGTATTTAAGCGGAGATATTATTTTAGATATATTTGATAAGTTCTTTTGGGATAAAGCGAAAGAAAATAATATGATATGTGCTTATTCATGTATTTTATTTTTGAACCCTAATTTTCGTACACATTTCCACAAATTACATTTACAAATAGAGAATATCATTAGATAACAAATTAATTATACCAAAGGCTTTGCGTCCGGTAATAATAAAAAATAAGACAACTTTTTTGCATCAGATAAACTCATCAAAAGTAGCATCAAAGGTGGCATCTTGTTGTTAGGAGTTACTATTCAACATGATCCCACCAAAAATAAAGGTGACATGATTTTTTTTCTACAACAAAAAACTTCAAACCTCATGTCCCACAAATGCTATTTTGGCGTTTTAGCATTATTTCCCTTCCACTTTCGATACATTTAGTTAGTTAATATACGACTATATTAAACAATTTTGCTGAATCGGGGGGATAAAATCCTCAGACTCCGCTTTTTGTTGCTTATCCCATACTCCGTCCCCACTGAAATGATGTTTCTTCTCTATTTCATACAAAACCAGGCTCAATATCTGATCATCAGTGAGCAAGTTGTAACTCAACAAGTTGAAAACAGGATCCAACTGAATATTGTAGGTATCATCAGAGCTTCGTTTTTTGTTTTTGTGTTTGTCCCGTTTTCTCAATAAGAATTCAATATAGTGCTTTATTTCCGACCTGAAAGTGATAAATACATTACACAATTAAGTCTTTGTCAAATTAATTAATCGGATCTTATTTGGATTTATTAGAAAGTATGTTGCCCAAAATGGTTGTTAATGTCAATGTGGAGTCTGAAGATCCATTCTCCTAGACTGTCTAAGCCTATATTATTAATAAGCCTATATATATTACAATACTGTTACTATGTTTTTTTAAAGGTAGTTGAACTGTTGTTTGGCACTGGAGGCAACACCACCATGTCAAACTGTCACTTTACATAAACCTACTCTCATGTGACTTAAAGTATGGAAGAAAGTGACACTCCTTAAGACTATCGACGCACTTGAACAACGTCAGTTAGTACTGAAATTCTATATGGAGTTCAATTATAGAAGCCCATACGAGGCAGTTGCAAGTTACCATCGGGTGGATTTTGTCTGCTTTAGTAATATAAAACATTCTTATAAATAAGACAACTAAGAGAAGTACTATCGTAGAGTACAGATGGTGTGGTAAATTTAACTTAAATTATCATTTTATCGCTACGTTATCTTTTGTTAACAGATTCCACCTATACCGCCGTCCCAGTGTTGTTAACAAGTAGCAAAATCAAAATATTATTTGTAGTCTACCCTCATGCTCATTACTTATGAATGTTTTTATTAATCTTAAGTTCTCATATAAGTGAATTGTAAACAATTCTTTTGAGAATAAATGATCTTTAAACATATTTAAATGTAATCTACACTAATAATATAAAGAGGTAAAGTTTGTAACTTTGTTTGTTTATAAGGGGGTAATCTTCGGAAATACTGAACCGGTCATGGAAATTCTTTCAGAATCAGAAAGCTACACCATTTAGGAGTGCTATAGGGCATATTTTATTACGATTGAAGAATATATAATTAACGCTCAACGTAGTGGGCACGGTTCAGCTAGTCCAATATTTACCTATTACTAGCTGACCCGGCGAACTTCGTTCTTAGGTGGGACGAAATCTAAAATTATCAGTGTTCCTCTACTATATTAAGTATGCATTTATTATAAGTACATAAAAACCTATTGAATCACTCTATCTATAAAAACACCAATATGTTGAAGTTATAAAAATCCCTAAAAAATCCCCATCCTACTTATTTATCCCCTAAATTTGGGGGGGAAAACCCCTAAGTAGGAATCCTGAAACGGAGGGACATTCCGTGTTCCCGCCGTTTTCCAAGTGACGTAAACTTTTATTGTCTATGCCACCCTCGACTGACTACACGATTCTGCCAAGAAAAACTCTGCGACGAATAGCAATTAGCACAGATCAACGCGCCTACGTTTCTATTCAAAATAACCGGATCCGACATATATACAGCTATAGCTGTTAAATTACTTACACTGGGTATAACAAAAGATGGCAGTTATTAAATATAACATTGTCATCAAAAAACTGCTTCAAGTACTGAATATTTTCATCAATAGCATTCAGTGCAGTATGGAGCCAGTACTTGTGTTTTCTCAGTTTAGGCAAAATTATTTCAGTCAGTTCTGATTGAATAAGACTGGTGTTGCCATTTGTATTGTGTAATTTTATTTTACTTGCGTCGAGTGAAGAACTTATTAGTACAGCAATATCTCGCCCACATGCCTTATTTCCAAAACTATTTATATAACTGAAAATTAAAAAAAAATCGTTTTATTCAAAACAGCTTCAAGTATTTCTGATGGTATGAAAAAGGATTAAAAAATAGTATTTTTACACAATTAAACAGATATTTGCATGCAGTCCACCTGAAGGTAAGTGGTCGCTGCCGCCCGTGGATATCTATGGGCAACTTTATACAGAACTATTCTGTATATTCTGTAGTCAGTAATAGATGGGTTGCTACTCCCGACGCCTAAGATGGTCACCTCATATAAAAGTGATACCATATGATACCAGGTGGTAGAACCAATGTAGTTCGACAGGGGAGGTACCACCGCTACACCTATATCTAGCGTGAAGCATTTCCCGCGTATCCATGTAAGAGTGTGGTTGCCGGCACACTTTTACATGAGGCGACCATTTCAGTCCTCAGGAGTAGTAACGCATCTGTGTTTGACTTCAGATAGAACCTATGTTCTCTATAAAGTTGCTTACAGATGTAAATTGGCGGCAGTGACCATTTACCATCAGGTGGACTGCATGCTCGTTGTCTCCTTCAATATAATAAAAAAAAAGTGAGCCAGCAACCACACCCTTCCACCGAAACGAAAAACCTGCTTCACGCTAGAAATATAAAAAAAACGCTTTCTACACTCATAGCCCCACAGTAGGATTTTCTCCTGTGTCGTGGGTGCCATGGACACACACAAAGACGAATACACAAACACCCAGACCCAGAACAAGAATCTAAACTCATCATTCAGATACCTGTCTGGCCGGGAATCGAACCCGGGACTCACTGCGTGTCAGACCGGTACGGTAACCGTTGCGCCACGCGGGTCGTCAAAATAATAGAATAGAATAGAAATAGGTGTAGCAGTGGTATCTCCCAGGTCTTTTTTCCCAGGAACTTTTCTCGTTCTATCACCACGAAAAAGTATAAATAGCCAGTTTTGTCTTTTTATATATTACCGGTATAAGAAAGTAATGTACTTACGAATTAAATATTTGGTTCGATGCCACTAAATGGTTCAAACTATAACAATGTTTCTTGGCCTCCTGAATTTTTTCAAGGCGGCGCAAAACTTTGACTTTATGCACCACCATTGAAAGCACCTAAAATATTATAAAATACTACTGTACTAAGAAAACACATTAGTATTTATATGCTAACATTTTTTAGATTTTACTCATAAAACTAAGGATGTTTTTAAATATTAGTATTCGCATTCGCAAGAATTGTGAGAATGTTTTGCGAATATTGAATTGCAGTGTTTTCTTATGTGCGTATTATGTAATTAATTTCTAATTATCACTGCTTTTCGGTGAAGGAAAACATCGTAAGGAAACCGATACACCCGAGAGTTCTTAAAAAAAAAGTTCTCGGAGGTGTGTGAAGTCCACCAATTCGCACTTGGCCATCGCGGTAGACTATAGCCTAAACTCTCTCATTCTAAGAGAGCCCAGTAGTGGGACAATAATGGGTTGTCGAGAAGAAGTGTTTTGCAAAAATAAGGTCGCCAAATTTATACAAATGTAACTCGACTAGTTTGTCAACAAAAAAAGGTCACCAAAATTTATAACCTCTGGCATTCTACACTAAAAACAAGAAAAAAAAACAAATTTCGCATACACACCGTAAGGATTATTCGCATTCGCGAATGTCAAATAAAAAATAAAAATACATACTCTAGGATTAGAAAAAAGAACCCTGTATTCTTTTAGTGTAGAGAGATGTTGCAGACGTTCCCGTACGGTTTCAGGCGCCATGCAGTAAACTCTCATACAATGTCTTTGAGCCTCATTATTTATATTATATTCCTAAAATAAAAAATATCGCATATTAACTTATACGAATTGGTATCAAAGCTCAGTATGATTTTATCTTAATTATAATCACGTGACACAAATCATCTGAATACAGACAACTTAATATTAGGTACTATGTTATTCAGATATAGTAAGCAAAAAGTTATGTAGATAGTTATGTAGTATAATTATTAGAGATGAAACGGATAGTGGTTTGGCCGGATACCGGATACCGGTTATCCGGCTAGCCACGAGGCCGGAGCGCCGAATATCCGGCTACCGGATATTCGGCCCTTTATCAATTCAAATCAAACTGGTCGTGTAAACATTATATGGCGCAACCAATTTGATTTGTAACGAATGAAAGAAGATGAAACTCGACCCAACTTCATTCCCAACTTCAACGTGAAGCTCATGACGTTTTTTGGGACTCTTTCAATGAAGTGGCAAAGGAAAATAATAGTAGTAGTTGTCGTGATGAAGAAAAACAAAATCCAATTGCGAACGAGATTGACTTTTTCTTAAGAATGTCTCAAATCGACTGCAATCACGACCCATACACTAAATATACATTTGGTGGTCAGTAAATTCCATTCAGTATCCTCAATTGGCTAAGTTTGCTAGAATTTATCTTTCAACATCTAGCAGTAGAGTTTACAGGGAAAGGCTATTTACAGAAGCTGACTGGTACACGAAGACAAGCGGAGTCGCCTTTTACCAATAAATGCCTGAAAATTTGGTATTCATTCACCACAATTTGCCATTCGTTAATTATTATCAATACTAAATTAATTTATGAAACAAACATTTACTGTGTGAAACAAACATTTTTTGATAACCATATTGCTGTGTGATTTTCTATATGTAAAATAGTGATCGGTTTTTTTTTATTTTACTATTCGGTATCCGGCCGGATAGTGCTCTTCTATCCGGTATCCGGCCGGATAGTGAAAACAGGGCCGGATACGCCGGATACCGGATAGTTACCGGATATCCATTTCATCTCTAATAATTAAGATGTATTTTGTATACTTTTACTTGATTAATGTCACATAGTAACAATTAAACGTCATTATAAAACGAAAGATATACCACATAGCAGCACAAGCAAAAGCAAGTTTATACCTACAGTTGTACACTTTTAAATTCAATCTTTAATATTACCAAACATATAATAAAAGATTTAGTCAATTTACCTCAAGAATTTGTTTTATTTCTAACAGCGAATTGTAATTATTCTTTAGAATTGCAGGTTCTAATCTTATAGCTTCTCTTATATCTACACCAGCTAATGAATCAACCTTTTCTAAAATAAGCTTAGTGTTGACTGGATCTGATGAAATTATGAAACCATTTCTTCTTATACATGGTACATCAAATTTGATTTCATTTTGTGCTAAATTCAATGCTTCTTTTATATCACACATAGGTCTATGTTTCAACGGCAAGTAATTCCTGCAATATTTCTTAAACTCATCTTCTGTCACTGACAATCTCCAGTGTAGGTATTGTTCCAGGACATATACTCGGATGGTCACTAGAAAATAAAGAGTAGTAGAAAGTTATGCTTTATCGGCAAAAACAATGAAATACTTTTATACTTGAAAACTAATTTTAACTTTAAAGGTTTATAGGAGCAAGTATTTTCCTGAAATAAATTTTATATGTAAAATTGGCGTGCGCAATTATGTCTCACACTAAAAATATCTTACATTGGCTTGTTGGTATGCATTGTTCCAGGCTAAAATAAGCCAAATCTCTTTACTTTTGAAAAAGATGCATTATGACATTTTTTTTGTAAATATATATGCAAGAAACAGAATACAGAGACATTGAATTTTTATTTTTATTATGTGTATGGATCTCTTACTATAAATTCAGTTTCAACAAAATAAAAACATTTTTAAAACACAACTCTTTTCATATTTGCAGTGCTGCAATGCATTTTGAACAACTTTATTGCAAACTCGTGTTATAGATATGTGTACTTTGGATGAGTTTGACTACATATTTGGAGTCTTTTAATTGCATGATCAAGAGTCATTGTTTATTAATAAAAGTAATGATATATTACAGTATTGCTTCTTACTTACAGATTGATGTGCTGGAATCTGGAAATGATTCATGGTTCTTTTGGTTCCCTGGCCATTCTGGGAAACAATCGTGCAGGACACTGGCCAATTTGAGATCAGAATGTAATAGCCCTTCCTTTTTTAACTGGCTTATCGTCCGAGATCTTACAATAGTGTGGTATCTAAATCAGAAAAGAATTTGAATAAAGACAAGGAGAGTAGATCAATTTAGTAAGTGGAAATATAAAAAGCTATCTATATAGAAGTAATAAGTGATCTAAGGTTTCATTATAAAAAAACATATAAAGTTATTTTTCCACTATATTTGCACACTAACTGCACTCTGTGCACCTGTACTTTAAGATGACAGGCACATCGCTAGAAACATATCTGCACATTAATGTTCCATGGTGGCAGTGTTGGAATATATTTTATTGCACTCTAGAAATCTATAACTTTAGGGCCGGCGCACATATGACGGAGCGCAGCGCAGCGCATGCCCGCGAAATTTTCTTAACGAATCACACACTAGCCGAAATTCGCGCTAATTACTGGGAGAATGCGCGCGGATGCGCGCGGGTGCGCGCGGATGCGCGAGCATGCGCTGGAATATACTCGACAAACGGTCGTCATTCGTTTTTGCGTGGCACAAGTATACACGTGTTGACAACAAAATGGCGGCTGCTGCCTTTGGCGTCGCTCCGGCGAGCCCAGCGGCCAGCGGCGACCGAAAGCGGACGCTCGCGGAGTAGCGCGTCGTGCGCGCGCGGTCGCGCTCCCGCGCTACCTTTCGCATGTGGTCGCTTCCATGCTCCTCAGAAATAAATTGCTGTTATTTAATTTTGGATATTATTTCTAAAGAGACAATGACGATAATAGTTTGACAGCAAAAAATGCGCTGCGCTGCGCTCCGTCATATGAGTGCCGGCCCTTAGAGTTTGTTTATCTAATCTTTCAGTAACTTAATTGCATTTTCCACAGGCCATATGGCTTGTAGAAAAATGACTGTATAGTAATTGAGGATGATATACAATACGCATACAATATGCATAATATAAATAAGCATGAATAATGCAAATTTGTGAAACACATACATACATACAGAGAAGTTTTTCAGATTTGATATAGTGAATATTTACTTCTTTTTGACCTGCTTATAACATAAAAAACTGATAAATTTAGCAAAAATATTTTCAATAATCTATACATTTTACAATAACTTTTGAACATCACCTAATAATATGTTCCGGAGCAACAGTCAAAAACCCACATTCCTTCAGTATTTCTCCATAGTTATCCATAGATATGGGGTTCATGGAGAACAAGTGTGGGTTTTCACATGCTTCCTGTGGTGTGATACCAAACTTCCGCAGTATCTGTAAGGTGCTCTCCAGTTGTTCCCAGCTCACTGTGTCTAGGTTTGGATGTTTCTTTTTTAATTTTGGTAGTGCATCTTTAGGTATAGATTTTCCTGAAATAATTTGTTTTATAAATAGTTAAATTCAAAAGCATAATCATATTAATCATACTAATATTATAAAGGCGAAAGTTTGTGAGTGTGTATGTTTGTTACTTCACGTCTAAACGGCTGGAGCAAAATTTGGTAGGGAGTAAGCTGACACTCTGTATTAATATTGACATATAACTTTTTATTCTGGATAAATATCTTATTCCCACTGGACAATCAATACATCGATTTTTATAACGCGGGCGAAGCTGCGGGGTTCAGCTAGTGCAATATAAATTAAAAACTGCTGTAATTAAATTTTAAAAGTGGAATAATGTATGTGGTTTAACCTGGGAGATACTACTATTACAACAATGTCGTGCGGGAAGCAGTTCCGGTTGTTCAGTGGAAGGGACTAGACTGGCTTTTCGGATTTTAGCTCTTAATTTCTGGGATAATAACGCATCTGTGATCAGCTTTGGAATAAGGTGACCAACAGATAGGCTTGCTTGCTTATTTGCTTTTCAATATTTTAACAAAAAATGAATGTCATGTCTTTTTATTAGGTTACAAATATATGTAAAGTTACCGGTAATTCGATGATAAAAGTCGAAAAATGGTATTCCATGACTTTTTCTGACTGTACAGTATTGCAGACACGGAATGCAATGCTGTGTAGCAAGCAGTAATGGAAAAAATCGCTTGATTCTCATTTTTTCAATGTGCCTACTTCACAATCTGCTCATATTATTACGATATCAAAATGCATATAAATAAGAAATGCAAATAACAAATCATTGTTTACAATTTACATAACCTTTAAATATGGAAATGGAAAGACTGTGTTTGTGACACATGACAGTGACAATTTTTATTGACAATTTGACATATCGAATTTTTAAACGTTTCCCGTTTTTTTTTCATAAAGCAATAGTCAAATTAAATGCTTTCAACGTAATTTGAGTGAGGGATTGCACAAGTGTAGTCAGTTTGATCGTATGCAGTTTGGCTCGAGTTGGCACACACACAATTTGGCTCGAGTTGGTGACGACCAAGACTTACTAAGCACACTTATCATAATCGAATAGTAAGTTTCGATTTTTTGTTTTTGTGCGATGTGCGAAACGCACATGCAATTAGTAAGACTAATTTTAATTTAAGGTTTGTGACGAAGACAATACCTGTACAGACGTAAGATTTTTAGCAAAAGCTTGATTAACTATGAATTTAAGCATACGATCGTACGCCGCTTGCTAGTGAAGTGCATATCAATTTCTTTAACATTACGTACGCCGCTTGCTAGTGAAGTGCATATCAATTTCTTTAACATTACAAAACGTTCACATTCAAAGCATTCTTTTTTGTAAAATATATTTTTCCTTTGAGACAAAAACTATTTTAAAATATTTTATTAAATTGAAATAAAAACTAAACTTAAATAAAAAAAATTGTTTTTATTTTTATACATTTTATTAGAAATAACAGTTACAGCGTTTATTGTGACGTTTGCTTTCTTACCGAATGTAAAATGTTTAAACTACCAACTTACTTGGAGTACTCGGGTATACTTGGCATTTACTTGGTAGCACGTTTTATCTACACGAATCAAAGAATTATAAACTTCTAGCTCTATGCGACGTTTAATATTTTATGCCTCCTCTACGCTGCTCGCAAAGTTCTTCGGCAAAGTACTGAATAATCTTTAGCTAAAGTCCGAAGTGCCACTCTACGTCACCCGTTCAACTTATATAACGCGATAAGCTCATTCATAGTAACTTCGTGCTTTTTGACTCTGGCACAAAAACAGACAAGAAATGGAAATCGCTCAAGGTGAGGTGAATGAGGATTTCTGCACTATCATGTTCGTCTAACATCGTCCAACTTCGCGAGCAGTGTAGTGGAAGCAATACATACTCGCATTATTCTGAAAGTTACTCGGGTGAAATGGCTGAATGTTGACGAGTTGCATAACGAATAACTAAAATAACCAAGTTGAAGTTACATCACTAGTGATAACACGAAAGTTTTTGTGATTGAATTGAATTGAAATGTCGTTCATTTCCACAGCATTACGATTACGTTCTTGTCGTGTCATAAAATTTAAATTGCCGGCTAGTGCTCCATTATTAGTAGATAATTTCGAGTACGGCAGACGCCTGCACAGCCGCTCATATTCACTAACACACAAAGAAGCACCTAAAAAGATGGCAGAGACTTTGTTTACAAAAATATTTGCGCACGTAGAAAAAAATAAGGCATCGTATAAGAATTTATTAAAGGAGGCTGTGGCAATTCCGTCTATATCGTGTGATGTGAAACACCGCGAAGACTGTATTCGTATGGTGTACTGGATGCAGGAGAAATTGAAGGAAGTTGGCGCAAGGACAGAGCTCAGAGAAATTGGCAACCAAACGATAGATGGCAAAGAAGTGAAATTGCCGCCAGTGTTAGTTGGTGTTCTAGGAGATGTATGATAATTTAAAGTTAAAATCTATTTAATGATAGTGACATTAATAATAATTTAAATAATTAATAATACTGGCTTTGAAAAACGATTATATTAAAAAAAATCAAATGCATAATCTACCAATCTGCCAATGTGAAAAATTATTTAATTTTTTATATTTATTCAGGATCCGAAGAAAAATACCATTTGTATTTATGGGCATTTGGATGTCCAGCCTGCGTTGAAGTCAGATGGGTGGGCGACAGATCCCTTCGAATTGGTTGAGCGTGATGACAAGCTGTATGGTCGAGGCTCCACTGATGACAAGGGTCCCGTGTTGGGCTGGCTCCATGCAATTAATGCTTACAAGGCTGTTGGAGAAGAGGTAATTTTTTTAAATATCTAGGAATTATACATATTTTTTATTTAGATTTTTTTGCACAAATTTTATACATTTATATTATTATCGTCATTTAATTTCATCTAGTCATTCAAACTTACTTGTTTCATGTTAATTTGTAACTGGCACTAACAATACGTTGTATTTTTAAATAAAATATCTGAGTGCCCATTATTTATTAAAATGTATCAATTTCGCAATAATATTAGTCAAAAAGCATAAATTATACATCTGTAAAAAACAGTCACTAAAATATATGGATATATGGAATGGAGTATATGGAAAATCCAGCGATCAAATCAGATTTATCTATTTTAGTTGCCAGTGAACCTGAAATTCATATTTGAATGCATGGAAGAGTCTGGATCAGAAGGTTTGGATGCGTTGCTCATTGAACAATTAAAGCCTGAAGGGTTCTTTGATTCAGTGGACTATGTGTGCATATCCGACAATTACTGGCTGGGAACCACCAAGCCCTGCATCACATATGGTCTGCGTGGCATCAGCTATTACTTCCTAGAGGTGGAATGTGCGAAAATGGATCTTCACAGCGGTGTATATGGTGGCACTGTACATGAAGGTATATCATAAATTATGATAATATCCAAGTTTGTTTTTAGTCTAAGTTTTATTAATGTTATAAATGTGAATGTTTGTAAGTATGTGTGCATCTTTTTTACTCATTCGAGTAGAATTACAGATTGCATTATGTTAAAATTTGTCACACAAGAGTTTATGACTAAATATAGAATACTCATTACAATGGTAAAAGTATTCAAAACAGACTAAGCCCACAAAATAAGCTAGTATAATATTTGCTGTGCCCACAAATGAAAATAGTCATCGGTAATATAAATATATATTTTTAGCTATGTCGGACCTAATTTATCTGATGGACCAACTGGTGGATAAGAACGGCAAGATCCTCATCACTGACATATACAAATCAGTAGCCCCATTGACAGAAAATGAGAAACAACTGTACAACACCATTGATTTTGATCCAGAGGCATACAGGTAATGTATCAATAAATTTTCTTAATTTAATGATTTAAAAAAAATATTCAAATATTACGAATCATTGTACTCCAGTCAACAAAAGCCATCACATATTATTTTCTTTAACTACTTTTTATCTTATGTTATGATCAACTTAAAATTATATAGTATATTATACATTAAATGTTTTTAGACCTGGTTATTCCTTGCTGTGGGTGTATGATATTCATTAGGACAGATATCCTTGTTCCTGTTAGAATTTTTAAATAAAAATATATAAAAATGTCCTATATAGGAATGCAATTTTGTATTAAAAAAATATGTTGTTTCAGTAACAACTTTTGAAGTATTGAGGATAAAAACATAAGAATGGATTTAGAATACATTCTAAATATTGCTGTAAAGACACTATAGTCATAGTGTTTTTAATGAATATGACCTTAGACAATGAAAAATGACAAAACAATACTCAGATAAAACTGATGGTCACTACATGATATATGACAACACATTGTCTGAGTAATTTGCTTTTTGAACTTTACTTTATCCTTCTATCAATAATGTTTTGTATTTGTGTCATAGTATCCAATGTACCAACATGTTCTGTTTCTCTGTTGGAAATGATAAGGAATGAAATATTTAGCACAAAGCCTTTTATGTTCACCATATCAGTCCGCCTAGTCATAAAATGCTGTTGATACAATACATGTTACACAATGTTATACTGTACTGATATGTGTATGTGTAGGTATATAAATGATATGGACATTCACCTCTGACTAAACATCGCATAGTCTAGACTACCAAATGCTATAAACAAAAAATTTGGACATTTGGTTTCTTTCATGATATAGATAGTCTATAATATATCTATAATAGCCCATAATATCATAAAATATATGTAATGATTTTTTGATATTTCACTGCTAAGAGAGTTCAAAAGTAATGGTAATTAAATTTGCAAGAATTTTACAACATAATTATATTAGCGTATGTATTTTAAAAGAGTAGATAATTATATTTCAGCTTAGCAACAAAGAATAATGTAAAAAATATTGTATTATCAACATCTTGATATTGTTTACTACCTAAGGTAGCAAATAATCTTAAGGATTTCAGATTAATTTGATATTGTTATCTTCTTTATATAAATAGAGTGACAACATAGGTTACTTTTGTTTGTGTTAATCAATTTATTGTTCATCAACTTTCTTTTTTTTGTTTTTTGGTAACTATTGACGAAGTTAAAATATTCAGCAAAAAGTTAGGTCAATCAATTATTGTTCTCGATTTTTTACGACGGGATACACCTTTTTTTTTTTTTTTGTTTTCGAGGGGGAAACCTTCAAAAGGTACCCGACGCCGTGGGAGCGACGAAGGGTTATGTGGGATTTTTACCGCACTAACACCCCCCCCGGTGGCCATCCTCGGTGCTAAAAAGAGGACTCAGGGATCTCCAACAAACACCACCGGAATCCTCTAAGCGTGTTGCCCCATCGGGCTCCTCCCAGATGGGCGGCTGGGCCCACCGCTCCGTCTAGTCTATACAACGATATGCGACCACACATACCGCGGTCCTTCCCGGGATCGCCTGGCTGGACGGTTCAAGCTCCCACTCTAGCCGCCCGCAACCCCGGAAGCCCCTTTTAGTCGCCTCTTACGACAGGCAGAGGATACCACGACGGGATACACCTACAAATGAATAAATAGAACCTTATCACAGCTATACATAAAAGGCATAATAAGTAGTTATTTTACTGATACTTAATTACATAGAAATGCTTAGCATTAACATATCATACCAGATTTAAAATATCTTTTCTCACATTACTTTGGAATTAAATTCATTACGTTTTGCTTGAATTGCATTACATATTATCAAATGGTAGCTCATGTTAACTGTTATATTATCAGTAGAATATGATTAATATGATTTACTATTATCATAAGTGCTTATATTCAGATAATGCTGGTCTTATCTTGATAAAGATTGTTCTGTTTCAATTTTTGTTACCAATGGCTTTTGCTTAACATTATTTTGAAATATTTTGAAAGATACTGCTTTTTATTATAGAGGCTTGAATGATCTGAAATATGAGACATTGTGCTAAATGTGCAAACTTATATAAGTACTGCATATGTAACAGCTTACGCCAAAAGTCTATGAACGTCAGTTGCATATGCTTCAGTGTTCTAATACCTTGGGTTTTATCATTTTGAAATATGACTTGATACCAACAATGGGATATTAATAGTGTTTATTTCGTAAATAAGCAGATAATAGTTTCGATTCAATATAGAACTACTCTGTTAAGTGTCATAACTTTTGTTCCAGAGACACCATTAAGGCCTACAAGCTGCCTCACAATGCAGTCAAGGAGCAGCTTTTGATGCATCGCTGGAGGTACCCCAGTCTGTCTCTGCATGGGATTGAAGGTCAATTAAGTCGTATCAATATAACTTAGCATTTATTCATTGACATTATATACTTTTAAGTAATATGACATCTTTTTCTAACAAGAAATATGTTTTGAATGTGAGAAATAGCATGTATAATAATATTACATATTTATAATTGCAGGAGCTGCATTCCAGCCTGGAGCAAAAACTGTGATCCCTGGAAAGGTCATTGGGAAGTTCTCCATAAGGATTGTGCCAAATCAAGAACCTGATGAAGTTGAACAGTTAGTGTTCGACTATGTAAATAAGAAGGTTAGTAATAATGTGCTATTGCAATTATTATAATTTGCATTAATCTCATCAACCGTGTAGTTTGAGGTCAAGGCAATGTATGCTACATGTATAATTTTATTACCTTGTCACCAGGAAAACTTTACAGATGTATATGGGATATGATAATGTATGCCTGTTCTGTATTGGCACTGGAACGCAATATTTATTTATTTATTTAAACTTTATTATACCTTAAATATGGTACAAAAGGCGGACTTAATGCTAGAAGCATTCTCTACCAGTCAACCATTGGGCTAAGCAGAAAACATTCATATTGGTGTATTTCGAAAGATTTAACTTTACACGAGAGCCAAAATTAGCTTTTAATTAACACTAGCTAAACCCCGCAGCTTCGCCCGCGTTAAAATCAATAATCGACGTATAAAACCGATGTATCGATTGTCCTAAGGGTGTAAGATATATTTCCACAGTAAAAAGTAGCCTATATGTTAATCCAGACTGTCAGCTAACTCCCTACCAAATTTTAGGAAAAACTCTTCAGCCGTTTACACGTGAAGAAGTAACAAACGTACACACTCACAAACTTTCGCCTTTATAATAAACTCTATTCATATACGTATTCGAGGTACATATTCCAGCGTGTATATAAATTTTGTTTGTGTACAGTGGGCGGAGCGCGGCTCGCCGAACAAGATGCGCATCACGGCGCAGAGCGGGCGCGCCTGGACCGCCAACCCCGACCACCCGCACTACCAGGCCGCCGCGCGCGCTACCAAACTCATCTACCAGGCAAGGGCTACTTATACCAATATACACAAACACAATGTGTGTTAGATTAGATTGATTAGTTCTTAAGTGCTAGGTTTTTATAGGGGGCCGTTTTAATGTTGCGGAAGCAGATTAATTACAATTATTTTCTCCACTCCTGACCCTCTTTACGGGAAAATGAAGTCCTTAACCCACTCGAACTTATTACATCCCAAGCAGCTGTACGGATCATGACACATAATATATCATTAAAGTTGTCTCAGTTTGCAAAGTGATGTATAAATTCCAAATTATGGCGCCTCCGCTAAAGGAAAAAAGGAGGAGGAAGTACTGATCCTTTTTCTATTATTATAACATGGACATTCAATAAAAGCTAGTAAGTAGACCACTATTAGAATTATACAATATACTTCTATCTCACTATTTTGACACAAACTCCGTAAAAGCAATAAATAATTAAAAAATAAAACACCCGAACAGCAATTTTAATTTTAGCAGTCAGATTTTTTGCATCCGCAATAATTATCATATTTGATTGACTAGATTGAAAAATCACTTAGTTTAATTGAAGATATAAATGTTAATGAAGTTCATATTTTTGTACTAACTATATCTATCATATTTTTGTGCTACATGAGCTGATCAACTCTATACCTGTACAAAAATAAAAAGCAGTTTATATAATTGGAAATTAAAATTGTTTAGGCAAATTTTGAAAGTCAGATGAGTGCAGCTAATACAGAATAAAATCAACAGGGAGCATTTCATAACAGATGGTGCATTTAAACAGAATTAAATTAGCCAAAAACTTAAGATTTAGACTAATGATAAGAAATGTTGTTACTTGTTTCTTGATAAATAATACGATTTATTATGGATGTAATAATTATAAATAACTCAATTTATTAAATCTACATACATACATTTAAAACTCAAATAAGTGGTTAATACTCGTACCTATTTTTTTATATAATTACGTACACACAATTTTTTACTACTATCAACAAGTAAACATTTTAATAAGCATCAATTTATTACTGGATTTATTTAAAATGAATGATTACTCAGAGGTGCAAAAAGTTTTATCAAGGGTTGATGTAAGATTTTGCGTTTAAATGGGGATTTTCCACAAGGTTACGTCCAGCGGTAATGTGTTATTTAAACCTTATTATTATTTTGATCTGATATAAGTAGCCTAGAAGTGCTCAATTAGCACGCAGTCCACCTGATGGTAAGTGGCACTGCTGCCAATGGACATCTGTAAGCAACTTCATATAGAACATAGATTCTATCTAAAGTCAATTACAGATGTGTTGCTACTCCCGAGGACTAAGATGATCGCCTCTTATAAACGTGAGCCGGCAACCACGTCCTTCCATCGAAACGTAAGATATGCTTCACGCTAGAATCAGGTATGGCTGTGGTACGTCCCCAGTCGAACTACACTGGCAAATTTTATAGTAGAGGATTTGTAAAGGATTGATGTAAAACAACGGCTACTTCATCACTTATATGAGAGTATAAGTGTGTGTGTTGCAAACGTACCCAGGGCAAAATTCATAGTAGAGGATTTATCAAGGATTGATGTAATATTTTGGGTTAAAATCGCCATGGCTGCATCACTTATGTGAGAGTATAAGTGTGTCTGTGTGTGTTGCAGACGGACCCGGACATGTCCCGCGAGGGCGGGTCCATCCCGGTGACGATCACGCTGCAGGAGGCGAGCGGCCGCAACGTGCTGCTGCTGCCGATGGGCGCGGGCGACGACATGGCGCACTCGCAGAACGAGAAGCTCAACGTGCGCAATTATATCGAGGGCGTGAGTTATACTTTCCTCTATACGATTGAAGTAGCAATTTTATACGATAGACGTAGCAAATGAGTTTGGCCAAGTGGTCACTGCTGCGTATGGTGTTTGTGTACGATTGAAGTTACAAACGAGCGTGCAGTCGACCTGCAGATCGCTGCTGCCCATGAAAATCTCCATTCTGTTGATTATTACGACGCAGATGGCTAGGCCGCAACTTATTATGTAAATGCATGCAGTCCATACAGCATTAAGTATTCTGGATGCTCACGGACATCTGCCAAAATCTAAATAAGACGCATACAGGAGGATGTTTTATCTGTCCTTAAATGCATATCAAAAATAATTTGAACACTTCCAGATTAAAGTAGCTGGAGATATAATTTAGATCTGTTTTTTTTTCTCTAAAGTATGTCTGCTTAGTTTAATACAACTTTAAAAAGTTTTTTCGGTCATTTAGGTCTGTAATAGTTTATTCATTTGTATATTAAGAAAATATATAATAAAAATATTTCTTTCTTTCAGATCAAATTGTTTGCCGCTTACTTATATGAGGTGGGAAAATTGGCCAAGTAAAGAGATAAACATTTCCATCAACACAGGGAATTTTGATATTAATATTCGTCTACATTACGCATGATAAAATATTACATTGTTGTATCATAAATTAAGACAATCTTATCGACGTGTGGTTCAAAATAGCGGCGCAAGATATAGAATCCAATGCATATTTAGATATTTAGTCGAGAACATTTTTGCAATAATATAATTACATTACAGTTTTATTCATGAGGCATTTAGAATTAGAAGTATAATATACCCTCAGAAGAGCCACCAAAATCTTAATACGGTAGGCAGATACTTTTAGAAACTGGACTGATTGTGGTACATAATATACAACTAGTTATCACAAAAAAATCACGAGAATTAAGGTATTAACAATTAAAAACGTCATTTGCATTCACACCACTTTAACTTAATTGGTGATGTGGTGACTTGTGTATACCGTTCGTACTCAAGAAGGCTGGCTCTATATATTTTATGATTACTCTAAGATTAGACCTAAATAATAAATAAGCATTGGTGCATATCAGTGACGTAATATACAGCGAAGATTATCAACATTCCTTCAAGTACAATGTAAATGACTTTCTTAGATGATGCATAATTTTTTGTTTGTATTTTCGGTGCCTTATATCTAGTACTAGTATAAACGAGTCCTATTTACAATTACATTTATCATTTCATTATACATTTTTATAGGAGTTATTGGCATTTATTTACTTTTGTCAATAAAATATTGTAAAGCTTAGATATATCATTGCATAATTTCATACTTGGACTGAAAAAGATAGTGAGAGTCACATAGAAGCTCTGAATTAGTCTGATACACACAAGTATTATAAAGTGACGCTTTGAGATCCTTGATATTGTGAATGTTCCAAAATAATGTGTAGTGTATTAATTTACATAACACACTATAGCTATATTTTAAAACATATAGTTGAACTGCATAATAACTTATTTGAGATTTGCTTTGTACTGAAATGATTTGGTATATTCGCATGATTCGAACCTTTTACCGTGTAGTTCTTACAATGTAAACCGGAATAATTTTTGTATACCTATTTAATTTTTTTTATCATTTTTTGGTCTGAGGACCCATACAGGCAGGTTTTATATAATCTGTAATGATGGCATAATTTGTTTGTGGTATTTTTAATTTACACTTTCTATTATATTTACTTCAATAAAAATTTTCGGATATAATGTATATATTTTCTTTCGTGTTAAATAAGTTAGTGTCATTATATTCAGCATCACAGTACTACTCATCAATAACGATTTAAATATGGAATCGTAATAAAAAATATTAAGTTTCTAAACGTTTTCGAATCGCAGTTGTTGCATAAGCGACACACTAAAATATTGGTGATTACATTGCTTTCGTTGTACTAATGTGATTGCAAAAGGAGCAGTTAGCAGCAGCAGCAGCAGGATATTTATTAAGTACTTGCATCTAAGTTCACATTCGTTACAATAATTCATTACCATAATAACGATAATTATAATTTTAACATAAGAATACAATATGATATCATTTTTAATTTAGTATATTTACTTGTAAGTTTTTATACACAGTGACATTACAAAAATTATACATTTACAAAAAATACTCAGTTTTTAGTGACGGGTGCGTAGGATCCGAATATTAAAAGTTATTCAAGGTAGACTGAAAGGAAAGAAGTTAAGGCTGCGAAAACTCCTGAATATTGGTAACACTGACATGACACGAAAAGTTGACAGCCACTCGTAAACTTTAATGCTGCAATTGAAGCCATTACAAAATGGCTTGAATGAATAATTCTGATACGAAATTTAATAAAGATAGGCTGAAAGGCATGAAGCCAAGGCTGTAAAATCAATTGAAAAAAAGAAAAGTTGACACTTCATACTGACAGTGACAGACCAACGGAAAGAAAAACACAGTTCTTATTTGTCGGTCTATTTTAAAATGTTTTGTATAAATGGTAAAATTTGATATTCGGGACGGATGTTTCTCACATTTTGTGGATTTAATTGTACGAAGAAGTAGCAAGCGGGTGATCTATGGTGATAACTGGTCACCGTATCTTAAAAGCTCCACTTACTAAAACTTAGTCCGGCAGGCGTAGTCTAAATACTTTCGATTACCTACTATTTACTAATTTATTATCTTTAAATTTCGAACGCCTCATCAATAGTATATTTGCCGTGGTATATCATCTTAACAGAACTGCAGGCTCCAGCAAATTTTTATGCTGTAAAACAGAATCAGATATGGCTATGACGATGCCGCTATAGAGCCACAAAAAATAAAAAAAAAAATACTACATAATAAATTTACAAAGTTAAGATGGATTGGAGTGCAGTGCGAAACCAATTCAAACAAACCTGGCTGACAACGACGTTGAGTATAGTTTTGTTTGCCGGCGTTACCTACTTTTTATTATGGGCAGAGGTATGTATATTGTGATATCAATAAGTATACCTTTTTCTCTTTTGTCGGGTTATTAGTATTTTTTTAGCCTGATAGAGACTTCTATTTGCTTCATGGTGCATTAAAAAATTTCATATCATATTTCTCTATTGTTTGTCGCATAATTTCTTGATCACATAAGATTCGACACATGAATTTGTCTCTACACTGATACACTACTACTCTACATTGCTGATGGTTGCAATGGAAAAAAATGCTTTGAGTCTTACAAACCATTTAAATATTCTCTCTACTAATACTATAATGTTCTTGAAATTACAGGGTCAATCAATTCAGAGCAATTTAATGCTGGATGAACTATTATCAGCTGCAGAAAGTGTGGATGTTCATATTGGAGATGAGGCTGTGAGGTATGAGGGGAGGGTCATACATGTTATAGGCCCTCTGCGGATTCTAGAACCCATATCAGAACCTGACTACAATATACAGGTTCAGGCTGTGAAACTGAGAAAGAGAGTTCAGATGTATCAATGGATTGAGGAAACTACGTAAGATCCTATAACTATACCTTATTAATGAAATGTAATGCTTATCAGTGTAAGCATTACTGTTACATACACGCTTTTTACACTTATAGCCCTATACTAGTATTTTCTACTGTGTTGTGGGTACCATGGACACACACAAGACGAATACACAAACACCCAGACCCAAAACATAAATCTAAACTCATCATTCAGATACCTGTCTGGCTGGGAATCGAACCCGGAACCCATTGCATGTTAGACCGGTATGGTAACCGCTTCACCACGCGGGTCGTCATTGTGTTAAAGTGGTATTGTTCATACAGCATGGTACTTTTGCCACTGAGTATGGCTTTTAGTTTAGTTGCTGGGTTGGGTCTAGAATCGTGCCCCCTCGATTGGAACTTCTGACTATGTGGGAACGCTAGATGGAGTCAAGGCAAACACCTTAATATATTTTTTTTGGCAGAATTAATAGTAATATTTTTTTAGGCAACAAAAAGTACTTTAAAATTATATTATAATACTTATATTTGCAGTGAGCAAGATAATTTCATAAGTGAGCCCTCAGAAGAATCTCAGAAGACATACTGGTACCACAAGGACTGGCGGGACTATGTGGTGGACTCCTCACTGTTCTACATCAGACCCGGACACCACAACCCCACCTCCATACCATTGTTCAGTGAAACACATATTGCTGACAATGTTAAAATTGGATGGGTTTATTTGGGTCAGTAGGTATTAACCTGTATGATATGTTTCTTACTCTTTCACTTTTTGTGTTTTAGAAGTAAAATATAGGTGCTGTTCATCTAAGGGCAAGTGCCCACTAGTCCAGATAGGATATGTTTACTTATGTAACATGTTATTCATACTAAGTGCTACATTTAAAATCCCTTTAACTCCCTTACCATGCTTTTCAAGCCAGAACATCACAACACTTGAATAACAATAGAAAAATGGTGTTTTTTTTTGTCTGACTGAAGTAGCAAACATTTCTGCCCATCTGTAACATCTGGACATCTGTAATCAACTCCATACAGAACATCAGTTCCATCTGAAGTCAATAACAGATGTGTTGCTACTCCCGAGGACTATGATGGTCGCCTCATGTGAAAATGTGTCGCCAACCCTTCTATTGAAACGCTTCACACTAGAAAAAGGTGTGGCGGTGATACCTCCCTGGTTGAACTACACTGGTTCTACCACCTTGAATACAATTAATGTGAAATTATAAGTAAAATTTGCAGCTTTTGTATGAGTTGGCTATGATTTAGTTTTAACTGTAACACTTATTTGGTTCATGCATAGTTATGTATTATATTACACAAATGTTATAATTTGTCCAATCCAGATACAGGCAGAATAATATTGTAAGTTTTATTTTTATAAAACCTGCAATTTTACCGGTCTGACGTGCAATGGGTCCCGGGTTTCCTGGCCAGACAGGTCTGATGATCTGAATGATAAGTTTAGATTCATGTTCTGGGTCTGGGTGTTTGTGTATTCGTCTAGTGTGTGTCCGTGGTACCCACGACACAGTAAAAAATCCTAGTGTGGTTCTATGAGTGTAGAAAGCGTATTTGAAAGCGTATTTATTACAGGGCTAGATGTCAAACGAAAGGTGAATGACTATTATGAAATATGGTCAGACTCTAGGCCGGAGCGTGGGGACATCAAGTTACACTCTGGTTTCTATTTCCATGGAAACAGTGCTCTGCAGCATGAAATAGGAGATTTACGCGTACATTTCTCTTATGCTGGAAGGGAGGATGATATTGTGAGTTCAATGTTTGATAACTAATGTACCTATGTATTAATAGAAGGTAATTAATTATAAAAACAATTGTTATTATGGTTCATCTGATTCTTAAGATAAATTCTAAATTCTTAAAATAATAGTCAAATGAGTTTTTCAATATCAAAGAAATATATTAGTGTATAAGAGCTAGTCTTACGCGCGGCTTTGCCCGCTCAGTCAAAGGGAATTAACATAAGCATTTGAGAGCGTGATTAAGAACTTGCTAATGAACTTTATTAACGCCATCTATTAACAACGTGTGGAACTCCTAAATATATATTAACTAACAAAACATCGATATTCTAATGGAAATGAGTGAGTGCGGTAAAAAAAAGCCTACTTCACTCTCCTCCCTTCTATCTCCCAGTATATAATAGCTATGTGGCGATGTGAAAGAGTAACAAACAAACACACTTTCACATTTATAGTATTGGTATGAATAGTATTCTCCAATATCTGCCCCTATTGCTTGATAGTCGTCTTCTGCTTGTTGTAATAGTCATTTAAAAACGGACTTTTGATCTTGCTAGAGCAGGAGATCAAATCTTCCTGCCTGCGACCGTTTAAATCTCGAATTCCTTTATTTACCGATCAGGAAATTCATCAAAGGTATTTTGGTGATTAATTTGCTCATAACCCAGTATGGGTCATCACCTTTTAAATATTTTCCCGTGTCATCGAAAAAGGTCGTCAATACCATCACAATACCTTTAAATGTAAAAAAATCACACATGATTTTTTGCGTTGGTATTTTGTTTAACATCGCTTTTAGTAGTTATATTAAAAAAGATATATCCTATTATTAAACATTAAAATGTGGCTTACACTTTCTTACATATGTTTAAAAACTCCGCGCTCATCCACCAAAGAGCGCCTATTCGTTTTAGTTTTCTTATGAACACTTTAAATTATTCTATTAAAAAAAACATTGTTTTCGACATTTTTCAGTACACCGCAGTTGGGTTGCTAGAAAGTGGTACTCTTCAGCCCTACACTGTGGACAGTTTTCCGTCAGCAGACCCTTTATCGTTACTACGTAAGGGCTCCTACAGTCTAACACAGCTGCGTGATTTGGAAAAGCGCGATACGTATATCCATACTTGGAAATATAGATTGCTGGGTTTTGTCCAAGTTTTTGCGTCAGCTATGACATTGCATCCTGAGTGGCTTACTTTGTGTAAGTATTGACATATTTAAGATTGGAATCTTGACCTAGTATGTACAATGTTAAAGGTGGTAGAACATTGGTGTCCGTCAGGATGGCCGGTCACTACCCATAATTTACATCGAAATAGTTACTAAGAGTTGCTACCTAGTTGCTACCAGTTGCTACCAATCTTAAAATAATTGCTACCTTCGTATTTAAAAAAATAAACTGCTTTTTAAGGTGACCGGCCATTCTGACGTCAGGATGGCCGGTCACCATTCCAGTTAGAACAATCTGCGCAAATGATTGGAGTTTTTTTTTTACCAAGAGTTGCTACCAAATTGCTACCTTTTTTATACATCGTAATTGACCTCATAGCTGTTAAGGATAAAAAGATATTACAGATTTAATATTAAACGCCTGTACAACTAAATTAGCAAATTAGCAACTAAAGTGCAAGTGGCGCCTGTGTAAAATACGAATATTGTATTTAACTTCGGATTTGCTAATTTAGTTGTACAGGCGTTTAATATTAAATCTGTAATATCTTTTTATCCTTAACAGCTATGAGGTCAATTACGATGTATAAAAAAGGTAGCAATTTGGTAGCAACTCTTGGTAAAAAAAAAACTCCAATCATTTGCGCAGATTGTTCTAACTGGAATGGTGACCGGCCATCCTGACGTCAGAATGGCCGGTCACCTTAAAAAGCAGTTTATTTTTTTAAATACGAAGGTAGCAATTATTTTAAGATTGGTAGCAACTGGTAGCAACTAGGTAGCAACTCTTAGTAACTATTTCGATGTAAAATATGGGTAGTGACCGGCCATCCTGACGGACACTTTGTTCGAAGGGGAAGTTACCACCGCCACACCTATTTCTAGGGTGAAGCATTCCTTGCGTTACGATGGAAGGGTGTGGTTGCCGACACACTTTTATATGAGGCGACCATCCTAGTCCTCTTGAGTAGCAACGTATCTGTGATTGAATTTAGGTAGAGCCTATATTCTATATGAACTTGCTTACAAATATCCATGGGCGGCAGTGACCACTTAACACAAGGTGGACTGCATAATCGTTTGCTACTTTATTATTATAAAAAAAATGATTTGACCATATATCATATATTGAAATTAAATAGTTATAGGGAGGAGCGATATGCAAATTCATAAAAATGCGTGCAAAAAATCTTCATGGATATTTCGATAAACTTTAAAAACGGTTTTAAATGCTAATGAGCAGATATAGTTGTATTTTCCTATAAAAATATCATTAGGTTTAATACTTAATTATATGCATTCTGGTTAACATAATATCATGGGTGTAGAACATTTGTTTTATTTCTTTTTAACTGATACATTTAATTTTTCAGTTTTACAGTGCAAATGGATATCAAGTAGTTTAAGAAGATGCTCACGATTGTGGGTTAATTTGGTTTTGGCATTCTCATATACATTGCTGATCATATCAGTACCATGGTGAGTAACAAGCAATTTAGGTTTAAAGAATTCTCAAAATATTTATTACAAAATCACTTGTATGAGAACAATGCTTACATTTATAATAATTATAAGTATACATTCATTCGTTTGCACGTGGATAGGTCCAATGTTAAGCGTACGTATTAATAACATAATTGGCTAATTTTGTTTTAAATGCACTTGGTGATGTTATTTTTTAATAGATGACGGTATTTTGTTATAAAACTGTGCTCCTTCAAACGTAATCATTTTTTGCCATATCTTGTACGTGTTTTTTGATGATATTGAATGTATTTTATCATTTTATTCAGTAAGAGATAAACCATCTCTTACGCGCGAGTTTAATTACTGTTTTTTTTTAATAAACACAAATGTGTTCCAGGTAAAACTTGAATTACAAGAAATAAACAAGATTTCTGATGAAAATATATCCGAATAATTTATTTTCAACTTGACATTACTACGAATAATATAGAACAGCAACAGTCAATATTAATTATAAATAGGCAGGCAAACATACAGCCAGTATTAAAATTTACTTCAATAGTAAAGTCTAATTGATCTGGAAATATAGACAAATGATATCGTAACAATAGTTAATATTGTTACGGTCATTAATAAGTACCTTTCTTATTGTCAACCACTATTTCTTAGTTTTATTTATGCCTATGATTAGTGAAATATTATTTAGAGTACATTTATTATATGCACTGCATGTTTCATCAATTTATGTCTATTGAATTGTATTCCAAGTTACATAAAAAAATTAGCTATTGTGTAATAATGACAATTAACTTCTTTAAAAATTATGTAGACATGATATTGCAATACTAATATTGATTTGTAAGACCCTACTTAGAAATAAGCATGAGCTATAAAAAAATGAATTTGAATTCAAAGGTATTTGGCAAAGGAAGATCTTCCGCCTGGCTAGTTGATCATGCCTGGGGAGCGGCCGTGCTCCGACAGTCGTTGTTCGGAACTTGTATATATGCAGGGTATTGAGAATACTTCGATAGCGTGTTTCAGAATACTAGTAGCGCCATCTCTTGATGAGTTGCGGGAGGTCACCACAGGTACATAAAAATAAAAACGGCAATTGTTTCCAACAGGATGATCCACAAGCCGAACTACGGGTTACTAGTGATCGCTGGGGCATTGTTCCCTCTGCTCCACTACTCCACGTTCCTGCGCCGCGAGCCGCCGCCGGCCGCGCCGCGCGGGCGCCCGCGACCGCCCGAAACCCGCTGATTGCAACGCACTTGCTTTTGTGCTTATGTTCGATGCTGAGATTAATGAAGTCGATGAATTATCTTATGGTGAATGCTTTATGTCGCCAAAAGACATTTGCAGTATTAGGACGTGGTTGACTGGCACCTGCGTCCCCCAAAATCCTGCCATTCCGTGCCCCCAAAGCAAAGGTGTCGAAAGTTAAAAAAAATGGATGATTAAATTTAAAATTGTTAATACATTTATATCCAAGAGTGTGATACATAAGCCAATCTTCGGGATATTGATCTGATTACATCAGCGCGGATTTGTAAACTAGTGTGTTAATATTTAAAATTGAGATTAATTGAAAAGAAAAGAAAAGAATATTTACATTAACGTGTAAGAAATTCGTTAATAATTTATCTAACTGTGAACGCTTTATGTCGGCGTTACATTTCTGTTATCGGGGTAGCTCGCCCGTTGGATACCGCTAGTCGTAACAGCCTTGGAGTTCCCAGAGTCGTCTTTATAAATAACAAAGACATCTAAAATCACTTAATAATAATGATGTAAATCGTTAATGGACATTTATCTCTAAGTGATCCTTAAGCCAAACTACGGAATGTTGTTAAAACACTATGTTGTGAGCCGTATCAGAGGACCCGCTTTACACGCGACCGCCTTCGACCAAAATCTGCTGATCGATCCGAGCTAGGAGATTCTTCAACTATTTATTTATAGGTACTGATAATGTGGATTAGCCATCTTACTAGATAAATAATCCAAACGCCAAAGCGTCTGATGATATTTGCAGTATCAAAATGTCCGCTCTGAATACAACCCGTATAAAACCAGCAGATATCACCGAGCTTGGGTACCTTGACGTGTTTATCTGTAACACGGTTTCGCAAAGTGGAATAATCGATTGAACCCCTAGGGTTCAATCGATGGCAGGGGGTGACAAGATTTACGTAATAAAAATACAAATTGATTCCTAAGATTGACTCCATTTGTGACAACAAACAAGCACACCAATCACATTAATAGTAGTAAAATATATTTCTTTTGACACTTAGTTACCTTTTATTGAAATAAAAACATTATTTTATTCACTGTTTTTCTATACAGTCAATATTATTGTTTTCTTTAGAGCGGGAGGGGGTGTTGTAATTAGTTATGTTATGGGGGTTCGCTGTCCCTTGGAAACTAACAGGAATACTATTACAAAAGAAGCCAAATTTCAGTGTAATAATAAATGGTTGTCCTTTCTAGTGGGTATATAGGGCTCGTCTCGCAAGCTCTTGTGTCTGATTGATACTCACTGATTGCGTTAATCGGCTTTTTGCCCTGCTGTGATTTTTATAAGCAATTTTTTTACATTTGTAATAACATTTTATAAACTCACAGGCCCTCACTAAATCGTTCATGTTTCGTTTAGGTTCCAAATTTTATTAGAGAAATTAAATGAAGCCAAAAGAAGCCCTTGAAATAATGATAAATGTTTGTCGTGGCTACTTTCAATATCATGTAATAGAGATTTTTTGCACCCTTTTGAAGAGATTTACATTAACGTGTAAGAAATGACATGCTCTTTGTTAAAATTCGAGCTTTAGACCAGGATACTAAGTTATCTTTATGCATATTTACTTGGCATTTGGTGTAGTTGTATGGTAATTGTAACAAAGAGAGAGATGTAACATTAATGGTATTGTGATGTGAGTCATGCTTGAAAATAGTGTATATATTCAAATATAGTTACAATACAGCATATCGTGAAGTTAGTGATAAATAACTCGTATTAGCAAGTATATAAGTGGCGGTAATTGAAGGTGGAACCAGTTGAGGTCCGACTTCACGGCACACCTTTTCCTGCCTAATAGCAGCGTTGAGCTCTGCAGTATTCTGGTTAGAAAGGTGTGGTAAAAATAAACTTATGCGAAACGTTGAAACTTATTCCTCAGGTAGCAACAGGTCTGTGGCCAACTTCAGAAAAACTAATCTTATATTGAGTTGATAAGAGATGGTCTTGGGCGGCATTACACATCTACCAAGTGGTATGCACGCTCGTTGTTCTGGATAATAAATTATTTATGTATATTATATAATTTTAAGAAATATAATGACAATATAACAAAAGCTAATAGATAAAATTTAGTTTGAATTTGTTTTTAAATTAAAAATACGTATGTTCTAAATGAGAATGTCGATGTATGTTACAAAAAAAAAATACGGACCGAAACGGCTTCTTATAAGATTTTCGTAATTACGTTTGTTAATACGCATTATATATTTTTCCTAGCATTTTATTCTATGTTATTTTTAATGGAATTTTCGCACCTGCAATCATTATAATAATTTAATTAAGTACAATTATTTTATAAGCACGAGTCAAGGTACTCAGACATTCAGACAAAATGTATATACTTGCTGAATAATTATAATTTAATTCTAAAACAATTGTTTCTCCCATTGAAAATTTATATTATGTCCTTTATTATTTATAGTGACACAAACGACATTGTAAATCTCGAGATTGACAGATGTGTACAGCCGCCATTGAGATGGGTCTTGACTATGAATACTAATACTTAAGAATAAGTTCCTTGTAGCCATACGCATTTCAATCACTTGTGCTAGTCATCGTTGGTTGTAATAATTGTAAGGTAATTGTGTTGGTCACACCATATTTGGCGTTATAGACAAATAACTTAAAAACGCACCTGTAAACAAATGCTCTCATTAAAATTGAACACAAATTTAAATACTATCTACTATGTAAATTTTATAGGTGTTGTGAAGGTAGGCTGTTAGCATTGGAAATGCAGTGAGATCAGAGTGGCCGTCGTGATAGTGTTCTATTCTGTCGTGTGGACGAGTCGTCAGCCTTTGATATAGGAATGTCTTTGTTGTGCAACTAATCAAACCTAACCTAACCTAACCAAGCGTCGTATCTTGCAGGCAACGTCGCCGAACCCAAACAAGCACGGGGCTGACTGTAGTCAACCCTTCACTTAGCGAAATTTTTAGTTGTACTTTAAATATTTTATACTCAGAGAGCTGACACCAACTTACTGTTAACAATTTCAAAATAGCAACATCAAAGGGAGATTCTTTTAAAAGGGAAGTGGTGTAGCGTTTAAAGTAGGCCATGATCGCGGTTAGCAAGTTTTGGGGGTGTGTCATTTTTCTGTGTTACATATAACCTGTATATTTTGTAGGATAAACTTTTAAAACAACTGTACCTCTGGGAGTTACATATACGTGGCGGCAGCATATTTAGGTTTGACGAACTTTTTTTGTCCTCATTTTAGTTTTTATTTGTCTTAAATAATGGAACGACGAATTTAACTTCAGCCCTGGGGGCATGAACCCACTGTCAACAATAAAGAGTTGTATTATGAACTAGTGAACACTCACTGGTCTGACTTTCAATGCTGATGATATTTGTGGATGAATTGTAAAGAATGAAAGAAGGAGCAAGGAATCGCATACAAGATATATTTTTAATTAATGAGACATAAACAGGAATAGAGAGAATGGAATAAAACAATTTCAAATTTTATCTAATCGAATTCCTTTAGAATCTTGTTGTACCTAATATATTTTTTTAGCTGTGTTGTGATATCAAGGTATCAAAAGTAGTTATTTATTATAGACATAAGTTATTATATAATTAAGTTATTATTATTGTTTAAACTCACTCATTATGCAATGATTAAGTTATGTATCTAATTTATTCAAAAATATTTTCACATTTTTAAATTTAATATGATTACACGCCTAAAATACAGGTTGTTTTATAGACCAGAAAATTGGTTTAGTATTTTTTTTACTTTATAGTTGTTATACTTTTTGAATTATAATTTTAATATAAATATCTTAAAAACACACACTTTATGAAGTTCTATATGGTAACATTGAATTTACTGCACTAACTTATTATGGTTTTTCGATTGATTGAATGCGTATCAACTTAATTCACGTAAACTACTTATTAATATACTTACTTATTTCTAATATTTCTATACTTCTGTACTTAAATATTCTGAAGAATAAATGTGTTGGAAGAAATATGTTCTTTTCTTTATATGTAGTATAAAGTAACGAGTAATTTAAGAAATTCTGGACCTCAATGAGTGGTAGAATATGATTCTGTCTTCCTTACATACCGGTACCAAATTACTAATATTTCGTGTATTTTTTTTTCATCACAGATCAGGTTTATTGTGAAGTGCTATGAGCAATAATAAAACCTTTGAAGTCTTGTTTTTTTTATCTAACTGAAGTAGCAAACGAGCATGCAGTCCACCTGATGGTAATTGGTCACTGCCGCCCTTGGACGTCTGTAGTCAACTTCATACAGAACACGGGTTCGTTGAACAGATGCGTTGCTACTCCTGAGGACTAAGAAGGTCGCCTCATATGCCGGCAACCACACTCTTCTATCGAAACGCAAGAAATGGTTCGCGCTAGAAATAAGTGTGGCGGTGGTACTTCCCCGGTCGAACTACACTGGTTCTACCACCTTCAAATACTGGTTACAATATTAGATATATTAGCACTTCTAAATCAAAAATAAAAGGCATTGTTCAAAGCTTACCTGCCTACTAAACCTCTAGTAAAGTATATGGGTAAAAAAAATATTATTTTTATACTGTTTTGTCTCCATTCATATAATTATGTAACTGCAGATCAATAAACACTCGAATTGTCCGCGAAACTTTTTGTGTACCTATTGGCCGTTATAGCGATCAGGCCCTCCAATGACCTTTGGCGCATGCGCTTTCTGTATCTCCGTCAGCTGATCGTACTCCGCCCTCCGCGCTCCCGTGGATCATGTACCCAGTGACAGTGATCTTAGCGTGATTATTTTATATAAATAGCTATTAAGTCGCCGTTAAAACAAGTGATATTTATGTAGAAACAGCAATATGCAGGTGCCAAACATTTCAATCCATTTACTGTAGATAGATTAACATTAAATCAAAATGAAAGCAGCCGCAATGTCCGTGTGGATTTTTATTAACCTCCTCTGTTTTGGAATGTGTGGATACCTCTACCTCATATGGTCTCAATATTGGATGAACATCGAAAAACAGAGGCTGTTTAGTAAGTCCGCGGAAACTCAGAAAAGTGTCGCATCGGGAATATCGTACCAGGAGGCGTACAATGCGGAGAAATTCAATTATAATACAGCGTTGAATAACTCGGTGTTAAAAGTAGACATGTCTCATAAGAGTCGTCGGTCGGTGAACAATTTTAGAAGCAGTGGGCAGCTGATGCAAACGTCCAATAAGTCTTCCGGGACGCAGGTCCGTCCATCTAATAACGTAGTGAGGAAGATCCACGGTAGTCCGCGTTTTCCAAACATACACAAACCTATATTAGAGTTCGATAGTGACAAATACGCTTGTGCCGACTTTACTACCTCCGATTGCGCAGCAAGGTCTACGGAGTACAAGGAGTTATTGCTGAAAGAGTTCCATAGAGTATTGATGAGTGACAGCAAAGTGTTTACATCCGGGCTAGACTCTCAAAATCCTTACGATGTGAAGTACGAAAGAGGAAGTTCCAAACAGCTCAACAGGAAAGATATTTTGTGTGCACTTGGAGCGGTCGCAGTAAGGACAGTGACGGCGGAAGATGAGCCTTTTGCGCGTTTGGGTTTCAAGATCCCTAAATTCCCGTTGAAGCAAAAGCAAGCCTTTGATACATGCGCCGTGGTCACGAGTGCTGGCGCATTGTTGGGGTCGCGTTTGGGAGAATTTATTGGTAATATTTTACCCCTTATTTATTATCTTTCCTTACAACAAAAAAGTAGTAGTACTTTGTCTAAATTTAAATTATTTGCAATTTCTAACTTTTATCAAATTCAATAACAGTTTTTGCTGTCTGAATCTTTAGGTAAGCTAATTTTAATAGTTAAATTAATTTATGAGAGTTAACGCGCTTTTGACTTTGATCAAGATTAATTGTCCAAATAACAATAGCTAGTTAGGTACTTACTAGAGAATTGTCATGAAAAATATAATTATTATTTATCTACCTATATATCATTTCCACGTTCCAATCCGTAATATTTTATAATAATAAAATCGTTGCCTAGGTATTTTCCATTTCCTTCTAGCATTCATTCAATTGGTTACTGCAATTAACTTTTATAATAATAATTATTAGGCACCTACCTATACAGATAGGTAGGAGATACGCGGTAATTTACTGGAAACATTGATGTGGAAGTCTACTTATTATAATCACGATACAATCATAAAATGCTAATGATCCGGAAATAAAAAAAATCTATGAATAATAAACACATACGAGGAGGTAATGTAGGTATCATTGAAATAGCATCCGACCACAATTCAACATGTTGAGTTATACAAAAGTAGATACTTATTAATGCGTAAAACTATTGTAAATGGGAGACCTCAAGACTATGAATTAAATACCTAATTATGATTCTGCGTCTCGTTCTACCAGGCTTCATCGTTTTTAATAGATTTTCAAAATTAATCAAATCAGATATTACTTTGCCATACAAAATTTTAAAAAAATGTTATGGGTGGACAACCCTTATCACTAAGGGGTATGAAAAGTAGATGTTGGCTGATTCTCAGACCTACTCAATATGCTCACATTTCATGAGAATCGGTCAAGTCCGTTTGGAGTACGGGAACGAACGTTGTGACACGAGAATTTTATATATTAGATTACTATTATTGAATTATTAATATATCTGCGGCAATTCCGTAAAAAAATATGCGCTTGCGAAAACGCCGCACTGTGGGATATTTCAGTGTAAAAGTGGCGAAGGTGGCTTTAGCGAATGTTTTTTTCCGTTTAATGAGTTCTGCTGAGAGCGAAAAAGATGGCCGTTCGAAAGTGCAAGATCAGATCAATAAAATAGACCACGTAGAAACTACTAGTTATGCCTCGTTTTCTGCTTATTTTTAGGAAATTGGACACTAAAACATCGAGCTGAAAAGCGTAGGTGTATCTAGTGGCTGGGGATATTCTGAATGTATGTCGGTACTGACTCTTTATGCTCATTAATAATTCATTCCTAATAATTAACAATTATTATTATCGGAGTTTAATTTTGGTTCTCGATAATTAATGGAGGCCACCCAGGTTTCCTGAACGATATTTCTTGAACCACTTTAGGTTCTTTTATAGAATCCATACTGTAACATTCAAACATAAAATCCATACGGTAAGATTTCAAAACTTCATACCTAGAACGTAGATAATAATAAGTTTAAAGGTAAGGAATTGTTTGTATTAATACATAGGTACACTAATTTACCTATCCGCAAGAAATTCAACTCTTTTTATACGGATAGCACTTAGGTAATCATTTTTACTTTGCGTTCTTTAATATCATATGATACACAAGAGCAAATGCAAAATATCGATATCCCTGTTAAACTACTTGTAAACTGTGAAGGATACCTATAAGCCTGTGATAGGTTTCGCAGAAGATTAACTGATGTAGGTACATAGGTATTATGACAACGTTGTCAACATAAATTACCTGTAATCATAAAACTAATTAAAGACGTGGCAAGAAGTGTGCGGTTTAAATGGCGTATATTAAAGACTAACTCAAGTAGTTGAAACCATAGCACTTAGCTATGTGTTACTTACTTTTAATTGCATCAAAGTTAAGCGCTATGACATGTATAATTTAAAGTTTGATTTGCTTTTACCAATAATAATGTCCATTTATTGCTTTTCTAAAAAAGAAAGTGTGTGTGTGTACTTCCATAAGTGTCCATACACGCGTTAGAATTTATAGGTAGGTACTTCTTTTGGTGCGTTAGGGAAAAATGTCGAGAGTAAATTGTTAAAAATAAACGTTTTTTAACGCTAAACTCACTTGTTCTTTTTTATAGTTATATTGATATACAGGTTCATATGTATATATAGGTCTGTGTATTCTCTGACTATATGTTTTGAGGTTCAATATAATTGGTATTTCAATAGGCTTTTTAAAGTTATTGTGTTCAATGTACCTAAGAAGCTATTCTTGGCACAGTGCTCATTTACTAATTTCCTAGTCAACTTAATTTGTATCGTAGAACTTGTAGAGCAATAACCTACAATGAGTGCTTTTACGTTTCGTTTGTGTCCCCGGCGAGTTATAGGTACCTACAATAGAAGAAAGAAAAATTATTTTGTATAAGCGTCATTAGGTACTAATCTAAATATAACAATATATATTGATGTTTAATATACATTAAATAGTTTGGCATTAACTTTATGCAATTGCCATTTTTCCTGTTAACACTGAGTAACACTGATTTTCAGTTACTTTAAAAAGTTTTTGTTTTCGTGCAGTCGAGTGCCGTGAACATAAATCACGAAGACATGTGTAGTATGCAAAGGAAATGCGTTGAGGCATGTTGGTGACACGAGTGCCGCACGATTATCTGCACCATACGGCGACGCGATGCGATGACGGGTGATCGACCGAGTTAGTGATGTAACGAATATTCGCATTTGTATGTTTTTAGTTATTCGCATTCGCAAGAATTGTGTGAATGTTTTGCAAATATTAAATTTCAGTGCTTTCTAAAAAAACGTCGCATAATTTTGACAAATTGAATTCAAAAAGATTGACGGCTAAAAGAAATGTCGCCTTATTTATATTCACCGGCACCCTACAACAAGAACTGTATTTATGCGTATTGACCGATTGTGCCTCTTTGTCGCTCGTTCGACACTCTCAAGCCTTAAATGGAACGCCTCAGAACGAGGTAACGTCGCATGAGTCATGTGTTTTGGTGCATGCAGCCGGATCTATTGAATTTTATGACGTTATCACGTCAAAAACTACAATTGCATTCGCGAATGTCAATTCGTTAAATCACTAGGCCGACTATTGTATTGCCGAGTTGCAGTTATCGCATCGGATCTCTGCTTTGTGGACACATTGACATGCGCAGCCGGCTCTCTTCGCCGAACGGGAGGCCCAAATCGTATGCGAATTACATGAATTATTATTGTTCACAGGCTTTACTGATTACTCAGTCGCAAATCAAACTTGACAACTTTGCAACTTGCCGATCATTATGCGGGAAATTATCGTGATAAATAGTAGACAATCTGGAACCATTAGACAATACTTGGTATTGTCCTACATAAGCGATTCCGATAACTCAAATGTACTGTTGTCTTAATAAGATTTTCCTTGGTGTTTTATGCGGAAAAATTAGAAAAGGCGTGCGATTAATCATTTTCCTTAAGTCATTATGGGCTTTAGATTTGCATTCTATCAATGAAGAATCTATCGTAGCAAAAGTAATTTTATAAAAGTATTTAACTGTAGCAATGAAAATCTAAGTACATACTTACGTTATTGATTGACTGATTACATGAATTAACTAAGGGGTAGGTAATAATAAAATGCCTCGATTAGTTGTTAAATGCAGAAATATCATTTCTAAGACAATTAACAGTAACATAAGTGCATACCTAAATTAACTAATCACCTTTCTTTATATCTTGTCAACCTATTATTGTCCACGGCTGGGCACGGGTCTTCTCTCAGAATGAGAGAGTTTAGGCCATAGTTCACTCCGCGGGCCAAGTGTAAATCCGAGAACTTTTTTTTAAAGAACTCTTGGGTGTGTTTCCTGACGATGTTTTCCTTCACCGAAAAGCAGTGATAATTAATTTCTAATGAGCACATAAATTTAGAAAAAATCAGTGGTGCGTCAATCTTGAACCTCCCGATCAAAAGGCCGAGTTTCAACCATTAGGCTATCACTGCTTTACCATTAGGCTATCACTTCTTTATATGGCAGTGGGAAATGGGAAAGCAAACAGGAAAAATATTTTAGTTTTAACTTTGTAATGCCGATACATATAAAGAGTCCATCCATTTTCACGCCAATTTCGTTATGTCGCGCAAAAGATTATTCAGATTCACGTATTCATGATTACCGGGTAGTGATTGTCAATCCGTGTTTAGTATGCATCGATGAAGCGTATTCATTTATTCACGATCATCGGTATCTAAAGCTCACAAATGTGCGACACACTGATATGCCGATATGGCGATAGAAAACACTATGGCGCCGGCGTCTGCACCCGATTGTATAAAACTTGCGCGTTTGATTCTAATAACACAAACAACTTCGATAAGTATTATATAACGATTTGTGAGAAAATCGCACGTCTGGCTGTGGCTTATCTATTGCAAAAACAATACCTGTACAATTTTATACGATTTAATAACCAAGTGTCAGACGGGAGTTTTTGAAATTGATTTTTATTTTCTACCTTGTTTGAGTAGTTTTTGGTTTTGGTTTCCCTGTATATGTACCTCTTATTTATATTTTAAATATAAAATGGCAATAAAAAATGTTACAATGGCCAATATTTAACAATTGTAGTTATTACATAGAGCTAATGATAATTTAAGTAGCGAATGCGTAGTTAATGAAACTTGGCGTCTTAATCAGGTACGTATTCCTTCAGATTCAGTTTTTTTTTTCAAATAAATTTGCAAGTTAGAAATAAACCGTCACTTGCTATATAGGGTATTGGGCTTCTATCGTTATGCATTGTAAAAGGGGACAAGCTGTCTCTACCCCCTAGAAATGTAAAAACCTATGCCCTATATTTCAACTGCTCACCCCCCACAGTTAGAAACGCCCATGACTTGCTAAATAGGTTAAGGAAAGCATCGTGACGTAACATACACATCTGTGAGTTCCTAAATGTGATTGAAGTCTTTAAATACGTACTCGGCCAGCACAGTATAGTGTGAGTGAACAAAAAAGGTTAAGTTTAAACCTCAAAAATAAAAAAATACTAGCTGACCCGGCAAACGTTGTTTTGCCATATAAAAATTAAAAAAATGTTAAAGGTGGATAATCCTTATCACTAAGGGGTATGGTATGACAAATAGGTGTTGACCGATTCTCAGACCTACTCAATATGCTCACAAATTTTCATGAGAATCGATCAAGCCGTTTCGGAGGAGTACGGGAACTGACATTGTCACACGAACATTTTTTATATTAGATATGCTTTTTATGAAACGAAACTAAATTAGGTAACTGCTTAATTATTAACACCTAAAAAGGTCCGTGATTTCAATTATAGAATTCATTGCACTTCCTGTAAAGCGTATTTCCCAACATCATTGGAGGAAAGTACAAATCAGTGGGTAACCCATGTCACGGACGTAGTATGAATAAATAAGTATTTGTTTGTCAGTCATTATATATTTCCTACATTCATAAATTGTCGTATTTACGATACGTCCAGGTGGTCGGGCCATGACTACTTACAAAAACTAAAGTTTGATGATTCATTTCATTATAAATCTGCACTGTTAGTCACAAGTCTTTGTCCTTTAGTAAAAGTAAATAACTTTATAGCCCAGACGCGTGGCAGACAACAACGCAATAATTGTACTTCGAATATGCGTGAGGATTTCCTTAGGTTATTGTGTGTTAGAAAAACCATTCCCACATTTGCATTATTCAAATACATGGAATTATATTATCGCCCAACATCACCTAAAGTGCATTACTACTAAACATTTTGCGCATTCATGCATGTAAGAATATATTAATATTTTTTTAGTGCAAATAACAATATCTTTTCAGATGTAATATCCATGTTCATAATATTACTTACTTTAAAAGCGGCTAAAATATATACGAATCAAAATATTTAGGCTTGAAAATCCTCCCTAACGTTCTCAAATGCGTGGATTACCCACAAATGCAGTAATGAGTCGATGATTATGTTTGGATTGTGTTTGTAATTTTACATAGAACACGTGTTGTTGATCTTAGGTTTCGGGTATAAATCGGATGTCAATTACAGATGCGTTGCTACTCAAATGGACTAAGATGGACGCCTTGAATTAAATTCAGCCAGCATCCACATCCTTCTATCCCAACGCAGGAACTGATTCACATTTAAAATTGGTGAGGCGGTGGTACATCTCGTTCGAGCCATGGGTACTTGTTTTATCACCTTGAAAAAATGTGTCATCAAATTTCGGATACTCGTACTTACGATTAATTTGCATTCTATCTATTGGATTAGTAGGCAGAATATTTTTTTTAATAAGTCCAACTTTATGTACCTTTTTTTAAAAAAAAAAACTTTATGTACTTACGCTACGCATACATAGGTATGAATGCTTACTATATATGTTTCAGAAACGATTTTATTTTTTTACAAATGATCAGTTTTCCTTTGATGAGTCCTCAGTATTAGTAGAATGTGACTTCTTTGCCACAATGCGTTTTAAGCGGAAATACGTGAATAGAATAGAGATCGAAATAAGTGATAGGTGACAGTTATGAGCTTTGAAATGCTTTGAATTGACAAAATGCTTGGTCATTATTTTTCGTATCTTCATGATAATCATGACTGCATTTATTTCGTAGAATAAACACATATTAAAGTCACAAAAAACAAAGAAATGACATTTCAGGCTGAAGAGTGCCTACCAAGAATAAATTTGGTAGGTACCTAATACCTATTTCGTTTATTTTTTGTATTCATGAAATTTTAAAGCGCATAGTCGTGGTTATTTACCTATTTAGCCTAGTAACACTTGAACCGAAATGAATTACGTCAAAAGTAAAATTAAACAAAAAGTAAGCATTTTGTGCATTCATTTCGTAGAATACATATTAAAGTCACAAAAAACAAAGAAATGACATTTAAGGCTGAAGAGTGCCTTTTTTGTCTACCAAGAATAACTTTGGTAGGTACCTAATACCTATTTCGTTTATTTTTTGTATTCATGAAATTTTAAAGCGCATAGTCGTAGTTATTTGCCTATTTAGCCTAGTAACACTTGAACCGAAATGAAATACCTCAAAAGTAAAATTAAATAAAATGTAAGCATTTCGATAGTAGCTTTAACTTATTCCAAGTAGCTTCTTCTTTTGAAAAGATTTTGCTGAAGATCAGTTTTTACACGAAACAAGAATTTATGTAAAAAATGTATTTTTTTTTGTTTTTTAATGGGGCTTCTAATTTATTTTCTTGTAGTTGGTTAAGAGTGAAGTGTTAGAATCTTCCTAGCATGTTCTCTCTTAGTGTTTTAAAAAATCATTACGGTTAGATAGAAAATGTTAACCGTAGAAAATATTAACCGTATCATTGGATATATTCTTAAATGTAATAATTTTTAATCATAATTCGATTCAAAAAGCCAAACCTAGTTTGTTCCAGTTCCCAAAAAAGAAATAGAACTTTTACTAATTTGATTCAGTAAGCTTTTGATCAATTTCACTTAACGTACCTACTCTCGCGCTGATAGGTACTTAATAGATTAAGAATGGCTAACGTTAAACTCGCGGGATTTATTTACATTTATGGACTTTTTAAATAAAGTCCTGGTTGGGGTTTCAAAATATATATTTTGTCATTTACTTGCGTTTCGATATGTACCTAATAGTGTCGTAGCCGGCACACTTTCACACGAGGCGATCATCTTAGTCCTCGTGAGTAGCAACGCATCTGTCATTGACTTCAGATGGAACCCATGTTCTGTGTGTAGTGGACCATCAGGTGGACTACATGATCGTTTGCTACTGCAGTCAGATAAAAAAAAATATTCACTGTTTTTATTTTCATTGTAGGTACAGTATTGTACAAGGGACTGTACTTCAACTTCGTAAAACGAGGAGTTTTTTACTTGCACGAGTTATTTAATAATGTCATTAGTGGTTGCTAATTAGCGGAGCGTCCAGCCCCATTGTTTACGTTGTGCGCAGTGTCATCAACCCATGCGCGAAGTCTGCATAATTCATAGCTTGCACCTTTGTACTGACAACCAGGGATGTTACGAAGCTCCGTCTCGTAACCGAAATTATCGGATATCCGAAATAAAAACATATCCGTAACCTAAACTGTTTTAAAAGTTTCCGATAAATTCGGATACATGAGGAAGCTAAGTGAAATATGTTTTAGTAAATAATATCTAATATTGATTAGGTATCTTTAATAATGACTGATACGACATATTGTACCTAATATGCAAATGGATACGTAAAAAATGGTAGCTGGATTTTTTTTTCTTAAAATATAATATCCGTAACCGAAACTATCCGAAAGTATTGTATAATACGAGATTATTTCACATCCGAAACTGGTATAATTTTTCTGTATCCGTATCCAGATCCGAAATTTCATATCCATAACAACAATTGGCTGCATGTACCTACTGGCTAATCAGATACCCAATAAATTATTTGTAATATTGACTCGGGGATATTGTTCTTTACAACAGAAGAAACAAAGTATTTGACCGTATGTTTACTCTGTCGACCGTATGTATACAGTGTGTTGGAAAATTGTATAAGCCCATTCATTCTCGTCATTAAAAAAAAATAACTACTTTAAAGGCTGGATATGAGTATCTGTCTTTTATTAGTACGGGATGGTAAGATTCTGGAATTCTTAATGAGATGAAACCTCATTTCTCGTCAACCCATTATTGTCCCACTGCTGGGCACAGGTCTTCTCTCAGAATGAGGGAGAGATTAGGAAGGGAGAGATAGCCCACCGCGCTGGCCAAGTGCGAATTGGTGGACTTCACACACCTCCAAGAACTTTTTTTTAAAGAACTCTTGGTTGTGTAGGTTTTCTCATGATGTTTTTCTTCATCGAAAAGCAGTGATAATTTATTTCTAGTACACACATAAATTTTATAAAATCAGTGGTGCGTGCCTGGGTTTGAACTTCCGACCTCCCGATCGAGACGGTAAGTTTTAACCATTAGGCTATCACTGCTCTTAACAGCCTCATTAGAAACCTCATTAGCCGCACCTATATTTGCCTAAATAATAGTGTTAAGCACTGATGTATTATGTTGTTGGTGTGATAAGGAAACACACGTCTTCGAGGCCAACTTAGTTCTCAGAGGTAGCGACACATTTATTAGAAACATGAAGTAATAGTTTCCTTTATAGGTGCCAGCAGACATCATCAGGTGGTCTGCATACTCAATTGCTGTTCTGTATGTCAAAGTACCTAATAATAGTAGTAGTAAATACATTTATATAAACATATGCATATACATATAAATAAATAAATACTTGCATAACATAACTTTGCTCTACAATATGTTTATTCAGAAATAGTATTAGATGACGTTAAAAAAGTCTTTTACGTGCTTACAATAATTGTTTATGATTAATAATACGTACTCACGCTAAGTTTTATACATTTATTTGCTATACATAGTTGCAGTCCGGAGACACAATTAAATGTCTTAAGCTCATTAGCTGATTTAAATGTCTAGTATGTATATAATTGTTAAAAAAACTAAACAATGTTATCTTAGTATAAAAGATGAGATGTCGCAACATGCTGTATTTCCTCAAACAATGGAACAGGCCGCTTGACATACATTATTGAACAGTTTTATCTTCTATTACTGTGCTGAATTTTCTTTTTCTTGTGGTGACCGCACGTGACTGCTTGTATGGATGCCGTTGGCTTTTCTAATTAACTAATATTATGATTTTGTCTTTTGATTAAATAAACTGGAATATTTGGAAGGTGCAAATACAAAATCAAGGTCAAGGTCCAAGGTGGTAGAAATAGTATAGTTCGACCGGGGAAGTACCACCGCCACACCTATTTCTAGCGTGATGTCCATGGGCGGCAGTGATCACTTACCATCAGGAGGATTGCATGTATGTTTGCTACTTCAGTCAGATTAAAAAAAAAACCTAACTGAATTCTCAACCAGAACTGACTAGTACCTTTAAGGAGCTCCCTGCAAAATATAGTCTCAAGTCTTCGAATTACTTTACCACTCCACAATTTACGTATATTGTCCCAATATCATATAAACAAAAAAATAAAAATTTATTAGATTATGCCACCGTTTTGCCGATCCATTACTTTTCTTAGAGTTTCTCTACAATTTCTGGAGCATATTCCAATTTAAGTTTCATTGATCTATAAGTTCTCCTTTTATTTTACCATGTTACAATAAAGGCGAGTAACACTTTTAAATACATTCTATTAATATTTAAATGAAAATAATCAAACAAGAAGAGCTGAATTTACTCAAGTAGGGAATTATAATAATTAAAATATGTTAATTGTTGTTCATAATTTATTTATTGTTAAATTATAGTCTAACCAAGAAGCATTGTTGTACATTCACGTTATTTTTCCGAGAGAAATCGCTTAGCTGCCTATATAAGGAGCTATAATGACTTCCTTTGGAGAAGTAAATGTAGCACGAGGAAAAAAATAGTAAACGTTGATAATAGATGAATAACGAGTATAAGTAATTATCAAGTATTTTTATCTAATCGAGTTGTTTACTGCTATTGTTTTACTTATTACGCTAATAGGCTTTCAAGTGTAAGATGTGTCAATGATAGAAAGAAGTTTGCTTATCTGCAACAAATGTACTGAAGAGAGATTGAGCAATTATCGAAAACGAAACGAAACGCGAAAATACATTTCCATTTGATTTTTCATAATATTATGTAAGTTTTAATGCCAGAGGCGTGTGGAAACGAAATACATAATTTAAAGTGAGGCATTTTGTACTAGTTCTAAGAAGTATTCACATAGACGTACAGGTATTTTCGATAAATATGGTTCTAGTTCCATTTGAGACTTCACTTTTTAAGATATCGTGAGAAAATTAAAGTATGTTCTCTAGTAGGCATGTATGTATGGCAGAATGTGTCTTTTTCTGGTCTGGTTATCAATACGCCTGCCATACGCATGCCAGACGCAGTGACTATTGAAAATTACCCCGTTAGAAGAGGTCTACATAAACAAATAAGCACATACCCATGTACCGTTAGGTACATCAAAACATAAGTGTATAATTTCAAAAAATTGTTTTTGTAATTTTTGCAAAGATCATCAATTACGAATTGTTTTAAGTGATTCACGATTTACAATATGAGTTTAATTTAGAACTTATGAATGTTTATGTAGATATTACATTATCTCTTGGTATCAGAAAATGGGTATTCGATACTGAATTTGTGAAATGGAGCGGAAAATAAAATTAGGCAGAACTTTTCAAGGTATTCCGAAGGTAGTGACAATGATACCTATTCGGATTAATTATTATCAAATCAGAGATTGCAAAAGCATAGTTACCTGAAAGTATTATTCCAAAGTAAGCCTTGAGAGTATTACAATGATTATGAAAATGTTGTTTTGTATCAAGGTTAGGTTTATATTGAAATCTTATTAGTTTGGACAATATGATCAAAACAAAAATAACTAGTGTTCAATTGTTGGCTAAGATTGTGTTTGTGTAGATACCAATTACAATTGCTACCTTCTTTGAAAAATAAATAGTATTTCTTCGTCGTTAACTCATTATTGTCCCACTGTTGGGCACGGGTCTTCTCAAAGAATGAGAGGGTTCTAAGCCATAGTCCACCGCGCTGGCCAAGTGCGAATCGGTGGACTATAGTATTTCTTACACAAATCCAAATGAAAAATAAGTATATTATGATATTATTTTCCAATATGTATAATAAAAGTAACAGAGGAATGTATAAAATGAACCCAATGATTATTGTTCTTAAATTCAGCCGGAATATTTCTATCTTTGTGTGATTTTAAGGCTATGTGGTATATTCCTATATATATTTTTGTTTGCCAAGTTGCATGGATTGTTATTTTGCGACTACGCTTCATGTAACTTGGTCGAAACATCAGCTGTTAAGAAATTTAGAAACTGCACATCGTGAGTTCTCCTTACGTTTAAAATGCGTCAATTCTATAATAGTATATTAGTTTAATATATAAAAAATCCTATGCAATTATTTTAATAACAACAGGACAATCTTTGTCGCTGTAATGAAACCTCCCGTTAATCAGGTTTTAATCAATTCCGTCAATGTTTGAACAGGATCTCGAAGATCTATTGGTTATTTTATCATCTGTTTGTTTATATGTATAAGTTGCGAAGCCAATGCTGATCATCTTGGGCATACTAATGATTTCTTTGATTAGTTTACAAAGCTGGTTTGTAGCCAAGTGTCGTTCTGTTTGCAGATTCTCACGACATGGTCCTACGGTTCAACAATGCGCCTACTGAAAACTATACGGATGATATCGGTTCTAAGACTACTTTTCGGATCCTTAATTCACAGGTATTCTTTTTCTAACTATACCTACTATAAATAAATCTCTCCTTCAGAATCACATTGATGTAAGTAAAAAAACATGGTCTTGAAAAAAATCATTTAAAAAGTGTTACTTTCAATTTATACCTACTCAATCTGAAATTGATATAGTGTGCGATTATATCATGAGAGTGTATGTTGCATTGGAGAGTTTCTCCTTTTTAAAGTGCATTATACGTAATTCAGTTTACCGATTTTTATAATACGTCACTATAATTCTAGGGTATGAAATAGTTCAGGAGTTATTTCATTCAAATGATTTAAAGTACTATTTAACTATACACTGACTATTTACATATTAAAAATTTGGACTTTCGCCTCCGGATCGTTCGGATCTTTAATCATAACTAAGTTAACCTATTCCGGCAATAAACAACAATAATGCTAGATAAAGGCGAGAATTTGTATGAATCCATAAGTATGACAACTTTTTTTGAAGCATTGATTTGATCTCGATACTATGTACAAGTATTTGTAGTGTTTCAATTTAAAGCCGTGTTTTCAGTAGTTATGTATTATGCAAGGTATGACATATTTTATACTTTAACTTTCTTAAGGTCCGTTCATATTTGGCCGAAGCGATAGTTTTAATGTCCGATGACTGATAGATTTTGCTGTTTACACTAAGCGACGAATATGGGTTTCCTTTTATTATCAGACTACAAAAAAGAACTCTCAATTCTGCTGTATTTGATATGTTTTTGTTTCATTAGTCCATCATATTTTATTTTTAAGCATCGTTAAACTCAATTCAATGTCCACCAACTCGCAGTTGGCCAGCGCGGTGGACTATGGCCTATAACTCTCCCATTCTGAGAGAAGACCCGTGCCCAGCAGTGGGACAATAATGGGTTGACAAGAAGTTCAATTCAATAGTTTGTTAAAAATGACATGTTAATTGTTTTTTCAGGTTGTCACTAAGCCCGAGTTCAGATTTTTAGAGGATCCATTATATAAGGACATTTCAATCCTTATATGGGACCCTAGTAACTACTCCTCTACTCTGGAAGACTGGTACAAGCATCCTGATTTTCCGTTGTTTCCGGTATACAAAAAGTTAGTTTATTTGATTTATTGTCCACATAAATTATTTAAGTATTAGTATTGTTATAGTTATAGTTAAGTATTAGTAGTAAGTATTAAATATTCTTTTGTTTGAGCCCTCTGAAATTTATAAAACAGTCGCAGCAATTAAATAGTAGAGTTGGTTACGGTAATCTTTCTACCTTTTAAGATATTGTAAAATGGCCTACCCTTAATGCAGTTTTTATATGATACGTGTATAAAAAATTCTCACACATAATCTTTAAGCACTGTTTTATTGCGACTTGCCATATACTTACCTTGGAAAGTACCTACAGAAGAATAAAAAGAAGATATAAATAAGTTATCTATTATCTGATTTTCTAACACATTTTTTTTTATCAGACTACTTCAAAATCGATACAAGGCTGATGTTCATCTCCTAAACCCTCATGTACTATGGGCTCTATGGGCGGTCCTTCAAGACACATCTCCTTATCGTTTGAGGAGGAATCCACCTTCTTCTGGTTTCATAGGTAAGTTAGCGTTATCAGTCTATTAGCATTCCATTTCCGGGTATGAGTTTTTTTAGAATCAGAGAGCATTATCAAGGCGAATGTTTGAAGATTTTAGCTACTATTTAGGCGAAGTTTAAAGCTTAGGCAAAGCACAAGTTGTCCCTCGAACTACCTAAAAAAGACAGCGAGTAATCGTTGGAATCCGAAAGCACAGAATCGTTGAAGTGGAGCTGACTAGAGGAGTAACGAAAACATAAACGGGATGTGTAATAAACTCTCACCACGACCCTTAAATTAACACTTGGAATACTTTTTCTCGGTTTAGTGACTGAAGAGTATAGTCCTTAGGGTATAACCTATTAATTAATATTTAACTTTTAATACACTGAAAGGTCAAATTTTGAATATCATAGTCTATCATTTGCCAGGTAACCAGTAAATAGTTTTGTTAATCCTTAATTATATTGTTAATAAAATTAATCTTAATGAAAGTATTTATCAAAAAATAGTTGTTTTTTTTATAAGACTGAGGTAGTAAAAGAGTCGCAGCCCGTTCGATGATAGGTGGTCCCTGCTGCTCAAGAACATCTGTAAGCAATTACGTGCCGAACAAGGATTACATCCGATGACAACAGTGACAGACAGACAATCATATAAAAGTGATTCGGATATGCTGAGTTTAATATTTATATACATATGACAGTTAGGGATGACGATGTTGTATCCAAACATTTATCTACTACACTAATTTAATTGAATAAAGCTCATAAGGGATGAAAGGGATATGATAATTGTCTGTATCTTGTTTTTGAAGCAAAACACATTAACGTTGACATTAAAGAGTAGGAAAGGGCTTGTTATAAAGGTTAATAGGGACACGAGAAACAGATTGTTACATTATGAAAAATGTTTGGAGGTATGCTACGTTTTTAACTCTTAATAGACAAAGGATTAAATATTTCTAATTTATCTATCTATTTTAAATGTGGTTTGGTCTTTGGCAGCAAGTCTTCAAATTAATTAATTATTAAAATACATACGACACGATAACAATATCTTGTAAATAAATGCTATTATCCCGTAGATGAATTCCTTAAAGATAAAGGTTATGATAGAAATTTGTGTAATTTAATTTAATGTTTAACTAAATAATAAATTTGAAATTTAATGGTTATTTAAGACTCCAGAATTAATTGTATAAAAAAATTTTACATGACATTTATGTAAATTTATTAATATAAGTTTTTTATAATTTGACAAATTTATTAATATGGAAAATTGCACTCTTTGGGCATGTACGGAGAACTATAATTTTAAATATATGATATATTCATATGTATACCTGTACTTCCACCAATTCGCACTCGGCCAGCGCGGTGGACTATGGCCTAAACTCTCTCATTCTGAGAGAAGACCCGTGCCCAGCAGTGGGACAATAATGGGTTGACGAGAGATACCTGTACTTACACAATAAATGATTGATTACTGATTACTGATAGAAAACAATACGATAGTACAAATATACTTTTAATATAAACATCCGTATTTTAAAATTATGGATCTACTGGGACGTAGATCCGTAATTTTGAATGTGAATTAAACCTACGTTATCTTAAAAACTGATATATTACAATGAGTAAGGGACGTCAAAATACGTCTTATAGCTTTAAGCTTAAATTACGAAAAGTTTCGCTTTTGTTTACAAAAATATAAACTGTTCTGTTTGTACTGTGATTTAATTGCATGTGCAGATTAAATAATTATTATGTTATTTATTCAGGTCTTTGGTTCGCTCTGCACCGTTGCCGGAGGGTCCGTATGTTTGAGTACGTGCCCTCTGTTCGTGCCACTCGGCGGTGCCATTACCACGTCGCAAGGAATGACACTGGATGTACACTAGGCGCGTGGCACCCGCTCGCTCAAGAGAAGGTCTTGGCGGAGCGCATCAGAGACAACTCGGACCTCGACGTCTTCCAGAGAGGCTTCATCGACGTTCCTGGCATCAAAAGCTTTAATTGTTAAAATATAGCTGTTAGAGAAGTATTAAACTGTAATGCGTATCTTTTGTAAGAAGAGTAGAACGGATTTTCAAGGGGAATTGAAGAATAACGGGGTCGATCCATTCTGCCATCTATCTCAGTTTAGTTGCGCTCTATAATTGCAGTAAACTCTACAATTATCCTAGTGTAAGTTTTCACACTAAAGTTAAATAAAATTGAACAATAATACTGACATTAACAATACGGATTGGACTCGAGTGACGTATTATTGATATAGATTGGACTGGATTTAATCAAACCAAATTTGTGACTATATTCGCACCTTAGGCTGGAAAAGTGCATAAAACGCAAATATTAGGAAATAGACTTAAAAATGACAAAGTGTTTTATAAACATCTTACTGCCTGGTAAAACAAAGTCAGCCATTCAGTTCCATCCCATTTCGACAGAAGTCGACATTGCTTTTGTCCAATTCGTCCGATTTTTGTCAACATTGGTGCAACAACTTCGTAAAATTCTTGTAGCGAAAATTTGCAAAACATGCACTTGTGGTCTTGTCCCATCGAGGGTGCGTATTGTTCAACAGAAGGCGTTTAGATTGAATAAGCGATTGCTCAATCATAGGGGTAACACAATTCATTCTTTAAAGTGTTTTAACATATCCTCAACGATATTGTATACCTAGGCGGTTATGGAAGAAATTAAGAAATTTCAATAGTAAATATTCTTATTATAATATGTTCCCACGTTGATCGAAACATGATGAAAAAGTGTGAATTTAATATGATTTATGATAGTCTTTTCTTAGAAGCAATCTTTGTAAATATTTTGCGAAAGTTGATACAAATGCTTATACTGGTAGACATGTAGCTAAAAAGGATTGAAAAACATTCTTAATACGCCTACTAGCTTTCCACGTATGGATGTTTTCCTGAGACACTGCTTAAGTGCGTATACTGTTTGTTTTCTTAGCTTTGTTATCGATGACGGAAAATAAGACTATTATAATAAACACATTGAAGGCTGCTAGTAAAGAGTTTTATAAACGATTAGACTCTTAGTTAATTGAACGAACTGGGCAATAACGCCATATTCTGACAATACGTAGAACGTTAGCCAGTAAGCAAACGAATTTACTCTGCTAAGTTAGCACTTCAATGTCACTGTAAAGATATAAGGCTACGTAGATCGTCATATGATTTAAGACTACCGCGGGGTTTAATATTTTATTATTTAATGGGTACTTAGTATAGGCGGTGTATTTATTTGTTTATGATAACTGAAAAGTAAAAACAAACTAGATGTGAAATAGACAGAATAATGTACATTATTCTGTTGTCTCTGTGTGCGTATGAAATATTTATCAAGCACTTCCGTGCGCTTGTTAAAGATTTCTTCTCGTTACTACAGTTTTGCCGTGACCACGACCCTTAAATCAGGATAGAAATATTGGCAATAAACAAGTAAATAACTGCCTACTATGAGTACATAGTAAAATTCGTATCTCTTTTATAGAGCTTTCTGTAAAACGGACTACGATGACAGTGAAAGCGTTATACGTAAGCGTTAACTTAATTAGGTATAAACGATAGTTCAGTAATTACCTACTATCAAGTAATGTTGCATTTAATTAAGTAGGTTCACCCAACAAAGCTATTAATTTACAGTAGTTAAAACCTAGTAATTTACTCGAATATCTAGTAATAAACCTGTTATGACGATAAAGTAATTTTAAGAAACGTTGGTTGTTTTACGTTATGAATTTGTCATTTTCTATTATATGTTGGCACATGATAACTTATGTTGTTTGCATTTATAAGGTTTTGTAAAAATATAAGAGATAAAATTTATAACTTACACTCTTGTTTTTTTCATTTACTATCAAGTACCTACTTAATTCCTTTAAATACTTTCTTGTGACAATCAATGTGTTACACTTTTAGGAATGGTGTGATTGAGCAGTGAGTTTAAACCTACAATCAAAAGAAATGCTCGTTACAACTTCTTTCCTGTAAATAAAAATATTGAATACCCTTAACAATTACGCATTGCGCAACCATTACTAGTACCTATGATTACCATATAAGCAGTATGAGCGTTTTATTTTTATCTCAACAGGAACTAACATTTGGAAGTTATTTTATGTGATTCGAGTGAGGCCATGTCGGCCATGAGGTGCCCTTGCGGTGGTATCTCGTATTTTTAGCGATTTGCTAGCGTAGCGATCGGCAGGTGCTGCCAGCATACTGATGGGTAGTGCTAGCGCGTTGATTAGTGATTCCGTGCGAGCGCGCGGAATTAGCGCGACATCCGAGATGTACGCAGACGCACCTCACGCAACCAAACCACCTTTAGGTCGCTCTATAACACAATGCTTCCTTCTCCGTCTAAATCTCAGCCACACAGAGCACTCAAATCATGAATTTTAAACGTATTTAATCGTCATAATTACGTCTCATTTATATTCCGGCTGCCACAGTCCCGTAGCGAAAATATCACGTACATGACATGAAGTTATTTGACTAAAGTTTAGAGACGGAACGAGATTGTCCCTTGGACTTTGGAAATTTATGTATTGTTAGGTAGCGCGGGAGGTCAACGGCTCGGAGTTATTTCGTAGAAGAGGCGAGAATGCGAATTCGCAATGTGATGAGTGTACGGCTGTTGGCTGCACTAAGGCACTAGGTATTCCATAAATATGTGAAGGTAATTCAGTCAGTGTACTAGGAAGCGCTGGACTATTGCCTATTGGAACCCTGCCTGGCCCTCAGCCAACAATGAAATAGATAAAGTCTCATTTTGCTTGTTATTAATTATGGTGTTGCTATACACTTCCATCTCAGATAGCAACAATTACTTGATTGTAATATTTAGGACAGTACGACATCCTTAATTAAACAGAAACGCGGTCACGGGTTGTGTGGCAGATAAATGAAAATTAATTAAAGAATATAAACCACGAATTTGCAAATATCTCTTGTCGTTGAACTCTATACCTAGCTATTAAAAAAAGAGGATTTTTGTAATATATAAAATTAACGAAAAAAATGGCAACTGAACCAAAAACTAATATGAGTTAGTTAAGTTCTACGCTTCTCTTAACATTCTACATTAAAAATATAGCCTATTTATTTTTATGATATAATAACATTAATATTTTTTGGAGTTAATTTCAATCTAAAAATTGCAGAACAATGTGTTATTTTTTTTTTAATTTTAGTTATTAATTTTTTTTTTTAAGTAACTAACTAACTAAATCCGTATTCTATTCTCACAAAACAGTTAAAAGCTAAGGTACAAAGTAGGTTGAAAGAAAAGTATTGAATTAGTGATTTTTCAGCCTGGTAACTTTAAGAACATTAAAGTTAACATGACTATTTATTTTCGTTTAAGGTATAAATAAGCGTACAGCGACAATAAACATGAAGTGTTCTTGGTAAAACAGTTGGCTACACACGAGATCTTCGTTTGTAGGGCACTGACTCTTAACCAATGTTTAATTAGGACAAGTACCTATAGTGTACTCTGAATCATTAGGTTCTACCTGATCGGGGCTATTGACGCACGTCGGAATAAGGAAGGGAATAAAATTTAAGAAATTATCGCATGTTCTTCGTTTAATTGACCTCAAATAAATAATTGATATTTGTTTACCCGCAAATATTACTCATTCCTAATTTTCGAAAATTAATCATCTTTTATAACTTCCTGCTCAGATGTTTTCCCACATTGACAATTCATGTTTGTGGTCAAACTTAAGACATTTGAAAATTTGAACGATTTGTGATATTATGTTTCTATTAATAAGTGCAAATATAAATTTATTTTTGCAATATAAGAGATAAATATCGGAATAATGACAACTCTTGTTATAAATAGACATCAAAATAGTTTGGGGTATTTTGATGTATTTTTCATCAATGGTAGGAATTGTATAGGTGCTAGTAATAAATACTATGCGTAAAAAAAAGATTACTATTTACGGTAATAGTTTGGATGATATGTCGTACAAAACATTCACCTCCATTTAATTACCCTAGAAGAAAATTACATAGATACATTTAGTTGGTGTATCTACATTATAAAATGATACGTTATTCAAAATTCATAGTCCAAGCTCCAGTACTTAAGTCTCTGATTAGTCACAAAGAGTAAAGTAGTTCGTGTTTATGTGTACAGACAGATTTTCATATCCTTCTGAGTAATTGTGTAAAGCTTACGTTAATCTAGGCCATGTGCTGTTTTAATAAAGCTATTCGTTGTAGCTAATCACCGCAAAGAGTTCAGACGCAATGTGCTCGAATTGAAACAGATCGCTTATTTACTAAGAACCGGCATGGTAGCATGACTTACTCTTTTACTCACATATTTCCACGTCAGGGCTTGGTTATATATGTTTGTTTTTACTGGGCTTTATTTTGTATTGTCTCCTGTGAGAAAGGAGACGCATCTTTTTATCCGTTGCATGCAGTCCACCTGATGGTAAGTGGATACTGCCGCCCTTAGATATCTTCGAATAACTTCATATAGAAAACTTTTTTTTTGTAGTCAATCACAGATGCGTTGCGACTTCCGAGGACTAATACTGTCGCCTCATGTAAAAGCGAGCCGGCAACCACATCCTTCCACCGAAACGCAAAGTCTGCTTCATGGTAGAAATAAGTGTGGCGGTGGTACTTCTTCGGTCAAAATACGATGGTTCAACCACTTGATGTAATTTAATTACAACAACATATAGAATGATAAGAATCCTTATCTCTACCGCTGTTTTGGGATTGTATTAGTGTACCTAAAGTTTATACTATTGCCGCTGGTTATGACATTATCAATTGTATAACTGTTTTTGGCGATAATAAATCTTAAGGATGTGCTTGTCTACTTGTTATAACAAGTTAATATATTAACAAAATTAGGGATTAGCGTATAAAATGAAAGAGTTTATAGAATATTGTCAGGTTAGCTAATTATAAACTATAGAACCCAAACCATGAAAACCCTAAAAATTTTAATAACTCTTTACTGTTCTATGACAACTGCCTGCCGGATTCTTATGTAGAGTTTAATAATAAGACGATATATACACATAAAATATGAAATGTGGGTGAAGTGCCCACAATATACTGGAATTAAACGCAGTGCTAAATATACTAAGTATAGTTACTTAGACCTTTTTTCTTTATTTATTATTAATATTTAGATCATAAATCGAAATTTCTAAGGTGTCAAAGGAGTTCATACTACCACACTATATACCTGTTTGTACCTGGCAGGGACGGACTTCACCCAAAGTCCATTTATATGTAACAGTAGACTGGGGCTAATTACAACAGAAATGTCGTTTTTAATTATCATTGAAACTACAAACGAACATGCAATCTTCCTGATGGTAAGCGATCTTTGCCGCGCATGGGCATATGTAACTAATTCTATAGTTAAATAAAACGGACTCCGTCTGATGATAACCTCAAGTGCATTCCACTCCTTCATTTCCACTCCTGAGAACTAAAACGGACAACTCACATATATCTGCACAACGTTAAATTGCTGTACTTCCCCGGTGTGAATCTTACTGTTACGAAATAGAAAAAAAATCGCATCTTGGCGTATGATGGGAATAATAATCACGTTAAGGCTAAAAAATATACACAAAGTAATTAACGCAATCGCCAACTCAAATGGAAATTCCGGGACGCATCTCGCAACATACCAAGTATTTTTGTATTAGACGGAGCGATTGGTAATTGGAAGTAGGGGGGGGGGAGGGGTCGAGCCAAATTTCACTACACCACACGAGGGGGCAGATGTCAAAAAAACGACTGGTAAGGATCTAAATATGAACGATAGTACACTTGAAACATGACTGTGTCAAGAGGACTAACCGGTCCACTTAAAGTATGAATCTAATCACAGGAAGATGATACATTGTGCCAAATTTTACTAACGGCGCCGTATGAGTCACTGTGTGCTCTATACAACCATTCACCGCTTTATGTAATACAACTGTTATAAAATTTACAGTTACAGCTTTCAACGTAATAAGCACAGTTCCTTTGTTTCAGCCATTGAAACGCTGAAAAACAACCACACAAAATACTATTGTGGTTTCGAGGTCGGCTCCTCACGTTTGAATCGAATATTTTTACGCATAAAATTGCATTTTGTTCTTATTTAGTTCCACAAAACGAGACTGCAATAAATTTTACAGTTTGTTTTGGTATATTCTAGGTTTTTTATGTGGTGTTTTGCATACTACGAAGAATTCCAGCTGCTGCTGTTGTGCATTTTTTTACATGCGTAATGGATAGTACCTTTTTTTTGTTCTCGAGGGGGAAACCTTCAAAAGGTACCCGACGCCGTGGGAGCGACGCAGGGTTATGTGGGACTTTTACCGCACTAATACCTCGCGGGCCACCTGCGGGGTTATAGTGCGGTAAAAATCCTCGGCGCTATAAAGAGGACTCCGGGATCTCGAAACGACCAGCAACCGGAATCCTCTGAGCGCGTTGCCCCATCGGGCTCCTCCCAGACGGGCGGCTGGGCCCACCGCTTCGTCTAGTCTTTACGACGGTATGCGACCACGCCGCCTTCCTTCCCGGGATCGACTGATCGAACGGTTCGAGCTCCCTCTCGAGCCGCCCGCAACCCCAGGAGCCCCCTTTTTGTCGCCTCTTACGACAGGCAGGGGATACCGTAGTCGTATTCTATTCACCGACTACAGGGAATAATGGATAGTACCTAAACCTTTCTATACACACACACTTCCATTTTTACCTTAATAAGGATGCCTTGAATATATGCAAAGACAAAACAAAAACCCAGATTCAGGTCATAATTCATTATTTAGATTTCAGTTCCACCGTAAACATAGCAGTGGTGGCCTCTCGCAACTCTTCAAGGCATGGCGGTACTAGTACTGCTGAATCACGCTGTTGAAGTATTCTCATTTTTTTATCTGACTGAAGTAGCAAACAAGCATGCAGTCCACCTGATGGTAAGTGGTCACTGCAGCCCATGGACATCTGTAATCCACTTCATACAGAACATTGGTTCCATCATGTGAAACATGGTCGCCTCATGTGAAAGTGTGCCGGTAACCACACCCTTCCATCGAAACGCAAGCAATGTTTCACGCTGGACATAGGTGTGGCGGTGGTACTTGACCGGTTGAACTACACTGGTTCTTAAACTTGAAATTGTTTAATATCTTGATTATCTTGCATACTAGTATATACAAGATCCGAAAAGAGGCTATCGGAGCATTGCCTCTCTTTAGGCATAATAACTATCCTGGCGGGAGTGCTCACACGGACGACGGCATATGTGGCCACATGCTGGCGTAACAATCAGTGGGCGCAGGGAGTAAAATGCTTACTGGGAAGAGTCCGAAAGGGGCATCGCGTTCGGAGGACTCCAGTTGTGTTCCATTGGAGATCCCGGAGTCGTCCACGCAGCGCTGAGGATGGCCAGGAGGTTTTAATGAGGTTAAAAGTCCCACATAACCCGGCGTTGCTCCCACGGCTCCGGGTACCTTTTGAAGGTTTCCCCCTCGATAACAAAAAAGAAGGGTAATAATGTATTTGGTCGACCTTATACAACTCTATTATTATCAGTTAGTTTGTCTATATTTGTCTTACATTAAATCAAATGACCATTAACAGCAATAGCCGCTTAACAACAGATACATACTACTTATTTTTTTTTTATCTATACTTATTATAAAATACAATGCACAAAAGCTGTTTGTCTGCGTGTCCATATAAAAATAGAACCAAGAAGCAATCACGTTAATCAAATATTGATATATTTTTCCTTTTTCCAATCCAGTATATAAAACAATGCCATTATGTTTTATACCAATGTGTGTTTTATGTATTTAATTAATTCAAGTTTCGTTTAACAACTACCTAAGTCCACGTGTAAGGCAAATAAACAGTGCAATTATATTGCAACTCATAAACAAACGCATTGATTAGGTACATTTATTATGTCATGTAAATTATTATTAATTAGGAAGTTACAAAGGAAAACATTGTAAAATATGAGCACGCTTCTTCTTTGAAAACAATCTCGTACGAACGCGTTTGACGTATGTACTACGGCATTACAATTTAAGGCGGTCCCAGACGCGTGTGATGTGTAATGTAGTGGATTGAGTATTATTACGAGTAAGTTTGATGGTACTAAAGGTCTTGGTTGGAGCAGTGATAGCGTAATGGTTGAAACTTGCCCTCTCGATTGGGAAGCCCCATGTTATGTGCGTATTATAAATTAATTATCACTGCTTTTCGGTGAAGGAAAACATCGTGAGGAAACCTAAACACCCAAGAGCTTTAAAAAAAATGTCGGAAGTGTGAGAAGTCCACCAATACGAACTTGACCAGCGCGGTGGACTATGGAATAAAACTCTCTCATTCCGAGAGAAGTGCCCATGCCCAGCAGTGGGACAATAATGGGTTGACGATGAAACCCACACTAGGATTTTCTCCTGTGTTCTGTACCATGGACACACACATAAAGCCGAAAACACCAAGACCTAAACCCAAATCAAATCTAAATTCATCATTCAGATGCCTGTCTGGCCGGGAATCGAACCCGGAACCCACTGCTTGTCCGACTGGTATGGTAACCGCGTAACACGGGTCGTTAAAATTTTTTGTTACTTATTTTTTCTTAGTCCCGAAGTCAATTTTTCCAGCAATGGTGGTCAGGTATGCTACTTAAATTAATATACTACAGACGTTTTATATGCGTCTGAACTCGCCTTTACGGATAATGTCTTATTAATTGGCCTATTTAATGAATCATACAAAGTTTACTAGAATTTAATGTGAATTGGTAATAAATGTGATTTTATGGGTAGTAAAATGGCCGTATTAAATAATTTTAAGAAATTGAAAATTTTCCATACCCACTTCCTTATAGGGAGGACGATATAGAAAATCTAAATTAGTACAGCACAAAATAATAAAAAGATTTTACGGTCAAATTAATGTAATTTTAGTAAAGTATACAACAAGAATTATTCTAGTGAGAGTGGTTGGAAAAGTCCGAAACTATAGAGAAAGTAGTAATTAAGAAGGCTTATAAGACTCATTTTGATTATAACTATAACTGCGTACCCATCTATAATAATTAATGAAAATACATTTTTCATTAGTCAGGAATCACGCGAATTCATTTATAAAAAATAAAGACATCCTGTATTTTTGCCACAGAGGAAAATGAAGCGACATTTTCTTGTGTGTGAAGTAATGATTAGCATTTTAAAAAAATACCTTTTATATATATATATATGAGACTTTCATTGGTAAAAATGAGCTGTTGAGAGGTATCGTAACAGGAGGTATTGCGGGTCGTGGATTGCCGATCCCTGACATAAAGCCTAAAGAAAAAAATCTATTCAAATATTATAAGTACCACACAAGCGTGCACTTCGTTTAATGGTAAGTGACAACTACTGCTTGTGAATAAATAAGTTGCAATCTATATCAGATAGGATTGGAGTCAAAGATTTACATTTTTATACGAGACTAGCTGTACCCTGCGCGCTACGCTATCACAAAAAAAAACACCAGAAACCAGAGCTCATGAATTACAACTTTGCTAAAGAACATCACATTATCAAATGAATAGTTTATAGATTTATAGATTCTATAGATGACATACAGACAAACATTTATTTTTATAAAGAAGAAGAAGAAGAAGGATAAGATTGAAGTAGCTAAGTGTTTACTGTCACCCACGGAGACCTGTCAGCAATTTGATATAAAACAATAGTTCTATCTGAAAGGAACTATCGAGGATTAAGATGGTCACTTCATGTGAAAGCAAGCCGACAACCACATTATTTTACCGAAATGCAGGAACTGATTTTATCAAACATAGATGTGGCAGCGGTACTACTCTCATCAGACCACACTCGTTCTCCTAGCAAATGTTGCTATTGCTTCTATAAAATTTTTTCATACGTTCTTTAAACCAAAAACTGCAGCACACGGTTAATTGCTGTTATAAGGAGAAAATATCCTGAGCGTAGTAGTTATAGTCTATGGATACATGTACCTACGTGATGAAACACACCATTCCTATACAAAACATCTTATAAATACAAATATGTAAAGGCAAAATATTTATTGCGGCGCCACCTAAAGGGTTTTGTAGACACAGAATAGCTACAAAGTAAACTTCGTAATACAAAACGCACAAGAGCGAGTTTGACTTGCCTGTGGAGGGTTTCGTATCATTTCAACTTTGTATGCATTGTAATTAATAAAATCGAACGAAAAAAGCCTAAAATGCAACTAGGATCTCAGCAACATTCCACCATACATTTGATTTCAATATTTTAGTTTTAATGGCCATACTCAACGTTACAAACTCGAAATATAGAGCATTAAGTTTCAAGATATAGTCTTACGATGGATAGACGGACCACGAAGATTTAGCAATAAGCTCCCATTCCAGAGGAACCCTAAAAAGTAATGCAATTTATTTTAAAGCTACATTAGATTTATTGCCAGTGTAATAATGATTTAAGTAACTTCTGCTTTTAAAGAATCTTGTTTAAAACATTCTCTGCACACGTAGATTTGAATACGAATCGGTGGAATGTATGCGTTATTACAACTCTCGTGCGGTTTATGACCGAATTTGAATTCGATGGCTTCTGTATGCGTTTTTAATACTAGCATTGTTTGCGGCTTCGCTTCTAAAACGTGAGTAATGTTTTCCGGGATCGAAGTCCTTTATGTTCAACTGAAGCTGTACCTAAATACAATTTGAGTAATTTTAATACATCGACAACAACATTAAAGAGAGTATGTATTTGTAGTTAAAATAAAAGTGCCGTATACCGTAGTTATTAATACATCGTATCAATATTTATTTAAATTTGTTTATTTTATCATAAAACTCTTACTTATCGTTTCACTTCTGGGTATGGTTAAATTTTTAGAATGAAAAGTGAAATATAAAATTTTCGAATAGTCGGAAAGTATAGTCGGAAATATCTAGTTTGACATGACAGCCTGAGCTGGTTTGCAAGTAACACATTTGAGAATTCTATCCAGACCATTGAGGGATATTTTGATATCCCCCAATGGTCTGTAAATATCATGTAGCAAACAAAGAGAAGAGAGGCTTTGTATTTGAACTTGGATCTTATGAGCCCAGTGGACTTTAGATGGAATGGATTAACAAGTAATTTGTTTAAGAAAATCAAATAAAAAATCGATAATTTTTTCAATCTTCTAAGTAAAATAAAGAAACATTATTTTAAGTATTTATCATAGCAGATAAAGAGATAAAAATAATATATCACCAAGATAGAAATAAGTCCCCGATCGGATCGAAGGCATATTAGTGGCCACTGTTTGGGTTGAAAAACCTCGGATCGTGCAGGAATTCGATAGCATTTTTTGTCCCTACTCGAGCTGCGTTCTGAGGTTAGGTCGACGCTAACCTCAGAACGCAGCTTTTAGCCTATTGTTTTTTATTTTACAGTTAATGTTACTCGTCTTAACTTGACCAAAGGTATTTATTTCCGTTTTTAAATTGTAGCAAATAGGTGAAGCCACCTGATGATACGTGGTCACCGCTGCCCCTGGATATCTGCTTCAACCTTAAGCCTTTAATAGCAAGCATTTAATAGGTAGAATCAGTGTTGTTTGTTCGGAGAAGTACCACCGCCACTCTTAATTCTAGCGTGAAGCAGTTCTTGCGTTTCGATGGAAGGGTATGGTTGCCGGCACACTTTTATATGAGGCGTCTATCTTAGTCCTTGAGAGTAGCGACGCATCTGTGACTGACTTCAGATAGAACCACATGTTCTGTATGAAGTTGCTTATAGATGTCAATGGGCGGCAGTGACCACTTACCATCAGGTGGACTGCATGCTCGTTAGCTACATAAAAAAAAGCCTTATTCAAGGTCAGATACATACATACATACGTATTTACATACACACATATGTTATGTTAGTCCTAAAATAAGAACACAACATAGGTTAATACAAACAAGAAGGCAATCTTTGTATTTAGGGGTTCTAACTTAATCCTTAGGGGTTCTCGAGCAAGTTATTTGAGGCTGATGTTAGGGGATATCTGGATTTGACTATCTATATATATTCAATGGTGATAGTGGCCTTTTGCTTACAAATGGATGCAGTCCATTTTTCATATTATAAAAAACAATAAAAGAAATATGATATGAAACACTTTAAACTTTAGTCGAATAAATACAACATGACCCGTTTACTAAATGCTGCACCCATGAATAATGGAGTGACATTGATATTGCTTGGACTAGTATTGACTGTGATGAAGTAACCCTGTCAATCTGAAGAATATTATTTGTATCAGTAGAGCCAAGTCATGCAATATAAAATTTAGCATGTTTATAAATTAAATTAAATTTTCAATTCTGATCAAAAATTAATTACAAATTTAAAAATTAATTAAAGTTGGTACACGTTGAAAGCAATTAAGTGTTATTTAACAATAAAACATAATAAAATCTATATTCATGGATGTATACCTTGTCCAAGGTTCAAATCCCAACACCCTCTGATGTTTCTAAAATTAAGTGCGTTAGAAATTAATTATCACTGATTATGGTGAAGGAAAACATCGCGAGGAAACCGACACACCCGAAAGTTCTTTAAAAAAGGAGTTCTCAGAAGTGTGTGAAGTCTACCAATTCGCAATTGGCAAGCGCGGTGGACTATGGCCTAAAAACTCTCTCATTCTGAGTTAATACCAGCGCTCAGCAGTGTGATGCTCCTTCTTGGGAGGCCTATTAATCACAATCAAGCGCCTTCAGCTAAGTCAACTCAAGGTTTCCCCCCAAACGAATATCCTGGATCCACTAGCGACTCAGTTATATCCAAGATACAATTCTATTATCATTTATTTTATGGCAGAATGTGCATATCATGTAATGACATTTTCTTAGTCGAACTCTGTACCTAAGGTTATATATTATCTGCAGCTACACAAAAAATATAATCAGTTGACTTCGAACTTTTATTGCAATAATCAAAGTTCATAACAATAATCATGATAGGTATATAGACTAATTGTAGTTATTTGTATTTTAATAAGTCATTAAGACTATTATGTTTATCCACAGTAATTAAAGAGGATAAATGTATCGGATGTCTTCCCTTCGCGATGCAACATGGCCGTCATGTTACTGTTTGAGAAATACAGGGAACATAATAATTTACAGATTAACTTTTGATTAGGTACAAATTTATTCACAAAGCACCATTGTTTGCAAAAACAAATCGTCTATTCGTTACATTTAATGTAACGAATACTCGATCTATTTTTAATCTATCATAAAAAAAAAGATGTTCTCCTTTGAATAATCGTCTTAAAGCCAGAATTATAAATCTTTTACAATTATGATAGTTTCATGTTATGACAGAAACTTACTACCTAAGGAAGTTATATAGAGGTTAATTAAATATCTAGAGATTTATAAACAAAATAGTAATCATATAACATCTTTGTATCATGGTGTAGGGTCATAAGAATGATAAATCAATTAAATGGTGCGAAAAGGCACAGATTCGGGAAATTGCTGCACACAAGTTCATAAGCGCAAGAAAAACCGCGCGGCGTAACTAACAAGAAATAATATATTTATTTTCCTAACCAAGATTATTAGGTCACTTCCGATTAGTATTTAGAAAAACGCATATTTAACACAAATAAGTAGAAATAGTTTATCGTCCTTGAAGCCCGAATACTTATGTGGGCTATTGGCACGAAAACCTAGCTGTTTCACGGAATAACATTGCCTGAAACGTAATTAAAATTTATAGAGCCCTCTAGGTATATCATTATCGTGCTGGGAACATGTCACAGTATTGTTCAATGCCATTCTGAATGTTTACCGGGTATATCCTTGATGTAAGATTTAAAGTTAAGGGTAATAAACAATATTGTTTACAGTTTTACTATTGAATTATCGTATGAAATTGTACAAGCAGGATTGAGGACAGATCATTTTATGTTCTTTCGGTTTATTTTATCAGGTCTAGGTTACAGAAAACAAGCAATTCTGCATGTATGAAATATTACTATATTATCTGTGTGTAATTTGTCTTATTAAGTATTAGGTATAATCATAATAGCTCTCTTATACATTTGGGCATAACTAGTTCTCTATGATATGTGAATCAAAAATATATTTTAGTGCTATACAACAGCAAATTTCTTTTCTAATTGAAACAACTTATAATAAAATACTCATTATTATTCGACAATAATGCTAAGATGACATGAAATAATTCTAAGAAGATTAACAAAATATATATAGACTAAGTTAATTCACCAATTACCAATTACCTCTTGAGGACAACCCATCGATCTCAAGTAGGATTTCAACTCTGTCTGGGATTGATGTACGTGGGTGACAATGACCAGGTATTCTTAGAAGAACTTCATATTTACTCCTTTAAAAAATACTATCACAATTCACAATTATTAACAAGAAAAACATTGGCATTTTCTTATCTTTGTTATAAACGCATGCTCTTTTATTTTACCTGAATATTATTTCCTAGAAAGTGGTCAAGGACTTAGAATAGAAAAAAACGTTTAGTTTTGGTCTCTTGAGCGCTCTTGTGCTAGTAATTCATTAGTGCGACCTTAGCAAGGAATAAAAAATATAGTCATGGTAACAGTATCGCAATGTTGAGGGTTCACAGAAATACTTTTAATCAATATAAAAATATTTATAACGATTAATTTACTCCTACGTATATTCCATTCAATAACAATTCTTTTCGAACAACATTTTAAACAAATTATTAAGAGTATAATGTTTTATTTTAAGATGATAGTTAAATTTAAATATGAGGATAATGTTTTTGAATTGGCCATGTTGGAAAGGGCATAAATACACATATAGATTTTTCCAATGTATTCTTCCGCAACATTATCGCTTTGAATATCAATTCTAGCTTATAAAAATCAAGAGATTTATAACTTTAGCTTCTAAACCAATGATGTAATTTTAATGTAATTAGTTTCTTTTGTACAGGTGACTTAATCGAATACGTTTGAAGATATTCGAAGATCGTAACTCAATGTCACGTAAACTCACTTTTCAGATGTGTATCATCACAGCTCAATGGAAAAGATTCTAAGCTTTATTCGAGAAGTACTTGTTTTATAGATATTCGTATATAGATTGCATATTAATTGGGTATCATTGTCTCTTTATGTAAAACCGCACATGTTACTACTATAGCATGTGCGGTTTTACATAAAATTTATATGACTAATACAATACAGGAAAGAATTACTAATCTTGCGTTAATACTTATTTGTTTATTTTTTGTTATAATTATTTACAATTATAACATAAAGTATTAGATGGTAGAACTAGTGTAGTTCGCCCAGGGAAGTACCACCGCCACGCCTATTTCTAGCGTGAAGTAGTTTTTGCGTTTCGATGGAAGGGTATGGTTGCCGGCACACTTTTATATGAGGCGACCATCATAGTCCTCGGGAGCAGTGACGCTTCTGTGATTGACTTCAGATAGAGCCCCATGTTCAGTATGAAGTTGCTTACAGATGTCCATGGGCGGCAGTGACCACTTACCATCAGGTGGACTGCATGCTCGTTTGCTACTTCAATCTTACAATAAAATAGGTAACTACCTAACCGCTGCACCAAGCTGACTAGCTTGTAAGCATTTTTCAAAATAATTATGTACGATGGGAGTAGCAAACGCGCAAGTAAGTCTGGTAGGTGAACGTTGCCGTCCATGGATATCTGTAATCACTCCAGATAAGATTAAAGTCGTAAGTAAGGCCGGCCATCGATGCTTTACTTCAACTTAGGGTTAAGTGGTAACGCCTCAGGTAAATATGCCTTCGTTTCCATGACAAACAAATCCGAATACAGCCGTGCCTAACACTACTGTCATCAGGTAGAAATATTTGATACAGCTGTTAACGAAAAAAAGATAATTTCGCTAAAGAATATATACTTAAACTTGTCCATCCATAAACCGTTGTTCAAGTGGACAATATTATTATTTACTAGTACTTTTGCATTTGACTAACGTCCTGATAACTGCAAGAGATGGGTGTATTCTAAATCGTTCGTAATCGCCAAGGTTATGAAGGTGCTTAGCAGAGGACTGCAGAGAATAGTTTAATTTTATAAGCTAAAAATGGTCTTGATTACCAATTTGTTCTCTAAAAATCCGCAAAGTTAAATAAATCATTATCCAATGTTATCACACTGCCGTGATATCAAATCAAACACTGTATACATTCCAGCTAAGCATTACTGTTTGAATTATAGCGTTTATTCGTTTGTGTACACAAAGAATTTCAGAACAATGACGCCCTTGACCCCGGCCGTGTGGTGACTTCACCACCACTGCCACTAGAAGCCACCCTCATGTTAGTCACCGCAGACAATGGCTTCGTCAGCCTCGAAAGGTCCCGTGAAGGTTGCTCACCACACGCCATACCCTGTCATCGATATAATATTTGTTTCTTTGTAAATATGTGTATGTTAATGGTGCTATCGGAAAATGTTATGCCTTCGTAGAACCATATGCCTGATGTTTGATAGGAAAGTTACGTATAAGCATTACAATAATCGTTTTGGGGTAACTTATTAAAATTTCTAGCTTTCATTGTTCAAAGTTACGTTATTGAATGTTTTTACGTATAAAATATTGTAGTTACTTAAACTTAAACTTTCTGAGAGAAGACCCGTGCCCAGCAGCGGGACTTTAATGGGTTGTCGAGACTTAACCGTAATATAAAATTTGAGATAAAACGTGTTACAAGTGTCTAAATCATTATGTTGCAATATAGTTCGATTATCTATTTAGGCACATATATTTTTTTGGGTTTACAGTCTCAAATTATGCCAAACTTCTTTTCTTTTTTTCCGGTAGGCATGTTTTAAGGATAAAGTGATTTCCAACTACTGAAAATACATTTCTCAAATACAAAATAAAAAAAAACTTTTATTTAAGGAACCTTTACGAAATTATTTTTAACACACATCTTCTGAAAAAAGTTTTATTTGCAATGCGTACAAGTGTCCGCTTGGTGCTCGTAACGGCCCTTTAGGATAAAAAATATTTTTTCAAGGTTGTCGGTGGCTTTTCCCCGGCACGTCGATTGTTATCACAAAGATTTTCTGTTGGTTACTCTTTTAGAATTGTTTGAATTTTGAGGCAAGGCAAGGACATATTTATGCATTTGCCATAAGCATTTTCCCTTTTATACTCGACTGCGAGGAAGAGTTATATTTTCTGCATCATATATTGTTTATTACATTATTCCTTATAACAACATATTTTCCGAGCCGCTAAATGAATTTGTACTATTAAGCTTTTCGAGTTAGATTCGTCTCTATACTGTAGTGTTTTTAGATGTAGCATAATACAGAAAAAAGACAACTCATCTCTCATAAAAAATCTAAAACTGTTATTTTGTGCAGGCATTTTTTTAATTACTTATCAAATGAGGTGCACAAAAATATATAAGGACATAAAGCTAGTTTCTTGGCAGTCTAGTGTAATGATATGCAAAAGTTTATAATAAAATAAATAAACGTCTACATGTGAACAACATTGAAACATACTCAATAAATTATAAGTCTTAGTTAAGATAAGGATCTAACAGTTTTTCTTCAAGTTTGCTAGCAATGATAAGTATAATTACATATTTTATTATTAATATTATTAAGTTCCTGTGTCACTTTAAACTTATATCCGATTATGAAAATATTTAAATTGAGTAAGTTAACATATTTTTGTAATTAAGAATTGATCTATAAAGTTAAGTAACGTCGGGCGTGGACGGAAATTGGATGGGTGACCGCTAGTGACAATTTTTTTATGAATGCTTTTGTAATTCGGAGGTTAATCAAGCCATTCATCTAACAGTTGATCTTTATCGGGTTCCTTTTGGGTGGTTTAAGAACATCAAAAATCAACAAGCAATCTCTACCAATGTGTATTGGAGCAGCATCGCTGAGTATGATCTAGGACTCCTGTTGTGTGAAAAGACCCGTCCATAGTAGCGGGACCCAAAAATAGGTTTCACTCATCTATCAACCTTCGGAAACTGCAGTTTAGCAACAACCAAACTTGGCTACATATGTTAGTAATTTTTTTTTTATCATAAGTTACTGTAAACTTCATGGACTAATAAAATCGACATACTTTTACCAAAAAATAAAGAAATGGAATCATGCCATTTTTATCCCCAAGCACTTAAATCGTAAATTGTACTTTAAAATATATTCATTATTTCGATGCAGTTTATATGTTCGTCAAAACTGTAGTTAAATAATTAAGCCTGTCAGTATTAACATCGGAAAGTCGTAAATCACGATTAAAAGTGTACTCGAATTTAGTCGCGAAAGTTTTCACCGATTTCTCGCTGAGTAACGAGCTTTGCTGTAAAATTAAGTTCAGTTGGGCAAAGGGGCGGGCGGAGGTTTCGCGGAGGCTCGTGCGTTGCTCAGCCTTTTATAAGTGGCAGCGTGTGGCGCGCCGCACACTCGCTCCAAATCGCGGCCTGCGGTAGGTTGTGCCACGCGCACCACGATCGCGCGCGTCTATCCGCGACACACATTTTCTTTGAAATTTCGCGTAATTGCAAAGAAAAAAGTGAACCTCGCGGGTCCCCCGGTGACATAAGAGTGCGGTGTTCTTCCAATTTTAAACACTCTATGCAACGAAAACAGAAAAATCATCGCACAATAACTCCGAACGTGATCGCACCAGTGAAACGAAAAGACTTCGATGTTTCATCTAGTAAGGATTACGTATAAACCAAGGGATTAAATTTACTGGCATGTAAGTAGATTACCCATTATCTTTTGTTGGCTTTCAGCCTCTATTAGCTCTTGATTTTTTCTGTTCCTGAACATCCGCCACTCAAGTCAAAGTTAACAGTTTGTAGTACGGCTTCTATTTAAAAATTGCAGTTTTAACATATCATTTACTTTATCTCCTCATACTTTAGCAGTAAAAGATTGTAAAAACAAACATGTTTCGAAACATAGTCACAGCAGTTTATCACGTTAAACAAACCAGACAAATAGTGCCTATAGATAAAGTAAATAGTGAATTTTAATAAAGAGAAATATGTTTGCAATCACTTGACATAATAAATCAGAAGTGTCCCTATTCTTACAAAATAAATTATCACAATATCTTATGAAGTACTCATAGAAACGGAGCAGTGCTGGTATCATTATCAGATAAATTCGGCGGATAAGGCCATTAAGCACTATCTTGCTGATAACGTTGATCTGTCAAGTAGGCGAACTCATTGTATGGAATTCCTTAGGTTTTGTAGTAGGAAATGCATTGTAGTGTTCTATTTAATTAAATCTTATTTGATTATGAATTAAGATGGCATAAATCAAACTTTGTGTTTAAATGTAGATTTTACAGTACGTATAAAATATTTACAAATAAAATTAAAGGGATTGTTGAATTATTTGGTTTGGAGTTACCTACCTTATGTATTCTACTACTGTGTTATATTCTTAGTCATACTTCAATTAACACAATTTAAGTAGGTACAATGTTTTATGTCAATAATACCGTAGGTATTAAAGAGTGAGTCTTTCGGATGATTCCTTTAAATGTTTTGTAAATAAACAACACGCAAATCCATTAATACAAATTAGTGAATCACATTAATGTCATTTACGTCAAAGCGTAAACCGCGGAACATATGAGGAAACATCTTATTTTACTATGAATACGAGGAAAATGCGAATAAAAAAGTTAATTTAAGAGGAACCTTGATAAGCAATCACTACCTGAATGAACATTTGTATAGGAAGTTATGTGTGAATAAATAGGAAAAGAAGATTTATATGTTAGAATGAATATGTCTACATTTGAGTCTATATTCGTTTGTCGACATGCATAAATGAAGGTATACGCATTAAGACACTGATGTAGGTGATGAGTCCTTTACGATTTGACTTTCGATACATCATCATCATCATATTACTCGAGCTAGCTTTTATTCTTCTTCTTGTCAGTTGAGGTCGTGTTCCGATCTGGTGGGTGTGTAAAAAATATATATGTAACTGACAATTTGAAGCGCCCTCGTAGTCCTATGCAAAATAAAGACATTTTATTTCATACCTATTTCAACGACATAATAGCGGCATTAAGCTACTGTATTCTGGTTTGAAGAGTGGGCTAAGGTAGATGCAATAATACTTATACGACGACGTTTTACTTAGTTCTCCGAAGTAGCGACATCATTGTGGATAAACTTAGGACTTCAATGCTGTATCATAGATGGTCATGGTGGGCAGTGACCACTTTCCATTAGGTGGTATATATACCGTCTAAAATTCTATATTACAAAAAGTAATTAAGTTTCAGTGACGTGAAAAAACTGCATTCTTATACACGATCCGTGAAACATACGTATACCTACTTAAGCAAAATTTTAATTTTAATTATTTATTTTATTTTATAAGATTTTGTACCAAAATTATAGATAACAAACAGATATTACAAAATTCAGTACAATTGTAATACAGTTTTAATACCATTTATGTCAAAAATATTCGCAGCTCAATTTTAATGTGTGAATTTGCACTTATACTCGTAAAAGGTTATGGTTGGTATATACACTTAAATACTTACTAAGAATCCCATAGTTAAACTTATTAAAAGTTCATGAAATAATGAATTCAAGTCACGTATAGGTCTAAAGCTCGTGTATCACATGTACCTATTAACAAATATTACTTTATGCCTTTTCAGTATATTTATGACTTATTTTTTCCCATACTGAACTTAACAAAGTGCTTTTAACAGGTAACTAGATGATTGGTTTGATTAAATTAAACTCTACATTTATATCACTACATAGTATGAAACAAAGTCACTTCCCGCTGTCTGGTCCTTATGTATCCTTAGATCTTTAAAACTACGCTACGGATTTTAATGCAGTTTTTTTAATAGATAGATTGATTCGATTCAAGAGCAAGATTTATATTTATAATATGTGTATAATATAGTAGAAAAACACTGATAATTTTAGATTTTTGATTTTTAGCCGGAACGAAGATCGACGGATCAGCTAGTTACTATGAAAATAAGACAAGAATAGAAATCTTGCAATAAAAAATAGTCAACATTAAAATCAGAGATTAAACAATTCTACAATAAACACATCTTTTTAGCGTAGCTTCTTGTGTTTCGGTGGAAGGGTGTAGTTGCTGGCTAACTCATAGAAAGTGACAAACTTAATCCTCGGAAGATTGCTTAGACATCTACATTGGCGGCGGTGATCATTTACTATAACGTTTTTAAATGCGTATGTCATTTAAAAACAAAAACTAACGACTAATTTTGAAACACTAAGTTATTACGTATTATCAGTTATTTATTAGAGAAAATGGCATGCAGTCCACTGGAAATTACGCAGTCACTGCCATTCATGGACTTGTTACCAATTTAAGCACAGCAGGAGGTCTGTCGTTCAATTGTTAAGGAGAAATTGTCGTTTCAAGTTTCTAAGAGTAAGGTACAATAAATTTTAGTAAAATTATTATTTTTAACCGACTTCCAAAAAGGAGGAGGTTATCAATTCGTCTGTATTTTTATTTTATTTTTTTTTTTTTTTTTTTTATATTTGTTACCTCATTTCTCCGGACTGGGTGAACCGATTTAGATGATTTTTTTTTTATTTGAAAGGTAGTGCGTGTCATAGGGTCCCATTTTTTTTTAGTATTTTTTTGACTAGGGCATCCATAAGAAAAACGCATAAGTCTTAAATTTGCATTTTCAATGTACGCGATAAATGTATGAATAACTCAATATCCCGCCAACCGATTTTGATGATTCTTTTTTTATTAGAAAGGATGTACTCCAGGGGTAGTCTGATAAGAGTTTGATAAGGTTCTAATCATAGGATCTTCAACTTTTTGGAGCAAAATAATAAAATTAGTGATAGTCGGCCGAACCTTAGCTGGAGAAGTCCAATTGAGTAAAATATAGAATAAAATTACTATGTAGGTATTTACTATGAAAAATTTGACCTTCAACTCTTCAATCCTGATGATGCAGGGGTACTGCTAGCCTGAACTATAAAAGTTGGTCGTTTGATGTTTACGAATATATAATGAAATTGTTAAGCAAATTCATGGGACAAAAATTTGACCTTCAACTCCTCAACCCTGATGATGCAGGGGTACTTAAAGCCAAAACCATAGGAATAAGCCATTTGGTGCTTACGTATATGTTATAAGATTACTGAGCAAAAACATAAGATGAAAAATTTGACCTTCAACTCCTCAACCCTGATGATGGAGGGGTACTTCAATCCTAAACCATAGAAGTTGGCAATTTGGTGCTTACGGTTATGTAAAGAAAATACTAAGCAAAAATATAAAATCAAAAATTTGACCTTCAACTCCTCAACCCTGATGATGAAGGGGTACTTCAATCCTAAACCATAGGAGTTGGCAATTTGGTGCTTACGGTTATGTAAAAATAATACTAAGCAGAGGCACAAAATTAAAATTTTGACCTTCAACTCCTCGACCCTGATGATGAAGGGGTACTTCAATTCTAAACCATAGGAGTTGGCAATTTGGTGCTTACGGGTATGTAAAAATAATACCAAACAGAGGCACAAAATTAAAATTTTGACCTTCAACTCCTAAACCCTGATGATGCAGGGTACTGCAAGCCTGAGTCATAGAAGTTAGCCACCTGGTACTAACGTATATGTTATAAGATTACTAAGCAACAATATAAGATGAAAAATTTGACCTTCAACTCCTCAACCCTGATGATGGAGGGGTACTTCCAGAGGGGGCGCCCTGTTTGTATGAATTGTAAAAGTGTTTTATGTTTAATTTTTGTGAATATGTAGATGCACAAAGCAAACTTAGAGGCTTTATTTAAATACAAACATAAAAATATAGTCACTAAAAAGTGTAAAATAAAAACTTTTTAACAAAAAATATCTACCGACTTCCATGTCACAAAAAAGTAAAAAATAATTTAAATATATTTTGGTCTAGAACATACTCAGTACTTAGTACATAGTTCTGAAGTCGGTGCTCATATAGGACGTAGTTACCGTCGTCCAGCGAAATATGTCGAGCACCGACTTCAGGACTATGTACTAAGTACTGAGTATGTTCTAGACCAAAATATATTTAAATTATTTTTTACTTTTTTGTGACATGAAAGTCGGTAGATATTTTTTGTTAAAAAGTTTTTTTAATAAATAAATTTGTTAGTATTAAAGCAAGTGTAACCGTCTTCCTGAAATCAAAAATACTACTCAGAAGAAACACTATTAATGGATTTAAGAAAGTAATAGAACTCTCACTAGTTTATTGACGGAGGAACTTCATTATATCTATATACCTTACAGCAGAAATTAAGAGGTGATGTATCCTAGTTTGATGATGGTAGTAACAGTAAGACATTTTTATGAGGCGTCCATTTTTCCGTCTTAATTATCCTGGTTCTACCTAGGTATTGGTATTAGATGTTCAATAGCGGCAGTAGTCACTTACCAGAAGATGTATCTCGTCAACCCTTTATTGTCCCACCGCTGCGCAAGGGTCTTCTCATAGAATGAGAGTTCAGGCCATAGTCCACCGCGCTGGCCTAGTGCGCATTGGTAGACAGATAATGACCAGCAGATAAACTGCAAGTTCAGATTCTTCTATATTTTATAAATTCCTTACTATTGGCGAATCGATTTTATTCGGCAATAGTATCTACACTACGCAGAAACGAGTATCAGAAGCGAACAATCAACATATAGAAACCGCGCAGACATTGTCAAGTATGCTAGGTCCAGTCATGTTATGAGTATTGATACGTAATTAGTATTGCCTGTGGGTCTCCGGAAGCAGGAAGAACATCTCAGGGCCGCGATGCGAATCTGCACGGTAACCCCGAGAGAGCGAGCCACTCATTAACATTCTAGCTTGCTATTTATTGTCATAGCTCACTTACGATAGATTTGAAACCTTAACTTCTGATATTATATCAGATACACACCGTATAAGCTGTTTATGGATTATTTCGCAATCAAAACATTGATTTTAAGCGCTCTTTTAATGTATGTTGAAAGAGTTCAATGCGATTTTCTAGCCTAAAATTCATTATTTCTTGTTCTATGGGACTTATGCAATTTAATTTTTAAGTAAAATTTAATGTAAAAGAAAAATGATTATATATTCTTATAACAATACAGGTATATCAAGACAACACGCGATTTTGTTTTCAAACCAGAAGTAATAGATTGTAATATTTACATAAGACATTTACGATCCCCTTAAAAAATTGGCGTAAAAGATTTAATTATGATCATCAAAGTACTCAAAGCGTAAAGGTAAAGTTGCATAAGGAGGTAAACATGCATTTATAGTATTTTGATTGATTTATTATGATAGATTTTTTTAAACTTCGATCATAACGGCGCGGTCTTACGGGACACACCAGTATTAATCCTGTTTAGATCATAAGGTCAGTTATTAGTGTATTATATTAAAATGAGGAGCGACATCAATATGAATTTGTTTCATTACGAAAAAAAATTATTCTTGTACGTATGGTGTACGTATATTTAATTTATTCCATTAAAAACTTTCCTTCTATCTTGATTAACCTGGACAGGACTTTAAGTCATAGACTATAGACTAAAGAATAGACAATGTCAAGTACCTATTGCACTATTATCGAACATTACGAGAGAAGCCAGAAGTAAATAAATCGAAACCTCATTCGAGTACCTGTCATACAAAAAACATTACAAAGATGTGACGGTACTAAATTACGTGCCAATCACAATTACAGTATCTAAAAATAATCAAAAGATCTTTTATTCCTTACGTCACCAAAACGCAGCGGGTTTTTCCTTAATTAATTTTTTACCTATGACATGCATGAGTACTTTTTGACACAAAAACTGGAGACAGAGGCACCCTTACAGACGTTATAAGGAAATTATTTAATGTTACACAATCACCCATTATATAGGTGTATCTATTTTGTACCTACTAGGTTTTATCTGCTTTGAAGTTATTCAGTGAAATATCAACTCAATAGCTGAACAGAACATTTCAAACACAACATCAAATGAGTTCTGTGAATATAATAATAAAGTAAATTATGTACCTATTAGTGACGTGCTGTACCATGCTGTGCCATTGAATTATATCTAACTTATACAATAGATTATATAAATCGCAACATTTTTCAAATAAATAATTTAAAACTGATGCAACATTTCAATTAGCTGGTTCTAGAATGTTTCAAAAATTGGAGAACATTATAATTAAATTATTGTCTAGTATAATTAGTTTATTTACAACATTTCTTACCAAAATAAAGAAAATAAACCAATTTGTTCTTTATTGAATCAATGAAATGAGTAACTCAATTTCCGACAAGGTTTTTGTCGGGGAAAATGCAATATTTAAATAAGTTATCGTATTTGACGCTATATTAGCTCAATGTTATTCTTGGCTAATGCTCCGTCTATTATCTACGGTCAGATTGATTAGACGCCGATTATTTAATTTCACAAACCATAATTTGGGACAGGTTCATTTTCGGGGCAAATTTTTATTGCAATCGTTGTTTAAAAGGTAAGAGTTGTATAGTAAAAAGTTTCGATAAATGAGTCGAGAGTTAGGTAATAAGATTGGAAGCCAATGCCGGTGAAACCGCTGTCACCTCTGCCACGCTTCGGTGAGCGGAACATTGCTGCGACACTGCCTCAGCTGTTTGATTTGCTATTTCGGTTTCCAATTTGAGAGCACAACAATAGTGTCTTCTTTTGTTAGATAGATAAATATTTGTGTTGCTCATTTTAGGGTTAATCTTATTTAAAGGTGAAGTTCTGACCAAGTTTAGACCACCGAAATAGTAGTGAGAGTTTTTATTTTTGTATTATGCCACTCTAATAATGTGAGAAACAAAAGTTATTAATATATCAGTATATGATATATTAGTAATGCATGTTAGTTATTTATCAAAAAATCCTAATTAAGCTGTTTCTGGGGAAGCAAGAGTTATTTCTATACACTGCATTAATGTTTAAACAAGCAATAAAAGATCAGAAATCGTAATGACAATAATAAGAGATATTTCATAGTAAGTGTAATAGAAAATAATGATGGAGCATTAATGTATAATAAAGAATGCGTTTAAATGCCTCTTACAGGTATTATATTGTTATGTTTATTTAACATTATATAAAATAATAGCTTCTCGACACGTAAGACTAGTCTGTAATGACTCGATTTAACATAGAAAAACACTCAGCTGTAAGTCTTGTTTAATAAGAACAAAGAAAGGACCATCATCAGGTTACTATATGTAAATGATAGGTATATTTATTGTACATACAACATTTACATACATTCTGTAATGGTTTCTTATTAAAATAAGCCTGACTGACTTGCAGTTGGGTCTAACTGACATTATAAATACTAGTTAAGCACAACTGGTTTATTTATATTATGGAAGATATATGTATGTACATTAACAATGCGAAAAATGTTAAAGAAAGTGGTAGCCAAACTAAAAATATCAGGCTATTAAATATAATTTTTAAAATGTTGCATTTATATTTTGGTAGCATAAATTAGTAAGCTACAGTAGTTACTACTATTGGCGTGGATTACATAGAGATAGCATACAAGGATGCCACCTGGTAAGTGGCTACTGCCCATGTAGATCTGTAATCAGAATAAGGTAGAATTAGAGTCCTACGAGTGATCGGCTACAGATGAGATGCCAAGTGGACTAATTTAGAACGCCTAGATATTTTTTTTATCTGACTGAAGTAGCAAACGAGCATGCAGTCCACCTGATGGTAAGTGGGCACTGCCGCCCATGGACATCTGTAATCAACTTCATACAGAACATGGGTTCTATCTGAAGTCAATCACAGATGCGTTGCTACTCCCGAGGACTATGATGGTCGCCTCATGTGAAAGTGTGCCGGCAACCACACCCTTCTATCGAAACGCAAGAAATGCTTCACGCTAGAAATAGGTGTGGCGGTGGTACTTCCCCGGTCGAACTACACTGGTTCTACCACCTTGGAAAATGTCTCTACTTTACTACATCCTCCAAACCAGAACAAGATACTGCCTTACACTGTTATACAGATTAAAGCGTAACGGTGATACCGTACCCAAGCGGTTCAACCACCTTAAATAAATCCATTATACAGTTAATTTACTTATTTACTGGAAATCACTATCACTTACAATTCGAGGTTGGAATCAGTATAAGCGTTACGTTTTTACGCCTGATTGCGATATAAAAAATATATTGAGTACCACTTACACATATTTGTTTGCTTTGTACAAAAGTGACAATGAATGTGAAACAATTTATCTTTTGTGCCGATAACAGTGTAGACAAGCCCTCTTTGAACTGGGTCATCGACGTCAGTGGACAGTAGTGCGCTGATTGTTATCTTACCTGTTCGAATGACTCGTTACAACGTTACATAGGTAATTCGATGATTCAACCTTTGAAATCGATGACAACCAGTGCCAGATTAAGCCAGCGCGGGGCCTGCAGCAAATTTTGACAGGAGGCCCATAGTTTGCCTTAAGTAAGGGTATTAAATAAAACAAAACTGTTATTAGTGAACTTTTCTGGGAAAATTTAGAGATGACACTTTCTTTATTTTCTTTCAGTTTAATTTTTTTAGGATAACAAAGATAGTAGGTAATATATAAATAGCAAGTAAGTGTAAGGTCGCGGGACCCCTCTAGTCGCGGGGCCCGTAGCAGTTGCTACTCTTGCTATATGGCTAATCCGGCACTGATGACGAATACTCGAAAATACAAATAAAAGCTTGAAAAAAGTATGAAAAATTGCTCATAATTAAACTAGTATTTTCATTTTCATAGACACTTTTTTTGGATTGTATATTACTATTGGTTTGAAAGCGTGATTACATAAAGTAGATTTAAGATCTATCGATTCAATCCAATCGTAAAGATTACAAAATTATTTAAATTGTCTGTCTCAGTTCTTTGTTATTTTGTGTTTTTGAAACAACCAATTGTTTATTACAGTACGTAAACTGTAGAACAGAAAGTTCTACAGTTTTTTTTTATTTAATATAGGAGGAATAAACGAGCATCGAACTCAGATAATGGCAAGTGGCCACTGTCGCCCATGGACTGTCAATTGACCCCAGATAAAGTTAGATTTAGTTAAGGTCGGCCACAAATTAATTGCTACCCCTGAGAATTGATTTAAAATGCCTAAAACAGTGTCATAAACTACGTGTGGCAGTAAATACTTTATTGTAAAACTTACATTCTATTTTTCTTTTTATTTTATATCAATCCGGAACCTTTGACAAGTCAGGTGCGTTGTTGAGTAAAGTTATCAGCATATGACTCGACATAGTAAAAGATATGTAAGTAAAGTGACTCATAGCGGATATGATGTGTCTTCGGGATTATGACCTTTACGTATCCTTATAATTACGTTAAAGTATTATTATCTGCTTAACCAATCATCTCATTTTGTTTCAGATTCCGATACAAACGTGCCTTAAACAAACATATCCAAGAAGCAATACAATATTCATTTTAGACAAATATTTGTAACCTTACGGGTTAAGAGATATTTTTACTAAGAATAATGACATATAGCTCAATTTAGGAGACAATATTTTTGATATATAGAAATTTAAGATCAAATGAAACTATTTAGTACAAGAGAGAGTATATCAATAAGAAGAATGGCGTTCATCAATTTAAGGAGTAGTTTAAGGATATTATGGACGATAGCGGCGACGTTTGTCTTCTTCAGTAGGAGTAGCGCGGCACCGACCTTCGGGTACACCGACAAAGCTATGGTAAGTAAATACAATTGATAAAACTATCCGTTCCTTTACGTGTCTATTGCTGGACCTTCTTTTATAAGGGATTTTGTCAATAGTTATCGCCCTGGCATGCGTGTTCTTGACGGCAATTAATGTTGATGTCACATAGCAAGATGCTGCATCTCATAGATTTGGTCTCTTAGTCACCTCCAAAGACTTTTAAGGCAAGAGAGGGAGTGGTACTATGCAAGATCAACACCACAGTGCAAGGCCATTTAAACACATAATGGTATCTTTATTTAAAACATTATAACTACGGATTTTAACCAGCATACTAGTGATACTCATTCTTTTCATACATACAAATCTATAAATACAATAAACGTAACTCTCGATTATGTTAAAATAGGTAAGCGTATTCATAAATGTCTTAACTGCAGGAAATTAATTACGTATTTGATTATAAGGATCGCTTTCTTTGTTTTAACCCAATAAGTATATACACACCAAATATATGTGTGTGTAATTATAAGAGATGGAAATTAAAACGTAAAAGTATTTTAAAGACTACTTTTTGACATCAGTTTGCGATGAAAATCGTTAGATTTGTAATCTTCGACCTTTTGGTTATTTAAACTATACTTAACTATTTTGGTGTAAAAAGTACTTAATTTTACGGAACAAAAGCTTGCCTTTTATTTTTACAAGTTGACAATAGCAAATGTTACAAATAACGGTCGAGCAAAAACCTAATTTCAACCGGATGAGTAACTCTTTGTAAATTCCGTTAAGTGAACAGAGATACATCAATAATATAATCGCTAATAGAAATCGGAAATGATCTCGGCGTGGGTCGAGGCTGAGTCATTTTTCTCGCGATTTTACTCACCGGCGCCTTTAGGTGTTTTATATTAAATATCTGTTTCTCGTATAGGTTGTATAGTAAGCTACACGTGATAAGGTTCATTCATAACCTGTATATTATGCTGCTAAGATAAAAAGATCTTCGAATTCTGCCACTCTGTATGAAACGCTCTACCTCCGCAAATTATGTTAGTAATACCAATGTATGACTCATTGCTGAACATATGTACGGTTTATTGGTCATTAGACTTTTTCAATGGCTGCGTCATTTGTTGTATTTGTAAACCACGACAAGTTATGGTTTGTGAATCAGTGTTTTTAAATATTTATCGCTGCTCTATTATGCATTTTAATTGGCAATACATCAACTTTATAAGGAAGTAGGATGTTGGTAAAATATTTCCGTTATTTAAAATCTTTATATTACTTAATATTAAAAAAGTGAGTCTTAAAAACTGATGAACACCAGCAATAAACATGAAAATAGTGTTTAAAGATATTAATATTTTAATCTGTATTTTGTATTGTGGTTTTTTAAATTAAATTTTCTTTTCTAAACAGTTCTAAAGTGACACTAAAGTCATATGTTTTACTGAAATTTTAATAGGTCTTAGTGTGATCTACACGGACTTAGGTTATCCATAAGTTTATAGAGTGGATCTTTAAGGCCTTTCACGTAAATAGCAAAGGTTCATGCACCCTTAAAATGTCCTACGCAAAATGATACTAAGTTTACTATGATGTTCTTAATCTTGTATCCAAGCAAACCAGTTGCGTCTATCGAGAAATGTTATTACATAAATCCGTTCGCTGTCCCGTGACTCAATGTGTTGGGGTGCGAGAGGAAACTGCAGTCTGGTGTTTCGGAGAACGCGTGAGTCACCAAGTTCTAGGTCATAGAGCACCGACCATAACGTCTTAAGGGGAAGAACTGACTTAACGCTGAGCACGTTTTGTATTGAATATTAATTTTGTAGGTTGTTTTTCATTGTTTTGTATCGGTAGGTAGAGTATTCTATCCGAGAGATGAGAAGATAGAGCCGGTGTGTATCTATGATATAATAGGTACATGATAAAATATCATATTAATTTACAAAAAAAAATCCTACAAAAAACTTGATATTAAACTGCATTTTTCATATTATATTATATGTTTTTTTTTTTATCTAACTTAACGTAGAATTTTTGTTTTTATATTTATCTAATAAAATTTGAACAATGTAATCTAAAAATATTTCACATAAAATTTAGTAACTGTTATTAAATGCTTATTTTAGAAAACACAACATAAATCAAAATAAACGTAACATTCTAATCTACGTTTTCTATAAGACGCAAACATTGATTTGGTAAAATGTTTACCTAATCTGATAATAGCTTATAGCGGTGTCAAGGCAACCAGTTCTACTAACCCCTTTTATATTTTCGCACTTTTCAGTCTTATTACTACTTTTGTAATCAAATGTTATCCATAATAACATCTTCAATTGATTAGGCAATATAAATAGACAAAATGTTACAAGTGAAATCTATACAAGAATAGACTGAGGCAAGACAAAAAAATATATTTTTATATTTTGTTTGTGGACCGCTTTTTCTTTTTAATTTTGATAAATTATTAATTATGATTATAATGAAATTTCGAGTACCTGCTGCGCGAAATACGTAAAGATGAAATAGTTTAGTACCTTTTTTCTTTTGTTTCTCAATGTTTTTTGCTCGGTAGCCATGGACGAGCTGTGATTTTATTGATAAATAACCCTCAAAATTATTGTGATAAATTTCGACCAGCGGGCAAAAAATATTCTTAAAATGTTATTTATATTAAGGCCTGGCACTTAAGCTTAGCTTACAAACTGGTTAGCATTGCATAATGCTACAACATTGACAATCTTTTCATAAGGCACGCACAGGTCTAGATATAGTTATACGAGTATTTAGCTGTATCGATGCACTTGACCGGATTTTTATTGTAGATACCTTTTATGTGTCACGGTTTTAATTGTCAAATTAAAGATTTCTGCTCCAATTGTTAGTATAAAAAGTCATGATTAGTCATAATGACAGGCTCATTTATTTTGTTCGGAAATTGAGGGAAAAACTACAGAGTTCAAAGTGCTAAGTCGAAATATGAGTACAAACGTCAAAGCTGTTATTGTAATAGTCACACATAATCTTCGGAAAACAAGTTTCAATTGCCGAGGAGGTTTTTCCTATAACTTTAATAGGTTTATTTTATTATTATGTGATTTTCCGAAACCTTTTGATATAGGTAGTTTTTAGTTTAGTTAAAGAATAAGCAAAAACTTATAACATATCAGTTATAAAGCAATCAGTGTGACATCGTATAACCGGTTAGCAGCGATTATGTTATTATTAGCGAACTTGTGGTATGTATCGACTTGTTTTTAATTGGTACAAATGACGGCCTTTGGCTTGGGAAACCCGTAATATTCTGAAAAGTCATGGTACAGGTAAAATCAAAGTTTATGTCCCTCTAGGAGGATCTAAGAAAATATAATTCAGTTCCATTAAATTCACATTAGCTTATGTCATTCCGTTGCTGGCTAATTAAGACCTTTGTGACAATAATAACAACCTATAATTATGACTAGTTCATCTTGAACAATTGTTTTCGTTTTTCTGACATATTTTTTCACAAATACAAAGGCTTTGCAAAACAAAAATTAACTAGGAAGTGAAAATGAAGCGAGGAAAGAAGTATTAAAGTATTGAAATGCAGAAATCGTTACTAGGATACGCTGTATTGCAGACGAATGTCGTGCGTGTTTCATTGGATCGGGTCACGGAATCAAAATTCAAATAAACCTGCCGTGGAGAATGTAACTCTAATTGGCAATGCATTTGTTTGTAATCGTACACTATAGGTCGTTGTACTTTAGTGTCACGTGCTCTGTCGTTTTCAAATTTGTCAAGGTGTTTCCTGTCATTTTCAATACTACTGTTATGAATAACGTACCCTTTTATAGAGGGTCATTCTCCCTGCAAATACCTGACTGAAGAACAATGGCCTCAGCAGAAAGTGCGAGGAACCTGCCTTGTCCTTTGTTTTTATCATTCCATACCGCCCGATTAATGCGAAATAAAAATTCGATGCATGTCCTGCCGAGCGGACATCTCTCGTAAAATTTCCTTCATTGTTTAGAACAATGAACTTTTCAGTATATAATCTCGATGTGTATAAATATCTCGCCAAACGGTTTTTAAAGAAATTTAAATATGTTTATACAATTGAAATTCCTCAAATAATACTTTAAAACGTTAGCGATTCGTTGCTCTCTGATGTTGTCACTGGCTAGCGCAGCTGTCAAGGCACGGTGGGTGGAACGCGATATGCATACCTAACTGTTACTTATCCGACAATTCTTGTAATGCGATTTGGAGAGCGTGCGTCACTGTATCTCCTCAGATCAAGCCACGGTGACTCCACACCTTATCAGGCCGTGAGATAAACGTAACCAAAAACAACATATTTCAAGTCAACAATTCCGCAGACCAAGTCTTTAACCCTAGTCACGCAGTCGAGCTTTTAAGAAAGGAATGTTTTTTTACAATTTCCACGAATACTAAGATAATACGATGAGAACTGTTAGGTACAGTCGCAAGTTTTTACCGAAGTAAGAAACCCATGTACTCAATTCCAAGAATTTAAAGATGAAACGGTGGAGTGTGTAAGATGATTTAGATGATCTCAAGTTGTCCTCAAAGTCTTCTCGTTATACTATCAAAACAACTAAGCCATACAGGAAAAGATCGAGATAGACAATTATGTAGAGACAGAGTGTAAAGAATCGAACAATAATACATAACCCCGAACCAGTTGACACGAGAAGTGACCGGGTAACCTCGAAAGTACCGTAAGGATCAGTACACTCTTTACCGAACGGATATTCAAAGGATTACTTCGTACAAAGTCCGGTGATGACTCATTTCAATTTTCTGTATATCGGTGGAACGCAGATTGTCATTTATTAGTGGCATATTAATGGTGTCGCACGGCGCATGCTCGTCACGCACGCAGGAAGCGTTGGGCGACCTTCAACATGCGCGCCACGGCCACCGTCCTCTGATCACTTCTGCTTATTGTTCACCTGTACACTATACAGTAGCAACTCGTAGTGTATGATCACTCTGCGGTTGTAGCCACTTCATATTAAATCGCCTTCACATTAATAAAATCTTATCCAATCTTTGGTGTATAATAATTTAGACAAATATTTAATTATCTGAACAAAATTGTACTTACACATCCAATATCGTCTAATTATTGCAAGTATACTAGTTTAAATGTTACATGCCTTAGTATAGAACTAATTATTTGAAATAATAATGCCTACTTATTGATTGTGTTAAATATTTTCTTATCTACTTACATAACGAAATAATGTATTAAATAAAAACATATAATTCAAAACAATGACATAAAAGTTATACCATTATACTTCATGTAAGTTCTCCTTTGCTGCAAGAAGATGTTTACGAAAACAAAAACTATCGGATTTTTTGGGAGGTATTTTATGAAATATTTTACAAACTATAGATTATAATCTACTATTCAAACATAATTTTACTGGTTCAGTAATAAAAAATAATATTTTGCTGTAATCTAAGAATCTCGGACGTTGTCGTTCAATATATCTTTACTTTAGCAAACATTAGATAATAATAAACCAAGTACCTACCTATAAACAACATACCTCTTATAATTTTGCACGTGTCGATCGTGATGATTGGCAAGCAATCAGTACATCGGAGATCATTATATCTGAAAGACAACACAATGTGCTCTAGCGCACGTGATAAAGGTGATTACGGTGGACAAAGGGCTGCTGTGTCCACAATAAAAAAAACATTTTCTTTATTTTCCTGCGGAAAAGTGCTGGTTCGCACGCGATACATTCTATTTTAATGTTTTGACAATCGCTCCGTAATTGAAAGTAATTACTGAGGCAATTATTTATTGCTATTGCATGTACGGATGAATAGGCGATCTGGTGACGGGAGGTGCAGCCGCGCTCACGCGACATCTCCCCGTGATGTGATCGAATTGAGAACTATTCTCATTCAAATTACAGTCCTCCTCGTTCCAATCCCATACAGATAGAGGTCGTATACGTATATTTACACTAACTATACCAAAACCAAGGTTGGCGGAATTTGTATGGAAATTAAAAAAAAACCTAATTATTTTAAGGTTAGCTTTCAGGAATTCTTTTCGTTTACAAGTATATTAATTTATATAAACCATATTAGCCAAGTATCGTTTGTAAGACTTCAGAAACTTTCGATACCTTTACAGAAAATTCTCAATCATGCGAGCATCCCAGAATTTATTTGATTGTTCCAGCAAATGATTTATTTTTAAAATATAGGCTTAACCTGTCTATAAATTAAATTCAAGAATCGTGTACCTACAACAAAACTATGTTGCAATAAGTAGGTAATTTGTGGTAAGATAAATATGAAATCTATGCAGATTCTGTTGCGTAAAGTGTATATTTTTCCTATTCGTTATTTTTCTGTTGTATGCTATTCTTTGTTCCTCTGGAGCGATTACCGGCATTCCTAAAACGGCTCACGTTCTTGTGTCGCAAATAAATTGTAATAAATAAGTTGTTATTACATGTTGAAGCTACACGGGTGCAGAAATGCGCGTGCAACGAACAAACAACATTATGCACAAAACAATTATGTAAGCCCATTATAATATCATCCTACTATAATTATCTACAGTAATTTATCTATATAAAAATAGACAAGACTTTTTCTCTAAGTTTTTCAAGTTTTTTCTTTTTTATACAGATATATTGATTACTTCGTTAGCAATGAAAAATCATAAATTTTTCGAAAATGGCATATTATCTAATACACCCAAAAGGATGTATTAGATAATATGAAACAAATCACTATATCAATAAAGACGTATCATTTATCATATGAATACAATTGTCCAATAACATTTCAAATGTTATCTTTTACATTTACACAATGTTGCTTTGTATCAGTGAAATCAAAATTCTGAATTTGTGTAACGTATAAAATTTATTGCAATTATTTGTAACACTGTTGCAATGTTTTATACAAAAATATAGGTTGATACATCCATCAACTGCCCAATTTACTCTCCAATTGGGACTATAACTCATGGAGTATTATTTACTTTGTTAGTCGCTCATATGATACAATTTATTCGTTACTCAAGGACATACATTTGGTGCAATTATGCCCTCGTGCACATATCATACATGCGAATAGTTATTTATTGATTTTTAAATACGCAAAATGTGTACATGTGTTACAGAATAATAATTTAATGGATATTATGCGTATAAATTTATTAAAAGACTACAAAGTGATCTAATTATTCGTTGCAAGGAGCAAATTAATTCCACGGGTTGGTATTGGCGCAGCGAAAACTGTCTTAGGTACCTGCGTACCTCTTTAACACGTGTAAAGACATAATTACTAAAAAAACATTACCATTCTTAGGACTTGGAAAAACAATTGATATTCATTACGCTAATTGTAATACCATATGTTATGATTATGCCGCGTGGGTACCGGTTAGGTCATTGGCGCTATTATGCAACATTACCTCAGATCATTATAATATGAACGTATAAAATGCAAAGATGCTAATTAATTAATGAATAAAACAAATAATTAATAAATTTAATATGATGACAGCAAACTTCTATTACGAATATCAATCAACTTATATTACGAATTCAATTGTTATTTAAGTGAGAAAATATTTTCAACTGAAATCCTGCATTTATTAAGTTAAACTTTTCACAGTATAATCATCATAATTTTAATATATTAGGTACTGTTTACACGAGGAAGCAGTTTGTGGCACGTGTAAGATCCGTTGCTAGAAATGCATATCAGAACTCTTAAATGGTTGCATACTTCTTAGAATATCGTGGCCTGTCACCGACAACACCACCGAATAAGTACAAAGCTACCTATTCAATAGCCATATCATTATCACTGAGATAACAAAGGAATTCAAGCAGTAAATAGATATAAAATATGTATTGTTTAAATAAAACTAATTAATATTAATTACAAATACAATTTGGAATTGCATAAAAAAGCAGTCGACCTAAAAATATGTAAAATATTTTTTTTATTTTTTTATACGTATTGAATTTTTTTTGTTCCATGATTTAAAGACCGCTTTTAAAGTTTTTTCAGTTCACTGTGGGTGATAGGCCTTCTTTGATGAGGGCATCTCCTTGATTTGTTGCTTAGTGGCCTCTTACGACGTCCACGGAAAGAGAGGGAGTGATACTATTTAGGACCGACATCACACGAAACCTTTAGTTACGTAGTTTGAATTAAAGTGATGTATTTTGAAATAGAATGGTAAATTCCTATGAGATAATAAGTGTAGTTAGCTAGCAGTTAGCAACACGGATGACGTCAATCTTCGTATTAACTCAACTTTTTACTTAAAGACTCATATATCTTATTTAATCCTTTATTTATTACAGTCATTTTAAGCGTTCGATGCTAAATTGTTTATATTTACAACTTATTTGTGAGACACTGCACTTCATCTGATCGTCATATATGTCATGTATCGTATATTGTTATATTATTGTACATATATCATATACATCAATGGTATTAATCATTTTAAGTACGCGTAGGATGTAATTTATTGCAATAATTATGTCTTAAACAGTAGGTACTTTACTTCATATAAATGTTACATTACGAAGTAGTCTCCGTACATTACATGGTGACTATCATATTGTCTATACCTAATAGTGATGTAACGATGTAATTATTTGAACATTCGCTAATACATGAGAATATTCGAATAAAGCGAAATACGTATTTTTTCAATTTATCAACCTTTAGTAATAAAGATCAGTGTTCACCTAGTAGTCAAAATTCGACCATAATCATTGCAGAAATGGCTTTATATATTTTAGAAAATTTGATGATTTTTATTGACGATTAATATTTAGTATTAATTACAGACATAGTACTTCTTAATGTTACAAAATACAACAAAAATTGATAATGATAATTAATGCTACATCTTATCAACAGCTATCAAATTTTCAAAAATCGGTTATGAAACAATACGCAAAACGGTAGGTGACTAATTTGTTCCGTGTTTGTCCGTGTGTCCGTTTATTTCTGAGTAATATTTGTGTAGTTTATCTATTACTTTAGGATATATTTGTATAGTAAATATTACTAGTGTATAAATTGTTACAGCTGTCAATCTGGCGAACAATAACAATGTTTTTACATGTATATTGTATGTGTCTAAAGGTGTTATTAAATGCCCGCATTTGCGACACATGTAAGCGTTTATGTGTAGATTATCATCCTGTGGTATTGTTATGTATACGCGTGTACTTTGGTCCATATTATGACTAATATACGCACATTTGTACATGTTCAGATTCAGCATTAGATTTTACAACTGTGATAACCTTTTGGACTCTGATTTCTTGGCTTACCGAATAATAAGTGCAAGTGTTAGAAATACGCGATGATTGGTCCTCTAATCAATACCACCACATTAATATAGAATAGATAATAAATTACTTTAAAAAAAATATGCCATTATAATAGTTACTATTAGCATAAATATTTTACTCGGTCTTCCTTTGTACTTTTAATTTAAGATATTAAAAAATAATTATTATTATTTTAGAATGTAGATATATTTATTTATATAACTAAATATATTTCTGCTTAGTCATAAAATTACTCGTCTTTAAGTGCAGTATTTTAAGACTGATCGGACTTACCATATATTTTATTTAGGTATCTTTAGTGAATCATAACGTATTTTTATCAGTTTTACGCAAAAGTACTTAAACTTATAATTATATTGGAGTGTCTTTTAACTTTGTCTTATGTAGCTATTGTACTTACGTGATGATTCAACAATTACGCATAAAACAAATACTTAAGCGACAAGCCTTTCCGGAAGTAGAGACACTGTAATAAAGGGCTATCTTCACCTACACCAAGGTCTGAAGACGGATTAAGAAAATAATAAGCAGCTTATACAATTGTATGTTTTACCTATTACCTTGTTGTTCTTTTAGGTTTTAATGTAAGAGTAGGTAATAAGTTATTAAATAAATGTAATAACACAAAATATTTTGTGCATAATTTCATTGTAAATATGGTTAAGATCAACAACGTCAAATTTATACAAAAAGGTGAAAATCAACAATCAAATTTTGTTTATTGTAGTTAGGTTTCCATCTCTAAAAAATGTTAATTTAGTTCTGGGTAAATAAGTAACTAGTACCGATTTCCCTTTACAAAAATGTAATAAAAACCGCGGTTGCAAAACAGAACGCAGAACATAGATCTTTTTGCAATCCTTTAGTATATTTTAATACTTTTACTATGTAAAATCTCAGACAGACCGTTAAATTATCGTGTCTATATTTGCTTGTGATATGAATTAGTTACAACAACCTCGTCTTTGTTTGTATATGATGTAGTATTGAGATTAGATATCTTATGTTATTCTAACGAACAGTCATCAATGCTAATCTTAACTCAATCGGGCTAGTTATTTAATCTTCGTGACTGACGATCTAACATACATATTCAATATGTTCTTCTTCTATTATAAAAGGTCATATATTACTGACGATATAAAATAAGTACCGTCTGTCTGTTCGTCTATAATCATCCCAATTATTTCATCAATAAAACAATTCGTCTTTATGAAGTACTAATTCAGCGTCAAAATTTAGACAACAGATCTCTAAAGAAACGTTTAGAAACAGGATTCTTGCATTTGCGCACATATTTCCCTTAATTTAGTATGGTGAGAAAAGTCACAGGCAAACATTAAATATATGAAAAACCCCTTCTCACGATGTATCGTAACCACATTTTAAATATTAAGTATTTTATAAAAAAAAAAACTCGTTCGACTTGTTATGACGGCTTAGATCGTGAGGTTGTTTGTCTTCTGATGATTTAAAATGATAAGAATTTTAAATGTGTGTATAACTTTGCAGGATTATTAAAGATGATGCCATTCGTAGTGTTATTTAATGGTACATTCGTCTTTATATACATAGATAATATTATATTTTAATCCGGACTAGGGTTGTCGTGTCCATAATATTGAGTGCTTCGTACAAAATTCGATCGATTGGCGTAAACACATTTTCCTATTTTTGACAGGAATCAAAAAAATCTGATGAAACTTATATTGCTATTATTATATTTTTATAGCGAGTAAATATTTTAAGCTGTAAATATTATTTGTTCTATTTTTTAATTTTATTATTATTTAAATTATTCGACTTCTCCGACTTACAAATTCGATCTGTGCTTATGAATGCTCTCTAAGTCTTAAATAGAATTAAATACTGTGAATATACGTGGTCAAAATAGATAAATTGTTTATCAAATATACACATAATTTAAAAAAAACAAGCTACAAATATGAATCTTGTTCTTAACGTGCAATCAAAATATCACTACTTGAGTTATTTAAGAATGTAAAATAACTTCGTACACATTTTTGAAAAAAGTGCCTTCTCTTTAATCGCATTCCAATTGAAGAGAAGGTGATTTTTTAAAGAATTGTTTTTGACGTAGTACGCGAGGCGTCTCGAGCCCAGCCTCCTACCGTTACTGGGACATACTGACCCCGATTTGCTTATTCGATCGTATTATTATACCAACGGATACACGACAAACGTATCGCTTAAAATTACTGTCGTAAAACCTGCCAATGAATTACTGTTATTCGCTTACCAGAAAATTTTAGTGTTTTAGAAAGGTGGGACGGGATTTAGATAAAGATAAAAATTATCCGGTACTTTTTCTGTAATAGATTAGTGGAATATATATAGCAGTTATTCGTAATTTGTTTATCTTTGGTTTTATGTATTATGTAATTTTATAACATCATCATTTATCCGAGAAGCATATTGAAAAATATTGAAAAATATGCATATTGAAAAATTAAATAGGTACGTGGGATTTTAGGAAACGTATTGTTTAAGGAAGTGTACTTTGTATACAACGTAGGTTATCTTCCATGTAACTATAATAAATGTTATAAAATACTAAATACTATAATAAATGTTATAAAATAAAAAAAACTAAATACTAGAAATAAATAAAAAATAAACATAAACGATATTGCAATTTATATATTGATAGTACAAAAACACACAAAAACATTTATTTGCTCTTTATATTTGAAGCCTTCCGTTAAGTGTTTCTGGAAGATGACCAGACAGACAGGTAAAAACTTAAAAACGAGTTTTCATATGATATCATTAATATAAATACCTATATTTAGGCATAATTTAGACATTGTCAGTAATTTTAAAAAAATATTGATAAGCACTTAAATAGACATTTGTATGGATAAAATTTTGTATAATGAAGAAACAAGAATATGAACTTTTTATTATCTATTTATTTTATCGACAAAGGTACATACCTCAAATTAAACATAATAATATACTATAACAAAATTATCGACAGCGCAGTAACTATTTGCTCTAGACGAGTCATCTTGGTTTCCATATTTTATATTATTTCTTTACATAAAATATTATAATATCATACCAATGTTTATTCAGAATTACCCAATGGAAATTCGCCAAATATATTTTGCGTGACCATTTAATATCATCGTTATGAAAGTATGTTTGAATGTAAGTCAAAGGATTTTACCTATCTGAACTTTATAGAAATTTAATCGAAATTCAAAACATTTTGTTACTAAAATAGATTCGAAGTTCTTTTGTTTAATAAAGTTTGCACAGAAATTGTCCTACTATCACAATTTGAATAACTTCCAATTATTACAGAAACATACACGTAGTCTTGTAATGTATAACAAATTGGAAACAAATGAAACGCGGCACGTGATATAACAGTTAATTTTGAATATAACGGGTGTTGACACTTCAAAGTTATCATATAAATCTGTGAGCATTTGGCATTCGTCAGGTGAGCGTGACAAACAATGCACGATGTCAACGGCCGCGCCATCGCTCATAACCTGAACGCACCCAAAACTAAACCATTCCCTTGCACTTACTCACCAACTGGTTTGTTTGCTTTCAAAGAAGATGTATTGTTTTTACGCGTGTGTAGATTTTTCCACTGTAAGTCCTTGAAAATAAGTAGTTAGAAGGTATGCGTTTAAATCAGATTACGGAAATGTTTTGCCGGCTGAATAACACAGCAGATATGAAAAACGATTTAGCGTAAAACTGCTTTTTGCATTCTTTTTTATATAATGTTTCAGCAGTAAAAAGTATGCAGTTCAGCTAATGGTAAGTAGTCACTGTAGCCCAGGGGCAGATATGACCAACACCACGTAGAATAGTGGTTCTAGCAACCTGAACTCAAATACAGTATAATATACTTCTAAAGACTACGATGGTAGTCTCTTAGTTAACCATCATAGTCTCTATAATTTGCGTGGTTTCATGTTTACATTACCTTAATTTTCGTAGTCATTATAAACAACTCAAAGGAACATTTTAAGAACATAAAATGAATTTGGCTTATCAGATAGTAAACAGCTTAGTAAAAATGTTACAAATAAACAGTTTTAACAGAAAATATATATACGGGGAGCGTAAAGTAAACAATAAGCGCTTGTTGGGATATTGACTGATACATGTATAGTATTCCCAGAAGTTAGAGATGAGACAAAGGGCTGGTACGGCCCGGTGCTAGTAATTGTGATGCTAAGCACGTGGCATGTGCGTCTCTGCGTGAAGGCCGCTTATGACTTCCATTCCCTTAGGACAGCTATACTCAACCTGCGGACCGCGGGCCGCATGTGGCACACCGGGCCCTTTTGGTTAGCCCAGCTGAATTAAATAACTATAGCACACAGCAACAGACCAGATATTGATAAAGTGTTGAAAGGCCGGCATATTTATATTTGCTGACCTTTTTTTTGATCGACAAAAGTAAGTAAGTAGGGTTCGCGAACCTTTTTTTTTATTTCACCCCGGGGAACTTAACCTCACGTTACTGCTTCTGGCCCTGAATCACTCCGCTGAAACATGTTTGTAGTCGCTACTATAAAAAGGTTTAGTACCGCTGCCTTAGGAGCTTTGGTTACGCGTATGTCAAAAGTGGTAATGACCGTCTCTTGGAAATATTTTTACGTCGTGATAAATTTGTCATTTGACTTAAACTTTAGGTTATTTTCAGATAAAAGCTGTAATAATTTAACATTTGCCATAAAGGTTAATTTAAGGTATAAGTTAAGGTATGGATAATTTTTTTTTATTGTTTTAATATGTTTGTCTATTTATCATTCAGCTAATTATGCTAACCTCGAGCCTATCACTAAATATGGTTTTATACTTTTATTTGTCTATCACATTGTCAAAGTTAAGTATTTCCTTAATTCCATTTTAAGGTATTTTCTGTCTTTATATTTGGGTTACAATTATCGTGCTAATTCTAAGCATATCACGTGCCCTTAATAATTATATGGACACATGGTTTGCGTATAGATTGTTAACAAACTTCCATATATCGTGGCCAATAAGAAAACAAACAGTAGAGTTACAAGTCACCTATTTATAGATATTGCCAATTGTTTTTCGGTAATCTTAATAGTGGCCTTAATTTAAATACTTTGTAAATTAAGACGTAGTATAAACAATGGTTTACGTTGAACAAAAATAAAAACATGACACATTGCATTTGACTAACCAAAAAATATTTACAGTCTTAAGTTCGACAACCGTTTGTCTCAAGAGAGTAGTATGATATGTGCATAATCAAGTCTTCATATTCATATAATCACATTGATAACGTAAAAAGTCTTTTCTTAACGTCTTCTTTCACGCTGTCCTTATCTTGCGACAATAAACAATGGAGGTAACCTTGTGTTCGCGAACGATAATATCGTAAGAGATAAACTGTAATAATATGAGCAAATTAGCTAGTACCTACGATGTGGTACTTAATCAGGTAGATCAGTGTTAAAAATTATAGCTCTGTATGATAGTTAAAAATAACGATGAACTTTAAGAAAACTGGCTAAATGGATAGAGGTTTTTTTATTTAAAAAAGGAATACAAACACTGAGCAGAAATTACATTTGATGCTTGTTATTAATTTGGTAAGCTGGCTCGTTTCTAGTAAATTACTTCGTAGACACCAGTAGAAATTGCTTCGTCGTCAACCCATTATTGTGCCACTGCTGGGCACGGGTGTTCTTTCGGAATAAGAGAGTTATAGGCCATAGTCCACCGCGTTGGCCAAGTGCGAATTGGTGGTGGTGAAATTGCTTAATTTTAGCAAAACAGCTCTTAGAATCGACAAATAATAACGTCGCGCATTCCTTAAGATTAACTTACTTTGATAAACATTGATTTAAATCTTCATCTAATCATAATACTACTGTTATACGCTGTTAAGTCTTGTAACGGTACGGTAAAATTCTTCTAAATCTTATCAATTACATATAGTGTTCAATGTACGAAGTTCTTAATATTGTAACTAGCTCTTACCCGCGGCTTCGCCCGCACGGTCAAAAGGAATTATCATTAGCATCTGATAGCGTGATTCTAAACTTGCAAATGAATTTTACTAACGCTATCTATGAACATCGTCTGGAACTACTAAATATGTATCAACTAATAAAAGATCGATATTCTCATGGGAATGCGAGAGCGCGCTAAAAAGTAGCCCACGTCACTCTCCGCTCTCCTATCTCCCAGAATATAAACCATATCATATAATAGTGCTATGTGACGACGTGAAATAGGAACAAACAAACACACTTTTACGTTTATTATATTTGTATGGATTACAAGTCTGACACACAATTCGGTCTGAATTTTTGTTACATATTTTGTTAGATATAAGTAACTAATCAGGAGGTATGCAGTGGATAGTCCATTTACTATCGTGTTTCAGTTAAAGAGATAGCGATACATACCTGACGTTTGGAATGTACTTGACTCAAGGACAGTACCTATTATATCGTTTCTAACTAAAGGCTACTTATAAGTAAAACTATTAATGTACAAACAAAAAACGTACCTACTGAAAACAATCCTAAGACAATTTTAATTATTTAAATATTAAGTACTTAATTGCTCATACCTACTTGCTTTACAGTTTACAATTATTACGTACGGAAAATATACTTTGACCAAAATATTACAAGGTCTTGTCAACGTTGGTATTAATAAAAATGAGTATCTTCTGTATATATATCGCTAATAAAACTTTTTTCTTTTCAGATGTACCTAGCACAATATGGTTACTTAAGTCCGTCAGTCAGGAATCCTTCAAGTGGACACATCATGGACGAAAGTTCGTGGCGAAAAGCGATTGCTGAGTTTCAGAGTTTTGCTGGATTAAATGCGACAGGTACGAAATAATATTTTATAAACTAGTTATATAATGATTGAAAAAATACGATCAATCGATTGTCCCGAGGGAATAAAATATTCTCCCACAGTAAAAAGTATCCCAAATGTTAATTCAGAGTGTCAGCTAACTCCCTATCAAATTTCATGAAAATTACTCCAGCCGTTTAGACGTGAAGAAGTAACAAATATTTATAATATTAGTATGATGGATGCGCATTAATGCTAGTGACGTTTATACCTTTGTGATTTCACAATAGGCGCATTGTAAATGTTATAGTCCAGAAACTTAGGTAAAGATTAGGAGTAAGGAAAGGTCGTTTCATATAGTGTAATGACCAGTATGATATGGAAAATGGAAAGCGTTACAAATACAGGTTTAAATTTTGGATTATGGTCACGGTCACGATTTTAATAGTTATAATAAAGATTGTCCAAGACCTTAGCCAGGTAAGAAGGATAACCAGCCCGAAACTAACCCGACTGTCGGCACTGACACTGTAACTATATGGGTAACTATAAGGAGTATGCTACAAACCAGTTTAAGCCTTCTCTAAGCGGGACATGATTCATGTCTAATAGCCATATAATAACATAAGTAGCTTTATAATCCACAACTAAATAAATCCTTTGGTTTCCACGATTTTACGAATCACGATTCAACTTAGTACTACTGTGAATGGAAGGGTCAGTTGTAAGAACTAGTATAAAAAAGAGTAAAACGTTTTTATACTTCCATTTAATAAGCTTACTTCCTTTTCTGTGAGAGTATTAATGAATCATTGTATGGTTCATTGCGGTTTACGCGTACGATTCCTTCCTATACTTATGTACAAATTTCCTTGTACACCTGACTAAAGTTTCTGCATATTACTTGGAAACAAACAACAACATATGTATTAAAGGCTCATACCATAATAGGGAGCAGAGGCAGCTTAATAGTTGCAACTTGCCCTCTCGATTGTGACGTCCGAGGTTCAAATCCCAGGCATTCTCTACAGATTTTTCTAAAATCATGAGCGTATTAGAAATTAATTATCACTGCTTCTTCGGTGTTCTACGGTGCAAAATTGTGATGAAACCTAAACATCCGAGAGTCCTTTTGAAAAAAAGTTATAAGAGGTGTGTGAAGTCTTCCAATTCGCACTTAGCCAGCGCTATGGCCTAAAACTCTCATTCTGCGAGAAGATTGCCTTTGCCTAGCAATGGAACAATAATGGATTGACGAACAAACGAACGAATACCATGAAAACATATTTGCGTTGCATCTCAGTATTATTGCATAGTAAATTACGTTCGTGAGCTCGGATGACATGTTATTAATATGTCAGTAATGGACAGAAAATGCATGGTGGGCATGCGTGACCACTGTTGAATTACAGGCTTAATGATGTAACGCTAACCCACATCCGCGCCTTGGCCTTGCTCGCTTCAGTAACTAGCTGTAAAACTACTTACTTATATTTTCATTAAAGAGGTCAAGTTGACATTTTTATTAGTGTTTGTAACACGAAACTTGTCGCGATGGAAAAAGGAAGGATCGTAGTGTGAACAAGGGTATTATGTTATTTAATATGTGCAAGATACATTATTGCAGTAGTAGCAAACTAGCATACAGATCTACTAAAGAGGGTTGTGGTCGCATACAGTAAATCTGGTAGTGATTAGTACAAGTGGTGACACTGGTCACTTACGCCAACGGATGTTTGTAATCAATTCCGTATAGAACAGAGTTTCTATTTGAAACCGATCAAAGATGCGTTGGACCTTCTGAACACTAAAATGATTACCTCATTCCTATGTAAGTCAGCCGGCATCCACACCCATCCACAAAAAGCAAGAACTGCTACACTTTAAATAGTATCTTGCAAACCCCAGGTAAATACGATGTTAATTTTTTGTCAATATATCACTACATAGTATAAACCAAAGTCGCTTCTTACTGTCTGTCCCTATTATGCTTAGATCTTTAAAACTACGCTTCTAAATTGATTGTAATAAAGTTTTTTTTACCAGATAGAGTTATTTAAGAGAAAGGTTTTATGTAGTACATGTATAATATAGTGAAGAAACACTGATAATTTTCGATTTTTGACTTTTAGTCGGAACGAAATGCGCTGGGTCAACTGGGAGAAAATGTAGTGTGTATATATGTACATTATGGGTTGATACTTAAAACATATTAGTAAATCGTTTGATAATTTAAATATATTAGTATCCTTTTAATATATTATAATATTATAATAATATCTTAGTTTGGGATAATTTAAATATATTAGTAATGTATTGTCTGAATCAACATAGTCGCGGATAGAAGCTAGTAAACTGGTCGTAAATTTATGTTAAGTAATTTGTACACGTGTGGTTTCATAGCCTGTCACGAGCGGCATAACATAGACTACGCATTGGCAGTACAATTACCTACGAGTCGGTGGCATCACGCTTAACAGCCAGCTATTTAAATACCATACCATTACGTGTTCAGCACTCGAATCCTCCTCACATATGTACGTGCTTTGATATTGAAGTAGTTTATTGGTCCCTACAACGCGACGAACTAAGACCCATTCACATGGACCATAACCATACTACCACAATTGCGTTAGCAGGTCAATTTATATGAAAATTTGCAAAGATTTCTTACACGTACAACATTTTGCCTTTAATGAAGTTAGTATAAACGATGACTGCCACATCTTTGCAGCAACACAACTAACACACAAGCTATACCGTTTATCGTAGACTCGTTTTTTTTACAATTACCACAACATAGCTCCAAGTAGCTGTAATATTATATATTCACACGTATCAACTGCTTGGAGACATTTTGTCATATTCATATGGTGTGGCTGTGGCACAGGTGAGTAGGCATTAAAGCCAGCGTTATTATGTAAGCAAATAAAACACCATAATGGAACACAGATAAATAATTCAACATCGGTCGCTACGCAATTTCATTTTAGTGTAATTGTACTGCAGCGACAGGAAGCAGTTAAAAGAATAATACAGTAATCGCTTTAGCTGTTAAACATTGACGTACCTTTGGTTGGAATGGACTAGAGTTTCTCAAAGTAAGGTTCATGTACCCTTAATGTTACACAAATTAATAAAATATAACTCGCATTATGTATTGGTGGTTCTTAAAAAGTTCAATCTTCTCAATTCGCAACAAAAGTCAAGTAATTTGTAAATTATTGTGAATAACATGTTATTCAGATGTTTAAGAAAGACCTGACTTTATTCGATCTATAGCAATTGAAAACTCGTTTAAAATGTTAAACTGTCAAAAAGTACGTCGAGATATAACTTTGACAATCCCTGGATTAACGAATGTAAAGTCCAGACACGAACTTTGTATCCAACTTCATTTGTAACTTGTATTTTTCCTATACAGTTTCCTATACACTTTTATGAAGTTTCCATTATCACTCCTGCATTACATTACAAGATTTTTCCTGTTATTTGTTTTGTTAATTCAAACCGTGTTATTTGAGGTTTTATAGTTGAATACGAATATATTGACTAGGTCGGTTTTGTGTATGTGGTCATGTAGGTACGCTTCCTCTTGCGGTTTTGGATGATGTGATTGTGTAATTACTTCCTGGTTAGTAAATAGAAAAAGATTGATGTCCATTTTGATGGGCACTATAATTGGAGTTATAATTCTTGCGGCGTTTTTAGGAAAATATACAAAAGTTACCGGATTGAGCAAGACGAGATTACGCACGCCATGTAATATATTTTTAGAAAAAAATGGAGTTGTATATGTGAGACATGACTTATTTATAATTTGTTTTATGAGTTGATATTTGTTTAATACTAATGACTACAAAGATATAGCTATAACATGAACGAGCGCTTTTAAAACATACGATAATAATTTTGATCGATCGATTTCTACATCTATTAGATTTTATTCTTTGTCGTGGATTTAAAGACGAATAGTTTGAAGGTGGTAGAACCTGCGTAGTTCGACCGAGAAAGTCCCACCGGCACGCCTACTTCTAATGTGAAGCATTTCTTGCGTTTAGATGGAACGGTGTGGTTCCCGGCATACTTTTATATGAGTCGACCATTATAGTCCTCGGGAACAGCAAAACATCTGTAATTGATTTCAGATATAACTCTTGTTCTGTATTAAATTGATTTCAGATGTCTATGAGCCGCAGTGACCACTTACCATCAGATGTACGGCATGCTCGTTTGCTACTTTAGTTAGAAAAAATGATACAAAAACATATGAATGTTTGTGCATTTAGCTTTACTTATTGATATATCCTGGATCTAAACCCAGAAGACATATTTAGGTCCAATATTTAGATATCTGACTGCTGGAATTTGTTTCTCGAACCTTCTGTGTCGTACAGTTATGGCAACTGAAATAAAAATATGTATTTTAATTTTTTATCAGGTGAACTAGATGACGAGACTAGCAAAGTGATGTCACTGCCAAGATGTGGAGTTCGTGATAAAGTCGGCTTTGGAGAGAGCCGAGCGAAACGATACGCATTACAGGGTAATTATATTTTTCTTTCAACCAATGCCTAATATTTTTTTGATTTAAATATATTTTACTTAAATCTATAAATAGTTAGTTCACCTTACTATGGATTTGAGTATACTTCGTCTATATATCTACTACCATTTTTGTTAAACAATAAACATTAATGTATGAAATTTGTTAATGATGAGGTTACTACGTATATTTATTACCGACGCTACGTGACGACGATTTTAACTCATGTAAATAAAAAAAATTGTAATTACCTCTAGAGAAGTTTTTTTAACACGTTTTTATAAGCTTCGATCGTATGTATCAGTCTATTGTCTAAAAGAAACGCCATTTTGACCAACTTTGAATTATTGGATTAATTTGATTTTTTAATTACCCAGGTTCTAGGTGGCGTGTAAAGAATCTGACTTATAAAATCTCGAAGTACCCCTCAAGACTGAACCGCGCCGAGGTGGACGCCGAGCTTGCCAAGGCATTCTCCGTGTGGTCCGACTACACGGACCTAACCTTCACTCAGAAACGATCTGGACAAGTCCACATTGAAGTCAGGTATGTATCCTTAATTTGACGACCAGCGTGGCTGAGCGGTCACCATGCCGGTCTGACACACAGTGAGATCCGGGTTCGATCCCCGGTCAGACAGGCATCTGAATGATGAATTTAGGTTTTAGTTAATATAGATACTTAAAAAATACATATGTTATATTTTTTAAGGTTCAAACTTTATGCTTCAAATTGCAGATTTTTTTATAAGTTACAATATAGTACGATTAGAAATTAATAATTACTCTCTTTGACTATAAAGTAAACTAGAACGTCTTTTAAAAATATTCTTTTGATTTGTTACACCGTTCACACATTTATCGACTCGATATATGAATCGAATGCAATCCTTAGAAGTTACCTATAATATTAAAAAAATATATTTAAGTAGTATTTTTAATAGATCGTTACCCGGAAGAATACGATGGTAAAATATTACACACATAAATGCTATTTCAAAGCAATGTAATCGTTATTTGTGTATTATAGGAATGTGCAATAAATAACGGGGTTCTATCTACTAATAAATAAACCATATATGACGTTGTTTCACAATCGCAGTGTTATCGCGTGTATAAATTGAAAGAAGCATTTAAATCAGTACTTATCATGTTTCCATGACTATGGGAATCCATGTTGCGTAATTGAACGCAAATTGTCATAGCCTTAATTATGTTTCAGGGTCCAATGTTAGCTCTATACATTTTGTTTTATACTTTGTGCATTACGAAATATAACTATTTACATGTTTTGTATGGTATATAGAAAGCTTTTTGAGTGTGAATCATAGAAGAGTACGGATATTTTAAAATATTCGTGTAATTGTTTGATCGATATTGATGAAGATACTCGTAGGAATAATATACATATGTCGATCTACAAGGGTGTATTATAATTATAGTGACCATGCCAAGCATTTGTATTGCTGATCGCAGCAGGTATCAATGTTACACAAGAAGATGCTGTTGCTCATATTAAACAGAGGGATGAAAAGTGGTCTAGAGAAGCATAACTCCCTCAATGGTGTTAGTTTTGACGAATAACACGCCACATCTAAGACTAAACGGCACAAAAAGGGTTGACCATCATAGTCCTCGGGAGTAGCAACGCATCTGTGATTGACTTCAGATGGAACCCATGTTCTGTATGTAGTTGATACTTACCATCTTATACTTACCACTTACCATCAGATGGACTGCATGCTCGTTTGCTACTTCAGTCAAATAAAAAAACTGAAAAAAATACGCCACAATTATATATTTAGCTATACATATATCTTTCTTCCAAATGGAAGAAAGAGAAATATCTATGGGAGTAAATATTAATTTATTAACCTGTTTCATTGTATAAGTTTAATACAAATATACAGATACAATTCCAAAACACATCAGTAAGTAATATTAATTTTATTTAAAGGTTTGAAAAGGGAGAGCACGGTGATGGCGATCCTTTCGATGGACCCGGTGGCACCCTCGCTCACGCTTATTTCCCAGTAAGTACTCAATAAATTCTCCTCAAGGTTTTTCTTATCTGGTTTTCCATACAGGGTTCGTGTAAGTTGTTAGTTGGTCAATTACAGTTCCCCCGTAATACTAGAAAATAGTAAAAAAGTATCGTTTGGGTAACTGTGTTATATATATATTACAATGTGTGTGACTTACGTTCAAGTTTAAAGGGTGTACGTTAGCCGAAGATATTTTTAAAAAACTATTTATAGTATATGAGTTTCAACGTAGGTTTAAAGAAAAAACTGTGAAATTCATTTTTTTTAATCATTGATTCAATGTAATTGACTCTAAATTATTTTTCTTATTGACAAGTCTTAAGTTATAATTATTTCTATGATGTTTTCAATTTACTATTGTGTATTTTTTCTTTTGAATTGGCCGTTCTAGCTAACTACAAATAAATAAATAAATAAATAAAATAAATAAATTTTGATTTCAGATTTATTTATCATTTAAGGTTTTTTTATGGTGGTTCCGTTTAGTTCAATGTAATGTTGTGTAATGGTTAGACAGTTTATAGTAATTTCTTCCGGTTTATTTCACAAAGCATCCATTAAAGCATTATGAATGATGTTTAGGTTACATTTAATTCTAATTTATTATTCAAATAACATGAAAGAGGATGTAACACATTATATTGTACGGCTGTGAAAGTTTCTCTGCACAAAACAGTTACTTTTTGTATACATGAATATTATACAACAATTTATTCATAGAGTATACACAAAAAGTATATAAATTAGATCAATGACTACCATAAAATTGTAAATTTTTATGTTCATAGTCAATAATAGTATCAGAAAACACATCAGCGTTATGTTTCATGCGAAATACGCTTTATATTTATTTTTTTGTTAGGGCCAATACACGTAAAAGCGTTACGCCTCAATACAGTATCACAACGTGCCGCTGAGCATTAAGCGTTGAGCGTTGCGTGCTAGTGTACTATTAATATACTACCAAGAGTATTTTACATACAAACATCGGAATACGCGGTCAGATGTGCGACTCTTTGTGCGTTTACTAAGGCGGCGTCGCAGATTTTAGCGGTGCGGTACTGCAACGCGTTTATTTATGTCAACATACCTAAAACACTTTTTTTTAAATAGGGTAGGGTAATATGAGATAATAATAGGTTAATTTTAAAATATTCTATAGCAAATACACTTGTATTTTCAGGTCTATGGTGGTGATGCTCACTTCGACGACGCGGAAGCGTGGACCATTAACTCACGGCGAGGAACCAATCTTTTCCAAGTAAGTTTTGTTCAAATATTTAATACAAAGATAAAAACACAGAACACCGTTAACATGTTATTGCGTAAAGTCTAAAATTTTCAGATTAAAAATCATTACAAATAGAGAGATATAAGAGCAAAATAATTTTCAAATTATATGATCAAAATTTCAAATTGAATATGCGCTATTTTCTTTATTTACTGAATCTCTTTATTTAAACCTACTTCTGTTATTTAATTAAACAAAAACACGTCAGAAAAAAATTTAATCCACTGATACCACCGAACCTATTTTATTATTTGAAATGTATGTATATATATTTTTATATTTATATTTGTTATAGGTTGCCGCTCACGAATTCGGTCACTCCCTGGGTCTCTCCCACAGTGACGTACGATCAGCTTTGATGGCTCCCTTCTACCGAGGATACGACCCAGCCTTCCAGCTAGACCCAGACGACGTTCAAGGCATCCAGGTATTCAGACGAACTAATGTCATTAGAATCTCAGTTATCCATCAGTGGTGTTTTTCGTAATTGGTTCTATTGAGAATTATTTTCCTCACGACACTTTCCCACGAAAATTAGACAGCCACTGAATACATAGGTCGTTTTTTATATTACTTCACTTAGAAGATCAAAAGAGGACTAAATGTTTATCTTATATCTTTACTAAATCTCGGGAAACATCTCGTCAATTAATAAACCTGCTGTACTCTTATCTAAACTCAACCTCCAAAACAATATTTCAATTCAAGGTCTCTTAAGCATTCAGTAAGGTATACATAATATAAATCTATTCACAGGCTCTCTATGGGCACAAGACCCAACTCGATATCGGAGGCGGAGCCAACCCTAATCCAACGGTCCCGAGAGTCACAACGCCACCACCGTCAGCCGAAGACCCGGCTCTTTGCTCCGACCCCAACATCGATACTATCTTCAACTCCGCTGACGGCAACACATTTGTTTTCAAGGGTAAGTTCTTCATTAAGTAAAGGTTTGGTTTGTCTCTGGAGGCTGTATTGCCACAGCGATTGCTACCTAATAAAAGCAATGTAAGTGCTGCCGTTTTCTGTCTAAAACTGTGTGGTAACGGAGATATACTTATACGAAACGTTTTCGTATCCAACTTTTATCTGGATTCCATTACAGATGTTCATAGGTGAGAGTGACCACTTTCCATCAGATTAATGACATGTTCGCTCGCTCCTTCTATTTATATAAAAAATGTTGGACACTTAATTCCGCCTAAATATTTTTATTTTCTTCCTGACCTAAACTCTTGTCCATGACAAAGGAATAATCCTTATACGTAATAAGTAGACACCATCCTCATGTTGAGTATTCATTAATTTTGTTCATCAGGCGAGCACTACTGGAAGTTAACGGAGAGTGGCGTAGCTGCCGGCTACCCCCGCCTGATCTCCCGTGCCTGGCCCGGCTTGCCTGGCAACATTGACGCTGCCTTCACTTACAAGAACGGCAAGACATACTTCTTCAAAGGGTCCAAGTACTGGCGGTACAACGGGCAGAAGGTGGACGGCGAGTATCCTAAAGAAATCAGTGAAGGTAAGTGTTTAGTTTCCATACAATTGCGCTTTGATAAATTTGTAGGATCACCACTGTAGGGTGCGTGGAGTCAGTAGGATACCTAGCCACGCACCCTACAGTGGTGATCCTACAGTTTGAAAAAATACTGATTACACTGTTTTTAATCGCGATAATATTAAAAGAAAAATAAAATCGTTAGACTCTCTAAAATAAAGACTATATGTCTCCCAAATTTTATAAATATTGGTAAATATTATTTGTCATAGATACACATATATTTGTAAAACGGTCGAGATAAATATACAGTCTTCAATGAGCAAATACGGGTTCAAGCGATCTAATTTTAACATTAAGATTAATGGCAACCAACAATCGTTTCCTCAATTGCAGCTATTTATCTACTTTAGCAGATGCTACTTACTGCAGAACACTGTTTATACTCGCGTTTCGACAATTCCAACATTATTTTGGTTCAGCAATTTCATAAAATCAATATATGAATATTGTAGAGTGTTCATCTCTATGCAATTAAAGATGAGGATTAGAAGGTGGTAGAACTAGTGTAGTTCGACCGGGGAAGTACCACCGCCACACCTATTTCTAACGTGAAGCATTTCTTGCGTTTCGATAGAAGGGTGTGGTTGCCGGCACACTTTCACATGAGGCGACCATCATTAGTCTTCGGGAGTAGCAACGCATCTGTGTTTGACTTCAGATAGAACCCATGTTCTGTATGAAGTTAATTACAGACCATCAGGTGGACTGCATGCTCGTTTGCTACCTCAGTCAAATAATAAAAAAAAAAAGATTTGTTCTTATTATCATAATTTTGTACATGAATTTGATAAATTCACCTATAAATTATATTCCAGGCTTCACTGGAATCCCCGACAATATTGACGCTGCCCTGGTCTGGTCGGGCAACGGCAAGATCTACTTCTACAAGGGCTCCAAGTTCTGGCGGTTCGACCCGGCCCAGCGCCCACCAGTCAAATCCACTTACCCCAAACCCTTGTCCAACTGGGATGGTATACCGGATAACATTGACGCTGCCTTGCAATACACCAATGGATATACTTACTTCTTCAAGGGTGGCTCTTACTGGCGGTTTAATGATAGGACATTTAGTGTAAGTTATCATTAGCACATTGATCAGATAACTAAACTGCAGAAGCATTATAAATCATCAGGCCGATAAAATTTAAGGCTAAATTTCACAAAATTTATTACATCTGTACGACATGTGACGTAGGAATAATACTGGAAAGAATTTTACCTTAGATCGTAGTCATGGCAAAAAGTAACGTTTTTTTAAACAAATATGTAAGCTTTGAGTCCTTGCGAACAAGCATACATACGTTAGGTGACACTATACTCTCAGAAGTAAAAGCACTTTCCCAACGCACTTTAGTAGATTGAAAAATATGAACATGGAAATAAACGTAAAAATATATTTTGCCATTAGTCGTAAGCGAAAGATTGTGGTTAAAATATTTACAAAATTTACAGCAGTATAGCTAGTTTCTTATTCCTGAAATATATTTAATCCTATCTGCTTATGTGTTGACAGGTTGACACCGACAATCCAGCGTTCCCGCGGTCCACCGCGCACTGGTGGCTCGGCTGCAGCAGCGCGCCGCGCGGCACCGTCGCAGGTAACGCGCGACTCGCCGCCCCTGACACGCCAGACGACGACGACGTCGGCGACATACTGTTCGACGCAGGTACGTGGGCCACCCGGGGCTAGGGAATAGGCAGTGAGGTTAGGAAAGGGGGATTCAGTTTAAAAGGAGATAGATAATAAAATAGAGCAGTAGGAATAGGATTGTATGAATAAAACGCGAAGATAAGGAGAATAAATCTAGGAAGTAGGAGAAGAAGGGGTGGGGTCTATTCTAAAAGGAGATAATTATAATTAAAAGGGACTATAGGAGGTAATTAAAGGTTTCATTGGATTTACGGGAAGATAAGGGAATCAGAGAGAATGAATCCGTTGGCAACGAAGATAGGGTTTAAGTTAAAGGGAATAAATAGTAAGGATGAATCTTTTTAGACGGTAATAAAGGAGATAAATAAGTTATGTTTGGTTAGGCTAAAAAGCTTAACAGGGTATAAGGTTGGAACTGTCAATGCAAGGAGTTTGTAATGTTGGTGCTGTTAAAGTGCGGAAATAAGTGATGTTGTTAGAGAAGGCTATTAGATAAAGTTAAATCTCTTATAGAAAATGAAGGTTAGCAGTTGCTATAATTACATATTTTGCTAGATTATGTAAGTTAAACAAGTTAAACAGGCGTAAATTTTTGCAAATGACGTCGTGATAAATAAAAGAACATCTATGGAAGAATGAAAGGACTGTTATGTTAAGTTGAAGGATGCAATCTGTTACAAATTGCATGAATATACAATTAAATAAAATTGTTGCATATTGCATGAATATACAATTAAATTGAATATACAAATAAATTTGTGATGATCTGATAGTTTTTTTGCGTGGACGTTTGTTCGTATGTGGAAAGAAGCACAAAATTACTGACTGAAAATTTTACTGACATTTTAAAAAGCATTTTAGAAATATTAATTTTACAAAAAGCTTTATATCAGAAAGTGTATGCGGCTAGTTTACGTATGAATGTGAAACACTTATAAATAAAAAATAAGGACCAATTAACTAATTCTAGATATACATTGGGTGATTAGGACCACCGTCGCCACTGTATGTTGCTCCTGTGTATGTCTATCTGTTATGTCTCGTTTCTTTGTGTTGTTTAAGTTTTTTGTGATTAAAATACTGTATTAGATTAGTTTTTCCTTAAATTTGTCTATCTTGTCTAACTTAAAAAAACAGTTTAAACGTTTTCTTTTTTATTTCTTGTCTTGTTTTTTATGTGTTTGTTTATTTCATTTTGTTTCATCTTACTAATTTATCATCATTTTCAGATATACTATCGTCATTCCGCTGATTGTTTAATGAGCCTTAAAATCATTCTTTACTAACCCTTACTAATCTCAAAATTTTGTAATTTACGTAATACCTGTTTTTTTCTCGTAATTTACTAATATCTAACAATTTGTTTTAATAAATAGTCAAAGTATTCAAAATGCTTGCAACTAACTTTATGGCGACCAGCTTGCTTTAGCTTATAAAGCAGTGGCAGGCGGTGTCAGGTGGGCGACGAAAGCTTCTGGGTGGCTCAACGTATCTGCGGTTCAGGGTTCGAATCTTTGGCCATTAAAGATAAATTTACTACATTAACTCTACAGACATATAATTAACAAGGAGTAACGATCATATTTTATTTATTGTGACACTTCATTCCAAAATATATATTTCTACCAATGGCACAATTAATTCGAACCTCTAAAACACAACACACAATAATGTAATCGATAATAATAATTTAATTAATGTAAGTTTAATAGTAACATTGAAATAGTATTTACAAGTGCAATATAAATTAAAGCAGTTACTGCAGCGCATTTTTATTGATGCACCTTCAAGTACACTTTGTTAAATATATCCTAAATAAGTATTTTGTGGAAATACTGTTTTTGAAAAAAAAAATTAAGAAGCAATTTTTATTTATAAAGGAACATTTTAAGCGCTTTATTATCATAAGCCATTAAATGTTGGCATAAAATAAAAATAAAATGAGTTCCATATAATTACTTAAAAAATACCAAAATACTTGTAACGGATAACACTGTTTTAACTGCCACAGTTTAAATAAATCACGTTGTTTAAGATATGCACAATTTAATTAAGATAAATGTCCACAGTGTTTAAATGCACATTGTTTAAAGCAAGTCTCACACACCTAATGTTTTGTACGTGAACTAAGGTGATTGGGACGTGTCACATTACGTGTGTCTGTGTGTTTTGTCTTTCTAGGTGTAAAATCAACCGCTCCACGGTCATTCTTCTGGTTCAGGGATTAGCCTCGGTGCAGAGTTCCTGAACATTGTACATAGACATAATATAAAGAACAAAGACTCAATTAGTAACATAGGAGAACGAATACCAGTGAGATTATAAACGTTAGCGGTGATTTTAGTACCGGCGAGCTTGTCACGCGTTGCCTGTACGTTATATTTCATCCCACATTTGCATGATTGTTTTTTTTACCCTTAGTAGGAGTTTACTATTAACAATCATTGTTTAAGTTTTCGCTAATACATTGTAATGTATATTGGAAGATTACGTTTTCATTTTCGGTCATAACTTGCAATGTACATTGAAATGATAAGCGAAAATATGAACAACGATTGCTTTGAGGTAACATAATATATTCGTACTAAGGGAACTGTACCTTTACGCTTCTAGCACTTGATGTAACCGTGTCGATTATCAGTAATACTTTATTGATCGCGTAGATAAGTGCGTAGTAGCAATACTAAATGTTTATAAATGAATGGCATATCCTGTTTTTATTTATGGAAAAGCTATAAGCCTCAATTTAATAATCCAGCTCACACTGGTCCATTGTTATAAGCGTGGACTGAGAAATACTAGCTGAAATAAGAATAAGAAACAATTGAAAATTCTATTTATTTTTTTGAAATTTAGTCTCGTTTGTTTGTACGCATAATTGTAATCGTCATTCCAAAATCATTTCATTAATTTAATGAATTGAATAAAATATGCATAGTTATAGTACTTATCGTGTAACATTTAGTATTTAATATATTAAAATCTGTCTACTCTATTATTAAAATTTAAACACGCTATTGCTAACACCCACTTAGTCTATGGTGCTACGAGTAGCTATTGAGTTTATCGAACTTAGTCAAAAATATAAATTTTCCTTTAAATGTATTTCCATTGACATGTTTTTTAAACAACATTGGTGAAATATCTGGCTATTTAATACGAGGATATTATTTTAAAATTATATTGAGTATTACTGATTCTCTTCACGGCTACAATACTTGCAAAAGTCACACGCTATTTGTATTGTATTTCAATAGTTTGCATGCTCAGTAGATAGTGCGGGTCAATCTAACTGCAATGTAATTAGAAGTAAACTTTGCACGTAACTACTAACATTTGATCAACAGCTGCACCAATATTTCATTATCACGGAGGTATTACTCCAATAACCAACTAGTTCTACTTCTAGTCCCAGTATCTCGTCGCGTTCTTTCGATAATAGGTACACGTAGTTATACTGTTTTGCTCATATTTCATATTGTATGTGCTCTATCTATAGTAAAATATACAGAAGGTAAAATATACATTAGAATTACAACTATACAATTTAATTTTTAGATAATATCAAACATAAAATACGAGTATTCGTCTTGAATTTATAAAATGGACGTAAGAATTACATTTTTATAATTTTTATGCACGGTTTGTTTTGTTTTTAAGCACTGTTTTATTTTGAGATATTTTTATTTATTTCACATTATACTTTAAATGAGTGGAAGGAAATAATATGTATTACGATTAACGTGGTAACAATTTTGAGGTTTCAGTTGATTATTAAACGTTTTAATCGTGACTAACTTCGTAAATGCGTGATGCATGTATTTGTCGTTATTTGCAGCGAACTAACTTTGTATGTAGAATTGATTTACCATATTATTTATACAGTAGTTAGTTATTTATTGCACTTAGTGTAGTCATAACTGATTATGACATCGACATGCATGTGTAAATATACATAAGTAGTCGTAGTAACACGTAGTGATGTAGATTCGATCGCACGCGGGTATCGGTTGCGGTGATCTCAAAGACTGTGTCTAAAGACCGATTCACATTTCAGTGGTCAGCGTTCAGTCAGACGGAGCTAGAGTGTAGTAGTCGTTGACCGGACCACGTTACTTTAGGAGGGCACAAACGTCCTCCGCCGTGACGTCACATACCCGCACCGTAGGTTTATTTTCATTTCCTTACGTTACACCTATTATGTTCCGAACAGTAACATAACGCATTGCCTGTTACATGTTGTCTTGTGTCTACATTATATGTTTTTGTGTTTGTGTGTCATGCACATTATAAAATGTAATGTACGTACAATTTATCCCGCTTCGTTTTCACGCACCCTGTAATAAATTTACTTGGTAAGTCATAAAGTTGGAAAGAAGAATTTTATACAACACAGTCAGCAAAGATATTACGTTGTATTCCTGAAAGTGTGATTTGAAATTGGAAATCATGCTCCTAGATTATTCAATGCCCTAAACTCATTATTAGCCCGTATCCAGAAGAGTCTGAATTTGCTAGGATCACATCTATGACATGGTCATTACGGTTAGTTTCGAAGTAAATTTTATGTAATATCTCTGTTGCGTTGTCATGCATGTCTACCAGCGGGATGAATAGCACGTAAGTTGCACGTTAGCACTTGTCATAACCAATTCCCACCACTAAGCACGTGTCCCGGTATCGTACAGATGGCGAGCGAGGGGACGGCGCTGGCAGCGGGACGACCAGCACGCGCGCGGCTCTCGCGTTAGCCGTGCTGGCTGCCGCGCTATCGGCGCACCTCTAGACCTTCAGTGCAGTGTATATTGTGTATAGAACGCCTTACTGTGATGAAGAGTGCCTCTTTTTATACAGTTGCGAGAATAATTTAACAAGTCATAGTTTTTATACTTAATATAAATAGATGATGTAAGTTCGAGTGTGATATTGACGTAAGTGACAATTTTGTATTAAACTATTTAATGAGATGTTGGTGTTTTTTGTCGTGGTCTTGGAACCTCGAAACCTTTATTAACACTTTAATTATGAATTGTTAATCCTAAGGCTTACAATTTTAATTATAATTTTTAAATACCATGCTAAATGACATAGATGTGGTGTCTGACGAGTTTTACTTAATTATACGCTCTTCTACATTTAGACTCAAGCGAGAGGAGGAAATAACAGTCGCATTCGTATTTTAATCGGTTTATTTAACGTTTTCTTTTTCACCAATAATCCGTCTTAATTCAATAATTACAAGTTTATATGACAATATTTTTCGTTTTTATTTCATTTTCATAAACGTATTTTTTTAATAAACATCTCCACAATTCACCATAACACGGTCGTGCGACCTACTGTCTCAATCGTTCTAACTCTTAGGAAAATGCAAATAATATTAACTTCAAAATCTGTCTACAATTATTGAACGATTAATCTTAATTCGAGTGTCGAACGATATCTACATGCGGCGACGAGCGGCGAGGCGCGCGGGCGACCGCGCTCGCTACGCCGTAGCCGACGTGTAGCTGACGCGTAGCGGGTAGCGCGCGGCCGCCCGCCCGGCCACGCACTCTCGCATTTGTAGCATTAGAAGGCGTAACATAAGACTTAGTACACGATCACTACTCGAAAAACACCTACGACATCCTAGATCATATCAATATATTTAAGACCTGCGTGCTGTGGCAGTGTTCGCCGGCGTTGCCCGCCGAGTGTGCTTACTGTTGTATTCCTTTAAGAGATAAAGATTTTTAAGCTACGCTACCTCTCTCACTATTTATAGACTTTATAATTGTACTGATATTATGGTATAAATTTACATACGAGTCTTGTGGACAGATAAATCTCATTCATTATTAAATTATATACTGTTACCGAATGATTAACGCAAACAAAACATAAAAGCAAATAATTGCTTTAAAATACATATATTTATATGATCTAGAACCTATTAATTTTTAATGTAGTCAAGAGGAATGTATTGTTGTTAAAAGAAATAAAACAAATATTAATAGTCACAAGTAAAAATTGTTATCAGAACAAGAACCGCGTATGACAGTGTTATCAAACGAGACATCGGTCGTTTTACTCGTATGTATACCGGTGCGGTTTATTTTTCCTGTTATGAACATAACTCGTATTTAAATAACCCAACACATGTATATGATTCAAATGACACTAATTATAAGTACTCATTTAATACTAATACATGAACAAACATTAACACATAAAATAGAATAAATTACGTCAGCGCTATATAAGGTACACCATGCAGCCAAATAAGATTATGAGTTAAAATATTGGAAGCATATCTGTTAATCAATACATCTCAGAATTATTTTTTAAAGTAAATCTTATACCAGAGATGTAATAGTGGATTTGGTATTGTAGATTGTCATTGGCTGCACGATGTATGCAAATAATTTAATATACTTAACACAATGTTAATTTAAAAATAAAGTACAATCAACGCGCTGATAGAGAAACTTTCGGGGTGGATGACTGAATGATAATATGTTAAGTCGCATTCAAGATACATACATATCAATGTCCCTATTAGTTATCAATATATGATTTCTCATAAGACCTTTTAGCATCTTATTTTACTTATCACTTTTATATTTAGATAAAATCGAAGGTTTATCGCTATTGTTTTACTTATGAAATCGTCTTTCGCTGTCCCAATACCAGAGAGTAATGACTTAGATAAGGCATATTTATATATATTTTAGAAAAAAAAGCAACTCAAACACTTTGCTGAACACTTGTCATCTTTTAATAATCTAAATTGGTTTGTATTAAATGTTTTAAAATCGGTGTCTGTACAAATTTAATATCATCAACGTTATCCACTATGTCGCAGCCATGCCACTAATGGACAGTTGTGTTAAAATCTAACAACAAATAAGTACATCCAACATCTCCGTGTAAAAATTCAAATCCTATTTCAAAATTATTTGACTCGGTGTGTGTTATTTATTCGTTGTTTTTCAGATACATCATCTGACATTTGTTGCTAGCAAATCTCTCGCTACAATAATACAAATTGGGAACGAATCTCCCTCGAATTACGTATTTACCTAGTAATAGTACCTATTTATAATCGAATCACGATTTTTATCGCCTATTCCGCTGGTATGTGGTATAAAATTATTGTAAGTATCTTATATTTAATCATTACATACATAATCGCATAATCAATTAGCTATTATTTGGATGGGTAGAGTTTGTTAATACGTAAAGGCTACCTTTTGGTGTTCTTCTTACATTATTCTATTTTAACCAGAAAAGCAATAATAAATCCTTACCACCGATGGACGACCCCGAAAGCATATTCTCTTAAGTTTGTGCGTTCGCGTGACAGGTGATACAATTATTGCGCATTCTATAATGATGGACATGCTTAAGGTATATCTAATACTGTCCTAATTCCGCTGATACTTATTCGAGTAGTTTATATGAAGGAGGATTTCGAAAGCGCGCGCTGCTGGGGCAGGAGCATGCCTGCTTCCACACTCCCCTCCAACGAAATCTACCTACATCGTAACCGAACAACTCTGCGTAAATAAATATAAATTTTGGAGTTCGCAGCAGACGGAGCTCAGAAATTCCTACGTTCGTATTCCTAATCGATTATTTTCAAGTTATAGTTTACAGCTAAATACATATTAGATCAATACTCTGCTTTACATCAGTAATCATTTTTTCATTATTATTTGTGCGTTAAACATTTACACGTTATTATGTACATCAAAACATACGTATATTATTCAAAAACATAATGTACACACTATCACCAAACGTTCAACGAAACATCAAAGTACACCCGTTAGGGCGTTATAACTGATATGATTTACGAGTGTGCGCCTAGCAGGACGATCGGTCAACGTGTTCGTAGCGGTCTACATGCGTGTGTGTGACGGGTTCGAGGCGTCTTCTTAATGGACACTTTTTGTGCTTGCAGTCTCTCCTTAACCCATTATTGTCCCACTGCTGGGCACGGGTCTTCTCTCAAAATGAGAGAGTTTAGGCCGTAGTCCACCACGCTGGCTAAGTGCGAATTGGTGGACAGTGCGAATTGGTGGCCTGCAGTCTACTGAATGGTAAGTGGTGAATAATGCCTATGGACATCTGTAATCAGCTCCAAATTAGATTGAAGTTTTGAGGATAGCCACGGATACGTTGTTACCCATGACGACTAAGTTGCAACGTCTCTTATAAGCGCCACACTCTTTTAATTAAAGGAATGAAATATCTTTATTTTGCATAGGCCTACGGGCACTTACAAATTGTCAGTTACATTTATATATTTTATTACACTTCTACCGGGTCGGAAAACAACCTCAACTGAGAAGATCATGCCTGTGCTTAACACTTGTCATAAGGCAGAAATAATATGTAATACTTGATATTGTGTTCTACAATATTAAGTGAAGGAGATGAACTTGAAGTACACATGTGACAGGCACGCGTTGAGTTAACAGACCGGCTCGCCAGGGACGCATTCGCAAATCACAGCTGTGATAAACACCCTGAGACTAAACCTACAAAGAGAGCACGCGCCGCCGCGCCACCAATCACGGAATCCTGTGAGATCTACTTGTTTAATCAATTACCCACTACGAATTATTGCTAAGTTTGTGTCCCTACGAAATGAACAAAATGTAATTACAGATCACGTTCGAGACGTTTTATTACATTAAAATGGAGTACTTTTGCCCTTATCTCTCATTATTTTATTCGATTTCGAAAAACAAAAGTTATGAAGAACGCTGCCGAAAAAACTATATATTCCTACTGGAATCGATACTAAATGAGGTATGAGTTAACATCAAATCATCAAACTCGAACCGAACTCCTCTCTTTTGGTCTTTATTATCTACTCTAGAATAGAATAGTGAACAAGTGAAGATTTATTGAGAGAGATAGCTAGAGATAGAGATAGAAACATCCAACAAGAAGGAATGTACGGTCAATGTGTAAGTTTTAACGAGTGCTCGAAATTGATCCAATTAATTATGTTCTAGTAATTCTTCTCTAATTCTAAATTTTGATAATTTTTACATAGATACACGAAGATACCGTGAAAAAGTCCTTTGGTCGAGGACCGTAAATCCTATTGCACCTAAAGTTAGTTGTGTTAAATTATACTATCTGCAGCCATCTTGTAAAGTAAAAGCTGTTGTTATAGCTAATAATGTTATAAAATAATAGGAGGTATATGAGATCTAATCCATCTGTTTGTTAGTCTGTCAGGGTCTTCCATATTTCTATTTAGCTACGACGCTGTCTACGAGTATATTTTAACTGAAAAAACATCATTCGTACATAATCGCCATTTTACGTAGATTTCTATTGAAACCGCATTCATTTAGTATTTCTTGCGCTTTCAAAACCGTCACTGCATATAATAATTATAGTATTTGTAAAGAAATCTATCTAACATTTTTTTTTTCCTATAGACGTTGAGCTTATTTTGTTATCCTGTACTGTACTTACTAATCATCTTTAGTTTAAAAATTAAAGTAACTTATTATTTGTATGTGAATTGGCCCAATTATTAAGTAATTGTATTGCTCAATATTTTCTACTTTTGCATTTACTTAAATTAATTTAGTATGTTCTAATCTGTTTGCAACTAAACAATACAAGTGCTTTTGAATAATTTGATATAATTCTTTGTAACGCACAAAGTAACATAAATACGTGACTTAGTTTATTCAAGTTACATTTTATTATTCTCTATTTATACATAACTAATCAATCGGAGCTGATCTTTATCATAAACAGTTATTCGATCCCTAAATCTATTAACTCTCTTGAAGAGACTAGTACTATGCTCTTCAACATCTATACTTCGACATTTTATATATTTCCCTAACGAAGGAAGTTACTTCTTATGCTGATTCATTGTTTATTCGGATGGAACAATGCTGAATTACTTGACAATTAATTGATGCTAACTTCCTTGAGTGCATACTTTCACTTCAAAATAAGTGAAGGCACTAAGCATCACGAGCGAATAATATACTCGATTCCAATAATATGACCCACCCACTTTCACGGACATACCAACACTTTAATAGCAATTTAGTTTCAGTGAAATAGAAAGGTTTTTTTACTATCCACAAATATTGTAAAATATTGTAAACAATAACAAAAACTTTTAATGATTTTAGCCAAAGTAATATATTTAAGGTGGGTCGTACTCAATAGCGTATCCTTTGTACTTCCCTTTAATTAATGCATATACAACATCACGCAGACCGACAAACAGATATTAGTTATGTTGGAAGAAGTTATAAAACAAAATTCTAAGAAGCATTAATAGACATTTAGCACCTTCGGTGGCTTGGTTTAAGTATGGGAATGGAAACAACAAACCGTTTTTGATATATTTACACAATAAAAACGTAAAAAATAACTTACTTAATATTATTATCTTTATCATTGAATACAACAACTACATCCCCGCTCGAGGACAATATCTCAACAAATCTTCTTTCAATAAAGTCTTAATAATCATTATTTAATCTTGTATTCCATCACATAATAACTTTTAACGACACGATTTCTATAATTTCAATACCTTTCAAAAATGAAACAAACCAACAACGCTGTTACCTATACATGACAACGACTATACCCACGGCGTAGGCTGCGCTACCGTCCATATATTCGACACGATATACATATACAATAATATATACTTAAAATCAATCTATATAAAAATCATGTTCAACCACGTTAAATCTGTATTAGGTATGTTTTAATTCATAAGACGGATATATTACATATAATTTTCATTATATGCATAAAGTCATTTTTATTCCATACAAAACAGCAACTACGTTAACTCTAATACATTGTTTACTTAATACCGGTTACATAGAGCAGTGTTTAGGCGTTCGTAGGCGGTAGAACATCGCGACAAGGCTCACCGACCACAAAGCCAACCCACATTGGATACTCTACCTACTGTACTATTATTAATTATTTATTATCCAAAGTTACTCCGGTTACAGTTATCTATAAAATAGGTGGTCATCTACGAATACAAACACTCATTGCTTCACGTTATATTAGATCGAATCGCTATTGAAACGTACAACTAAGTTAATGTTGTAACGTGAGCAATGTTTGCTTTCGGCTTCAGCTCTCACCGACCTTGTCTCAATGCTCCGCCGGTATTTCTTGTAATATCACATCACAAAATAACTTTTAACAAAAATCGTACCTATTGCCTAATATTTAAATCATAGGTATTATTTATTAAAATCGGATCAATTCTATATATCTAAGAATTGTAGTTTTGTTACATATCCTCTAATACTAATTATTTCAGATTTATTTGTATAGTATTCTGTCGTGTCTTTGAACGTAATAATTTTGTTTACTGTAGTTGCATCAAGCACCGTTTGTACCATATAAGAGTATCGTAACCACACAATTCATCAATATAATGTAATAACACTCAGTTCAATCATCTCGAATCAACAATTATAATATTGCATCTATGTAAACTATTTTAGCAAAAATAACTTAAAATCGGTAATGTGTGCCTTCAAACGATGTGTATTATTTAACTGTAAAATTCTATTTAAAATATACTTACAAACATCTTTTCTTAACGCAATATCGGATGAAATTTCGTTTATAATTACGTGCCCATAATATTAACATTCTGGCCGGAAAGTCGGCTAATAGCGCTCACGACACATAACGCATAAGTAACCATGAGAACATTTGGTGTTCATTTTGGATGCATCAACCGATCGGACACTGACATTAACTTACAGTCTATAAAACCGCCGCGCGCTCGCGGCCGCGATGACGCGCCGCGCCGCGAGCCGCCGGCGTTCGATTTTGTCATCGCTCGTAATTTATTATCATAAGTATAGCACTAATAGAAGTTCTATTCGTGGTCCGGCGATCGCGGGACGCAGGAGTGCAACGCACGTTAACGTAAAACTATAACCTGGAACCGCGCACATTCACTAGACGTATCGTTGTTGTCCAGCGGGTCCGTAATAATGTGAGTATGACGAGAAGCGCGGCCAGGAGGAGCGTGGGCGTGTGTGAGGGCGCGGCGTCGGTGGCGGGCGCCTGGTAGGGCACGGAGCACGTGGCCAGCCGCTCCTCCACCGGCGCGCACCGCTCGGCGTCGGGACGCGCGGGCTCGCTCAGCCGCGCCTCGCAACGGTAGCACAGCCGCCCCTCGCAGTACCAATAGCAGCAATCGTCCGGCCCGTAGTTGGATTTGTTTGCTTGCGCGCCTGTTTCTGGAATGCGCGCGTCTGGAACAGTCGGACATTTGTATTACACATACAAAACAAATATAACAATGCGATTTTGAGGTGTGCCGTCGAATAATAACTTTCACATTTCTTTACTATGAGTACTTCTTCTTTTATATATCTAAGTTATTGCAGTCATGGATGTCTTTACTCAACTTTACACAAGTTTAACTTCAATTCAGATAACGAATATTTTAAGTAACCGATAAGTATCACCTTTAAATATATTTAAATAAAATGCTGTAATTTTTTGCTGCATAAACCCTTGACAATTCTAATTTTACAATCAAACTATGCTTACCCATAACTGTTTCTATCATATTAGTTTTTTTTAACAACAGATTAAAATATCGTCTCGGCTAAAATGCAAATTATTTAAAACCAGAGAATAGTGAACAGTCCATTGTACTCATAACGAGTAGGATTGCGCCTTGTGTGAGATAAGCAAACAAAGGAAATTTTAAGTCAAGCGGAAGAGTCAAGAAGCAACAATTGGTTAAAGTGGTGTAGGAAGCAAAAATAAAAGAGGCCTTCCAGACAAAAGCGACGTTTGTATGAGCTTTCTTTTTGAACCGTGGCCAAGCAGGAGAGGGGGCTAATCAGTTCTAATTTATCCCTTGGCCTTTTGTTAGCGATGCAACCATGCACTAAAGAGTTTCTTGTACTTAGTCAATTGTAATACAATTATATAAGTATCAATAAAGATACTTATCAAATAAAGCTTCATAACGCAAAAATGTAATATTAAAAAAAGATAATATTATTCATTTACTGAATAAACGAAACTGTGATATGGAAAGCGGATATAATATAAATAACACAAATTTTCATTATATTCTAATTTTCGCTTTGGCTTCACCAACCCATTAAATAAAAAAAATTGTTAGGGTTAGGAGTCGGAATGATAAAGTTACAGGTCATAGTCCACCGCACTGGCCAAGTGCAAATTGGTAGTAATTGGGAAAGTTTAGACCTTTAATATTTGAAATTTTGTTGGCCTATGAACATGAAGGAGGAATGAATTAAACATTATACACTTTAAGTTCTCGTTGGCTTCGCTGGTGCTAAATAAGATTTCCTACCAACCAACTTTGATTGTGCAAAAAAACTATAAGGGTCAAAGGCTTGTAGCGTAATACATCTTACCCAGGCATAGGAAGGTGGGTTCGCCAGCGTACTGCGTGGGGTATGCGGGCGCGCGGTCCGCCGGCAGGAAGTAGGGGCAGTGTTGCTCGACGAGCTGGCAGACGGAGAGGCAGGGCTTGAGGCGCACGAGGGGCCGGCCGGGGCCCGCGGCGGCAGCGCGCACCCAGCGGCCGACGACGCCGCCGCCGCGCCGCCGGTCCAAGTGCCCCACGCGCTCGAGGTGACGCGCGTGCCACCGCGCCGCGTGCTCGGCGGGCGCGCGACGCGACCGCCCGCCTTCGTCGCCGTCTTCGGCGCCCTCCTCCACCCAAAGAGGCACCATCGTGCTACAGGCCCACCGGCGATACGTTTCCTGGAAACACAAAGACGTCTTGTTATTTTATTACTTATACATTGAGTTTAATATGATGTAATAACACACATCCAAAAAATACAAAATCGAATTAAGTTTTACTCAAAACTGTATTGCAATGATAGTGTACTCATTACAACAACAAACACGAAGAGATATCATACCATATCTACCCGTGGGTGTCGTAGAAGACGACTGTAGGTTGTATACCAGGTAGATGCTTAGTTGAGCATTTAACACCTTACTGCTACTGTCCCACTGGCCGCTGGGTCTGACACCACCTGGCGTAATTCCCAAATGTGTCCTGCTTGTTAGTAAGATCTCTCTGTTGGATCTGCTCGACTAGCTACCACCTCATGTCGGAACCTACCGACCTTAGGATGTTAATAACGACTCCTCAGATTCGGTAGTGCACCAGCCAATTTATCGCTCTTTTCTTCTTTTTCCCCCTTCCCTATGTGTTATGATGCCTCCGGTCTCGTAACTTTCTAGCCCGGTGGATACTTTAAGCAATGCTGTTCGTGAGGGGGGAGGGAGGCAGGTATTGGCGCGGTGACCAAGGCGTCCAGGGTTTTCACTGGCCAACATTATAACCTAACTTCTCGTCGGAGCGGTACATCAAGGTCGTAGCAGTGGCGCAAATTTAGATTAGGTGACCTTTTGGTCGTCAATTTGCAGATAGATAGGTATTAAAGAGTAACCCTACTTACTCTTTGACACGTACTCGAGACCTTTTCTTTGATTGACATAAAATAATTTAACTGGATAGGTGGTAATCTCCACTTCCACTCCGAGCGGGATGAACTCACGCTACGACACTGCGTCGTAGTCGACGGGTGCTGCACAGACATAAAGCTCATTAACGCTGAAATGCCCCAAGGTTCCGACCTCTTTCCCACATTTTTTAATTTTCATTTGACTTGTTGCCACAAATCAATAGCATGGGTTCCTATGCATATGATAGGGTTTAAACAAGCTGTGTGAATACTCTCAGCATGAGGTCAACATAACCTTGTTGCGTTCAAACAATGTGTGTAATCTCGGTTACAAGTCTACTCGTTTACTGCTTTGTCATAGCGCCAAGTTTCAAGAGATTCCGCTCACTTTTGATAAAGCGTGAAAATCCTGGGAGTTGACATCTCGTGTGATGTACAGTACCGAGGTTATTTGGAAACTGGCGTTCTTAACAGAGCCAAGCGGTAATTCACTGGGGGGATGTTCTTTTACTTTGTTAAGTACAACTGTGGCCCCACACGGAGTACTGCTTGCATTTCTGGATTGGAACGCTGCAATATCAATCTAATCTCCATACAGAAGCGTGCGGTGCGAATCGACAAAAACCCACGGATCGTCGATCGAATAGAAGCCTTAAGCCTGCGCAGGGACATGGGTTCCCTTTGCTTGTTCTACCCACTTTACTGATGCCCACATCACCCTTCATTCATATCAACTAGACCCCGTCCTCCACGATTCGATTTGCGTGCATTTTCCTGACGCAAACGTACAAGATATTGAATGACTTTCCTCCTGAGGTTTCCCGGAGCTCTATAAATGGGGTTCTTTCGAATGCATTGGCGACATCCCTGGTGTGGTCCATTGGCATCGGTGACCTCTCTCCATCAGGTGGCCTGTCGGCCTTTTCGTTAGGTAAAATCATAAGTGTAACCTTTTCAACACATAAAAAGGAAGATAATATATCAAGTAAGTAACATACAAAATGCAAGAACGCATTGAATTGAATGTTGACTTCTTATAGGGTATTTTCATGGCGTATGTGCCACGTCAGTTGAACTACAAAGAATTTTATAGCATATTCTTTTACTCAACTCAAAAATGTTCAACTAAGTATGTTCAACTTAAAAATGTAGATGATGAAAGCGTTATTACGAAGCCTAATTACGAAGTCTACGTAGAACTCAAAGGATAAAGTCCGATAACAAACCTTATCACACTGTACGTCAAAACGCGCCCATGGGTTATGATAAGCTCCTACACTGATTTAAAAATTAAAATCTCATTCTATTAGTCAAATTAGTTTCATGTATCCGCTGTTTATTTCTAAAGCGTTTTCTATATTCCGTCTCATTACTTTAAAGCAGTCATAACCTAATGGTTGAAAGTTGCCCTCTCAATCAGGAGGTCCGAGATTCAAACCCAGGCACGCACCACTGATTTATGTGCGTATTAGAAAATTCATTATCACTGCTGTTCGGTGAAGAAAAACATCGTAAGGAAACCTATACACTCGAGAGTTTTATGAAAAAAGTTCTCGGAGGTGTGTGAAGTCCACCAATTCGAACTTGGCAGCGCGGAGATTATGGCCTAAAACTCTCTCTTTCCGAGAGAAGACCCGTGGCCAGCAGTGGGACAATAATGGGATGACGACGACTGTAGCAAACGAGCATGTAATCTGACTTATGGTAAGTGGCCACTGATACCTAAGGGCGTTTGTAATCAACTTGATATAGAAAAAGTTTTACCAAAAGGTAATTACGGTTTTGCTGCCTAAGAACTAAGGGCGTTTGATATGCAAGTCTTCCGGCTTCCCGATAAAAAGCAATGGTAGGTGGTAGTTCTTCCCCGGTCATACTATTTCTAAAACTTTAGCTTTTCTCATGTTACCGCTATTGTTAAATGCAAACTTGTTATAATTCCCAGTAAACTTTAATGTTTATCAGAAAGTGCTATTGTTATTCATACAATCCAACCCTAATTAGACATGATCTTAAGAAGCTAAATGACAATTACGAGTATGTATGTGATCCCATACATATCACCGAAGTAAAACGAGCTTGTCGTATCTGGAAAAATACAACTTTACACTATGCTCTACTAGTATCTTGTGTTTAAAAATATACGATTTTAAGGTAAAAACTTTTATATCTGATGTATAAAATCAAACCAAGATTAGTGTAATTGTTTTTATACATTTATGTAACTTAATTTAGCATTTTTTGCGATGTTGATTGCGATGTCATGATATTTTTCTGTGTCGGTATGTACTACACTATAGGGTTTTTTTAAATTGGCATGTAGGACCAAATGCGACACTATAGGAAAATGCTGCAAGGAATTACGAGGACGACTTAAAATATTTTTTAAACCTATTTTCCTGTGTATGTTAATGAAAATTTTAATAAATGATACGTAATTACTATACCAATACGCTGAATACCCAAAATAAATTCTCATGAAAAATACTTTCTGAAAATATCCTTAATAATTCAAAAACAATTAAAAATTATAGATTTCGTTTTACTTTTCCTCTAATTGGGTACAATAAAGGATATTGTTACTTTTGTATTTGCAAGTCTGTGAGAAGTCTGTGAAGTCGCAGTGCAGTCCTCCGACAGACAGCTTTTTTCATGACATGGACTGTCGGGAACATGTGGCGCTGCGCTGTGGTCGCTTGAAAACTAATTAATCACTGCTTGAGCGAGCGACGTGATTTCCTCAGAGAGTAGAAAACGCTGAATAACTGTAGGGTAGGCTCAGACCTACACACGCTGATGTTTCACACAGCTCATACGCACTGCAAAATATACATCTTCCTTCAATTTTTTTTTCGTTTTTCCTACCAAATATAAATCGTAAAATTACTGGACGAATGGCCTTTACATACTGTAAGAGGTATTGTTCTTTAAAATAACATATCTTCGTACAAAATGTATATCTTTTCAGTAGATTTTTTTCTTTTTCCAAGCAAGAAAAGGTAACTAGTACAAATTTAAGGACAAATATTGATATGAGGTGGCTGAGTAATATATTGTAAAATACAAAAAAGGAATTTCGAGAGAATAAATGGTAAGGCACAATTTAATTGTATACGACCTAGTGCTTCTTAATAGAGACCTTATTTATTAAATTATTGATATAAGGAGCACATTTGTGTCACCAGTAATTCAATAGATCAGAAAAAAACTTATTTTTTATACACTCGTCGCAACGGTCTAAATTCGACCGTAATTCAAAAACTAAACTTGATATTGTCCAAAGTAGCACGAATATTTCTCAAATTTGACTAAGTTTTATCAATTTTCAAGTTATTTTAAATATACCCAAAGGTAAAAAGAAAGTTTATTTGAAAACTGCATTTAAAAGCAATAACAGATAACAGAATTTTGTAATATTTTCGTTTTCGTTGTTTTTTATTAGCTTTTTATTAGCTTCACCTGTATGTTTGTAACCGACTTCTTTGGGCGCGATTTTGACCCACTTTAAACGGCCAGATTTCGTTCAAACTTTGTAGATTTATTGAGGACCGATGACAATACACTACTTTGATAAAATTATTCCATTTTTTAATTTGACTAAAAAGTAGAAAATAATTAATAGTTTAAAAAACTAAAAAACACGCTTTTTATAGAAAACCGAACTAAAAAATAGAAAATAAATTTAAATGAATTTAAATTAAGAAAATAGTGTTAAAAATTTCAATGAATATAAATTAATAATAGTGTGAAAAAAAAATATTTAAAAAAAAGCGTGGGGTGCTTTTTAAGATATTATCGAAATGATAATCACTCTACTCATATCTGTCAATAAAATATCTATAACCATTGACACCATGCACCCCACGCTTTTTTTAAAATACAATATTTTTTTACGCGGCTAATTTACGCGGCTTCGTTGGCTACTACTACGTGTTATCGCGAAATCCGATCGCTAGTTTTTTGTGTGTAAGAATAACAAACACCATATTATAATAATGTATCATACTAGAAAATCCTATTCCGAAGGACTCCTTTGGGAAGACGGGAATAAAACAGGCAATCAAGACGTAGGTACAACAAATTGAGATAATGGCAAATCGCTCTTCTACAATTAACTATCAGATCTTGATCTGAAAACCGTGTCCTGATCTTGAAATTGTACACACTAGGTTATTCCCGCAAATTCGCCCGCTTTGTCCACCTCTACTATGCTAATGAGAATCCTATGTGTTATTCTAGGTCCATAATGCAAAATTTATTGGTGAAACAGTAACAAACACGGATTAATCCTCACAAACATTCACAATTTTGTATCCCCCCCTCAACCCTCCCCCCCGTCTATAGGCTGCGCTATGATTCATTTAATTGACCTCAGATAGAAACCCAGCTGACCAATGAAGTAACCTCTACTATCAGGTGGACTGATAGTAGAGGTTACTTCCGTATTCTCGATTGTTACTTCAATCTTACAATGATTATAGTAATAATCCCAATAAACATCTGAAATCTACTGATTGTCCATTCTAATTGAGTTATTATATCAAATTATTCAAGGTTCAGGGCTCGTTTACCGCCCTCCTGTTATCACAATAGCCTATGTGATGTCCTCCCCGCTCATTAAATGGCCCATTGACATGTGCTCCAGCAATTACGCGCGTAAACTATCATTTCGCTTCTAAACAAAGTGCACTTGCCATTTACAATAATTACGCTACTTCGCAGATTATATTTAACGTCTCTATTACGTCATAGATACGGTACAGCGCAGTTTAACGTTCAAACTGGCTATTAAACGCCTGAAAATTGGTTTTACGCCTGCATCGGTTTAATGTTAATCTTTCTTTAATAGATTTAATATAGATAAAGTCAAGTACTAAACACAAAAACCGCGAAAAATGTTCCGAAACGAAATTAAATGGTCTGTCTTTATGTAGTAAGTAACTTTATATAGGACAAAGATTTATCAAAGGTAAAAAAGGATATAAAGTCATTCACAGATATGTAACTACTCCCGAGAACTAAGAGGGACGCCTCATACAAAAATGAACTGGCAACCACTCCCTTTCATCGAAACGCAATAAGCACATTGCACTTAAAATACATTTAATGTGCTGGTCGTACATAAAGTATACTTTAAGAAGTTAGTTTTCAGAAATGGCTGTGTATTGGTCATCGGCTTAAATTAGAATCTGTCCTACAAGTACAACAAATATATATGTCAGTTTATGTAGTAACCACATATTTGTGGCGTTTGGTATTGAAACTCTGCGACCACGGGGTCCAGATGCTTGGCTGTTCTTTAAATTATTGTGAAGTCGTTTGGTCGACGTTTTTGGTGATCCAAGAGCTGGCACGGATTTCGCTCAACAAATTGGTATAACCATTCAAAGAGGAAACGCTGCCAGCGTCTTGGGAACCTTGCTCAGAGACAGCGTTGCCGATATTCTTTTATGGTAATGTTTTTGTTATTCTTTTTTTAATATATGTACTTTTTGTAAATATTTTTTCTTCTTAAATAGGTATACCTATAGTGTATTTTTAAATTGTTTTAAGTGTAAATATTGTTTTAAAATAAAAATTGTATAAATAATGTTTATAGTCAGTGATCACTTTTAAGTGACTTATATTGTGTCGTCAATCTTACATAAAAAAATCTTAACGGTTTAACTTAATGGATTTTTGATTTCACAAATATATTAATTTCCAAATACTTTTCTACGTTTAGAATATCGCATAGTGGAAAGTTCTATAACTTATTGGAAGTGTTGTTTCGTGTAATGTGCCTTACAAATCAGAAGCAATGAGCATCATGTCAAACAACACCGTCCCGGCGGGATCGAGCAGCACGGGGCGGTGGAAATCTCGATCAATGAACAATAATATCTCGCGATTTTGTTAGGCTAACTCGATGATAAACTGCGAAATGTATGTGAGAATTTGTTGTATATAACGGTCCTTTACTTCAACGTTACTACTAGTAGTACTTTAAATATATCTGGGTCGCTTTCCGTAACTATTTTTTTTATTTAACGAGCAGGCGGTCCACTTGATGATAAGTGGTCATTGCCGCCCATGAACATCTGGAAGCAATTTCAAACAGAAAATGGGTTCTATCGGAAGTCAATCACAGATGCGTTGCAACTCCGGTGGACTAAGTTGATCGCCTCATAACAAAGTGTGCCGATTGTCGCCTCATATCAAACTAGGAAAGGATTGGAGTTTTTTTACAAGATGGATGTAGCGAACGTGCATGCAATCCTGGTAAGTGGTCACTGCAGCCTATAACCATCTATAAGCAACTTCAAGTAGATAAGAAGGATTCTATTTGTGTCTACATGTTAATCACAGACGCGTTATTATTATAGAGAACATAGTCGGCTCATATAAAAGTAAACCGGCAACTATACTACATCCTTCCACCGAAACGGAATTAGTGCTTCACACTAAAACAGACGTGGCGCTGATACATCTCCAGTTGAACCTTATACGTTCCACCAACTGGCTACATAGCTAGCTACAACGAAGCTACATAGTTTCTACTTCCTTAAAAAAAGCTTTTCCAATGTAAGTTTGTTGTAGGAGCTACAGTTTTGTGGTCAGCCCGAGCCGCAAGTTTTCAAATGCCTATAAAGTATTCGACGAGGTTTACCGATTACTAATGATAACAGGGATCGGCTGCTTAATGTACCTTCCGAAGCACGGAATTCCACATGAATACCACTTCTGGCGACCCATCCTACTGCCGGTCGTGCCGGAGGCTACTTAATCGGATGTACTTAGAACAAGCTACTTGCTTCGACAGCAGTAAAATTTTAAATATATTTCAAAATATTTTCATCTTAATTATAACCTGGGTGAACTCATCTGAACTACTTTCAAGGTGGTAGAACCAGTGTAGTTCGACCGGGGAAGTACCACCGCCACACCTTTTTCTATCGTGAAGCATTTCTTGCGTTTCGATAGAAGGGTGTGGTTGCCGGCACACTTTCACATGAGGCAACCATCATAGTCCTCGGGAGTAGCAACGCATCTGTGATTGACTTCAGATGGAACCCATGTTCTGTATGAAGTTGATCACCGATGTTCATGGGCGGCAGTGACCATTTACCATCAGGTGGACTGCATGCTCGTTTGCTACTTCAGTCAAATAAAAAAAAAAAAACTAGTTTTTCAGTTTCTTTTCTTAGACTTACAATATCTCGATTTAAGACCGTTGAAAGATATGCCAGACATTGTCTACGGAATTTAATCACTGCGGTCTTTATGGGTAGCCATCGATCAATCATGGAAGACGCAATTTATTCCTCAATAACCAATTTCATAATATGATATTCTTAATATTCCTAAAAAAGACGTTCACAATAACACACATATTTTTCTCTTCGGCTTTTATTTAAGTAGCCTTGTTAGTTTGTATTTATGAGGGTCTAATGTAGAAACCTTATTTTAAATCAGTTATTGAATATTTTGTCATGTGTTTGATGCAATTTTATAGATAAATCAGCCTAAATAATAACTACACCTTCATAATTAGTTAATTGACTATGTCCAGATAAGCTTAAGGAAAGGTAAAAATAAATGCAGAAATAAGTTAAAATCACAGCTAATGCACTCGAAGGTGGAGAGCAAAAGTCAGCAGTAACTCGAACTGCCCAGCCACCTCGGGAAGTACATGTAGCCGCATACCATCGTAAGTACTCGAAAGCTTGAGATGAACGTAATTGATCTCCCGGGTAACGCCCGACAGAGGCATTGCGCTCAGAAGACTTAGGTAGCGGTAGACCTTAGGGCGTTTACCGAGAGAATTTTTTTAAGTATAAAAACATATATTGGAGGTTGTAGGACGATTCTGATTTGAAGAGGTACCATCCCCATATCTATTCGTAGCGTGAAAATGTTCTAGCGCTTCGGCGAAAGGTTGTGGTTGCCGGCTTTGTTTCATATGAGCCGACCTTTTTGGCCCTCAAGGATTGCAAGATATCTGTGATTTATCTCAGATAGAACCTTTTTTAGATTTGTAGTTTTACAACAAGATGTCCATGGGCAGTACCCACTTTCTATAAGGAAGACTACATATTTCCACCTTATAAAATGTCGATGTCGTGGAAGCATCATACTTCCACGACATCGGACATATATATTTTTACTGTTTTCCTCCCATCATAAAAAATGAATATGTAAGTAGATAAATACATATGAGGTCGAAAACCTTTTAGAAACTAAGTTACGTTTCTTGTTAACTTGAGGTCTAACAAATCAGGATCAATGAACATCGTGTCAGACAACATTGTCTCGACGGGATCACACAGACAGGGTGGGGGCAATCAATCATAGAGGGCACGATGTGTCGCTCGATAGCCGTATTTGTGCCTTTTGTTTGAACGGAGATTATAACATTAATACAGTCGAAATTAATGTTATAATGAGAAATTATTACTTAGTAATGACTAATCTGAATGTATTCTAGTCGAAGAGTCCATACCGATGAACAGACAGAGATTCTAGACTATGACTGATCATATCAAGGCAGTTTTGTTTATTCAGCACTAGTTGACCCGGCGAACTTCGTTCCTCCTAAAAGTAAAAAATCTTAAATGATCAGTGGTCCTCCAATATTGTGCATTTATTATACATAAAAATCTTCCTCTTGAATCACGATATCTATTAAAAAAACTTCATTAAAATCCGTAGTGTAGTTTTAAAGATCTAAACATACATAGGGACAGACAGCGGGAAGCAACTTTGTTTTATACTATGTAGTGAGAGGATCTGTCTGCGTTTGTGCCGTCGTAGAGCTGGAATTTAAAGTCGTACGAGCTTGAAAGATAATTTAAGTCTTCTCTTTAATTTTATTTGGTAGCTTACTAGGGCCTGATGTAGTGTCCCTGTAGTTCCGGGACCAGAATAGAACTACGGTACCCTCTGCCTGTCGTTCACGCCCACCAGAGAAGAGCCCGATGGGGCACACGCTGAGGACACCGGCGGCGGTCAAGTGGAGTTCCCGGAGTCCTCTTCGCAGCGTCGACGTCGGCCACCGGGGGGGTTTTAGTGCGGTAAGAATCCCACATAACCCGCGTCGCTCCCACGACGTCGGGTACTTTTTGAAAGTTTCCCCCTCGAAAACAGAAAAAAAAAAAGGGCCTGATGTAGACTAACACTAATAAACCAATATATAATTTTGGGTGCCGCCTCACTTCAGATGAGGCGACCATCTTAGTCCTCGGGAGTAGCAACGCACATGTGATTAACTTCAGCTAGATTTCTGTTCGTATATGAAATTACTTATTGATATCCATGAACGACGCTGTTCATTTAACATCAGGTGAATTGCTTTCTCGTTTGTAATTTCAATTGAATAAAAAAAAACAATTGCCTTGTCATACCTTTAACTGCGTATCAAGGATGTTACACAACGGGTAAGCAGATTTTTTAACCACTATCATTATCACCCGAAAGACTTAAGAAAACAATTATGAATTTAAATACCTATGCAAGACTATATATATAGTTAATTATTATGTAGTCTTGCATAGGTTACATTTACATTTTAGATAGTACTAAATTTAATCAAATAATACCGTTTTCGGTATGTGTTATTTTCTACCTTCAAACGTCGTGAACCCATTATTGTCCCATTGCCGAACATAGGTCTTCTCTCAGAATGATCAAGTTTTATGCCATAGTCCACCACTCAGGCTAAGTGCCAATTGGTAGACCATACCTTTGAGAACTTTTTTAAGAGCTCTCAGGTGGGTAGGGTTCCTCATGATGTTTTCCTTCACCGTAAAGCATTGATAATTATTTTCAAATATACATATGATTGTAGAAAAATCCGTGTTGCTTACCTGGAATTACAACCTCGGACTTCCCGGTCGAGATGCCAAGTTTCTAATCGTTGAAACTTGGCATCTCGACCTACCACTGTCACTGCATATGCAAACGTATAATAAAAAAATGATTAAATCAAATAAAAGTACTCAAACACCATACTTAAAAAAGCTGATAAATCGGCTCTTTTCGTTAACCCATTACTGGCCCACTGCTGGGCACGGGTCTTCTCAGAATGAGAGAGTTTTAGGCCATAGTCCACCGTGCTGGCTACGTGCCACTTGGTAATAGACTTCTGAGAACATTTTTTTAAAATATCTTTATTTTGTATAGGCCTAATAACTTACAATCAATACATACTTTGAAACAAATCTATTTACACTATATACAAAACAAAATATTAAATATAAATAAAACATATTTTTTTTAAAAAAGGAAATATTGTTAAGGAAAATAAAAAGAAACTATAAATAAAACAAAGAGTCCATATCACTGCCTCTTGGGAGAGTCCCAAGAACGCTGGCGGCGTTACCTCTTTGAATGGCCAAACTGATTCTTTGGCCAAAATACGCACCAGCCCTTGGGTCTCCTGAAGCGTCAACCAGTCGCGACGATAGTTCTTTGCAGAACCGTCGTGCTTCTGGCCCCCATGGACCTAAAGTCTCTACCGCAAACGGCACAAATATGTAACCTTCCCCAAGAGCTGCATATTTGCGCCGCTTAGCAGATTCGGCCGTTTCTGCCGCACCACATGCTCGCGTCGAGGTCACTGATATATGAGATGGAGCCAGCGTATCAACGCAGGTTGCATCCCATACAAGTGACCTCCCCTGTTTCCAGGGAACGAGTGTCATACCGTCAGGCCTCTTGCCATCGTCACGTGCTATACCGTTCGGCTCAAGGATAGCCGGCACGTTGACGGTAACAAGGGCCCTTCGGATGATGTCGTTGACGCATGCGTGACGCGACAAACGGCCTGCACTTCGGCGGCAAGACAGTCCATGATGGCTAAACTGGGTGACGTTTTCCCCACACAGACAGCGGTGTGGCTCGTTTGTTTTTATACCTAAACGCAGGCAAACGCAAATGGAAAAACTTAAATCATCTAAAAACGTACCTAAGTTATATGATGGTAAAGCCTGCAACCAAAATCCTGACTCCTTTTCAGAGACTGCTAAAAGACGAGCCCGATCTTTAAGATCTTGAGTGGAATGAAAAAGTTTATCAAAAGATAATTTGCAAATCGGCTCGTCCCACAATCTCTGAACAATTTTTGACTCTGGATAAATTTGGCCTGGGCAGGCCAATGTCCAGGCTAATTTGACATCATTCACATAGGCTACCTCATGATTGATAAGAGACTTGTTAAGTATTTTATCAATCAAATCTTGGGTGCTATGTGAAGAAGCCAAAAAAGCTGGTAAAGCTACACTGGAAATTTTGCGAATTCCCAGACCTCCGAACCTTATAGGAAGAGAAGCCTGAGACCATGAATTTTCCGAAAGATGACAATTTAAAACTCGTTCCAGGGTAATTTTAATGATAGAATCCACGGAATTTAGAATATTTGATAATTTGAAAATTGGACTACACCTACATACATATGTAAATCTTGGAACGAAAAGACAGTGTCGGATGATAAACATAGCCATATGTGATTTAATTTCGAAAAGTCTGTGAGAAATTTCATCAAATTTATGGATATATTGACCAATGAGAGGTGTCACAGACTCAAGAAATATTGGAGCACCAAGAAGTTGAAGTGAATTTTTATTTAAAATTTTGATTCCGGGAGCTATTTCATTAAATTTCTCAATAATACTAGATTTTTCCGAGCTGTCCAAATTTTCATTGATAAAAAGTTCACATTTAGAAAAATTAATATTAAGACCTATCGCTAAAAAATTTTCAATGATAACTTTTAGATCTGAAATAACTGTATCCACTTCCCCTCCTAAAGTGCCATCATCTAGATACCAAACATTTAATTTAGAATTTAGTCGTGATATTATTTTTTTAAATAACTTTCAATTGTGTAGGTTTCCTCACGACGTTTTCCTACGCCGAAAATCACTAATTCCTAATACGCATATAAGTTTTTAGAAAAACAGTGGTGCGTACCTGGGATTGAACCTCCAACCTCCCGATCGAGAGGGCAAGTTAGGCTATCACTGCTTAAGTGCTACATCTAGTCATTACTAAGATCTTCCTTTACGTATAAGATCACGGCATATATATCTTCACATATCTATATGTCTAGCTGATATGTGTTTGATCACAGCGGAAACATAATGCGTTTGTGATAGCTGAAGTTAAGTAATAACGCTTGTAGCTTTATTGCTGCGTATGAAAATGGTCGGATACGGAACTAAGAACGTACCTACGTTCAACTACAATCAATTTCGGGTGAGTAATTATACACGAGCGTCAACTTTATTACGTAAAGATTAATTTGATTTTATCTTCATTCATCCTATAATGTGACTTCTGAAAGGAATGTCAATCTCTTAGCTATTGATCAAAGACAGGATATCTGAAATAACAACTCAATATCTACTAACAATTCGCACTTGGCCAGCGCGGTGGACTATGGCCTAAACTCTCTCATTCTGAGAAAACACCCGTGCCCAGCTGTGGGCCAATAATGGGTTGATGAGGTCTACTAACAGAGAATTTAACCAATCATTTGGCTAAATAGGAATCATTGTCATACCATTATTATTCCTCTACTGTATATGGGTCTAGTTAGACAAAATAAGGCAGTTTTAGACCTGAGTATGCCGAGATCGCTAGGGACAAATCGTCACCTCCAATATTAATATTGCGCTAAATCGTTTTTTGGGTAATTTTTTATTTTGTACCAAAATTCATGCAGTCATATAGGTATATTTTGAGTAAAATAAAATTTGTAAAGAAATTTCCTTTCAATAAAAGTTCTTCTTAACATAAAGAACTAAAACAAAAATGAAGTACTAAGTAATTAGACTTACTATATACGCTCTGTTTAATATTTTAATTATTTTATTTATTTATTTCTTTATTGCACCTCTATAAAATAAAAGTTACAATAGGGCAAACTTAATGCCTGATGGCATTCTCTGCCAGTCAACCCTGGGTGGCTGGAATATTTCTATACTATTAATACTTGATATTTAAAAAAAAACATAAACTACTAAGTAAATAGACTCCATATATGCGGCCACTATTTTATATTATTCGATGTAATCAAATAATAAAATGTTTAAGTTAGTAAAACAAACAAACCAGAAGTGTCATTTAAAGAGCCGCAATATACTGACTACAAATTGGTCGTTAATAACCGCATGCACGGTTGTCGCCCTACTGACCCCGCGGACTATGTGACCGATTTATCCACGCCAGTGTACAGACGCGGTGACTCACGGTTACTATTTACACACCAACACGAGATTTGGTCACAATCACGTCTAAGTTTCTACTAATCCCAATTGATATTATAAATATGTTTGTAAGTTCATTTGCTATGCTTTTACGCCAAAAAACTCAACCGATTGTCATGAAACTTTGTGCACATATTCTTAGAGGTATTAGAAAAAACGGATAATTTTCATTAAAAAAATATATTTATTCTGGAATTTACAAACATAGCTTATAGTATTTTATACCATTTAAGGTGATAAAAAAATAAAACGCTTAAGTTAATAAAACAAACAAACCAGAAGTGTCATTTAAAGAGCCGCAATATACTGACAACAAATTGGTCGTTAATAACCGCATGCACGGTTGTCGCCCTACTGACCCCGCGGACTATGTGACCGATTTATCCACACCAGTGTACAGACGCGGTGACTCACGGTTACTATTTACACACCAATACGACATTTGGTCACAATCACATTTAAGTTTCTACTAATCCCAATTGATATTATAAATGTGTTTGTAAGTTCATTTGCTATGCTTTTACGCCAAAAAACTCAACCGATTGTCATGAAACTTTGTGCACATATTTTTAGAGGGATTAGAAAAAACGGATAATTTTCATTAAAAAAAATATATTTATTCTGGAATTTACAAACATAACTTATAGTATTTTATACCACTTAATGTGATAAAAAAATAAAACGCTTAAGGTAATAAAACAAACAAACCAGAAGTGCCATTTAAAGAGCCGCAATATACTGACAACAAATTAGTCGTTAATAACCGCATGCACGGTTGTCGCCCTACTGACCCCGCGGACTATGTGACCGATTTATCCACACCAGTGTACAGACGCGGTGACTCACGGTTACTATTTACACACCAACACGAGATTTGGTCACAATCACATCTAAGTTTCTACTAATCCCATTATAAATGTAAGTTTGTTTGTTAAATTATGCAACCGATTATCACATACTTTGTGTATTAATTTTTAGAGTTAATAGCAAAAAACAAAGGATACATTCTATCAATAAAATATACATTAAAAAAATTATTGTCTGGTAATTTGTTTGTTGTTTCAAAAAAAATTAAAATCTAGGTTTCAACGCGAGTGAAACCGCGGCTAAAAGATCGTTTGTATTATAAATACGAAACTTGTTACTCTATATGTGTTTGTTCCTCTTAGCCAGCAGAGCCCTGGTAAAGCGAAGCAGGCAGAGCCATGGGATTAAACTAGTATATAACAATAATGTTATAATGTTGTCAGCATGTTCACATGAGTACAGCTTAATATTTCAGAAATATTGTATAAGGTAATTTTTTAAATAAATTTTTTGAAACTTTTGTATGGTAACGGTATAAAGTATTAAATTATCGGTATATTGAACATTATTTTAAGCATACAATTATATATCTTTGAAAACAGAAATAAATAATTTATATTAGAATGCAAGGCGGAAATTAATCTTAGCGAATTATGCGTAGGATCTCGGACAACAAACGATATTTAATTATTTTTTTTCATAAAGGCAAGCTTTTTATGCTTAGCACATTCCTTAAGAATTTTCTAACTAATAGCGTGCAGAGGGCGACACGAATTGTCGGCCCACTAAGCTCATGTGCACGGAATTTTCAACACATGCATAATCCTTTAACACCTGACGCATACCTACATTTCACCATTTACTCTAAACAGTTTCCATTTCTATGAGAATTTAAGTCAAAGTTACACCGACCAAAATCAGTTTTTGTATTTCATACAACCTTAGGTAAGCTCGGCATGCAGGTAATTCAGTAATTCAGTAATTCTTTATTGCATTTAAACAGGTACGGGCTAGGTGTTGTAATTTTACAACATTTCTCTGTTTATGTTTATTACGCCCTATGGGCGTACAATACTACAATGTCACAATAATATATTACGAACTAAATAACAAATGGATTTACAAATTAATAAATAGTGCAAAAATGTCAAAATTAATAATAATAATGTATGTCAATTGCTATTACAGATTATTATAACTATATTATTATAGAAGTCATTTAAAAATGGGTTAAAAATGTTAAAATATATATAAAGCTATGTATTTAATTTTAAGTCATATTAACAACTTTTATCTTTTAAAAATTCGTCTATGGTATAGTAGCATTTTTTGTAAGAATATTTTTTAGTCTTTTTTAAAACATGATAAATTGAGATCTTTTATTGTATCTGGCAAATGATTAAATATTGTAGGTGCCATACCGTATACACTTTTCTTCTCTCATAATGTTCTCTTTTACCAATAAAGCATAGCACGAATGTCATCATTTATTTTAAATAGTAAAACGAGAGAAGAAATACTTAGCTGCTTATTTTAGCCGTATATTTGTACAATTGTGTATTTTTTCTAGTTTTGTTAATTGATTAAAACTTCATAATACTGTACTAAATCTACTATTTCACGTTGAAGACCAAATGAATATGTTTAAAGATTAATGTTGAAGAAAATATAATAACAAATAAAAAATACAATGAAAACTTTTAACGACCTTCTAGTAGATATCTTTATCTATGCCTACAGGCATTGTCGACGATACTCTAGAAACCTTGTGCTCAAAAGAAAAACTTAAAAACGATAAATCAATATATCGTTCGCGACTATGGCCGCAACTTCATTGAAGAGCCTCTTATTTCCCTCCGCATAGAATGAAGATTCGCTATAGAACTCCAGCTTAATAATTCTTCTACGTTGTAAGTAAAATCCACCGCAAATATAAAACGGGGTCGTATTATTAAACCAGGTACGTCGAGGGTGGATCAACGGTTTCCGGACCGGTCCGATTTAAAATTAATGCCACCTCGGCGAAAAATGACAAAAGTTAATCGTTGCATTGTTTCAGTTTAATGGGGATAAATGTTATACTTTTATTTCAAAAACGTAGCCAGCTTTACTTCACGTGTTTAATTCATAGCTAGGAATAGATATTTGAAAACTGCCTCAAATGGAATAAAATCTGTCACCTGAAACCACTACAAATGAGATGCGTACCAATGGGAACCAATTCGCACGCCTCATGTAAGTAACCTTACCAATTCGGTATGTACACAGAAATTTATTAATTTTTATTGAAATTTAAATTAATAAAGTAACGTGTAATATACCTGACGGTATGTGATTCCCGCTGTCCAAATGAAATTTTATCCTTTCTATAGTCGGCTTCACATACGTTGTTAGTATTGAGAACATAGTTTTTACTTTCACATTAATACATCTTTGAAACTACTATACAACAGCAGATATGAGCTGATATGTTGTGATACTGCATTCAAATTTACGGGAAGTTACGTGGAACTTACCAGAAATTGCAATTGTAAGATATATCAATACCTGGATTTTAATTAGCTCTTCTAGGCATATAAAGGGATTTTTGCTCAAATATCAGGGATTACATTTATCAGGGCATTGTATTTAAAGCAGTGAATTGTGCGTGATGGATGAGCGACAGTCGAACGAACGCCGCGTCATTGTGACCCAAATAAACAGGAATTGTCTGGAAACAACACAGGTATCGGGCTATAGTTAAATGTTAGATAAAATGGCTCGTTAATTTATCTTTAGAAGCATTGGATTGGGAAGAATAACCGAAGGAAACCGATGCGCTTCAACTTAGGAGGAATTGAGAAGCACACCAATGTGATTCAATACATTGTGGTAGGTTTTTTTTTTTCAAAAGTTCAAAAATGTGTTAGTAAATTACATAGTAATCAATTGTTCCTGTAGTTCCGGGACCAGAATAGGGTTACGGTGTCCCCTGCCTGTCGTGAGTGGCAACTAAAATTGGTTTCCGGGGTTGCGGGCGGTAAGAGTGGGAGCTCGAACGTTCGGCCAAACGACCTCGGGTAGGACGACGTAAGGACACATGCCGTCGCAGGACGCGCAGTGAGTACAAATTCTCACTGACAAGAGCCCGAATGGGGCATTGCGCTCGGAGGTCTCCGAGTTTTGTTCCATTGGAGATCCCAGAGTCCTCCACGTAGCGCTGAGGATGGAGTTAGTGAGGAAAATATCGTACATAACCCGGCGTTGCTCCCACGGCGTCGGTTACCTTTTGAAGGATTCCCCCCTCGGTAACAAAAAAGAGATAGTAATCAAAAATCTCAATTATGTTTCAAATGTGGCGGATACATATAGGTAAGCTATTGCAATATGGACTAATGAAGACGTTACAGATAACATAGTCTACGACAAGGTTCCATGATTGATATGCAAGTGATACAAACCAGTGCCTATGTTACAAACCTATCACGTTTCTTCAAAGCAATCATTGTTTGTAAGTCTAACATTGGAATTTATATTGCATGTTTATGTTTTCGTTTTTGATCATATCTTGCAATATAAATTACAATGATAAGCAAATGCGGTTCCAGGTAGTAGAACCAGTGCAGTTCGACGGGGAGGTCTAACCGCCAAGCTTATCAGTTCTTGCGTTTCACACTTTTATAAGAGGCAACCATTATAGTCCTCGGGAGTAGCAACGCATCCGTGATTGACTTCAGATGGAACCCATGTTCTGTATGAAGTTGATTACAGATGTCCATGGGCGGCAGTGACCACTTACCATCAGGTGGACTACTCGTTTGTTACTTCAGGCAGATTAATAAAAAACACTTTATAGTCTCGTACTAAGGGCACCAATTCGCATTTGGCCAGCGCGGTGGACTATGGCCTAAACTCTCTCATTCTGGGAGAAGACCCGTGCCCAGCAGTGGGCCAATAATGGGTTGATGCGACTGCGACTAAGGGCACAGGTACACATCTTAACATGACCACCAAAACACGAAAAGGCCGGTCACGCAAGCTTCACATAGTACATACTATATTTATTTATGTGTAATCATCCTAAGACAATAATAAGCCAACTGTACCGCAATGGGAATACGCTGAGCGTAGGGTGCAAAATTAACATCGGGTAAATAAGGCGAGGTGAGCTGCAAATCCTCTTATCGCACAATCCCTCACGCCTATCTGCTGCCTTCCTATGCCTCGCGCCTCGCGTGCCAAGAACAGTGCCGACCAAAATTATTGTACATATTTACCTATATATCCAAGTTCTCCAGATTCTACTATATACTACTTGTGACTCTTTTTTGTGATTTTATTTACTCGTGATTCTATTTACTATTTCGTGAACTATTTTGCAATATTTTTATAAATGTGAAAGTGTGTTTGTTTGCTCCTCTTTCACGTCGCCACATAGCTATTATATGATATGGTTTATATGTTGGGAGATAGTCAGGAGGGCGGAGAGTGACGTAGGCTACTTTTTACCGCGCTCTTTAATTCCCATGAGAATATCGATGTTTTGTTACTTGATACATATTTAGTAGTTCCAGATGTTGTTAATAGATGGCGTAAGTAAAATTCATTTGTTCTGATTCACTCTATCAATTCCCTTTGACTATATTTACTTAAATGCATCGCCATTATGCTTAAAATGTTACAAATAACACTTTTGCGAATGTTTGTAGTATAGTAAGTACAGACGGAGAAATGTCTCCGTCGCTCCGTCGCTCGTGTTCTACTCCTATCTTAAAAAACATAAACAATAAGTGTTTTGATGAAACTTTATAGTATTCTCGTACTAAGGGGTTAATATCTTAAAATGATAAAATTACTGTACATATTTCCCTATATATCCAAGATCTCCAGATTCTACTCTATACTACTTAAGGCTCTATTTTTTGTTATTTTTTTTGTATCCGCGAACCATTTAGCAACATTTTGTAAATCCTTGTACAGTTATTTTTTATGTTGTTTTCCCTATATTTACTTAAATTCATCGCCAGTAAGCTTAAAATATTACAAATTACACTTTTGCGAATGCTTCTGGCATAGAAAATTCATGTAATAATCAAATTAATTGTAATTGATTACTACTAAGGTAACATAAATACTTTAATACGATATTTTGGGCTTGGATCGTGATCGGACAGAAGGCAAAAAATCTTGACAACAGCAAGATTTTTTGTAGTCGAACGGTGCCACGGCTCACTTTGTATGACATCATCTTAAATAAATATACCGAAATAAAATTACAAAAATAGATAGATTGGAAAATAAAAGTGCACGACATTTTTTTGTGAATTGTAGATTTCCGTTAATAACTATTAATAACTATAAATAAGATAACCATTTTCAATACGACTCACCGCATAGTACATTTCAAGTTAATAAAATTAAACTGATTAAATTAGTTATTTCTTACGCAAGCTATCGTGTTTCAAACGAAAAAAATGTTTTGATTGACGGGAACTTACCTATCTTTTTCTATTCCAATAGTTTTTTCCGGTTTCATTATCATAAATCAATTTTTACCAGTGACAGAATTAATCTCCATTAAATTATCTATAAAATGGTGCTCAAATAAAGGAGATTACGCGGATTAACAATCGTGTAAATAATTAAATATTTGCGGATATGAGGCTAAACGGATTTTCCGGTAATAAAGCACTCTCTAATGCTTCGCACTATGAGTCAATATTGTAAAATATTAGTAGGTTTTTGTATAAAAACCCGGTTTTAGCCCTTTGTAGCAGCAGAGGTTCATACATTGTTTAAATTACAACTAACAACAAAAAATATATAATTAAAGACATCTGATAAACATAGTAAAGAAAAAACCCGTAGCCAAGATCTAAAACTTGGCTTGTTTTTTTAATATTACGACGAAAATCCGAATTCTTGGCTAGCTGATGCAAAACGAAATGTTTTCTTCAATTCCAAACTTTCTTTTCACTTAAGTAAATTAGTTGTCACTCAATCCGCCGAGTTTAACTTTTTCAAGCACGGACGCTTTCTGACCTATGAGTTGGCTACAAGAACTGCGATGCACGATATATCATTTGCACTGTTAATTAAATATCTCTTTTAGGTATGTATAAAAAAATCATAGTATGTAAATATTGGCTAAATTATCATGATATCAATGTTATGTTTAAGATTAAATCAAAGTACAGACGATAGGTAAAGGCTTCTCTTTGATTCTCATATAATATAAAAAATTCAGTACTTTATCGCGTCTTGCACGATCTAACACCTGATGCAAGATGACTCTTGTGAGAGATTTGTTATTACCCAGAGGGGCTACTCTGACCGGCAATGAAGCGGGATATAATATGTTAAACCCACACCTTTTTATCTGAACGAAATGGGATCCCTAGAGACTAGACTCCCCATGTTATACCCCATCGCTTATCAAGGCAGACGCGTAAAATGACTTTATTCATTCGTTTTTTATCATTTAAGTTTAGTTTTTTAATTTAAATTACGGTCGATATTAAATAAAAAAAACTAAACTTCATACTCTCCAAAGTAGCACGAATATCCCTCAATTAATAAATTGTATTGATTAAAACCACTCGTTAAGGGTAAAAATCAGTGGATTAATTAACTAAGCATTTAAAAACAATAGCGGGTATTTTGACAAAGCCATCTGACATTTTTGAAGTTATGTGTTTTTAGTAAGACATTGAATGTTTTATTCCGTTTATTATTTATGCGTTTTTAGTTGATTTTAAGTATGTTTTATGCATTATTTGAAAAAAATATTAGCGTTTGGTAATCCTTCTCTACATCAACTGTAACTGTGCATAATTTCATCGTCCTCCGTCCGCGGCAAGTAGCTTAAAAATTATAAGCAATCGCAATCACTTTAAATACTAATAAAAATATTACTACGAGTGTATTCAACTAAATGAATTACTTTTTCCTTTGGAAAGTCAGTTAAAAATATCTTATATAGAACAAAAAAGACAAAAATCGTACCATAGTAGTCTACCATATTGTACCAATCAAATTTAGAAAATACAGATTTTCATTGCTCCACCTGTAGCATTCGAAGTCTACTACTTGACCTATGTCAAGTTGACCATTAGAAAAAAAAATATTTAAAAAGGTAAGGTACTTTTCTCAAAATTATTTTCTAATGGTCAACGCTAGCTTCTGTGTTAGTGACCGCAGTGATTTTGATATTTACAAGCAGACGCCTCCGCCCATCCATCCAATTTGATACCTTAGTCGCCTTATACAATATCCACGAGAATACAGGTTGGTGAATATTTAAGTCTATCCACAGGGCAACATTTTAATGTAAGTAAAGCATTAGAAATCATAATAAAATAAATCATTTTCTACGGCGTAGCAGTTGTTGTATGTAGGCTCTTATCGCCCCACGCGCCTCTTATCAGCTTCCGCGGTCCGACGTACGACTTGCCAACAGGAACTACGGTACATTTATACAAACAAATTAAATTACTCTGTAATTTTATATTATAATCCTACCATTCATCTCTTCCATAAACATCTCATTTAAGTAATTTAAAAAAAAGTGAATTATTTTTCGCTCTTGTACTTCATTTTAATGTTTAAATACTAAACTAAGTGCAACTGGACTTTTATACAATGCTCACTGGGAAGAGCCCAAAGAGGGCATCGCGCTCGGAGGACACCGGCAGCGGTCCGTTGGAGGTCCCGGTATCCTCCACACAGAGCCGAGGATGGTCACCGGGGGGGTTTTAAGTGAGGTAAAAATCCCACATAACTCGGCGTTGCACCCACGGCGTCGGGTACCTTTAGAAGGTTTCCCCCTAGATATCAAAAAAAAAGGTCTAACACAAAGATAAACAAATAGCATTGTTAAATTGTTACAACAAAAAAAACAGGACTGACTAAAATAATTCAGCTTTAGTTGCTCGTTTTAAAAAAGTTGGATATTTTTTAAAATAGACTGTTCAAATTAACATTTTTGGATTTTGTGTCAAAATATACATACGTGCAAATGGTCGAAATACATTAACCTTTCTGTCGGTTAAAATAACAACGCAATCAAAATATTACCTTACTGTTTTATCTTATTGTCTTGACAATTTCAGTTACGAGCAAAGTGAAGTAGTCTGTATAAATTTTCTCTTTCTATAAGATAAATTAGATATAGCCTATCTACGCTTATGGATGGATTATCCATTAGTGAATCGGCCTCTACTAACGTTGTTCACTAGTCCCTGTGAGACGCTACACAGGCATTAGTTTTACATTGCTCACAAGTGGTTTAACAAGATTATAAGATTTTCGCGTTTACTCTTATATATGTCCCTTGATCGCGAGTGAAATTGTATAGAGATGGGAGATTTGAGATGTAACACCGTCTTTGCCCCCGATCGAAGTAGCAAACTAACTTACAGTCAACCTGTTGGTAACGTTACTGCGGTCCATGGACATCTGTTTTTTTTTAACTGACTGAAGTAGAGCATGCAGCATGCAGTCCACCTGATGGTATGTGGTCACTGCTGCTTATGGACATCTGTAATCAACTTCATACAAATCATGGGTTCTATCTGAAGTCAATCACAGATGCGTTGCTTTACTTACGGCAACCACACCCTTCCATTAAAAAACAAGAAAAGCTTCACGCTAAAAATAGGTGTGGCGGTAGACCTTCCCTGGTCGACTACACAACGACTACACTGATTCTACCACCTTCAGAAAAGTTAGCACCTGCTTGCAGAATAATGGTCACAAATGTATTGCTCTAATGCAAGCGAACCGACAACCACCGAACGCAAGAACTGCTTCATGTTAGAAAAAGGGTGGCGGTGATATTTTCCCGATCGAACTACACAGGTTCTACCACCTGCAAATCGTAACTTGTAGTAGCCATGTGATGTTCACATCACTCCTATGCATTAAGCACTTATTGCCGCAAAGAATTTAAAAACAAAATGCATCTAAATGAAATAATTTGTTACTTAGTTATTTAAATAAGTAATATTTTATTTTGAGTGCTATGCCTATTATAAATTATAGCATTTATGTACAAAATGAAATACGACCTCAATTTTACAAACTTAAATTCAATAATGTTTCGCATAAACTCAATTTGGGTAACTTTGAACATTTTTTACAATATTTGTGATATTATAATCTGTTTTATATTTATTGCACCTTGTTTTTATTAAATGAATAGTGTCCTTTTTAGCTGGTTTATTAATCTAACACAATAAATTTACGGAGAAAACAATTAAACTATCCACAATTACCCCTAAAACTCAAATTCAAAGTTATCCTTAGTTTAGGGTAACTTTGAATATAATTTTTTGAGGATATAAAATCCGTCATTAATCGAATATTTTAAGGTCTGAGTAAAATTAATTAACATATTTTTGTTAATTAAAACCAAATCTATAAAAAATACATTTATTTTGATATAAAAATACAATAGACAACTTGGTCTTGCCATATGAATCAAGGTCGATCAATTTGGTGGTAAAATAAGATACTAGTTTTTTTTGATTATTTATTCCATCCATCCATAGGATGGACGGAACATCGGGTACCTTTGGAAGGTTTCCCCCTCGAAAACAAAAAAAAAAAAGGATGGACGGAACATTGACACAACATAGGCCTCCCCTAAATGGCGCCACTCCAACCGGTCCTGTGTCCTCTGAATCCAACGTTTTCCCGCTGTCTTCTACAGGTCACCGGTCTGTAGGATCACCACTGTAGGGTGTAGTGGTGTCCTACTGACTCCAGGTATTGTAGTGGCGGTTAAATGAAACTACTGGTTGTTCAGAAGGTTGAGGCTTGAATGGAATGCTTTATTAAGGAAGGCACCCTATATTTATATTCCCGGCTACAATTTTGATCGACCAATAATGACTTAAATAATTAAACAAACCAATAAAATAAAAGGAATTTTTACCAATAATTCTTAAGTAACTAAGTAAATAATATTATAAATAATGAATAAATAAAAATGTAAATAATAAATAAGGTAGTTACAAGAAATGTTAGAAAGAAATAGAAATCTAGGCCGTCTCGCTTGTGCTGCTATAAATATAGCGCGGGTTGCTAGCGCGCGCATCCTCGGATCGGCGGCGGCGACGTGTGGACATCTCTCAGCGGCGGCGAGTGCTCCAAGAAAGCGGCGGCGAGTTCCGGCGATGATGCTGCGTGATGAAGATGCTGAAGATATTTTGCCGACGATGGAGTTGTTTCTTGTTTCGAAAACAAATTATTCAGAACGTCTTTATATGGTTTCCTCTTCGGAAGAAATCAAAATATCATTGTAACCATAGCCGGGGTAGTTGCATAATAAATGTAATGTTGGTACTTGATGCAAGTCATTGTTACCGTAGCCGGGGGTAGTAAGAATATAAATATTGTGCGGTACTTGCACTGCCGCTACAGTACTCTCCCCCTAGCGAAAGCGTACCGGAGGCTTGACGGCTCGCCCATATCTTGTAGTCTTCAAGATAGATTTTCTTTGAATTGATGTAGGTGTTGATGGGCTGTCTTGCTTCCTCTCTGGTGGGTGACGTGATGGTACCTGTAGGTCTTCCGAAGTATCCTCATTGATAGTATAAGCAGGCTTGAGTCGGTCGATTGAGATAACGGATGATCTGTGACCGGGTAACTCCAACTTGAAAGTCTTGCTATCTCGCTCTAGGACTTTATACGGTCCGTCGTATGTAGGTTGGAATGGTTTCCTTACAGCGTCGTTGCGAATAAAAACTTCTTTGCAGTTACGTAGGTCTTGATGGATGAATATCGGCTTCTTATTTCTGTGCGAAGTTATTTGATGTGATACATTGCGAATCGATTCTTGAAGTCGATTGACGTAATCGGTGTCCATCTCTTGGTTGTTTATTGATGTTGAAGTGAAGAAATCGCATGGTAGACGTAGGCTGCATCCGTATGTGAGTTGTGCGGCGCTGATACCAGTATCTGTGCGAGGTGCTGCTCGTAGACCCATTAATACTGTAGGTAACTCATCAATCCACGTTGTATGTTCAGATAGACGAGTTTTTATAGAATTTTTGAGCGATCTGTGCATCCTCTCTAAGATTCCATTGCAAGATGGATGAAACGGCGTTGTCCTAGTCTTCTCAATACCCATTGTTTGAAGTAATTTTTTGAAGAGATTGCTTTCGAAGTTTCTTCCTTGATCGGTTGTAATTATCTTTGGTGAACCGAATCGAGTAATCCAATTTTCGTAGACAATTCTCGAAACAGATTCTGCTGAAGTGTCATCTGTAGGTATTGCTTCAGGCCATCTCGTTGTTCTATCGATCATCGTAACGAGGTATCGATATCCTTGAGGTGAAGTAGGTAGTGGTCCGACGATATCGATGTGTAGATGCTCGAATCGATCCGATGGTGGAAATGAAGATGGGCTGCTTGATGTATGTCTTTGTACTTTGCATGTTTGACATTGTAGACATTGCTTCGTCCAGTTTCCGACATCAACTTGCATTGAAGGCCAAAAGAATCTTTCTGTAATGAGCTTCTTTGTTGTTCTGATGCCTGGGTGACTAATGTTGTGAAGAGCGTTGAATGCTTCACGACGACATTCTTCAGGTAGGTATGGACGCATAGTAGATGTTGAAGCTTCACAGTAGATAGGTAGATGTGACATCGGTAAAATAACTTGCTTGATAGATAAGTTATTTTGGTTCGATAGTTGCTTGATCGTATCTCTATCTCTGTCTTGCGCTTCTGCTATCTTGCAATAGTCGATTGTCGTTGGACATGATACACTGTCGATCCGTGTGCGACTGAGTGCGTCGGCGACTAAGTTGTCTTTCCCACTGACGTGACGAATATCAGTTGTGAATTCACTGATGAAAATTAGTTGTCTTGCACGACGTGGTGTTTCCGATGTTGAAGGTTTCTTCTGAAGTACATAAGTCAATGGCTTGTGGTCGGTGAAAACTATCAGGTTTCTTCCCTCGAAAGTTTTTCTGAAGTGCTTAATAGCCATGTAGATAGCAAGTAGCTCTCGGTCGAATGTACTGTAGTTGCGTTGTGCATCGGAGAATTTCTTCGAAAAATAGCCAAGTGGTTGCCATTTTCCATTAATATGTTGTTGAAGTACGGCTCCCGCTGAGTTATCAGATGCGTCGCTGAAGATAGCAAGTGTTGCTTCATGTGATGGGTGAGCAAGTAAAGCTGCATTTTGAATCGCGACTTTACAAGCTTCGAATGCCTTCGTGGCGTCATCGTTCCATTCGATTATAGTTCTATCTCTTTTCTTTGTATTATGAAGGTAGGCGTGAAGCGGTGCTTGTATTTCGGATGCATTCGGAATGTGTTCTCTATAGAAATTTAACATCCCAAGAAATCTTCTGAGTCCTTCAATTGTTTGTGGTTTGGCGTAATCAACAATTGCTCGGACTTTTTCTGCAGGCGGTTTGATTCCCTCCTTACTAACGGTGAACCCAAGAAATTGAACTTCTTGTTGTCCAAATATGCATTTTGATGGGTTGATAGTGATTCCATTTTCTTCTAGTCGATGTAGAACAATGCGTAGATGCTTCTTATGAGTTTCTTCATCTGGGCTTGCAACTAGAAGATCGTCGATGAATGCGAATACGAAATCGAGTCCTTGAAGTACTTCGTGTATGAATCTTTGGAAGGTTTGACCGGCGTTCTTCAATCCAGGTGTCATTCGTGGAAATTCAAATAATCCCATAGGTGTGATTATTGCAGTCTTGTCTATGTCTTCATCGCGTACTTTAATTTGTTGGTAGGCTCTGTTGAGATCGATTGTGGAGAATATCTTCTTGTCCGACAGATGATGAGTGAAGTCCTTGACTCGCGGTATTGGGTAGCGGTCAGGAGTTGTAACAGAGTTGAGTCTTCTGTAGTCTCCACAAACTCGTAGTTCGCCATTCTTCTTAGGTACGACGTGAAGTGGTGATGACCAAGGGCTTTTGCTTGGGCGGCATAATCCTTGTTCTATCATGTTCTCGAATTCCCTTCGGACTTGCTCGTAGCGGTGTGGTGCGATTGGACGTGCGCGACAATGAAGTGGTGGGCCGGTTGTTTCAATGAAGTGTTCCACGTTGTGCTTCGGTGTGAGCTTCATTGAAGTTAATCTTGTTATTCCGGGAAATTCAGCTAGTAGCTTATGATATGGCTGTTCGACGTCTATACTTCTTATAGTAGGAAGGTTTGTTGCTTGCACGAACGAGTTACACGAAAGATTGGTCTTCCCATCGATGATCTTGCGATTCTTTATGTCGACAACTAGTTGGTGATGCGTTAGAAAATCAGCACCGATTATAGGTTTACTGACTTTCGCGATGATAAACTTCCATTTGAATGGTCGACGTAGATTTAAATCGAGTTCCACTGTCTTCTCTCCGTATGTTGGAATTTCTGTATTGTTTGCGGCATAGAGTTTGAATTCCAGTGGCTTCATCTTCTGTTGCGGCGGAATAACTGAGATGTTCGCTCCAGTGTCGATCAAAAAATTGAGGTTGCTTCGCTTATCGGTCACAAATAGACGGTAGGATTTTTCCGTGACGCCAGATCCCGTCGCATCGAGCGTGGAAGTTAGTTTTCCGACTTCGTCTTCATGTTTTCAGTTTTGAATGAGCATGGAGATGTGCATTTTCTTGCTTCATGACCGAAACGACGATGGTAGTAGCAGTAAAGAGAATTTCTTGAGCTTGAACGACTTCGACTTGTAGAACGGCTGCGACGATAGGGTGGTCTTCTGTGATGGTGATTTTGCGTGTTGTACTGATTAAACGTGGTTTCCTGCGATGCTTTCAGCGCGGCAACTTCTAACGATAACCGCCTAATTTCTTCGACAAGAAACTGGGTATCGTTGGTCTTGGGTGAAGTGCCTTGAACCATCGATACTTGTGAGCAGTTGCTGTTCTCCATCATCTGGTCTGCTAGAAGTGCGAGCTCATCGAGTTTCGTCTGCGTGCTAAATGTTTCGCTCACTACCAGGACTGAACGGACGTGCGGGGGTAAGTGGCTTGTCCACATCAATCGAAGAGTCGAATCTGGGACTTTATCTCTTGCCAATGTACGCATTCTGCGTAGTAGTTGTGATGGTTTCTGGTCTCCTAGTTCTATTTCTGACAGCAGTTTCTGAAGCTGGCGACTATCTGATTCTTCAAAGGCAGAAATAAGACGATTCTTCAACACGTTGTATTGATCGGTTTTCGGTGGATTGTACAACAAGTCGGCGATCTGTTCAATATCTTGCTTCTCAAGTTGCGCGATGACCATCTGAGCTAGTTGTGCTTGGCTTTTCTTCAAACCGTCCGTGGCTGCTTCAAAACTGACAAACCATAGTCTAGGTTTATCTCTCCAAAACGGCGGGATTCTCAACGACAGAGAAATACCGGCGACTTCGTGTTCTTTAGGTAACGCTGTCGGCAACGCTTCTTTTTTCTTTAAGGCTTCCTCCATAGTGGCGGCAATAGGTTACACTGATTTCTTGCAGGGATTGATCTTCAAAATTCTTCAGAGCTTCCTCGCTGGATTGCTGCAGAGTTTCCTCGCTGGATTGTTGCAGAGCTTCCTCGCTGGATTGTTGCAGAGCTTCCTCGGTGTTCCAGAATGGGGTCACCACTGTAGGATCACCACTGTAGGGTGTAGTGGTGTCCTACTGACTCCAGGTATTGTAGTGGCGGTTAAATGAAACTACTGGTTGTTCAGAAGGTTGAGGCTTGAATGGAATGCTTTATTAAGGAAGGCACCCTATATTTATATTCCCGGCTACAATTTTGATCGACCAATAATGACTTAAATAATTAAACAAACCAATAAAATAAAAGGAATTTTTACCAATAATTCTTAAGTAACTAAGTAAATAATATTATAAATAATGAATAAATAAAAATGTAAATAATAAATAAGGTAGTTACAAGAAATGTTAGAAAGAAATAGAAATCTAGGCCGTCTCGCTTGTGCTGCTATAAATATAGCGCGGGTTGCTAGCGCGCGCATCCTCGGATCGGCGGCGGCGACGTGTGGACATCTCTCAGCGGCGGCGAGTGCTCCAAGAAAGCGGCGGCGAGTTCCGGCGATGATGCTGCGTGATGAAGATGCTGAAGATATTTTGCCGACGATGGAGTTGTTTCTTGTTTCGAAAACAAATTATTCAGAACGTCTTTATATGGTTTCCTCTTCGGAAGAAATCAAAATATCATTGTAACCATAGCCGGGGTAGTTGCATAATAAATGTAATGTTGGTACTTGATGCAAGTCATTGTTACCGTAGCCGGGGGTAGTAAGAATATAAATATTGTGCGGTACTTGCACTGCCGCTACAGGTCCATCTAGTAGGGTGGCGACCGGTACTCCTTTTGCCTAAACATGGTCGCCACTCGAGGACCTTTCTTCCCCATCGGTTATCGGTCCTACGAGCGATGTGGCGGCCCATTGCCACTTCAGCCTGCTAATTTTGAGAGCTATGTCGGTAAGCTTCGTTCGTCTACGGATTTAATCGTTGCGAATCATGTCTCGTAGCGAAATTCCGAGCATAACCCTCTCCATAGCACGCTGAGCGACCCTGAGCCTCCGAAAAAAATATTTTTTTATGATACAGGTAACTTTGAACCGTTCAAAGTTACCCATATAACATCCAATTTCGACGTCGTCAAAAGTTTAACAGTTTTACGCAATATTCAACATGGGATACGGATAGTACAGTTTCAAAATAGTAATATACAATATACATTTTAAAGATAAACACCAAAACATACCCTGTTTACGGTAAGTTTTATATTTTAATTGCTATTTCAAAACGGAGCATCAAACACATGCAACAACTTCACTACGGAAAAGGCGGTATTTTTTAAAATTATGATATTGACAGGTACTTTTTTTTTACTTTCATTGCTATTACAACATTTTGGCGAACTATTTTACGCAGGTACGATATTGAAACAACAAGAAATTTCCATGTAATAAATTAATATATTTTTTTCACAACTTTGTTCAAAGTTACACCGCTGTTCAATGTTACCCAAATTGATGTTACAACAGTACAAATCGACGAATTGACGACTCGCATGGCGGAGCGGTTACCTTACTGGTCTGATGCGCTATGGGCCCCGGGTGCGATTACCGGTCAGACATGTATATGAATGGTACGTTTAGATTCATGTTCTGGGTCTGGGTGTTTGTGTATTTGTCTTGTGTGTGTCCATGGTACCCACGACACAGGAGAAAATCCTAGTGTGGGCTATGAATGTAAAAAGTGTTTAAGTGCTTACTTTTTAAAACTCTTTAATACGAGCCCATATAAAACTGCAAGTATATTGAGTGCCAATAACTTTAAATCTGAGTAGGAAGGAAACGGCAAATTCCTCGTGAATATTGCATTCGATACGGATACAGAAATAAAACTATAAATATTTTACACCCGGCGAGTAAAAGGAAATATACGAGTTGCCCTCTTGCGCATATTTTCAATACTTTTCATTCCGTGTTCACTATCAATAGAACAGGTTTATATCGCTTTAAGTAAATCACATTTGTTACACAATGTAGTGATACTACATATTACATAGGTAAACAGCGTAGTAGTAGTGAAGAAACCATAATATTTCTACTGATCTGCAATATTAAACAACTTCTGGTGCAGACGGAATTGGATTGATGTGGGCCACAAGCAAAATTTTATCCGTGTTTTGAAGCCTAATAAGATACATCAAATAATCAGTACCAATTTTTATTTCTAAAAATCATGTGTGAGTTACGAATTAATTATCTCTACGATGATAAAAAGACATCGTAAATAAACTCACACACCTTAGAGTTCTCCAAAAAACGTTTTCAAACGTGTTTCAGATGGTAGAACCAGTGTATTCAACCAGGGAAGTACCACCGCCACACCTATTTCTAGCGAGAATTTCTTGCGTTTCGACGGAGGGGTGTGGTTGCCGGCACACTTTGTCATGAGACGACCATCATAGTCCTCGGGAGTAGCAAGGCATCTATGATTGACTTCAGATAGAAGCTATGTTCTGTTTGAAGTTTGAAGTCGCGGCAGTGACCACTTACTATCAGATGGACTGCATGCTTGTTTGCTGCTTCAATAAGATAAAAAAATCAATGGTGAGTGTAGTCTACCACCCGGCACTTGGACAGCGTGGAAATCTGTGGCCTAAAACTCTTTCGTTCTAAGTGTACCCAGAATATGTTGGCAATTTTGAATAAGACATTATGGATCATTCCAAAATATTCAATTCAATACGGGTCGGCTATTAACCTGTCCCTCTCTTACAATCATTAAAGCAGCGTAGTCATGCACTAGACTAAATATAAGAAGATACACATCAGTTGGACATAAAAGGGTTCGTACCCAGTCGCATGGAAGACATTATTCTGACGATGCCGATGTGATCAACCTTTACATATAATTATGGCGATTGATGTGTCGCCTACCTGTGTCACATGTATTACAGATAACGCTCTTGCTGTAGGTACTTCTCACACGAAAACGCGCTTACTTCTTTTGTTTTATCAGACCAAAGTAGCAAACGAACATGCAGTCCACCTGAAGTGGTCACTGCCGCCCATGGACATCTGTAATCAACTTCATACAGAACATGGGTTCTATATGACGTCAATCACAGATGCGTTGCTACTCCCGAGGACTATGATGGTCGCCTGGTGTGAAAGTGTGCCAGCAACCCCACCTTTCTATCGAAACGCAAGAAATGCTTCACGCTAGAAATAGGTGTGGCGGTGGTACTTCCCCGGGCGAAGTACACTGGTTCTACCACCTTAAAATACCATATATTTTTCCCTTAATATACCATATATTTTGGTTTGTAACGGCTAAATAAAAAATGGAACAAATCGCTGGTGTAATGCGACGCTTTCCCGCAAAGCATATTGTACGAGCTCTTCTGGCAACATTCTGAAAGTTTTTTTACGCCTTTAAACTCTTTTTTGGGAAACCGGAGAAATGAGTCTGCATTGTACGAACAAAAAGTTTATTGTTTTGAATACGAAACTTTGTGTGGCACGTACTGCAGTTCTTATAGTCTTTGTAGGACATTTTCATAATAGAGTATTGAAATAATTGTGTATTTCTATTAACTTATTAAAAACTACTAGTCACCCGCCACAACGGTCGAAATTCGTCTGTAATTTAAATTAAAAAACTAAAATTCATATATCATCATAGGAATAGTTGCATTTTTAAAAAAAAAATGATTTTATTTGTTTGATAGATATTTTGTATGGATATAGAGAAGGAGGTAAATGGAAAACACAATGGAATTGATCAAGTTACTTTTATTTGTATTGGCCGATTGTGCCTCTTTGTCGCTTGTTCTACGATCTCGCTTGCACATCAAGCCTTAAATGGAACGCCTCAGAGCGACGTAACGCCGCATGAGTCATGTTTTTTTGGTGCGTGCAGCCGGCTCCATAGAATTATAAGACGTTGTCACGTCAAAAGAGGTTTTATTAGCTAAGCTGCATTTAAAAGCAATAGCGGGTATTTTGATAAAGACATCTGACATTTTTGATATTATGTATTTTCATAGTAAGACATTGAATTGAACAAACACACACATTGCATTTGATACAAGTCAAATGCAAGGTAGTGTGTGTAATGTGTTTTAGTTGATGTTATATATGTTGTATGCATTATTTGAAAAAAATATTAGCATTGCGTAGTCTCTCTCTCTACATTAACTATATCCGTGCGTAATTTCATACTCCTCCGTCTGCGGCAAGTATCTTAAAAGCGGATCACAAGTTTTTGCTTCACGTATTAAAATATAGATAATACTTCAAGTTATTTTAGCAAAGTTCGTGTATATTTGCAATACTTAAACGATTGAGTATACTTAGAAATTTAAACAGTATTTTTATTTTGTTTCTATTTGTCTGTTATTGCATCATACCAAAACTAAGAAAATTAATTAAAATAAAATATAAATATATTTGCAGTCCACATGTACAAGTAAAACCTATTATTTATTTCATTAAAATCTACTTTATCAAAAGTGATTACAATTTAATATATTACATTTTGTTACTCGGGTGAAACCGCAGCAAAGGTTAGTTCATCGTAGGTATATATTATAAAGTCTACAAGTATATTAGAAAATGCATTTAGTGAAGTTAGCCGTTTTGCCGTACAAAGACGAACATTGTGTACCAGCTTGTCGAACGCTCTCCTTTTATTCGCAATCAAAGGAAATTACATTAATTGGCCGGCTGAGTCCACGTCTGGAATGAAATCAATATGAATTTTACTTTTTGCTCTGCCTCCACTATAATCCTATAATCAATTTAAAATACGTTTTTATATTCAACGTTTTAATTTATACATGCGATGAATATTCATGTTTTATTGAAAGTTACAGTTTGATACGGTAATACAGGGTGGAACTTGGAACGGAACATATAAGTACACCGATTGAGCTCGTCAACCCATCACTGTCCCACTGCTGGGCACGGATCTCTTTCACGGTAGAAGAAAACCCTGCTTTCCTAGTTCTGGGTTTAGGCTTTGGTCCACCTCGCTAATTGAGGAGATAGTCGCCTATTTCAAAATTTAGGACGTAGACAACGATGACCCAACACGAATTGTTGATCTGTCCTAACTTTGAATGTAATATTTAAGAAAAGTCAGGCTTGTAGATTTCTTACGATATTCCCATTCACGTCTATACCAAGCAAACAAAGTCGACAACAAATTTGCAAAGTCAGGGGTGTCTGTCGGAGATTCGCAAATCAAACCATATATTGCAGTATCTGAATTTGAAATAACTAAGCTATTGCTGCCTTAAAATGTCGTCAATTAGTCAATTATGACTTATTAATAAAAAAGGCTGACATTTTTTTATAAATTAACAAAGTGGGTTCTGCCGCAAAAGACTATCTATAATCGATCTTAGGTAAGACTGGACGTACTCTCACTACTACAGCCTTCAAAATAGCAACAAATCCGCCTACACCGGTGTTGCTAGACAGCAAAACATGTGATGTTGGTGCTTTCGGTACAACCACAAAGTTTTATAACAACTTCTATTAATATAAAATCATTGGGTTGGCGCGTGGCATTGGCCGCTTCGTCTGCTAAAGCAATAAGTATTCTATGGGTTACTAGCGTAACACATAGGATTCTCTTTGCCGTTCACAAACTGTACGGTGCACAATACGGACAATGAGCAGAGCTGTGTCAGCACTGTGCCGTTGGCATAGTCGACTCTTAGCGTACACACTCCCAAAATTAATTATATATATCAAAATTATAGTTAGCGAACAAAATTCAAGCATTTTTAATTTGTGCAGTTTTCGGACTGTACACAAACTACATGTGTTGGCTACACACGTAGTTTGTGTCATTTCGGCGAAATTCAACCAGTATTTTCTGCGTTAAAGAAAAACAAACACATAAACATCATCACAAACAGTATATATAATATTAATATTTTTATTAAATTTATATTTCATAAAATTTTTATTAAAATAAAAATATTAATATTAATATTAAGAAGAAATATAAAAAATACTCTCGGCAGCCCTATTCGCACTGCATTCAGAGCGTCAGTGAATAAAGCGTCAGAACTGTTGTGCGATCGCCCCTGACGCTATTTGTAACAATTTGTTCGCCGTCGACACACGCTGTCACATTTACCGCATTTATTTGCTCGCAATAAATGCAACAACCTACATTTTTATTTTTTCTTGGAACTTTTATAAGAATTTAGTATCGCCGGGAAATGTTGTAATATTCTTTAAGAATTCTAGCGGACGTTATGAATCAATTACTCTGATTTTTACACAACTTTTAGTAAAGATTTTCACCTGTGTATTAGTATAAATTTAAAGTAATTGAAAAATACGGTTCGAACTAAAAGGTTCCACAGTAGCACATTTTTTTTTTAATTTTTTTGCTTCAGTGGAAGAGTGTGGATGATAAGGCGACCATCTCAGTTTTCAGGAGTGGAAACGCATCTGTAATTTATTTCAGGTCTACTTGATAACACGGAAATACCACAGACAAATCACTTAACAACAGATAAAAAAGGTAAATGCTGCATATAAATAACAAATTGTAACATTTGTTATAACGAATAATCCTCATAAACATTAATAAATGAATGAAATAGGTACTATATAATATTATTCCTGCATGCGAGTATGAGATTTGCCATAGTCACACTTAGGGTCACTGCATATGACCCACCGGCCACAACTTTTTTTTTATCTGATTGATGTAGCAAACAAGCATGCAGTCCACCTGATGGTAAGTGGCCTGATGGTAACTGCCGCTCATGGACACCTGTATGAAACTTCAAACTGAACATGGGTTCTATCTGAAGTCAAACACAGACGCGTTGCTACTCCCGAGGTCTAGGATGGTCGCCTCGTGTGCCGACATAAATATGTGCCTGCAACCACACTCTTCTATCGAAACGCAAAAAATGCTTCACGTTAAAAATAGGTGTGGAGGTGGTACTTGCCCGGTCGAACTACACTAGTTCTACCACAACTACGAAAGGCCGCTACTGGCATATTTCCTGTAGTTTCTATACATTTTATATATACTCGCTGCACACGGTGAACGCTTCCAGCTTCTAGTGGCGGCGTTTGTGGCCTCCGCGAGTGGCCAGTGTGCGGCGACAATTAACTTGAACAAGGAATGAGGACATATAATATTTATGTTTGTTTAAGCAATAGGAATACAGGTCGCGAGATCGACCGATGACTTCAAGGTCCCGCTGATCTCTAGAGGCTGGATGGATGGAAGTGATATTTATTTAATTATCCAAATGAGATACAAAAACACACACATAATAGCTATGTTGTAAATACAAACTATTTTCGCATCAATTATTTCATCAATAATAAAAATATTATATTAATTTTTTAAAGCAATTGATAATTCACATCGGTGAATATTAAATAAAGTTTTATTTAGATTTAATCACAGCGGGAATCTAATAAAAATTAAAAATACCCCTCAATCATACACCTTTGAATTGTTTACAATATTTTCCAATATAAAATTGCCCCTTCACGCTTACAAAACATTTATGCATATTATTAAAAATATTGCAAAAATGTAGGGCTTTTTACAGTTTAGCTGTGCGGTTTTATTTTTAATTTAAGAGCTTATTCACACGTACAACAAACCGCAACCACGTCACAAAGATAATGTGTAACGTATAAAAATGCATATTTTTATTCACATGAACCACATTTTGCCAATTTAACACCTGTTTTTAACCGACTTCTAATACGCAACTAGGTATTTGTAACACCAATATATAACTACCAGTGGCCCAAATACTGTCGTTGCTGGTGGTTAATAGACTTATCTAATAACAGCTCGAAAACAAAAAAATATATATCAATACAAAAATATGCTTTATAAGAAGAAATATACTATAAATAACACGCTCAAATTATCAATTTTTAGCAGTATGCGTCAAGTTAACAACATAAAAATAATAATAAGTAAATAAAACGACAAAACATTTTGTTTTTATTGTACTACGCCATATTTTAATATTCATTTTTTCCTCCATATTTCTAAACGATGTATTTAAAAAAAATGTCACTCTGACAATTGAGACAAACAACTAATCATATGGCAAAATGCGTAGCTCTTTGGTTGTCGTGGTGTAACGTGTGAATAGGCACTAATAGCCGCACTCCGCTCGCAAGCTTTATTCATAGTTTAAGGCACTCAATGTTGATCCACGTGAAAGCTCGCGTACATATTTGAGAGTTACAGAGTAGTTTTGGAATTAATGAATACGTTTTTTAACGTTTTAAATTTATAGTACAATTTGCCTGTATTGCGGGTGATAGATCAAATACAGAAATGCAATTGTTTAAATACAGAATGTATTCAATGACATGGATTCTCTGACATCATCTATATCATCAATAACAATAAGTAAATCACATGGTAGGTACTCATTTAATAATCGATAATGTTTATCAATAATGGTTGAACACGTTACAATTTATATTTATTTGAAAAGTTACATTCATACATAAGTACATACGCACACTATAACCCTAAGCCTCGTTAAATATAATTTTACAAGAAGTATTTACTTAATAATACCTATTAAATAGAAATATTTTGTGAATTAATGTTAATCTGGTTAGACACCATTAATTTAACAATGTAAATAATTATTTATTTAAAGTTATTCCTTTATTTATTTATTTTTTTCGCACATTCACAAAATAGTCTTAGAATTACTTGTATTGTACTTGTCACCGGCGCAAAGAGAGACGTAGTACACAAACAAAACGAATTGACCAATGCGTTCATGTTTAAAAAAGTAAAATCTATATAATATTTATATATCTATATTAGTCCACCAATTCGCACTTGGCCAGCGTGGTAGACTATGGCCTAAAACTCTCTCATTCTGAAGAAAGACCCGTACCCAGCAGTGGGACAATAGTGACTTGTACCCCCAATCTATACAATTTTATAACGTTATTCACATATATTTTATGAACATTACATTCTATAAATGCATACTTTAATACACGACACTGAGACAAGAATGTGGATGAAAATATTATAAGTATCAGTTTGCAATTCCGAATGCGGATCGCGTGGCCGCCGGCTGCGACAGCCCGTAATAACGCAACTTCCAACACCGGATTGAGCCTTAAATAAACTTTGTTGTCTTAAACATTTTTCAGTATTATATTTTCAGACCTTGCTCAAAAATGTAAACTAATCAATAGAATCTATATTTAATATATATACATGAAGCAAAAACTTGGGATCCGTTTTTGAGATACTTTCCGGAGAAATATGAAATTACGCATGGTTATAGTTTTGAAGTGAAGGATTACGGAATGATAATATTTTTTTCAAATAATGCATAAAACGTACATAAAATCAACTAAAAACACATTACACACACTACCTTGCATTTGACACAAACACATACACAAAAAAGAAATAAAACATTCAATGTCTTACTATGAAAACACATAACGTCAAAAATGTCACATGTCTTTGTCAAAGTACCCGCTATTGCTTTAAATACAGCTTAGTTAATAAACCTCTTTTATCTTTAAAGTAACTTAAATTTTATACAATTTAATTGAATTTGAGAAATAACTGTCCTACTTTGGAGAATATCAAGTTTAGTTTTTGAGTTGTGTAAAAGTCAAATTTCGACCGTTGCTTCGGGTGACTAGTTTATCTTAACTCATGAAAACTTCTTTTCACATAGTAACTTCCTGCTTCGGAGGCCAAGATTTACTTCGAGTTATTGAGCGAACGGCTTAAGAAAAAGTTTTATTCATATAGAAATTTAAATGAATTCGTAACTATCGTTTGAGGAAATCATTATATTATTATCCAGTACCTTCTAGAGCTTATGAGTTCATTAGTTTATAAGTTTTTATAGCAAATCATTTATAAGTTTATCTATCAGTGTGCAATTTCCAATGCGGCACTCTACCTGTCGTATGCGCCAACTACATATAGGTATATGACACAAAAATTGTAAGAGTAGCCGTAGCTAAAATTTGTTTACAGCAAACAGTTCTTTAATAATTCATTTCGTTTCAATAATATTCGTCAAGGTCATTAAAGGTCACTGAAATATTTTAGAAAAAATCGCATAACGATATCGAATAATTTTGTTTTAAGTATCTCTTCGCGAATGGCCTTATTAGACTTTGTTATAATATCCTGCATAGATAATACAATTTTATAGCTTTGAAACAAAAGAATAAATAAGTGCTTATAGTGCTTATGTTCCAGCTTTACAAGCAAGATTGTTATTTACAATCTATCAGTAGGTGATTGTGAATTCGGCGTGCGTGCCCGCCGCTTGCGACAGCTCGTAATAAGGGCGGCCGCACACTGAGAAATATAACGTCTCGATTGACTGTCAGATACAGAAAACATCAAAAAAAAGTCGCCAAAATATTAATAGTTTCAGATTTTGCTGGATCAGTGTACATTTTTAAAGGTAGAACTACCTATGGAGGCACACCTATCTCTGCTTAATAACAATAGTATTGCATGCTGCTCTGTTTTAATACTTATCTGAAGTTTTGCTGTATAACAAGAGTAAGAAAGTCTTAAGATGTCAGTAATGCATTTATGTCTAAGCACAGAAACGACTCAAATATTAACGGATTGATAACAAGTCTCCATTTTTGCAATGTCCAATTGTAGTCTCAACAGTTTCAACATTAGTTTATTAATAAAACAATCACAAGTACAAACAAGTACAAAGTACAAGTACAAATAAATACTATATGATTATTAGATAATAGGATAAAATATAAAGTCAGTTCTGTTCCTCTCACAGACTGAACAATTTACAAATTAGACAACTAAACATGTATTTCCGGTGTGCGGTTTCCCTAACTTAACCATAGTCCTATCAAAAAGAGCCTCACGTACCCACCTAGACGCACTTTATTACTTCTTAACAATGTTTGTTATACAAGACTAAAATTTTAACATTATTACACTATGGAGACGTGGCCTGAACTCATTGAATTATTATTGCCACGCGCCAAGCGTTGTTCTTGTTTGTTGATTTAGGCCCAAATCCTATTGCTATCTCAATACGAGTGCTTATGAGGAAAGGATCTCAAATTGGTCAAAAATTCGTCTTTTAAACCAACTTTTTGCCCTCGTCATTCGTTGTCATTTCTGTTAACTTAAAAAAGTTTCAAGTAGCCTTTAAACTTGGTATTTTTTTATAGTTAGGCCAAACGATAAGGCAGACGGGCCACCTGATGGAAAGCAGTCACCGTCGCCTATGGACATTTGCAACATCAACATCAACATCAACAACAACAACATCAACAACAACAACATTTGCGTCGGGTACCTTTTGAAAGTTTCCCCCTCGAAAACAAAAAAAAATGCTTTCGGGTTATTATGCCTCAGTCCAAAAAATAATTCTAATGATATGAAATAATTCTAAAGATGTGCCATTTAGCCTCAAAATTAATACGAAAAACAAAAATACTCGGGTAGAGAGGTATTGATTTATTCGTCTCAGTATAGTTGAATTACACCTGAGGGCTCGCTTAGGTAAGTGGCGATATGCTCATAGTTTTCGACAGTGAACATCAAATATGCAGCTCAACTCTCACGGGCAACTTTACTCCAATTCCCTGCAGTGAGGGGATTTAGTAACTACAAAAATGTAGTATATTCTGCTACATAACCTTGGTTTCTGTTACATAATTTTCAAATACATTGGTACAATTTCATAAAAAGAAAGCGTACTATTTAAGGTATTTTTTTAATTGAAGTACGAAAAGTAAGTGGTCACTATCGCCCATGGACGTCTGTTACTAAGTCATATATGAAAATTATATAACGAAAAAATGATAACATATGAAAAACCCATATGATGTTTATAAGTTAAAAAAAGTTTATTATTTTAAAGATACGATCAATACGTTCTTATGTTGACAGTTTCAAATTAATATCTGAATTAAAACATGTTATAAAAATACCTATATAAATTAAATAAGCACCTAATTTTCTTTTTTTGTGTTTCAAACTTGCGTCAGTTCAGCCAGATTGTAGCTCATCTAGTCTCCTAAGTTATTTGTTTTGTAAGGTAAGAACTATGTATTTCGTTTCAGCACTGTTTAATTTAGTTCAAAATTATACCTAAAGGCCCACTCCACTTAGCGACGATACATACAGCTACCGAACATCAAGCATCAAATATGCAACATAACTCTCACCAGTATCTCTGCAGTCCGACTCATTATAATGCGATTTTTATGTAAATCAATTGTTTATATTTAGTTTATATATTGAGTTTTATTTTTTAGTTTTGAGTCTGAACCTTTATAAATGTATGTGCGTCCGTATCGTGTGAAAAAACTTACAATTAGTGTGGGTGCTATAAATGTAGAAAGCGTTAAATTAGAGCGTTCGTAAAATCATTAATTTTATTTCATTGAAGCAGGCGCGCGTTGGCCTCAATATTTCACTTTGCTACATTACTTTAGTCGATTACAAATGTATAGGAAGGTATTAAAATAAATGAAATTGCATACTGACGAACCCTCTTTGTCTCCCCTAAGTATGGGAAGAAACGGGACCTATCAGTCAAGTATAACTATAAGACAATGAAGTCATTGACAGTCAGCTAAAATATCTTCGGTAAGGTATGATTTAACGTCGTTACGTGATTTTATAAATGTTTTTAATCTTTGACATTCTTATCCATTGGCTTTAAACAATTATTCTCTACTTTCATGTGCATACTTGGCCTGATTAACTTTATATTTTAGTAACTGTATATTACCTGATCTAAATAACACCACATATCGTGGAAATTAGTTCTGTACCTCTCTTGAGTCGACGTAATTATTGCTGATGCTTTGCTTGATAAATATACAGCAGAATGCGTGCAATACTTATCAGATTTATTTAAGACGCTAGCAAAATCGACGCGACGTCGTTCGCGCAGATTATAATGTAATCTATCCAACCATTATACCTTTGAGCCCCACTCCTGCACATGTCCCTCCCCCCATCCGTAACGAGAATTTGGTCAATATTCATAGTCAGTAGTCGGTATTGATGCTATTCCGATAGTAGCCCCAAAAAAAATTGCGACTGCTTTGCGTAAGGGTACGTAAGGGTACCACTGATGATTGTGCTGCGGTCGTTTCCAAGGCTTTCATAGATATTGATATGTTCTCTTTTATTGTAGAGCCTTTTTTTATTCTATTATCAATTGATATCGCAGTGTATGCAATGAAAAAAATGTTTGACACTTTACACATCACATTACCTACTCAAGTTTCAGCAAAGGCGCCTTATACATTATTCTAGTAATAAAAATACCCTATATTCCTCAGTGATAATGTAGCATTCTAGTGGTGAATGAATTTTAAAATCGATTCAATATTTTTTTAAGTTCATTCATGACAAACATACAAAAATACAAAGTTTTCCTCTTTATAATATTAGTATAGATATAGAAAACAGCATTAGAATCGAATGCTTAAATCTCTATTGATTTCAGCTGCGCCACAATTTTACCGGACCTGAAATTAGTGACTTTCGTTATATTTCTTGCTTCTAAAAGATTAAGAATTGGAAGTCGTCACGAAATTTCTGGTAGATATTGCAGGATTATTTTTATTTATTTTATATAAAATCAAATTAGCCAACGAGCATGCCAACCTAGTGGTAAGTTATCATTGCCGAACATGAGCATCTGTAACCAACTCCACATGGAACATATGTTCTACCTGAATTCAATTACGGATGCTTTCTCATTCGTGAGTTCTAAGATTATTGCTTCGTATTTAAACTAGCTAGGACCAATACTCTTCCAACAAAACGCATGAACTGCTTAGTGTTAGACAATAAGCTATAAATAATATTGACCGTGGTACCTCCTCAAACCATACTGGTTCTGCCACAATAAATTAATATTTATTTAAAAAAAATATATTTTAAGTATTTTCTAAATATTGCTAATATATAATATAATATTCTACTACAATTATTGCTAACATGATATCTTTATTATGCAAAAATATTACGAAGTAAAGGGAATGTCAATCATATATATTTGTTATTAATTAAAATGAGGTTCAATCTACCACGCTTTACTAGTGAAAATAGCTCAAATTTTTGTCACTATATCTCTCAGATATTCACGTTTTCTCACAATGTTGCCCTATTTAAGCAAATTGTAAAAAATAACGCCAGCTAAATGTTCTACAAGTAAAATTCATTATCCTAAAGTTTTACGCGAGTTAAGCCATTCAATCTATTAAGGCAGAGTACTTGGTAACTAATCTGCAGCTCAATTCGCCTCTAATCGGCATCATGAATTCCAGATGTATGAGAAGACAGCTAAGCGCCGTTCCGAGCCCTGATAGCTAAGTGTCGACATCAAATATGCAACACACTTCTCGCTGAAGGTAACTCTTCGTCAGACGCGGGTCTTATAAGGGAAAACGCGATGCTTACTTCGCTGTCGACACCATAATTGGCATTATTTTAGCTATGTGTATATATTATTTGTTATCTCCATCGTATTGAGAATTAAATGTCGATGCAAATTCTTATTTCAGGTATAGAAAGTAGGTCATTTACGATACCATTAGATTTATCAGACAAACTGTACCAGCAACACTGCAATGTATCTCGAGGAGGTGAAACACGACCAACAATGAGGTAGTATATGAGCTAGTATATGAGCTACTGTTCACGTGAACGACCTTCGCCGACAGTCAGCGAAGGTCGGCGACTACAGATGACTCCCTTACATTGAGTTATATTCTAAAATGTCCTATATCAGCATAGGTGCGTGTCATATAAAAATGTTCATATCATTCACATGTTTAATACCACTGATACACTGATTTATCATAATTCAATACCTTAGATGTGAAATCTTTAAGTAGGAACACTTGCCGTTTAAATGCTGTGACTCATCTACGGTTCAAGCACAATAATTCCCATAAAAATCAGATGCAGTGATTCCATCATTAGCTGTTACAATCATAGGCAGCTTAATTCAAATTTAAACGTCGTAACTCATCCACTATTCTGAACAAGAAAGCGCTAACGACCATTCTGGACGCATCAAATATGCAACGCTCTCTTCGCCGATGCCTCTAGTTTCGACTGGTGGTTCGAAAATGGAACTCGTGATACTAATTTGACAGGTGAGCATGGATTTGAGGCTAGTATATTCGTAATATAGCCCTTTCAATGCCAGTTTCTTGAAGATGAAATGTCGTTTCGGAGCATGATAGTTAATCGTAGGATCAATAAAAATTGACAATTGTAGCTGCTTAGCTAAATCAACAGAAATGAAACAAAATCTTGAACTTGATATAAAGCATAAATAAATAGAGTCTTGAATGGTGAAGAGACAAAACCAGCTATAAACTGTGCTACGTGCTTAGTTTTTAAAAATAAATATAATCAATCTTTATTTTTAAAGACTAATTTAAGAATTTCTTAGCGTCTGTAAAGTTTTGTGCCATTGTCTTAAAGTATAATAGACGTATGTGGAACAATAAGTTGAGAAACCCTGTTCTAAGGCACCTGAAACTGGGAACCCAACTGTGAAATGCAGATTTTAAACTGGAAAACGATGTGGGCCAATCTATTAGACTAGTTTGTGCTCAAGTTAGCAATTTGGCGCTCTACTAACTATTTATTTATATTTCTATTTCTCGTATCTCATTCCTCGCCGGCAGAATACTGGCAGAGTATTTGAAAAATATAAATTAAACATACATAGAGATTATGCAATAGTTATACGTACACTATGTTGTCAATCTATCATTGCTACACTGATGGGCACGGATCTTCTCTCAGAATGAGATAGTTTTAGGGCATAGTCTATCACGCTGGCTAAGTGCAAATTGGTAGACTTTACACACACATACCTTTTTTTTAAGGAACTCTCAAATGTGTACTCTCTCTTCGGCGTGTCGGGAGGTTCGAGGTGCAAACCCAGGCACGCATCACTGATTTATATGCGTATTAGAAATTAATTATCACTGCTTTTCGGTGAAGGAAAACATCGTAAGGAAACCTACACACCCGAGAGTTCTTTAAAAAAAGTTCTCGGAGGTATGTGAGGTCCGCCAATTCGCACTTGGCCAGCGCGGTGAACGATGGCCTAAAACACTCTCATTCCGAGAGAAGACCCGTCTCCAGCAGTGACACAATAATAATAATAGGTTGACGATACATACATACATACATGTTAAGTGGAATACATACATTTAAAAGTAATTCAATTGTTTTGCTGTAACATGTAATGTAATATCCTAAAACGTTTCATGTAAATGTTACAGCGTCGCTAGAAAGAAATTAACAAAGCTGCCGTGCTTTTCGATTATAAGAAACATCTGGGGGTTTTAATAACCACTATGTTTTCAATGTTTAATTAATATTAGTCACCCGTAGCATCGGCCGAAATTCGACCGTAATTTAAATTAAAAATCAAATGTCATCTGACATTCTTGACGTTGTGTCTTTTCATTTTCATTTACTAACTACATATGTGTTTGTGACAAATGCAAGGCAGTGTGTGTAATGTGTTTTTCGTTGATTTTATGGATGAAAAATGCATTATTTGAAAAAAATATTAACATTCTGCACTCCTTCTCTACGTCCACTATAACCGTGCAAAATTTCATACTAATCCGTCCGCGGCATATTACTTAAAAATCCGTCACAAATTTTTGCTTCACGTATTAATATAATAATAATTCTCATTGCGACAAAATATATTTATGTATCTTTGCACTTTATGACAGGTGTAAAATACTTTTATATTTTCCAACGCATTTATTCGATAAATTGATTAATGGTTCTCGTTTTTATTTCAGAAAATAATTCAGGAGTATAATTCGTGTTAAGGTAAAGAAATATAATTTCAATGGAGCACACTTGTTACAGCTTGTTTATTCAAGAACAGCTCTTGAGTTCCTTGTTATCGAACCAATGTTCTCACACCGAGTACCCTCAGATCCCTCGATATGAAATAAAATAAGCAACGGATACTTTGCCTTTACCCACTGGCAGATCTAATAAAATGCAAGTACTTAACACCATCTGTTATACATTTGAGTTATATAATTACTTGAACCTAAGCCCCGCCCCCAAAATATAAATGACAGCATCTTTCAGCTCCCATCATTCAGCCAGCCCAAAAGGTGGTAGAACGTATAAAGTTTGACCAGGGAGGTATAGGTGGTACCTCCCTGGTCCCTGTAGTTCCGGGACCAGAATAGGGCTACGGCAGCCGCTGCCTGTCGTAAGAGGCGGCGGCGGTAGAGTGGGACCTCGAACCGTCCAGCCAAGCGACCCCAGGAAGGACGGGGGCATGTATGGTCGCATACCGCCGTAAACATCAGAAGGTGCGGTGAGCGTTTCACGACCACCAGGGAAGAGCCCGGAAGGACCATCGCGCTTGGACTCCGGTTGTGTTCTGCTGGAGATTTCACGCAGTGCTGAGGACGGCCACCGAGGGGATTTTAGTGCAGTACGAATCCCACATAAACGGTGTCGGGTATCTTTTGAAGGTTTCCCCACTCATTAAAAAAAAAGAAACAAGGGAGGTACCACTGCTAGCCCACTTTATTTTAGGAAACCGTCATAGTCTTGGAGAGTAGCAACGTATCTGTGAAAGACTTTAGATGTACTCTTGTTTTATATGAAATCACTTACAGATGTCCATGGGCGGCTATTTCAATCTTATAAAAAACAACCTCTTTATCGAAGCATCTTTTCTCCCACTTCAAATTCTTTGAAAGCCTGCTTTCGGCTTGTCAAACATTAAACACATTTTTTATATTGCTGTCAAATTAAATATTTTAAAATTCGTAATTATAAAACATATTAAAACATATTTAAAAAAAAGCATAATTATATTAAATTTTATTTTTTGAAGTAACTAGATTGGTAAACTTACAACTTTTTGTACCTACGTCCGATGTTATAATGTTTTTATGTTATGATTTCTAAGTAAGTGAATTATGTAATTCTTTATAAATGAGAAATAAAGTTCTTATTAAACCTTAAAGTAGGATTGTTATATAATAAACTTTAACTTTACATAAAACACATTGTGTTCAAACACTTTTCAATATACATATTTAATCAACTAGCTGTACCCGCGGCTTTGCCCGCGTGCAAATCAACGTGTCACAAAGTTTTTCTCGCGCAAATCTCGACACCGTGGGAATTCTATGATAAAAAGTAGTAACATTAATATCGGTTTGGCCGCTCAAGGATTATCTGGTCAAACACAGAGTGAAAAAACGAATTTAAAGTGTGTATTTGTGGGTAGGAACGTATTGTTATGTATTTTTTTTTATTTAGATGAATTCTAATATTGTAAATCGCTTTTTTGAACCATTTTACATTCTTAGTGGTCTAATTTACAATATCGGGATACTTTTTTCAATCAACTCCTCCACATTTGAACCAAAACGTATCGATTATAAAGATTGATTTGAACTTTTCCGAATTGGAAAATACTATTTGAAGTAATTTTGGCGGATTCAAATTTCTAAGTAAGATTATAGGTAAACCTACTTTTAATATTAATTTGTGTTCAGTAGTTCCAAAGGCATTAAGGAATTCTGTTGGATAATGTACTGCTTCCTCCATCTCAATGACTGTGTCTACCGAATAGTAGATCTGTGACGCTGCTTTAAATTTTGAAAAAAAAAAAAACATTTATTTTATCGACACATTCACTGGAGGGTGGGTATATAGCCATCTTTTGGAACCAATTTATAGTGTTATTGGTTGTATTAACAATATCGGGATATACTTTTTCCACCAACTCCTCCACATTTAAACGAAGACGTATCGATATAAAGATTGATTTTAACTTTACCGGATAACAAAGCACTATACTTGAAGTAAATCATTAGAAAGTTGGAATATCACTGAACAGCGACATATATTCTAAGTTCATATTTTGTTTCATGTGGCCAAATATAAGATCTTTTAAGAGGTGCATCGGGCTTTGTGTGCGTAAATCCCGCATTGTTCTTTGTAAAGCAGAAAACATAATCAAAACACTTTTACAATTCATACGAACAGGGCGCACACGCTCGCAGGGCGCTACCGCACTCTGCTCGCTTATTTTTTATGTTTTCTTTTATGTTCCAACCTAACCTAACCCATCCTGTTTAAAAAGCTACAGCTAAATCCAACTCTTAACAATAACATGACAATACTCCTGCATTTTCAGGATTTAGGTATTCAAAGTGACACTTTTCATCATAATGTTCTCTCAGGAACGGGTTGTAATGTATTGTAATCAATAAGTACCAAACTCATACGGCTTAAGTAGGTTGTGTACTTAGATTATCAGGGTTTATGAATTGAAGTTTAATTTATTAATCACATTTTAGTTTAATGAGCTGTCATTAAACTTATAATATATACTAAACACAACCGTAAGCATTATGTGACTACCTTTTATAATTTAGGCTTACACTATCCCGCACCATCAGGGAGGAGTTGAAGGAAAAAAAAATATCTCGTGTCTTTGCTTAGTTTTCTTATTACTTATATGTAAGCACTTGCGAGCCAACTTCTATAGCTTGGGCTTGCAGTACCCTGCATCATCAAGGCTGAGGAGGTAAAGGTCGAAATTGTCATCATATGTCTTTGCTTAGTAATTATATTACATACCCGAAAGCACTACATAGCTAACTTCTATGGCTTAGGCTTGAAGTACCCCTGCATCATCAGGGTTGAGGAGTTAAAGGTTAAAATTTTCATCATGTGTCTTTGCTTAGTAATTATATGAAATACCTGAAAGCACCAAATGCCCATCTCGGATAGTTTAGGCTAGCAGTATCCTGCATCATCAGGGGTAAGGAGTTGAAGGTCGAAATTTTCATTTTATGTCTTTGCTTAGTAATCATATTACATACCCAAAAGCACCAAATGGCCATCTCCTATGGCTTAGGCTTGAAGTACCCCTGCATCATCAGGGTTGAGGAGTTAGAGGTCAAAATTTTCATCATGTGTCTTTGCTTAGTAATTATATTAAATACCTGAAAGCACCAAATGCCCATCTCGGATAGTTTAGGCTAGCAGTATCCTGCATCATCAAGGTTGAGAAGTTGTAGGTCAACATTTTTACCGTGTATCTTTGCTTGGTATTTTTATTACATAACCGTAAGTACCAAATAGCCAACGGTTTAGTCTTGAAGTACCCTTACATCATTAGGGTTGAGGAGTTGAAGATCAAATTTTTGTCCCATGAATTTGTTTAACAATCTTATATATATCCATAAAAACAAATTGACTTACTTCTACGGTTCAGACTAGCAGTACCCCTGCATCATCAGGATTGAAGAGTTGAAGGTCAATTTTTTTAGGAAATATCTGCTTAGTAATCTCATTCTACATTCAACCCAATTGGACTCCTACAGCTTAGGTTTGGCCGAGTATGGCTTATTTTGTTAATTTGCTTCAAAGAAATGGATCCTATGATCAGAACCGTATCAAACTCATCAGAGAAACCTTGAAGTACATTCTTTCAAATAAAAGAAAAATCATCAAAATCGGTTGGCGGGAAATTGAGTTATTCATCTATTTATCGCGCACATCGTTAATGCAAATATCAGACTTATGCGCTTTTCTTATGGATGCCACTGTCAAAACCGTTTACCCAGTGCGGAGAAATAGAGTAACAAATATAAAATTAAAAAAAAAATACAGACGAATTGTTAAACTCCTCCTTTTTGGAAGTCGGTTTAAAACGATGTTTTAACATAAAAATCGAAGCGAAATACTAAATTTTATTGAGGTGGCCTCAAAATTGACTGACTTTCATACAAACTTACATCTCGTATTTGGGTTAAATTAGGGGGGGGGGGGATCAGAAAATTCATTCTTAACTGACGTCTACGTCATAAAAGGAACCCCTAGTAAAATTATATTCGTATCTTTAGCAGTTTAGGCTCTACGATGTTTATTCAATAGATGAGTGAGAGAGCATCCTTTCGTTTTTATATAAGTATATATAGATATAGAGATATAGATTTGTATAGTATCAAATAACATAGGTACACACATAACCAATAAAAAATACATAAAAAAGGAATACATTTTACAGACCATAACATGTTTAGTTTCAATCAATTCAACTATGCAGTTACATATCTTATTAACACTTATCGAACACAGAATAAATACTGCGTAGTTTTAAATTGACATAACTTTTTTATTTATGAACCGATTTACATAAAATAAACTCTAAATGTTAAGTGAAGTTTCCCACAACACATCGGTGTTGTGGGAAACTTCACTTAACTAAAGCAAAATTATATTCAAATTCGATAAGCCGTTTCTGAGATTAGCGTTTTCAAATACACAGACAAACAGACAAACAGACAAACAGAAAAGATTTCTAAAAACCATTATTTTGGGTTCTATATCGTATTAAAGACCTCTAGAAATGGTTTTCGCCTAAATTTATTCCATGTACAGACAGCGACCTCTTACAGATTTATTATAGTATAGATTATATTTAATCAATTACTCGGACTATTTTATAACACAATATCAGGAATAGCATATTTTAATTTTGTCCTTCTATACATATATTACGTTTCGGATCCATCCCTAAGATTTCCGCTTTACTACTATTTATATGATAGGTTTATATTATGATGTGATGATGATAAGACGACCCGCGTGGCGGCCCGGTTGCCATACCGATCCGACGCGTAATGGGTCACGGGTTACATTCCCGGCCAGACATCTGAATGATGAGTTTAGATTCATGTTCTGGGTCTGAGTGTTTGTGTATTTGTGTTGTGTGTGTCCATGGTACCCACGACACAGGAGAAAATCCTAATGTGGGGCTATGAGTGTAGAAAGCGTGTGTGTATGATAGAAATATCAAAATCTTTTGGATTAGGTAAAACGCAGTTTCAGTATATTTCCAAAATTCGATCCTTCGTCCTGATATATGACAATATGATCAGAATATATAATTTTCAAAAACAAAAAACAGATGGGTTGTAATGAAATTTTGGTTTATTTGAAAAGTTTTTTTGGTGACCTCTATCGTGAAATCTGATAGTACGACCCGAAGATATAAATGTCTTTAATTTTTCGGATGATCTTAAACAAAGACTTAGAAAGTTGCAAAAGTTGTTTTCACTTTGACTGTCGTCCATTTTGACGGTGCTATTTGATGATATAGTTGTCATTTTCTTTTGAGTTTTGTCATTATTATAAAGTAGGGCTTACTCATTAAATTGTTATTCTTCATCCACCTCTCCAAATCGGATATCCACCTATGGATTAAAGAACGAGTTTCCAAAACATACAAAATACAAATTTGTGCACGTAAAATTTACATTTACTCAGCACATTATGGAGAACTTAGGTATGTATGAAGTCAATGTTAGCTATTAATAATTTTATTAATCAGGCCAGTCCAGCGTCCAAACCCTGAGATTTGATTTAGAGTATCGTTTTACATAAACGGATATTTAATAGTTGTAATGACTTCCTTGACATAAAATAATAACAATATTCGACCTAAAAAATATTGTGCTATAGCTTAAATTCTAAAAATCAAAACCGTATCAGTTACAGCGCTCGCCAATTTCCAAGATGCCATACAAATTGTAGAATAAGAAAAAGTTAATAAGGCCGGCGGTACAAGCGGGGCGTAGGTATGGGGTAGCGAACTGTGTCACGCGGCGCACCTGTCACGTGGCCTAAACCTCACTTACAGTTAAAGGACTACCGTTCAATTATATGGGAAATTTCATCTTTATTGTTGACGGGTTGTCCTGACAAACTGCTGACATTTAAGATAATTGAACGCTTGTTGTTTTGTTAAACTTCCGTGTTACATTTCTTGGTAAATATGCAAATTGTTATCACACGAACCGTGAACTGTTATTGACCCATAAAATAACCGTAAACATCTATTACAGTTTAGTAAATTACATACAGATCATATCGAACATTAACAAACACGGGGTCTTTAATTTGTAACAATACCTTTCATATTCACAAATTAGCGTAACACTTAATAAATTAATATGAGATAAAGTCGATAATTCGCAACCCAGGCGAGAGGGAAATATGGACATTACGGACAGCGTACGGCTTAACGATTCGTATGTTCACGCGGCAGGCTTAGTCACGTGGCACAACGAGACGAAAAAATTGCACACAACGTGCTCTAGATTATCTATTTACTTTCCCTTACTATTGCATTAAGCAATAATATTTTTACGTTGTAATGTGTTATACGTCTACACATATTATGTTAGTGAAATATAGTATATTATGCTTTGAAAAGGACATGTCAGCCACGGTTAAAAATTAGCTAGTATGTTCTGCAAAAGGTTCGGTTTCGCTTCCTGATAGAGCAAACTTCTAAATTATTAATTTAGATATGTGTCCGTCGAACTTTACTGTTCTTGACTTTGTTTGTGTTTCAATACTACGACATCATATCGTCTAACTGGTTGTAACAATGTAAATTAGCCAACTGCTTTCCTCAGCAACAATGTAATATACCTACATCTCCTACATCTCTGTGCGCTTACATGTTAACTTTGAGTATTAAACCAAAAACTTTATTTCTAGACAAAAATCATCAAGTATTCGGCGTAGAGGCGAGCGGTTCGTATGTCACGCGGCAACGGGCGTCACGTGGCCTAACTAGACAGAAACGGACTGCAGTGCACGTGCCCGCTATCGACCCCTAGCGTTCATTGCAGCTTTCCGATTAGTCTTAATAGATAAATTATAATTGATTTTGTACATGAAGTGTAATTGTTATATTTGTACATCATGATAAGACAATCGGGTTACCTGATGGTGAGCAGACTCTTGCCTATTGTCGTAGAAAAAAATGATAATACAACATAACGATAACAATTATAGCATAGCATTTTACAGTATTGAAGAAGGGATTTTTATAATATATGATAAGTGAAAGTTTTTTAGTCTCACTCTATAGGAATAAGCGCCTTATTTATTTGTGCCTTGAACAGCAGAAGCAAACTTTATGTTAAAACATGTAAGGAATGGAAATTCCAGATTTGTCGAGATATCGAAGCTTACTTTTCGATGCAGCTATAATCATGATATATTTAAATATTGTTTATCACCGTAACATGAACATTTTGAAGGTGGTAGAACCAGTGTAGTTCGACCGGGGAAGTACCACCGCCACACCGCCACTTCTAGCGTGAAGCATTTCTTGCGTTTCGGTAGAAGGGTGTGGTTGCCGGCACACTTTTACATGAGGCGACCATCATAGTCCTCGGGAGTAGCAACGCATCTGTGTTTGACTTCAGATAGAACCCATGTTCTGTATGAAGTTGATTACAGATGTCGCAGGGCGGCAGTGATCACTTACCATCAGGTGGACTGCATGCTCGTTTGCTACTTCAGTCAAATGTTCAAGAATGGAACAGTTGCCATTCCACCGCCTTACTGCCCGCTGACATCGAAAATGGGTCATAATAATTAAGATTGCCTAATATTAGGATACACCTCTAGTACACCAAAATATAATGTACTGTATCTCAAAAGTTTCCACATTTGCATTATTTCTAAAATTATGTGTGTATCAGAAATTAATTATGACTGCTTTTCAGTGAAGGAAATATCGAGAGGAAGCCTACACACCCGAGAGTTCTTTAAAAAAAGTTCTCGGAGGTGTGTGAAGTCCACCAATTCGCACTTGGCCAGCGCGGTGGTCTATGAGTAACTATCTATCAGTGAACTCTCTCACTCAGATAGAAGATCCGTACCCAGCAGCGGGACAATGATGGGTTGACGACGACAGAATGATTTGGGATATAAAGTACACTAACTGTCACATCACTTCACGTGGGCGTCATCAATCACAGTAACTCACCGCAGTGCATCCCAATTAACCAGATTGCTTTCTGTTGTAGGGAACAACAAAGGCTTGTAACCTTGTAATGTACTTGCATTATGCTAAGCTCTGTTATTAGAATTAGCAACCTTGCATATACGCCGTGGATAGATTCCCTCGTAATTAAGGTCAAACACTTGTATATTACAAAAATATCACTATCAATATTTGTTTTCTCTTGTTATTCGATTTTATAGTTAAATATAGGCCTCATCTTTAGTAACTGTAAGACAAGATACTGGAGCTAACTTTCATTACAATTTAAAAAAAATATGATTGAAAAAAAAATACAACATAACAAAAAAGACAAACCCGCTGAGTTTCCTGTCGGATCTTCTCAGTTGAGGTTGTGTTCCGATCCGGTGGTAGTGTAAAAAAAACGTGTAACTGACAATTTGTAAGTGCTCCCGTAGGCCTATACAAAATAAACACAATTCATTTCATTTCAAATGTACTATTTTTTGGTTGTAGATTTTCAATTTTGTGTATGTATAGCGTAACAATATTTGACTATTGTATTTGACAATCAATAAACCATTTTCGTTATTAAAAAAACAAATATGCAGAAAATAATCTAACGATAAATAGTATCTGTCATCTACGTGCTTGTAAAACTTACTTGCTTGTGAAAAAATGCTTATTTGAATTAGAATTTATGACATTTGCATGCCTTTAAGGTAGATTAAGAGGATGTGTAATTAATATATAAGACCGCTATGTACCTTATTTATATGCAAATAAAGACTATTATATTGTATTGTATTACTTTAAATGAACAGCGGTCGTATCGAACACATCCTTACCAACACCTAAAACTTGCAAGACAGTTAAATTAAGCAAAAACCCTTCTTATTCCGCCAAAAACCGTATACTACAATGTACCGGAAGTTACATAAAAGTTTATATTTTAGAGAAACGTTCATTTTACTTTACAATGTTATACAACGCCCGAAGAACGACGTAACCTCGTTATTTTTGCATTCCTACAATAAACACTTCTTATTCTACCAAGAAAATACATTGTTGACCTACTAGTAACACTATTATTCTTTTGAGAATATCCTTCGTGTTTTAAGATGTAACCAGAATGTAGGAACTTTAAGTTATATGAAAATGTATACCTTCGAAGTATTACAGTTTATTTTGTGAACCACAATTTAAATAAATATTTTTTTACGCCCATGACCATTAACGTAGGCGTGATTGTTTTTGGTTGTTATTATATTTAGATTATTAAAATATAAAATAGATCTACTACTTTGCTTTACTTAGAACAGATTTCAAATGTCATTGTTGAAATGTCGAATTGAACTATGGAGAAACTATTTATCCATTTATAATTTAAATATAAATACTTCGAACGCAAAGCATATTAAACTTATAAAGCCTTACGATATCAAGCGTGGACTAATCTAAAACAGGCCCTGAACATGATTTTGTAACAGATATTTCAAGTAGACTTCTTTAAAATACCGTACCAATTCGCTTTAGCCATTTAAGACGACCCGCGTGGAGCAACGGTTACCGTACCGGTTTGTCACGCAATGGATCCCGGGTTCGATTCCCGGCCAGACAGGTATCTGAATGATGAGTTTAGATTCTTGTTCTGGGTCTGGGTGTTTGTGTATACGTCTTGTGTGTGTCAATGGCACCCACGACACAGGATAAAATCCTACTGTGGGTCTATGAGTGTAGAAAGCGTTTTTCTTTTAGCGTTTTTTATTTTTTATATTGCAAAGGGACCTGCAGTACTGTTCATAGTAAGTGGTTAATGGTATATATGGGCACTTGTAATTGTCAATTACAGATGTATTGCCACTTCTGGTTGGTCTTCTCGTTTCAAGTTAGCGAGCATACGTATACCTACTCATTTAAAAAAATATTCGTAAAAATATTAGTTTAGGTAAGTAGGAGCAAGCAGGTATAGTGTGGTTGTATCATGAAGAGACCCACGTTATATATAGTTCGTTAATAGTTCTTAAAGGTGTATGAAACCTTATGTCCTAAAACCTTTCTTATTTAGCTGCATGACAAACTTATTGTAAATGGTTGCCGGCTCACTTATATTTTAATTGGCCATCTCGCAAGTCAGCTGTGTTATACTTCAGATGGAACCCCTGTTTTATGTGGAGTCCAGGTGGTAGTGACTACTTACCATCAGGTGGATTGATACTCATTTGCTACTTAGAGAGGGGACTCGTAATCAGCATTAGGATTATAATGAGTTGATGTTGATGATGGGCTCTATTGCGCCATATGACAAGTACAAAAATATAATTGAATGACTCGCTCCATTCAAACATACGTCATCCTCGATCGACTCCACCTTAATGTATTGCATTTCTAAAATTAACTCCAACGCTTTCAGTTCCTAGAAGTTTTTATTACTTTCATTACGTAAATCCACGTTTTTTTTAAAATTAATGTGGCTATTTTTGAAATGTACACACACTACGGCAAACTTTCACATGAGGCGACCATCATAGCCCTCGGGAGTAGCAACGCATCTGTGATTGACTTCAGTTGGAACCCATGCTCTGTATATAGTTGCTTACAGATGGGAGGCAGTGACCACTTACCATCAGGTGGACTGCATTTTCGTTTCGTACTTCAGTTGAATAAAAAAAATTACAAACATTAAAATGCATTTTCGAATCCGTTCGAACTGAATTCAAAACGGCAAAATAAATTTAAACTTTCATTCAAGTCTATGTACATGAAAGAAAAAAATATTGATGCTTTTTATACTCCGAAAATATTTCTATATCCAGAAAATCGAAATGTCATAAGTCGTTTATTTCATTTTTTCAAACGCTGATATTAAACAAAGTAAATTAATTACTTTTAACTGTGTAATACGAGCAGAACTCTAGCAATAAAACATGGCAAGAAGTGGACGATACAGGGCAAGCTTTTTACATGTATAGACATGTAAAAAGCTTACATTGATAGGGTTTTATTTAAGGCTTTTATATCAAACTATTTTTGTCTGCATCTTCAACTTAAATAATAAGAAGGATAGATTATAAAATATGTATAATAACGCTATCAAAATTTCTAAACATCTTATAGTTTCCATCTTAAAATAAAAAGAAAATGGTAGCTCCTTAATTATAATCGTATATAATTTAGGCCAATATTAAATTACGTACTTACGTGTTGTATAATTATTTATTGCTATGTTAAGATTTATCATAATGAGTTACTCGGTTCGCTTACTGATATGAAGCAGCAACAGAATTACAGATTGCTGGGCGTCATTTAGGTCACTATAGTGGAACAGTGCTATTTGCTTGTTTAGTATGGAATAACTTTAAGTTACAAATAAGATAATTTGTTATTTTTCATAATAAAAAAGCAGGCACTAATATCACTGCAAATTAAAACTTCATTTATTACCATTGCTCTATATCAAATAATAAACAGATATTCTATGGCACACTTTTATATGAGACAACCATTTTACTCCTCGAGAGTAGCAAAGGGAGGTTGGTTACAGATGTTCGTGAGCGGCAGTGACCACTTACCATCAGGCGGACTACATACTCGTTTGCTAATTTAATCCTATAAAAAAGATAATTGTGAAGTAAACAAATATAAATTCCTTATTGTCGGTATTAATTAATGCGCATATATATTTATTTATATACAAAATTGTTATATTTTCAAAAAGTTCAGTTAACGTGAATGGTACACAGTCAGTTCAATTATTATTGATTCATGTACTCGTTTTCCTATAGTCCCAGGTTGATTGTTTATTCAAGGCAATACGTATTGATCTGACAATCAATAGTTGTACTATTTATCAAAACTCGATCGATGTTGTCTTTTTAAGTTGAACAACTACTCGTATCTAATTGCATTTATGCGGATGTTTTACATACTTTTATCTATATACTTTAACACATAAGTAAGCAATTTAAATTAAGTTAAGGAAACAGTTTGTTAGTAAGTTATTCAATTAAAAGCTGTATGCAGCAAGTAGGTCTTGGATTATTACTGCATTCTATAATACAAGTATTACTGTAGTGGAAGGTATGCAGCGATAGAGATATTGATTTGCTAATTAAGGTTTTGTCCAACACAAATTTGGTTTGTTGCCAAAATTCCTCTGTTTTCTTACCGTAGATATGTATTCTATTCGAATTCTTTTCTAGAGATAAAATGTTATCGAATCGTTATTGAAAATTATGCATATTCATGGATCGAAGACAACTTTATGTCTGCAATAAAACTGTACTAAAAATACATCATAGAAAAGAAAATAATTTGGCACAATGCATCGAGTTATTGTTCCGTGGTATTAAGCAGGGTATTAAAACCGGATAAGATGTGGCAAGTGGCCAAGTGATATGCCATACGGGATGAAGTATGATATCCACCTGCAATTATAATAGGGGTCGTAAACCGGCTATAATAGTTTCATCTTGCTGCAAATATTTCTATAAAATATAGCTTATTAAAAAATTCGCTAACAGCCCTCTCTTACTGCAGTGTGTTGCCTGCAGAACATCGAGCGCAGTGGAAATGCCGTATTCTATAATATAACTACACTATCATTGGTCTTGTTGAAATTGGGACATGAAAAATAATACAGCTATAGTATCTATTTTATTTATTTGTGTGATCTTCATTCCTCGATATACCTAAGCATCATAAAAGCATAATGGGTATTTTGCCAATTATCATCAAGTCTCTTTTTAGTTGCTGATGGGGGGAGGCTATATGAGATTTTACCGCAATAAAGCCTCCTAGATTCTTCCTCGGCCCTAAGGAACACAGGGATTTCCAACGGAAAATAAGCAGAGTCAATAATATCACCATATTGGATTTTTTTTTTTGATTTGGAGGTCGAAGACCTAAGATATTATTAAGCCAAGACAATTTTTTGACTGTTATATACGCCTCGTAAGTTAATGTTACAATATATATTTTTTAGATATATGTACAACAAAAATTCACGATGAAACTTAACGAACTTACGATAAAATGCTTAAAGATGTTTTTGCCGACGTTGATGAAGAAAAAGAACTAAAATCAGCGCTTAGCTACTATAAAATCGATATTTGAATAAAATCTAAATTGCTAACATATTTCCAACACTCAGATTGTAAGAACTTGCCCTTGGCCGGTTTTTTTAATAAACCATTTGCTGGATACCTCCCGTATTCCTTTACAGCATTTATTTTGTAACGAAAAGAAAAACGTGACGTGAAACAAATATCTCAAGTACGTAAAAGGTTCGTAGGAAAATGTAGAATTTATATATATTCCTCGTTAAAAAATCCACTTTGCGAAATAAATAACCTTTCAGTTTAAAAAGAGGCATAACTATTATACATGGAAAAATGTTTTCATACATAACATAAACAAATGGAATGATAATCCAATGTTTCCATTGTTGATTTTAACCTATTACATACATATATTCAATACGTATTTTTTGCTTAATTAATGAAGGAAAGAAGTCTATCAACCAGTCCCTGGTTAAAACAATAGAATAGGACTAAGCCCTTTTCATTTTTAAAACAGACCAGTATCCATAACGAAATCGTAATAAAAATAAGCGTATAATAAAATTAAATGCAGTTGTGAAGAGTGTGAAGCAAGGGTAATAAAAACAACATAATTTGAGTTCTACATCGAATCACGTTATGACGATCGACCAGACAACATTATATTTATAGTTTAGTTGAAAATAAATCACATTTTACAACCAAAATCATATCATAACTTCGGTTCTTCGGTAAATACTTTAATAATAGACGACCGCATTGCCACCGCATGTAATTAATAGCACCGAAAGTATAATCTAAAACACTAGTATTGTCATGCCGCATAGACATATAACTCACACAATTCACTTTGCGACTGTACCTTGAATAGCAAGAACAAATTTTTCCAATAAACCTTCACGGAATTATTTGGGAGTTGCGTTAAACGAAATACACTTTGAGATTAACGTTTAAGGTTGATTTTCGTAGAGCCTCGTTTGAGGGGAGCGTGGGAGGTTGAGGTAAAAGGGTAGGTCAACGTTCCCACCCCGCTCCAGACGAACTGAAACGTGTTCGTAAGCTCGCCTGCCAGGATTGCTCGCCAGTCGCTTGTCAAGACAATAAATCATGTATTCGAAATTGTCTGATATTGATATTATAGCCATAATGTTCATGATGTAGAGAACCACAAAGCCTGTTTGTATAATTTTATCTCTAGCTTTTTACAACTTTCGACTCGTTTTCTTTAGATTTTAGGGATATGAACTTAATACATAGTTATAATGGTTAGGATTTTTGAATTAGACGTTATACTTATTAAAATTAAGCAGTGATAGCCTAATGGTTGAAACTTGCCCTCTCAATCGGGAGGTTCGAGTTTCAAGCCCGGGCACCACTGATTTATGTACGTATTAGAAATTAATTATCATTGCTTTTCGTTGAAGGAAAACATCGTGAGAAAACCTACACACAAGAGAGTTCTTCAAAAAAGAAGTTCTCTAAGGTGTGTGAAGTCCACCAATCCGCACTTGGCCAGCGCGGTGGACTATGGAGAATCCGAGAGAAGACTCGTGCCCAGCAGTGGAACAATAATGGGGCGATATACGTATTAAAATTAATCAAACATTACCTAAGACAAACGAATTAGAGAAGCTACAAACATGCTACGTGCTATGCATATCATAAATTTAACGTGTCTTAATCTATTCGAAATTAAATGAACACATAAAGTAAATGAGTAAAATATATCTCGTAACTCGTCTTTGATATACGAGTAAAACAGAAGATTTTTAGTAACATTTAGAAGCTTCGTCAGATTAATTACATCTAGCTCTTCATAACTTTTTAAGACCTTTCTGTCAGCTTCGTACTCCTATATCTATTAAAATCATTAACAAAAAAAAATATTTGAGCAAAATCAGTCCAGTATTTATAAGATAAGTACATATACTTCTAGTATTGTAAATGTAAGGTGAAGATGAAGAATGTTGGGAATATCCTGGAATCATTTTCGATCCAATAAATCTGTCCTCGAATAACTGAAAAGATAGACAAGCGCATATTCAGCATCTCATAAGCTCGCATACTAACTTTCTTTGGTCACTTCTCACAATGCAGCAATCTATCCATTGAAATACCTGTAGAATTGACATTTTAGATGCGACAATCCGTGAGTACACCAGAATAGCGGCAGAGTACATACCACCAAGATCAAGACCATAATCGCTCTGCCAAGACGGGTAAATAGATGTACTGATCATGCAGCGTACCTGATAGTAAGAAGCAGTTGCTGACCAGATGTAATCAATACCAGATGGAAGTGGAACCCTGGCAGAGATCAGCCATGTATATTTCGCTACTTCTGAGGACTAAATTGGAATGTCCCATGACTGTGTAGTTTTCCTTCAAACCAGAACAGAGCAACGCTTGATACTGTCGTTATAAAGATATAAATTACGCGGTAAAGTCTCCAAAGTCGAACCACGTATTATGTATGTACACAGTACTTTACTGAAAGAGGCAAATAATTTTGCAACACTAATCTTTTACATCCATTACAATAAGGACCTTGAAGAGTTCCACTTGGGATGTGAAATTATTTTTTCCACCAAGGTAACAATGTAATGCGACGCTTGCCGGATGCTCCATTTCAACATTGAGCGAGAGAAAAATTCTATAGACAAAGCGCCAACGACCATTTGTTTCTGGAATAAAAGTACTGGACAAATATGGCGTTGGGAGGCCAGTTAATATTTTTTAACTCTTTTCGTGTTCGACTCAAAGTGTCGCTAACGTTTCATAGCTTTAATGATGTACTTATTCAAATTGAAGTACACTCTGAGACACTTATACAAATAAATACAATTCAGGGCTGTCTTTTAGAACTGCTATTTTCATAAATCATAATGCTTTTTTGAATTAAAACAAAACATTAATATAAAATAAAGTTTTATAGTGATACGATGAACAAAAAGTTCTTGAAGGATTAACCTTGTTTCTGTCTTCCTACTCCACATTATGTCATATGAAAGTTAAAAATATTAGCATCAATCTGATATTGGATAAACATTTTTACCTTGAAAATAAAAAAAATGGTGAAGACATACCCAATTCCTATTTCCAAAACTAGTACAAATTCCTATATCATTTTTCATTTTATCATAAAAAATTAGATCTTAAGAAATTACGGATTATACGTTAACCCATCGTTTGCTGGATTTAAACAAACACCGAAGTCTGCAGATTTAATTCTCAGGGGAAACAGCATAGTACGGAATCGTACCAAGAGAGTCGTACAATTGAGCTGTAATTTTTATTTTCGCCTGGCTGTTTGTACAGGCTCATCTTTGAAACTGCTGAATCGATCGTTACGAGACTTTTAGTAAGAGGTCTGTGGATTAACACGGTCTACTTTTTATGCCTAATAAAGTGTAAGAGGGGAACTCTCATTCAAATTATTTGAGGGTGGGTTCATTTACACGACCGAACACAAAATTTTCGACATCCAAGTACAGACAAAACTTTATAAGCTGCGGGTTTTGTATCACAAAATTTTTGATTTTATTTTTAGTATCTGTTATCATAACATCTATATACATATGTCGGTGGATGACGGGAAATCGAATTACATGCATTTCATGATTAACGCCGTTTAGTTTTAAAGTGCGTCATGTATTAATAGACAAGTGAGGGTAGCTCCTGCCTTGTCTCTAGTAGGTAGGCGTAGATTATGTCGTGCAATCGAAATGCATAAAAGGTGATCGACTGAGTTAGTTATGAGATTACTTTGTTGAACGTGCTGTCGCTTACATCGCGCAACGGAACGTTATTCTTGTTGATACCAGTTATACCTACGTTATTCCAAATTTGATTTCCGTAAAGTGTGATAGTGACTAAATCAGTGTTTTAATTATCTCCTAGCCCGTAATTTTTACGCCCACAATTGAACGCTACCATAACTGATATAGGATAGGCCACCCTGCCTATACATACCAACGTATTCTCGTAATTACAAATAACTACAAGCATTTAGTACATATATTGTAGAATAGAAATGAAATGAAACGTCTTCATTTGCATAGGCCTACGGGGCACTTACAAATTGTCAGTTACACATTTTTTTTTACACTGCCACCGTCTTCGTGAAGGTCTTTTTATATTACAGCTCAACAAATAAGTTGAAAAACCATAAAAGATACTTGTTTGTTAAATGTGCAACCCTTTTTATTTTCAACGTTTTATTTTGTATTTATTGTTATAGCGGCCCTAGTATTTCACTCTCGGTAAAAATTCAAGTGTCTATTTATTACGGTTCAAAAGATTTATCCCTTTGTCTGACAGATAGAGACAGGAAACTCTTGCAATTCAGATACTTGAAAAAAATGTTTGAAGATTGCTTAATGTAAGATGGACTGGATGCACATTTGCTGCATCTTTGCCTATAAGATACGGCTAGTGCACGTGCTTTAGAAATAATAAGCAGGGATGGGTGGTAGTGAGTCGCGCGCTATCGACGCGATCGTTCGCCACTCCACGAGGTTTTTGGGTCAAGCGCGTCTAACTGTACGTCCGCGATCACTTCTCAAGAATTTATTGAAAGAATAAATTTCGTTCCTTCTAATTCACCAGAAATTGTGCTAGACAAACATAGCTAAAGCGCTTTTAATACAGCGAGAATGCTTCTCTACGATACGTCCATGGAGTGTTATAATCGGTACAAATGCATAATAATTGATTATCAATATTTTTTAGGTATCAAAAGTTTAACATTAAATTACAGCATTTTTGGTAGCGTTTATTAGAGAATATTCAGCGAATTTACGATGTTTATAACATCTGTAATCTATACAATAATATTACATGAATGGTTACAAAACCACACAAAACAATTGTGGAAAAACAGTCAATATTGTATTTAATAATAGAACTGATGGCCCATTTGATGGAGCGGTCATCATACTGGTCCAACACGCAGTAGGTTTTGGTTTCGATACCCGGCGAGATAGAAATCTGAAGGACGAATTTACATTTCTGTTCTAGTTCTGGTTGTTTGTGTATGTGTTTTGTGTGTGTCCACGGCACTCATTACACAGGTCATAATCCTAGTGTGTGGCCATGAACGTAGAATGCGTTAAGTGAACACGTTCCTGAGATACTCAGAAAAATATAAAAACTTATTTTAATTTCAAAAAAGCTGCTCAAATGCTAATTGTTGCTAAAAGGCTTCAAGAGTCGTAGCAGCGGCAACGTTGCATCTGAATTATGAATAACTCTGTTTTTAAAATAAAAACAGCGAAATTCTTCAATTAAGTTTAAATTGTTTCTGTGATTTGAAGATGAGTTTTTTCCACATGATAGCGGAACGTTCGGAAGGATGCCTACACGCACTTGAACAGTATATCAAAAAGGTGACTTTTATGGATTTCGAGTTTTCAAGTTGTTTGGCGAGTAATCCGGGCTCGTCACCTCGCTTTGTGGAACGATCTCAAGAGACATCCGCCGTTATTACGGACACGAGGGCCCTGCATAATACATTTGAGAAAAGTATATTGGTACAACTTCGCGCCAGTATGGAATTGGAAACAAAGTTTGTTTCCGTACCAACTTTTGTCATTTATACTAGTTTAAAATAGGAGCCGTTAGTGTGGTTGAAGGTTCCTCTTTTTATCTTAAAGTATAAATAATGCGTTTGATTTAAAATTAACGCCTTAACATAAATTATTTAAACTGACGACCCGCGTGGCGCAGCGGTTACCGTACCAGTCTGACACGCAGTGGGTCCCGGTTTCGATTCCCGGCCAGCCAGGTATCTGAATGATGAGTTTAGATTCTTGTTCTTTGTTTGGGTGTTTGTGTATTCGTCTTTGTGTGGTTCCATGGCACCCACGACACAGGAAAAAATCCTACTGTGGGGCTATGAGTGTAGAAAGCGTTTTTTTTTTTTAAAACACAAAAAGTGTCATAGGTTCCTTCCGCAGCTTCCTTCACTTCGTACATCTAGTACATCTACCCTATGAGCATCTTATGTGTTAGTCTAGGTCAACTATGTGTGTAGCAAATTTCATTGAAATCTAACCCGTAGTTTTTGCGTGATAACATGACAAACACAGATACATTCTCACAAACTTTCATACTTGTGATATTATATAACATATGTATAAACATATGCGGTATGGAAACAAATGAAGTTAAAACTTAATTAGTTAAAACTGCATTATTAAAATGAGACAATCAATCGACGAAATAAATGATTTTTCATTTCAAAATTCCATTATTGAAATGATACGTAACTCGAGTACGATGTACAAGCAAAATAAATAACAAAATATGTGGTGAAATTACCACGCATTCAGTTCACTAGTTTCAGTATTGAAGTTTTACGACCGACCGCGCGCGATGTTCGCCTGATCGAATCCCGATACTCGCACGCACACACATACAAACACACTCTTAAGCAACTGAAAAAATAGAGAAAGAGTTATATGCATGGAGATAGCATACCGCTTTTCCTATATTAGGCACGTTTTATAAGATTGAAGCTGCAAACGAGCCGAACAAGCGTGCAGTCCTCCTGATGAAAAGTTGCCGCTGCCGCCCATAGACATACGTAAGCAACTTCGCACAGAACAAGAGTTCTATCTGAAGTCAATCACAGCGTTGCTACTTTCGAAGGCTGATATGGTCGCCTCATATAAAATTGAGCCTGCAATCCCACCCTTCTATCGAAACGCAAGAACTGTCACGCGTTAGAAATAGATATCGCAGTGGTAGATCTCCGCTTGGAACATATACAATTTTTTTGAAAAAGATTGAATTAGCAAACAAACATGCCGTTCACCTGATAGTCAGTGGTCACTGCCGCCGATGGACTCATGTAAGTAACTTCGTATAGAGCATGAAGTTCTATCTAAAGTCAATTAGATAGAACTCCTTGCTTGTCTTGGCCTTGCTACTCCCGAGGACTAAGATGTTTGCCTCATATAAAACTGTGCCGGAAACCACACCCTTCCATCGAAACGCAAAAACTGCTTCATATGCACTGCACATTGGTTCTACCACCTATTAAACCACCACGTTCTACGAACATTGTAATCATTTTCTGCTATTCTACCGCTATATCGCTACCTACTACCGCTACCTCCATTATACCATTCTAGCTCTTACGAGTGTCGCTTTAAGGAACCTTCTCCAAAAATCATAAAATGGCTTATCACATTGCACCGCTCAGTTCGATCCGCAGGCAAGAAGAGATCCGACTTAGAACAAATAGCTTCAGTTTTGGCAAGCATTGCAGGTTCCATGTGACGTTTGGCAGAGCGGTTCGCACTGCATAAACCGATTGACAACTAGGTAAGAAAAGAAATTGCATTGAAATCAATTGGTATCATTAATTGTGTTAGATCCTCAGGATATATTTTTATCAAAATTACTGATTTAAACACCGTTATCACTAAACTTTTCTTTTCCACTTTTTAAGAAAGGCACCAGAAAAGTAAATATATTATTTTCTGTACACATTTTTTTCTAAAAGGCACTATTTTCTTGATCAAGATGACATTGTTAAATTGTGGACATCTTCAGAAATAAAGATTGCTACTAAAGAAGAATTAAAAAATCGTATAAACGTTTATGTATCCAAGTAAGTACCTGCAAAAACAAATTTAGTTGGATCATAATTCAACATTTTATTTATTCCAAGATACTGGCAGAAATGTTTAGTAATATTTAGTCGATCTAGAAAGACACATTCATACACAATTTCATACTCCTCCGTCTGCGGCAAGTATGTTAAAAACGAATCTCAAATTTTGCTTCACGTATTAATATATAGATTCTGTACTTAAAACTTAATTTACTTAAACTTCTCACGCTTCCCTGGGTCAAACGTAAAAATCGTAATTTTTTGGCGATTCCCTACGTGTAATGCATTAAAATAGCTCCAAGAATTTTGAATTTTTTTGAAAGCGGTATAAATCTCATGGATTTCCTCCCTCTCTGGAGAACGGAAGAGGTATGACAGATTCTTCGTGACTTAAACTCAGTGGCGTTTCTCTGGACGCTTGGTGCCGGGTCACGAAAAAGCATTACATTTTAGGCATGATAACATCGGCCGGCTCAGGTGTTATCTTCATGTCCTGCGACAAAGTTTAATGAATCCTATCTATTGATAACCATCAAAACTGACTGTTTAACGTACTTTCCGAAGTACGGAATAAAATACTTATCGACGTAACATTATAAAACTAGGAATATTAATTTTAAGAAGTTTCGTAAAATATAAACATATTACTATGATTTTGTTCGAGTCAGCTAATTAATTTCATTTAATTGACGTTAAGTTTAATTTAATAGAGAGTTATAAAAGTCTCATTAGCACTGAATGGGTTATTTTTATGTGGCGTGTGTTAATGCCGCTATAAACAGCGATTGTCAATTAAAGATAAGCTTTTTACAATATAAAAAAAGCATATACAAAAGTTGACTGCGAAAACATATAAATTTATCAAATACACCTAAACGCACTTAGAGTTAATTTCTCTGCAAACGATCGCAATAGTCAATGAATAATTTATAATCAAAACGAAGGCTGCAATATCGTAATTTAGTAAACAAGGGCAATGATAACCTTCTGATTCAATTGAAACAAACTTATCTAAAGACTTAACGGCAATAAAATCAATGAAGGCTTTGTCTCAACCAATCTGACAACTTTATTACAATACATTGTTTGTCTATCGCCTATGAAGTTTTGAATTAAATTAGCACGATACAAAAGCCTCGTACTAAAATAAGAGGAGTTGGACGACCCGCGTGGCGGAGCGGTTACCATACCGGTCTGACGCGCAATGGGTTACAGATTCGATTCCCGGCCAGACAGGTATCTGAATGATGAGTTTAGATTCATTTTCTGGGTCTGGGTGTTTGTGTATCCATGTCCATGGTACCCACGACACAGGACACATTTCTAGGGTGGGGCTATGAGTGTAGAAAGCGTGTGTAAGAGATTCTTAATACCTAATTGTAATCTTATTTACATTTAAACCGTGCGCTCTTTCAAATGGAATACGGCTCCGAGGGCTGTAGCCTCCGCTAATCGGTATTATACCCGTCACTGTGTTGTTTATAAATATTGTAAATCCGTGAAAAGCTTTCATTACTGAGTGCTGTTAACGAATGCAACTGCGTTTAAGTTTTAACGTAAATTATTCACAACTGAAAGCGATTTGGTATTTTTAAACTATAAACACAAAACTGAAACAAAGACGTTTGCTGTATTTTTACAAGCGTAAGAAATAGATTTACAAAGTTTTACAATAAATTAACTATAATCATATTTCAAACATAATAATAATTAGTTATTAATTATATTATAGATATTATGTAAAAATACTTTAAACATCATAAATAAGAATGTAACTTCAAAATTATATAGTTATTAACTTATAATAGAATACTGCGTTTAGGTAAATTACATAATATATTAAATAATACAATAAGTTTCAGATATATACATGGATTTCAAATTACAATTCTTATCTATAAAATATTTTGGTTAAAACAAAAGTTAATTATGTCGATGAATAAAAAATAGTATATAATATGTAGGAAATGTTAATCATATCATATAATAATATAAATAAGAAGCTTCAGAGTTCACGTAGATTACGTAAGTCACTTGAAAGCTCTCAAGGCTAGCTAGTTGATGTTCGATTGACAGTGTACTTAAGATCCACTACGGAACCTGTGTATGGTACTCGATTCCAAGGCAAATTATTCGGAATACAATAGCTGCCAGCATATATAGAGAACTGTATCTGAAGCAGTTAAGATGCTATATGGCGTTACCTAAATTTTAAATCACCAACTACGTATCCATATGTTTATTTATAAGATTGAAGTAGCAAACAATCATGTAGGCCACGATTGTTAGCGGTCACTACCGCTTATAACCATCTGTAAAAAACTTAAAAAACGCTTTCTACGCTCATAGCCCCACAGTAGGATTTTCTCCTGTGTTGTGGGTACCATGGACACACACAAACACCCAGACCCAGAACAAGAATCTAAACTCATCATTCAGATAACCGTCTGGCCGGGAATCGAACCCGGGACCCACTGCGCGTCAAACCGGTATGGTAACCGCTACGCCACGTGGGTCGTCGAATCTATAAGCAACTCCATATAGAACAAGGGTTCTGTATGAAGTCAATAGTCAATAGTCGCATAAAACGGCGGCGACAACCGTAAGCTTCCACCAAAATACAAAAACTGCTTGACGCTAGTAATAGTTCTGGCGGTGGTACCCTGGGTCGAACGATCATTCTACCACGTTGAAAAAATAAAGTAAAGAATTCTAGGTAGAGCAGTATTTATAACTTGAAAACACATTAGATCTTGCAGCAGTTATTTGTTCTGAGTTGGATTGTAAGAAAAACATCAGTTTCAAAAGTTACTCGTAATAGTGATAAGGGGAAGTGGAAACTGTCTCACAAGTCTGCAAACTATCTGATCTAAGAAAACCAACAATTACGTTCACTGCAATGTCGATCGAGAGTATACCGATTTATACCAAGTTATAAATCAATATATGTGATTTACAACGGGGTATAAATCTTACGAATATTATAATTAAGAGTTTGTATGTATGTATGTGCGTTTCAGGCATACACTACTCGTCGGAATTTCTTGAAATTTAGCACACACATAGTTTTTTGACCTACATTAGCACATAGGATATTTATTTCCGTGGTACACGTGACCGAAGCCGAAGCTGCAGGAATAACCTAGTGTTTATGTAAAGATACCCGCTTTCTACACTCAAAGCCTCACACTAGGATTTACGCAAACATCCAGACCCAGAACATGAATCTAAACTCATCATTCAGATACCTGTCTGGCCGAAAATCATACCCGGGACCCATTGCGCGACAGACCGGTATGGGAACCGCTCCGCCTCGCGGGTCGTCTATGCAATATGTTGTCTAAATATCGCAATGATGCAGAAAATTATCTAACACGAGTTATAACGTTCTAAAATAAACCCCAGGGATAGCAACGCATCCAAGGAACTCAGGTAAGACTCTAATCTTACCTAGCATTCATTGTAAATGTCCATTTGCTGCAATTGACATTAGCTAGTACGTCTAATATTGTACATAATCATATACTTTTTAAATATGAAACATAGAATATGTCACTTAACTTTTATAAAAAAGCTCTGATAGTTTTTAGGTATAACATATCACCACATTATATTAATTATTCATGCGATTATCTTTAGATAAACGCATAAATAACTAAAGTCAAAATTATTAGTTAAAGTTTATTTTGATCAACAAACAACAAAGTCATAAAACAACCAACTAAAGTAAAGACAGACAGTAACTTTTTTAAATACATATACTACCTATGAAAAACTGTGCCTGCCGCACACTAAGTGCTAACTCTGCCGGTTTATGAACGAAACAAACATAGATACCTGTGCTACATACGCCGTAGTAATTTCCAGCGCTACGATGCAATGTTCCGCTACGAGCCACCAGCTACGAGCTACGCGGACGTTTAGTCAATTATTCCGACACGCTATCACAAAATGAATATGGGTTAGTAATCAATATTTAGAACGAGCTTTCCTACACGGCGATATGAGGTTTTTTGTACACTCGTACATTAATGAGTGTATAAAAAACCAAATAAACGTAGTAGTAATTTAATTACTAAATTCCATCTGTCATATTCGTCATCCAGCATTTAAAAAAAATAAGTTCTACGTGTCTATACATATACATATAAAGATAGGCAATATGTGTTTATAATGTTTTATCAATTTATGTTTGAAAGAACGTCAATGCAAACTACCGATATAAACTACCTAACTATAAATTCCATTACCTCTATCAGAAGTTACTACAATCTAAATTCACCAAGCAACGCTATTTATTAACAAATTGTAACTAAATTATTGTTTTCCTATTTGTATATTCTATATTTTCGTGTCGGCGCCGATTTCCGTTACGCTACGAATCTTTATTCCACTTCGTCTATATAGGGAGCTAATACACGAGCTACAGTTTGTGCCGACTACTGACACCGAAGGTCGCCAACTCTCCCCGTCTGATATTAGCGACGGTCACATATTATCAGCGATTAAAATGTCGCTTGTATCGCTCGTGTATGACTTCCCTTGCAGAATTCGGCTGGTATGATGCCTCTTGCTCCATTATGTTCTTCTTATTAAGGGGATATTCTAGTATAGAGGTCCAAATTTCGAGTGATTTTTGTAAAATAAAAGAAGCAGTTAATATTTTTAACATACAATTTTTGTTATTTGTTTATTGATATTTCAAGAATGCAAAAAAAATACATTTTATTAAATTAATTATTTTTTTCAAAAAGATATATAAGTCCTTGAAGTACAGGAAAAAAGAAAAGGCCCTGTCCTCGTGGGAAGGATTTCTACCCTTGTATCCATTTGACAAAGAAAACATTGACAAATTATTGATCAGCACAAATGACATTAGCTCCAAACCAACAAAACTTAAAAAGAGTTTTTTTTAGAAAATGGCGGCTGTCTAAAAATAAAAGTCAAATTCAACTCTTCGTACCCCCACGTTGTAAAACCAAATTGGGCTCAAACTCTCCTATTAGTAGGCTATCAACAATTTATAACAAGCGTAGTGTATCCATGGACATCGATATAAACAATATGTCTCTATTAGTCTTTAAAAAGGCAATTTCTAATTTCTAATATTTAATTTCAAATACACATTGTTTTAAAAGCTTATTTAATTTAGTTGTGATTGTTTTATTTTTTTATGTAACGCATGCATGCGATGTTAGCCTTTAAGTGGTCGTACATTTTTTGTCTACTTTATAAGAACTTTTAATTTTACTGTGGATGTGTTAAAAATGTAACAACCGTAGGTTAACTTTATGAAATAAATAAATAAATAAAAGTCGATTTTTTACTCATTTTTCAATTTTCTCCAATTTTTTAAAAATATTACATACTTGAATATTTTCATTTTTGTTAGTTAGTGCAAAAGCGAGATAATTGATGAATATTCATACCAAACTTTAAGTAAATCAGCTGATTAGAACCTGAGATATCTGCATCACCGTATCGAAAAAAACGCGCTTAAAGTTTAACGTTCTGTTTCAAGCAGCGTTACTGATAAAATAATTACCTTCAAACCTTAGAACTATTGATGTAGTAAACTAAAAGTATATGAAAAGAAAGAAAGCTAGCCCGGACTCAGGTAGCCCGGACTGCCAGTAGCCTATTATTATTATACTTATTAATTAAAGCCTATTCCTGCAGTCGTCTGTTCAAACCGGTGTAATTAACAACGATACTTAAACGGCTGTAACTTTGAAAATAATTAGAGTTTTGAAAAATCATTTAGGAAGATACTTTTGAATGTATAAGCTATCGAATCATGAAGAAAAAAATATATATTTTTTAATTTCTAGGTTAGAATACCCCCTTAACCCCCCCCCCCCCCCGGCTAGAATACCCCCTTAAATGTATGGTATTGTAATTGATTTATGATGTATTTTTATAAGATTTAAGTAGCACACGAGTATACGGTCAGTCGAACGAACATGCAGTCCACCTGATGGTAAGTGGCCACTGCCGCCCATGGACATCTGTAATGAACTTCATACAGAACATGGGTTCCATCTGAAGTCAAACAGATGCGTTGCTACTCCCGAGGACTATGATGGTCGCCTCATGTGAAAGTGTGGTCATATTTTTTGTTTGAAATATATTCGTTCTACACCTTGTACGCCTTTTTTTGTTATCGAGGAAACTTTCAAAAGGTACTTGACGCCTTGGGAGCAACGCCTGGGATTTTTACCTCACTTGGACGTCATCAGCGCTGCGTGGAGGACTCCGGGATCTCCAATGGAACACAACTCAGAAGATGCCCCATTCGGACTCTTCCCAGTGAGCATTGGCACTCACTGCGCCTCTTGGTGTTTACTGGTGTCCTACACGGGGTCGCTTGGCTGAACGGTTCGAGCTTTCACTCTTACCGCCCGCAACCCCGGAAGTCCCTTTTAGTCGCCTCTTACGACAGGCAAATACCGTAGCCCTATTCTGATCCCGGAACGACACTTAGAACTAAATTGGACTGCCTCAAATAAGTATATCTTACTATCTCTCAGACTAGAACACAGCAGTGCCTAATTTAGATATTATTAGGCTAAAATAAGTGGCATATCCAGAATCAAGCCACAAAAAATGTTTACATCTTCCATTACAGACTGTCCTTAGGTCATTGAATAATATCATTCAACAAAAATAGTTTATAAAAACAAAACAGTACGAAAATAATTTCACACTGTTTACAATACCATTAATAATGTTTTAATTAACAGCACTCTTACAAATTAACAATTATACTCAACGCACGGTTTCACGCCTATTCATTGTCGCCACTCATCGCCAGAAGCACCCAATAATAGAAGAGTAATTAGGCGCAAGTTGATGAATGGTCTATTTGGTTCAATCTAGATCGATATTTAATGATAAATCAAAAAGTTAGCTCACCAAGGCTCCAGCCTTGTTTTTTTTATAATATAAAGGTAGCAAACGAGCACGCAGTTCACGTGATAGTAAGTCGTAACAACCGCCTATGAACATCTATAATCAACCCAGGATAAGGTAAAAGTCTTACCTGAGGTTGGCCATAGACGCATTGCTACCCCTGAACTACGTCAGATAAGCATGCTTCCTTTACCACACCCTTCAAATCAGAACACAGAAGTGGTTCAAACTGTTGTTATTAGTGATACGTGAGGCGCAGTGCTGCCGCAGTCAAACCACAGCGTATCCTAATACTTATCGTGGTGAATTTATCTTATTATTTCAGTATACAGCAATGTCGAATAAAAATCAACATACGCAAATCAGGAGAGAAATCACAGAGCGGCGTCTAGTTTGGAAGCGGGTGGCGTAGTGCCGGCGAGGAAAACGCCAGGGCGGTTGCAGGGGCGCGGGACGCAGAGGTCACGGATCAGCTGGGCGGCGGCCATATTGATTCCCCGGCCTGTTTGATCGGCGCCGCTCCCCCGCGCGCCTCGCCATGCCGCTCCATGGATTAATAGAGGAACAACTTTTATGATTTCAACTCAAACAGAGCGATACCCAAATATAGCGTATTGCGATATTAATAAAGTAAATATCAGACGGTAGTATCTTGCGAGTTAAAGATGAAGACGTAATAAATTATTATTTTTGATCACCAAATTAGTTCGACTATAAGGTTAACTACATTTTTTTATTGTAATAAAAGTAATGTAATATTACGTAAAAGTTTTAAAATTTTAAATAGTTGGAAAGTACATTTAAAAATATATTACACGATTTTTGCGTATCCTCATCCATATATTTGTATGTTTATATGTAATTTTATTTAAACGCATTTTTTATACATAACCACAACACCACATTAAATATGAGGTAAGAAAACAAGACTTCAATAAACGAACATCTTTCAACTAAACGCCAAATGAAAATCCGAACGTAGTTACAAGCTGTCTACAATACATTTCCCATTGAGGCGTGTTAGATAATTCATTAAACTCTCGATTGATTCGTCCACAACTTGGCTATTGTTCGTTGAATGTAAACAAGTTTCCCATGGCGGATATCTCACAATAGGTCCCATTGACGTGCGGTACGGAGTGCAGCTCGCGTTGCGCTCGTTGATTGCGAAAAGGATCTTGATTGCAAGAATTGCCGCGTTTCGTTCTCTCCGTGAATTCCAAAGTAGTGCACAATAACTGGATAGCCGTTTGAACGCGGCCTTCTGTTTTTAACGTAATGTATTCTCTCCAAAACTCTCAATTGATTCGTCCACAACTTGGCTATTGTTCGTTGAATGTAAACAAGTTTCCCAGGGCGGATATCCCACAATCGGTCCCATTGACGTGCGGTACGGAGTGCAGCTCGCGTTGCGCTCGTTGATTACGAAAAGGCTCTTGATTGCGAGAATTGCCGCGTTTCGTTCTCACCGTGAATTCTAAAGTAATGCACAATAACTGGATAGCCCTTTGAACGCGGCTTTGTTTTTAACGTAATGCATTTTAATCGCATCATATCTGCGTATTTCAGCTGACGTTGTTTAACGTGCAGTAACTTGTTAATCCACTGAAGCGGATTTTATTTTGATACGTAAACTTTATACATGTATTTCAAAATGTCCACCATTCGTGATCCTTTTTTCATATAAATTGCAAATTATACTGTTGTTGCACGTATACGTGTCAATTAGCACATCTAATTAAATATAACCATGCAATATGCATATATTTTTACATTTTAATTTATTTTTAAGTAAAGATGGTAACATAATTAAAACGACGGTCAATACTACCCATCAGACATTTGTATTATACCGACACTTAGAACTTACGCTAGAACTTTTATATTTTATTTCTCAAATAGACGGCTAGACAATTCAAACAATGGGTAGTCACTGGCCATTAGCAAACGTGCCTGCGGCTGTCCAGCAAAAGAATCGTTTGGAGGCATAAACAATGGACGAGCGTCCGTCGATTGTAATTTTTATCTCCCTCGTACAAACGAACGCCACTATTTTAAATGAAAGTTTTATTTTATTTCCAGTTGAGGTACAGTTCACAATGAAGGCTACCACGAAAGGATTGCAGTTCGAGATTCATTTTAACAACTGGACAATCTATTTACACATTTATTGAGCATATAGTTTTAACAGTGCACATACTGGACTGTTAATTGCAAATGTTTGCACGGTCTACGGTGTCCTGGATAATAAACAAAGGCCAACGTTACCTTTCTTTTTTTATTCTCGAGGGGGAAATCTTCAAAAGTTACCCGACGCCGTGGGAGCGACGCAGGGTTATGTGGGATTTTCACCGCACTAAAATCCCACCAGAAGCCGTCCTCGGCGCTAAAAAGGAGGACTCCGGGAACTCGAAACGACTTCAACCGGAATTCTCCGAGTGCGTTGCCCCATCGGGCACCTCCCAGATGGGCGGCTGGGCCCACCGCTCCGTCTAGTCTTTACGACGGTATCCCTTTCCCGGGAAGGTGGCGGTATGTGCGACCACACATACCGCCACCTTCCCGAGATTGCCGGACCGAACGGTTCGAGCTCCCAATCTAGCCGTCTGTAACCCCGGAAGCCCCTTTTAGTCGCCTCTTACGACAGGCAGGGGATGCCGTAGCCCTATTCTGATGCCGGAACTACAGGGACGGAGACCAACGTTACCTACGCACTTTTCCTAGAAAACAGTAAATAGTTGTAACAACTGAAAACGATTAACTGCCAAACAAGTTATTTTTATGTATCAAAGATATTTTTACATAAACAATTATTAATTACCGAGTTTTAACACGCAAAATTTTCATAGCTAGTTAAACACCAGTTGATACTGCATACACATTTGCAAAGGTTATAAGATTTAATGTTTGCTAATAAACAGCAATATCATCTTCTTTCTAGTAGCATTAATATTAGTCCCAGTTATATAAAAAAGCTATTTCTGATATATTTTTTTCAAATTCGTGTATATTCTAGGCAAATAATATTTGTAGCAACTGGACTTTGTATTTAACGAGAGCCAAGTAAACAACGCTAAGGAAAACTATCAGATAACTTTGACAAGTTAAATGTACATTAAAACAGCTTATTTATGTCAAGAAAATGAGACTATAAGTGGGTTAGATGTTCAAGAATAAACTTCATTGGTATACGAGTCGCACAGATTTTTTAAAGATATGCTTTATAAAATTATTATTATCATTGAATTTGATACATTAATATTGAAGGATAACTTTATACCTAAAGGTTTTACGATCTTATAATTTTAAGGTACATAAAACATCAATATATACCTAACCAATTATAGTGTTTTTTGGCCTTTTCTATTGTTTTTCTGAGGCCAATTGGTGTGATATTATTATTTTTATGAGGTCGATGTTTTTAATATTCTAAATTTACGATCTTAAGAAAAGCTATGTTCTATCATTCACAATCACATAGACTATCATAAGTTACATTATCTAAAAGCGAATGAAAACCACCTTAGGCACCCACACTTATTAAACTTGACCATCTAAAAGGGAATCAACTAGGATTTATTCAATAGCACTCATATTCGAAACTAGTATCATAGTATCTAATTCGATTATAGCGTTCGTATTGTACTTTTGTCGCATAGCAAAGAGTTTAAAGGATAACCTTGTTGCTACATCCACTAGGCATAGTGCTAAGCTCGACTTTGTATCGAGCGTGAAGAGCGGCGGCGTAGACGGAACTCAAGTGTTTCTTTCACAATGAAGATGGCGCGCGTGCATGAGTAGCGGGCAGCGCCACACTCGATTAAAGTTGCCTCTTTCAAGTTCCATGATTAAAAAATAAATTTAACGCCTCATGTGACACCCACACTATTAACCTATTGGTTTGCTTTTTTACTGAAAATGGATGCGATGTCGCCGTGAGTTGCCTTGTTTATACGTACAATATGTGTATAATTTGTGAACAATTGTTTATGTTTTTATTAGGGTTCCGTATCCAAACTCTATCTAAAAACCAAACCCTGTTACTAAGACCCCGTTGTCTATCTCTCCGTCTGTCTGTCACCTCACTGTGATCACTAGAGAGGTGAAGCTTTCTCAGAAAATGTATTTCTATTGCCGCTATAACAACAAATCAACCGTGATTGAACCGACCCGCGTGGCGGAGCGGTTACCATACTGGTCTGGCGCGCAATGGGTCCCGGGTTCGATTCCCGGCCAGGTATCTGAATGATGAGTTTAGATTCGTGTTCTGGGTCTGGGTGTTTGTGTATTCGTCTTGTGTGTGTCCATGGTACCCACGACACAGGAAAATCCTAGTGTGGGGCTATGAGTGTAGAAAGGGTGTGATAACAAGAGATTGTTGCAATTTTCACACATAATGTATTTCTATTGCCGCGATAACAACAAAAACAGAATAAAACAAATATTTAATGGGGATTACCATACATCAAACGTGATATTGCTTTTTTTATTTCAACCGCAACTCTTCGTACACAAGTGTGACACGCACTTAGACGGATTTTTATAAAACTTGGGCATATGTCCATAATTATTGATAAATAAAATCTGTTGATAACAAACCAGATGAAGTGCACACTGGATAATTGACATTCGTTAAAATACAAATTGATTTCAGAATCGGTATGTAGGTATCTAACAAATCCATTCAGTTTTTTTCCAAAACATCATACAAAGCACCGACGAAATTAAATACAGTTAAGTTTTTCAATCTTCTGTTCTATGTAACAGGCATAAAGATCAATATTGATTCGAAAGTGGTTCGCCCACACACTCCAATCCATTAGATTTCTAATAGGGCTCACTGGGTCTCCCCTTTGCACCGGAACCTAGCTTTCATTGCCATTTTACGTAATGCCTAAGTATTGAGCGAAACTTTGACGTACCTATACATTAAAAAATAACCACCTATAAAACAACAAAAGAAATATACATGTAATATTTGAATGTATTTGGATAACGATACGTAACTATTTAAATAACGTTCAGTGAAGAGCAGTAAACTTTTTGGTAAATAATGTTAATGAAATTGTTATTTTTTACCGTATATTTTGTTCATCTGATCATATGTTACAGAAGCATACTTTAATATGAGGCGACCATCATAGTCCTCAGGAGTAGCAACGCATCAGTAATTGACTTCAGATAGAACACATGTTCTATTTGAAGTTGTTCACCGATTTCCATGGGCGGCAGTGGCCACTTACCATCAGGTGGACTGCAAGCTCGTTTGCTACTTCAAACAGATAAAAAAAAATGTTACAGAAGTAGAATCGGATGGCCAAAGTAAACGACACATTATGTACAACACTGGTATATATTTCACTATTTCACATTTATATAATTTCAGAATACATTCGGACAGAGTAACATCTTAAACTTGTAACTGTTGAAATGATTCACATTATAGTGATACCCTCACTTTTATACTAAACATGACGGGCGTTAGGGAAACCGTCACAGAGACACAAACATCACTATATTAATCTATTACATTAAATTAAATATTTATTTGTATAATCATTTATATTTATTTATATTGTGACTTCTACTGATATATGTTATTTGTAATCACATGATAATACAATCAAAATAAAGATGCTTATTGATGTTTATAACTCACATTAGTTGTGAGTTATAAACATCAATCATGTCATGAGTTTAATAATAGTGTTCCCAAGCAAGCTACTTGTTGGTTGGTAACACATATTATATCATTTGAATTCAAATTAGAATAAGGTACAATATAAATCTTCGTTAATTCAGCAACGTTGACAATAACATGCTTGTTATAGTGGAGTCCTCCTTAAAAAGGAACTTATTTCATTCTTTTTTTAGTGTATGTTGTTGTAGCTTCATCAAAAATACATCATCTGAGAAAAGTTCAACTGTCTAGCTTTCACAACCATGAGAATTTCATGAGATATAGCTTGGTGACAAACAGAAATACTGACGGACAGATGGACAGCGGAATCTTACTAATTGGGTGCGGAATCATATCAGTATATTACAAAGTACAAAATACCTGATATCATTTCTTGAGATTGTCTCCAACTTGTACCATGAATTTTTTCCACGTACATAATATAATTTAAAATAAGTGATATAATTTAAAAACCAACAGCGAAAAATCCTTCCTTAATAACCATCCAATTACTGGAAAAACCATTAAACGTAAAATGAAAATAAGGACGATCCAAAAGTACTATTAGATAGTAAATTTCCCGGTGCAGGCTTCTTTTATTTCCCGAGTGGAAGTCGAGTGACGGCAGTTCGTTACCGATACCTCGCCGATACTATACAGCTCTCTATTTGATGAGCTAGGGTTGCCATCGACTTTGTTTACATTTTTGTTTCTTATTATTCTATTACATAGTAAATTTCCCGGTGCAGGCTTTTTTATTCCCCGAGTGGAAGTCGAGTGACGGCAGTTCGTTACCGATACCTCGCCGATACTATACAATTCTCTATTTGATGTAGAGTTAGGGTTGCCACTGTTTTTCAGATTATTTTTCTACGGTTTGGCTACGTCTTAAAATTATTTTTGTGTGTGTTTTGGTTTTCATATTGTATGACAACACAATTTAATAATTTTAGGTGTTATCATACGACCAATACAGTAAAATATATTTAGTATACACTAAACATGTTTTTTTACCATTTTCTTAATATTACATGAAATAACCACATATTTTTATTCTTACATGTTTAAAACGCTCAAGTTTTATACAAGACATATTAAACCGTAGTAAATAAAAAACAAACTTAAAATAAACATAACACTACAAAACACTGGCATTTATAATATGAAAATTATCTACAACAATACAATACAACACACGGACACCCAGACCAAAAAAAATGTATCATTTCAATATTTGCCGAGCTGGGAATAGAACGCTGAACTCTCTTTGTACTAGACCATTACAATGACGACGCCACTAAACGGGTTTTAATAGTATTACTCAAAGGAAAATTCTTTTTATATCTCAAGTTTATACAAACTTTCAGTTCGTTACTGATATCTGGCCGATACATGCAGCTCTATTTAGCAAAGCCGTATCTCTGTATTTTCCGACACAACCTCCTCGGGCAGGGCTGCCTCGTGTATGATAACACGTAAATCTTGCTTCAATATAGAGTGGAATCCAAAATCACATCATTTTTAACTAACTCAATTTTATTTATTGAGCAAGTGACATAAAAATATATTTTGAATCACAATATTTATAGAATCTAGTTATGAGAGGATAGAGGATAGCATAAATTAACTCAAAACAAGCCAAAGTTTATAGCAGTTCTGCAATAGAATAATAAAATTTAGATCTCGATAAATCAGTGATCTAATTGTGATGACAAATAATGTTATATTTTTCAAGTTGAAATCAGTATGAAATATATTTATCCGCATTACTCCAGTAATAATTCCAAATTATATTTATGACAGAACAAATTTATGAATTTCAAATTAACCATGTCATTACATCAGTGACTGTTCAAACTAATATTCATAAGAGCCCCACATAATTATATCAAAACTAGTTGACCCGGCGAACTTCGTTCTTCCTAAATGTCAAAAATCCAAAATTATTAGTGTAACTCCACTATACTAAGCATGTATTATACATACAAACCTTCCTCTTGAATTACTCTATTTATTAAAAAAGTGCATTAAAATCCGTAGCGTAGTTTTAAAAATCTAAGCGTACATAGGGACAGACAGTGAGAAACGAGTTTGTTTTATTTTATTATTTTGTATTTGTTTATACTAGTTTACATACATCATTATTACAGTTTTATACTATGTAATGATGATGTAGCGTAGCGTGGCAACCCTACGTCCGCCTGCACCGGCGCCCCTTGCACTTGGCGACGAGCCAGCACAAACACTAATTCGTTGACGTCGTTACATAATTGCTTCGTTTTTGCACCGACTGACCGACTCGGGTCTGCAGCTTTGTGCATTTTCAAACTTCGACGTACTACTAGACTAGTGTTCCTATATGTTCCATCGCACAGGATCGTCAGATGAGATTTCCAGATTAACAATGTCTTTCTCTTTTTTTGCTTTATTTTTTTAACTGGGTCACGTTGAGCTAAGTATGTCATATAGGGAAAATTAAAACTAATTCTACAACACTAATTAATTGTACTCATTAAATCTATGACTCTAGTATGAAAGGTTACATCCAGGTTCCCATCTTGCCCACCTACTTATTGTATAAATGGGCGAGATATATATTGCATAATCTTTCCTAATCCCGAAATACTATGTAGAACAGTAGCAAAATAAGATGGATAAAGCCTGTATAGCTAGTTAAATTAGGCAAAACATTTTAATGTCCTAATTTTAATGTCCTCAGATTAAAGCATGATATTATGATGTCAGACAAATTAGTTGGTACTAAAGGGGTTCTTCCTGTCGCTCGTGTTTCCGTGAACACACGCTTCAAACACAATCAGACACTGCAGCAAGTTATTTCAAGTGTGAATAGGACGTTCACGCGGGCAAAAACACGCGCGACGGGAAACACGGCGTTTTTCCTGTCGCCTGTGGCCTTAATCAGCTTTTGAGATAATCTCTATACTAAACAAGTTCTATCTATTTAAATAGTATGTTTAAAATACTCTGCAAAATAATTTTAAAGCAGTAACACAATACAACAATGTTTTGTTTCTAGAATCGTGCAACACAAGTTAGCGCCGCAGCTCACGACCGCAGAAAGAGAATATTAATTTTCGCGAGCAACCGGCCCTTAATTATAACGAACAACTTTTAGCCTCTGCTCACGTTACATACTAACTCTTTATTCCACGTTTAAACTTATTTTTAAGCAATTTCTGAAGCTTACAACGAAGCTCGAGTGTAGCGGTCGCACTTTGGAACTTTCTCCTGCTTAATACTTTTAAGGGCATTATTATGTCTACGAATAAAACTTCATTCAATTTATCAGGTATTATTCTTCTTAAATAATATGCAATAATATTATTAATATGTTTTATCTTTATAAACAATTTTCTTTTGTTTAGTTTTTTTTTTATAATAATTTGTTTAATATGTACGTTTATAAGTAGTTATAGATAGAGTTAAAGTAAATAAAAAACAATACAAAATAGTCCATATAAATGCAGTTATATAATATTTTAGATTCCATTAAACATAACAAGAAATTTAGATTAATAAATATATTTTTAAATATTGGTGATACTCCAAATACGTTAAAATTTTAGTTACATGTATACTCATTTATTATTCATTTATGTAAAATGTTGGTGCGGTTATCTTGTCAAGAATATTAGAGTTATTTACTACTTTGGTACGCAACCATAGATGTGTCATAGATGTACGCATGTCATCACACACATCACAAGGTCAATGAATTGTGTGATATATGTGATGACATGCGTGCATAATGTTAACATTTTCTGTCATCTACGGAATTTCGGAATATTCGTACTTCCTGAAAACGACCGAACTATAAGGAATAAGAGAGGCATTTTAAATCTTATACAGTAACTAGGTAAGATGCGAAATATTCTATATACATTTTATTATCCCCAAATTTATGCGAATATTTTAGTTCAACGGCTTTGTAGATCCACCAAATGAGGATCGCAATCCATCATGTCTGCTCATAGAATCGTCTATAAACATCCGCTCAGACTGGCTTTTTGAAAAAGTTTTTTACTCGTAATGTATAAACATTTCCTGCGAAGTCTCCGTATTGTCTCGTAACAATTTTTCGTCGTCTAATATTCTTTAACGAGCAAAATTTGCAAGTATACCTTGCTTATATACATTTTTGGTTCTTAAAGGAGTAATCCGATCGAGCAGTAATTTTACAGTAATTGAGTATACAATATGTACATTAAGTATCAATGGATCGATGTGTTGTACGTTTTGGTGTTCGTTCCACGTATCCATATGATACCTACACACACACATATACACATCAGAGTATATAAATTCTTGTTATTCATTGAATGTACGTCTCGTTACGATACGCAGTGAAACGCAGGTTAGACGCATTTTATGCAATGTTGTGATGCAAAGTTTATTTTACTAAATAAAATATGAATTAATGCAATCCCTCACTTAAATTGACTAGCATACAAAACTTAGAATCTTTGATCTTTAATCTTAATGTCAAATGAAATCGCTCTCGAATTATACCCGTAGCGATAGTCCATAGGACTCTTAAAAAAAGGTGCAAAAACAGCTCTTCTTCAAAGCGATGCACAAACTCTCTTACTGACTTCCATCAGGTAGCCTTTCTGCTTTATCGCTACTTCTAATATATAAAATTCTCGTGTCACAGTTTTTGTTGCCAAACTTCTCCGAAACGGCTTGACCGATTTTTACCAAATTTTATATGCTTATTCCGTAGGTCTGAGAATCGGCCAACATCTATTTTTCATACCCCTTAAGGGTTGTCCACCCTTAACATTTTTTTAATTTTTTTATATGGCAAAACAACTTTTGTTAAACAGCTAGTAGAAATATAAAAATCCATATCAACTTTGTTTCCAATGCACAAACTACGGTGCTATCTCAGAGTTCATTCATTTTCTTATTACCCAGCCTTAATACAACCTTGGAACCAAAACACAGCACCTTGACACTGTAGTAACAAAACGGAAATAGGTATAAATAAAAGCGGTGTAGTAGCTTCCAGGAATTTACTATGACACGGTAACTTTACCTAGAAAATACCTAGTTTTCTTGGTATCGCTGCGTGTTCTTTTCCCCGTAGACTGCGTTTATTTCATTTCCTCAAAATATTCGATGTTTACATTGCACATTTACGTTAACTTTTTAGTTCATACTTAGCAATATACTTTGCGATGTTGAGCAAAAACATAAATTGTGATTATTTTACGACGATTATATAGTGATGTGGAAACGTAAGAAACTAAGTGTACTTTGGGGAAGCCGGGAAGTTAGTCTTATATATGTATTTTTTGTATGTTTAAATTTCTTTACTGCTGATATGTTGACCTAATGGTGGCGGGAATAGACATTCAATAGCGATTGATTGATCGACAAGCAATAATTATTGATGAATCTATCTATTCTCTAAGTTCCACCCGCGTAAAGCGAGTACACGTTAACCTACAATTAATATGAAATCGTTTAAAGTGTCTGTGCACGAGATTATGTCCCTTGTCGTCGCGTGTCGTTCAACCCTTAGCCGTCATACCGCTGAGCACAGATTACCTCTCAGTGTAAGAGAGGTTTAGGCCATAGTTTAACTCTATGATTAAGTGAAACTTGGTAGATTTCGTTCACATTTGATAAGTGTAAATTGCCTCGTAATGTTTGCCTTCGCGATTATAACAAGTCGAAAATAATTTCTAATAAATTTATTTATAATTAATATACACTGTAAAACAAAAGCTCTTTTTTAATTTGGTCAAATCACTGCGCAACTTGGATTTGCACCTCAATCCCTCCCCTTGAGAGTTGTAATTTCAACCACTACACTACTACCTTGAGTACGGCCTTCTATTACTCTCATAATAATTTACAAAATACTACAGAGATACAGCGTGTAAACTTTCGTCACGTGTCAAAGTTAATGTACTGGCTAATTACTTGGATAGAGTTGAGTAGTATTATTTTGAAACAACTATGTAAGCTTAAGCACCAAAATGTAAATTTAAATTAACAAGCAACGATGCTTTTCGATGGACCATGAACCATTTCGTTGGACTATTCAAAGTTAAACTTCTCCGTTTGGGTAATTTTCTTAAAAACGGATCCCAAGGTTTTTACTTCAAATATTAATATTAAAAAGTAAATTATCTAACCATTGATTGCAATTGTGGCCCACTACTATGGTTTCCCCTCCAGAATAAAACTGATATGTCTACAACTACATCACACCGATTCGAATCTATGATGTAAGATACAGGTTAATAGCTATCCTGTGCAGTGCCGGATAAGCCACATAGCAAGAGTAGCAAATGCTACGGGCCCCGCGACTAGAGGCCTCGCGGCCTAACACCTGCCTACCTATTTTTATTAATATTTTACTATCTTTGCTATCCTATAAATCTTAAACGGAAAGAAGATATAAAAAAGTGTCATCTCTAATTTTTTCCAGATTAAATTCAGAAAAGTTTACTAGCAACAGTTTTGTTTTATTTATTAGCCTTACTTAAGGCAAACTATGGGCCTCCTGTCAGAAAGTTGCTACAGCCTCCGCGCTGGCTTAATCCGCCACTGATCTTGTGTCGAATGTGAAGATGGGAGTATCCTTTTCGGTTCAACTCCAAAAGCACTACCGCTTATTTGTAACCTTTAACAATAGTATTAAGCGTTACTGAGTCCTGGTCTGAGGGGTAGTCAATAATCGACCTTAAGTAGGAACGTTTTGTAGTATGATAACAGATGTCTATAGGCATTGGCAACTTGCCTTCAGGTAGACTGTATGCTCATATTCTACTTAAATCTTCATATAAAAAAATACAATAAAATGTTTTCATACGCAAAAATTAACAACTACTAGCCAATGAAAATAGGAAACACTTGCTTGACGTATATCCAAAGCACAATAACGCGCATGAACCACTAGCGGAAACCCATCCTACTCCTAACCACGAGTACCGTTGCTTAACGTTATAGATCGCTTAAGTATGACATAAGCTGCGCGACTATGCTTGCTACACTCTACCCATTAAGCTGGTTAATTTTCTCATTACCGAAACGCCTATGCACCAAAGATAATTTATGCATGAAGTTGTTACTCCAAATTAACGGGAACGTGACTTACATGTACATATTAGTTTTTTGCCCTGTTGTATACACACTAGGAAAATTTATAAACCGACCCGCGTGGCGCAGCGGTTACCTTACCGGTCTGACACGCAGTGGGTTTGATTCCCGGCTAGACAAGTATCTGAATGACGAGTTTAGATTCTTGTTCTGGGTCTGGGTGTTTGTGTATTTGCCTGTCCTGTGTGTCCTGTGTGTGTCCATGGCACTACGACACAGGAGAAAATCCTACTGTGGGGCTATGAGTGTAGAAAGCTTTTTAAGTTTAAGTTTAAGAAAAGAAAGCTGGACTGTTCAGTTCCGTAACTGTACGAAATAGCAAAAAAATCTCAAAGCAGTAAGGACAATTTTAGTTGAAAAATTACTCTGTTGATTTTACAAAATTTACATTTTTGTTAACTTCAATACAAACGAAGTTATTTTATTATCATCTAAATGTTTCATTTAAGGAAATAATGATAAATGACGAACTAAAGAAAAGGATACGATTTTAACAAAGGATCTACTAAGTAGTTCTTCTATGTTATATCAAGTGGTTTTGACTTTAAAATAGGTAGTAACTTTTTGTTGCAGTGACAATCTACAGCTAGTAAGCTGTATTTTTTGTGTACTAAAAGTCTAAAACGCGTTCCAACTTAGTCAAGCAGCTCATCTATGGCCAATAGGTAAGACTGTTTCAAATCTATTTATTTCTTTCTTAAAAACAGTTCTCGAAAACAGTGTCTTGGACTCGATTTTCATGTGCGTGTGAGTGTATGGTGAATATAGCACGTATTTTCAACACAACTACCACGCTATTAAACATTAGTTCTCCTGTTTTGAAAATTAACTGTATGTGAAATTAGGCAAACATAATGCTAATAGTTCTGTCCTGTGGCTAAGTATCTAATTGCACATACGAGGGAGATATTTTGGCACATGCACACGTTCCTGGCAAATAACTCACTGACTTGCAATGAGCTTAATTTATGTAACATTTATGTTAAGTGGGATGATTTACATACTTCTAATTCTCTTTGGAAAATGATACCAAAAGTAAAGCAAAACAAATCTGATACAAAATATTCTAGCATAATATGTTGAACTTAACATCCCATTTACCAACTATGACAGCTGTGCAAGAAAACAATAATGTCACAAAATAAACCATTCTGTATTCAACTATTTATAGCCCTACAGCGAATTTTTTCCTGTGTTGACACACACAAAGATGAATAGACAAACACCCAAACCCAGAACAGAAATGTATATTCATCATTAATTTATGTGTTGATATTTGTTTGGCTGGGGATCGAAACCGGAACCCATTGCATGTCGGACATGTATCGCGACCGATCAGCTACATACGTGGGTCGTCAATACAATCCATCCATTCATCCATCAATCCTTTGAGGTCCACTACTGGACAAAGGCCTCCCTTAAATGACGCCACTCCAACCGGTTCTGTGCCTTCTTAATACAACGGTTTCCCGCTGTCTTCTTCAGGTCATCGGTCCACCTGATGGGGGGCAACCTGTGCTTCTTTTGCCTAAGCATCTTTAATTAGTTTAATTATGATATTTATATTTTATATTTTGTCATTATAATCATTGTTTTTAAATCGGAAATATCATCGGAAACTGTTCACTATAAATAGGTCAACTCAAACACTGCTGTGACAAAATAGCGCAATAAAAAACATAAAAATACCAGCGAAACGTAAAAACGCTATAACTGTTTCTTCTTCACACGCAACTGCTTAAAGACGCTTTACTTAACAATATGCAAACAACATAACAAATAGCTATTGGCTGGCTTTTGGAAATATTCTATCGTCTATTATTTATAGATTTCTAGTCTCTTTATTTTACGTCTACTAGCTACATTACAATGAGATCAGAGTTTGGTTGTCAATCACTACATGGTATATAATAATGTCACTTCCCGCTATCTGTCCCTATGTATGCTTTGATCTTTAAAACTACGCTACGGATTTTAATGCAGTTTTTTAACAGATATAGTGATTCAACAGGAAGGCTTTTCTGTGTAAGAAGGTTTTTCATGTATAATATAGTCGAGAAACACTGATAATATGTGATTTTTGACTTTTCGGCAGAACGAAGTTCGCCGGGTCAGCTAGTTTTATGTATATAACTTATAGATAGGTTTAGGTATGAAGCGTCTCCGAAGTTACTCCCTGCTGTGGTCAGCTTTGGAGTAAAGGACACTATTCTTATAATATTCCAACTTTTGCAACGAATTAGTGGCCTACTTTAAATACCTAAATATACATTGTGTAAATGTACTTGAATTCTAAACTCTGCATCACAAATACTCTTAAAAGTAGGTACATACAATTCAAAACAATAGTAGTACTATTTCTTTGATTGATAGTGAAAGTTTCACGGTGCACATCATCCTAATTTTAAAGACATTTCTATCAGTTGTTTGTTAAGAAGCCGGTTCAGAATGGAGGCTATCGGAAATTGTCACTTCGATCGGCTATAATAGGTCTGCGGCGCTTATAATAGGACGAGTCAAGGCGATGCAGTCAACCAGAGAGCGACATATTTATACACATGTATTAATTAATATTCAAGAAAAGAATAAAAAGATCAATAATTATAGTAGTTTTGAATTGAATATCCTATGTTTACAAATATATTTTGACAATTACCAATATATCCTTTTTTACTAAACAGCCTTAAATATTTCTTGAATTTGTGAACCTAAAACGTGCCGTGTAATGTCGATCTAGGAAAGCATCACTCATTCTTTCCATAAATATGCCAAAAAGCAACCAAAGGAAAAAATACAGGATATATGAAGAAATGTCTTTCTGTGTAGTATCAACACCCACTGTTGTCATTAACATGTACCTATATCATGCGGACTGGTTGATGGCAGAAACCCTTAATTGGGGTCCTATATCCTACCGAAACTTGAATGGCTGAAGGACCCAAAAATATTTATATTGTCACTTATACCAATATCAATTCGGACATAATATAACTTTTATGTAACCAATGTAAAATGTACAAAGGGTGCAGTATTTATGGACGCGCTGAGTCAAGCGGTTATCTTTAATGAGCCTACGAGTACTACATTGCTGCAATCAGTTCTATCTTGACCCCGAGATACATCTAAAGCAATTATTAATTTAACCTAAATTAGATGATATGCAATTTAGTCTACCTCAACTTAAATAAGGTGGCTTAACAATAGTGGGGCAGAACTGGCGAAATGTCAGGGGCCAATAGAGGAGTAGGGAGTCCCAAAAGCCCGATACATGAGACGAATGAAGGTAACAGAATTATACGTGCCCCCATTAGCCCTATATCTGCCTAGTAACAGTCGTAATGGGTGGTGATATAAAGGAAGGAAGTTAAGAATTATATCCAGAAGGAAGTATCTTTTCTGTACATATAATGTAAGAAATAAGAAATTTTCAGTTTTATTACTTAAAATATACCTATATTTCTTTTTTGTTACTTTTAGAATCTTTTTCTGTCTAGTTCCTTCTTGAAGTCGACCGAATATGCGATAAAGTAAGTAAGGAAGAATCCTTACAACCTTCACAACAACAAAACCAAAACACAACAGTGTTTGACACTACTATCTACATGAATTCGCAATATTCGTATGTAACATTCAGAAATCATAAAAAAATCATAAACTAAAGCCTTAATTAAAACAAAAGCGAACGTAACGTAAAAGAAACAAGTAAATAGTATCGGAGTGAAGCTCAAACTACAAACCAATACGAGCATTGAGAATATAACAGTCTCCTGTCGCAGTTTCCGGAAGACGCCGGAGCATAAGCAATTTGCCATCTACGTCGATAACGGTTGAATAGCTTTCTCATTTTAATGGACTATTGTTGGTGCCGCATCGCATAGGTATTTCATACAGTTATACTACAGTACTAGTATCATGCAGTAATCTAACTCTGCCCTGTCCTTGAATTTTATACCTACAGACGCGCTGGACGGAGAGTATGCGTTAGGGCTACCCGTCTAAAGTATTTTAATTACATCTGCATACTTGACTTTCTTTATTATTTATTATGTATTTTTAACAGTAGATTAAGGTATTAAACAACGGCGTTCTTTTAATATTTGAGAGACTTAATAACAAATCGTACACAAATCATAGTTATAAATTTCACACTGAATAATATTTTACCAACTAAAATAAAAAATATTAACACTGGACGTGTTTATGCACAAATTAAAGCAATCAAAAACAGCCTAGTTTACAACTGCTCTTCGCTACATTATTATTTAAATAAAAAGATCCACTGCTTAAAAAACGTCACACCGCCCGCTCGTCACTACGGCACATTCGTTGATTGTTGCATACCGAGTGCATACCGAAATCGAGGCGCGTAGGTACAACTTGCGTTTCGTGCGTTTGTAAGAAGTTAGAATACTCTAGATACTATTACCTTGGTTATACCAAACGTATGGTAAACTGAGGAACTTGCGCAGTGCATTAGAATCTGTATTCAATTGGCAACGGCCGTGATTATCCGCAGTGGTAAGTGGAATTGATTTTAATATTTATGACGGGCTTAACACCTTAGGCTTTGAATATTTAGATACACTCTAATATAAGATCTATCATGTTATATTTGTTAATAATAGTATAAAAGCTTGAAAAATAAAAATGCCTTTCTATTCGCTATTTTAAAACGTACACGTAAAACATATAAGTATACCAATATACCATACCTATATACCTAATACAAATATTTTTTAGCGATTTCTTCCAATCATCCTTAAGGTGCGCAATTAATTTTAGTTCATCGTAAAAATATATTTTTGCAATATCACTCATTAGCACAATACTTCGATAAAACTACGAAAGAACAAATAGGCCAAATTTTTTTGCTCTTAAAATATATTTTCTTATAAAATTAAATTAACAAATGAGCGTATAGTCCGTCTTATTGTACCTAATTGAAGACAGGTGTCCCGGGACATCTGTAACTAACTTCATATAAAGCAAAAGTTCTACCAGAAGATGCTCACAGATGCGTTACTACTTCTGAGAACTAAGAGGTTCGCCTAATATGTCCTCAAAAGGAGATGATACCTACTTTCATTTAATCATCAATCAATTCAAATCAATATCTGTACCTACTCTGCGAACAAAGCCACGGAGTTAGAAGACAAGAATTAATATAGCACACCGAATAATAATTTTATGACCGAACATTTGAAAAACGTTAAGTCAGTGAAACCCGAACCACTACCGAGAATCCCAACATTTCAGAACGCGAACAATGGAAAAAGAAATAATGAAAATGGTGACAAGGGTAAACATAATATGTTAGATTCAAAATGCTGCGAAAGGTATAGAATCATTGCGAGGGAGCACGGTGCACATGCGCGGGCCGCACGCCTGCGCACCACCACTTAACCTCAATACCAAGCGTGTTTTTGAATGAAACTTCATTCGCGAACCGGCCCCTCTGACCTAAAGATATTATAGGTATAGAAACACGGTTAGGTTAGTTTAGACACAGAAACAATCATCGAACATTGTTATCTCTGACACACAAAAGTCAAATCAAAAAAATCAAATCTTTTCTGGATTTTTTGTAAAATGCGACACTAAACATACAATATTGATACTAGATTGAATACTAGATGTCACATGATTATTTTCACGTCGATACGAAACGTGTTTTTAATGAAACTTAGTCGCAAACGACCCCTCTGACCGTTCTTTCCTTTCAACCGAATTCCCCGTCATTTAAGACTTATCGAACGTATCAAACCTATTGCCGTAAATATACGAGTTTAATTTCTTTTCATTAACCTTCAATTCAAATTTCACTCTAATATCGTTATCATTAAGCATTCATACATTCATTAGTATTACGATGTCATAATTTAAAGCTAATGTATCCATGAATCGAGTGTAAGTATATACGAAGAATGTAATTGACGTGTTACATCAGACCTGAGGCGTTGCAAATTCGTCCCCAGGAGGACTAAGTCATGTGTTTTAGGTAAAACTCAAACTTCGCTTTTAGGTCACATGTCTATGAAAGACAATAGACCCTAAGTTGGTCTCGTGATAATTTACGACATCTTTCCCTAATTTACTATGTATTACCAATGAAATGTACAGGTAATAAATTAATCGCAGTCATATGATACACCTGACACCAAAAGAGAGAATACAGTTCACATAACATACAATATATTACATTGAAAACTCAATAACGCTCCAGCAATTATTATAACAGCTATATCTGCTTATACGTCGGCTCCCACCCTTCTACCCATCTTAACGTGATAATTTATTACGCGAGAGCGGGCAAAAATTGATACGGAGTGCGTGATGTACAAGTTTCCCTGTGCAGATAACAAATGAAAAGGTCACAAACGAAATACTTTCACAAAAACAGGAGATTTGGATGGTCCAAATTCTTTCATTTTTCTCTTTTTACTAAATATTTTTATGGTTTTTAAAATTTACATCTTATTAATTTGAAACATAACTAGAACCAGGTATACAAATGTTTTTTTTATAAAAAACAGGGAAAATAAGAAAACAAAAACCTGTAAGAACCAAAATGAAATGTGCAATTTACAGTCAAAACAGGGAGACCAAATCGCTGCCTCTTTTGATGTTAAATTTTAAAACCGGTTATTGGTTTTCGATACTTAGATGTTGCTACCCTTAATCTTTTATACGTATGTAAAACATATAAAAGATTGAGGGAACTGAAATCAATAATATCTCAAAATTAGTCAAATTTCTCCAAATTTCTAAAATAAACAACATGTCATGTTCACTTTATTTCTTTTGTTATTATTTCATTTTAATTGTCAGAGTAATTTGCACATTTGTTTTTAAAAATGCTATTTAACGATGAGACTCTTTTGGATTTTTTTACAGTATATTACAGTATATTGGTCTTATAATGTAAGTATACAGTGTATTCAAAAGATGAAAGCACAATATAATGAATTAAAGAAATATCAATATATTTGCAATATTCGTATCCTCAAATTCCATTGGCCTATTACTTTTCTATGAAAATTGCGTAAATAATAATACTAGTGCAATAAAAATAAGCGCAGTGAATAAAATTGATGGTAAATATTTTTACCAGCTTGATAATTTACAGATATTCTATCGGTTTTGCTTTGAATTTTTTTCATTTATTTAACATGTACACATTAATTAAAAACATTATTTTAACATAGCATTAAAAATCACTGAGATAGTACAAATGCTACACGGATTAATATGAATAAGTTCACATTGTGTGTAAATATATATGAATCATTTCAATTTCAACGTACATGTGTAATTTATTTGAAAATCAAAGCAAAAGCCAGTCCTTAAAATAACTAAATCTAGTTATATAACTACTAACTTGCATATGCAAGCGCATGCCCGGGTGTACTCGAAAAATTAAATTTCAAGTAGACCGCATGATGCTGGGACGTAAGGAGATGTAGAGTAAGAAATACCGAATCGAAGTAACTGTTTCCTAATGAACCACAGGCAAGACTAGTGTTTTTTTTATTTTATTTATTCACTTTTTACACAAAAACGATACATACAACACAACACAAATGAATACATACAGTTTCCACTATATGATTTTAGACTAGTATTATCGCGGAATTGATACATTATAATACTTAACGGGTACTCACGATATGCGGTTTATGAATCTGTCTGTGATTAGGGATTTGCGGGATAATAAGAACATAATAATTTTAAAGTCAGATAAGGGCAATGCAACGGTTGTTTTGGACGTCACAGATTACGAAAATAAGATTACAACACTTTTAAGTGATACCTCCACCTACAAGGCAGTCAATTATGACCCGACTGCAAGAGTGACACGTCAGACACACAAAATTATTCAAGAATGTCAAGCCACAATAGGGGAAGAAACCTACAAATACTTACTTAAACCCCGTATTATACAACCACCGAAACTTTATGGCCTACCTAAAGTACACAAACAAGGGGTTCCGTTAAGACCTATAGTTAGTCAAATTGATTCACCAACTTATGAATTAGCTAAACATGTAGCCGGAGTATTACAGCCCCTGGTAGGTAGGACAACATCTTACATAAAGGACTCCCGACATTTCATTAGTATTATAAAAGACATTCAGTTACAAGACGGTGATTGTATGGTAAGTTTTGACGTAGAATCTTTATTTACTAACGTCCCTATCACCGAATGTTTAAAAGTAGTTACTGATGTTCTTGTTGATAATAATATCCACTTAGATTACGTTAAATTGTTAGAACACTGTCTCCGTTCTGGTTACTTTCTATATAATGGTCAATATTTTATTCAAATTAATGGTGTGGCGATGGGTAGTCCGGTTGCCCCAGTAGTTGCTAACATATGGATGGAGTATTTTGAGAAAAAAGCCATCACTACTGGCCCTAATTGTATTAAAATTTGGAGAAGATACGTGGATGATGTTTTTGCCATATTGAAGGGAGGAAGGGGACAAGTCGAAACGTATTTATGTCACTTGAACTCGGTACACACTAATATTAAATTTACTTATGAAATGGAAGTCAACGGGAGGCTGGCATTCTTGGATGTTGCATTAAACACTCGCCCAGATGGTACATTTAGTCATGCAGTATACCGGAAACTTACTCACACGGATAGATACCTACATGGCACTTCACACCATCATCCTCGACACCTAGCATCGGTTGCAAGGTCACTCACAAACCGTGCACACGCATTATGTGATGATGAACACCTGCCACAGGAATTAAAACACATAGATGATGTCCTGCGCCGTAATGGCCACATACCTAGGACCACACAAAAGGACAGAAAACATTACACTACCAGTAGAGTTGAGCGACATTGCGCATACTTCCCATATGTAAAAGGTGTAACGGATAAGATAGGTAGAATTTTGGATAGAAGATTTAATATAAAATCTGTATTTACGCCCTTTAAAAAACTTGCGGCCTACCTACGTACACCTGAAGACATCATCCCGTACCAATGTCCCGGGGTTTATAAGGTTGACTGTAGCTGTGGCAACTCCTACATTGGACAGACTAAACGAGCCATATCCCAACGGATTAAAGAACACATTAGCGCAGTCAAAAAGAATGACCCGAAAAAATCTGCGGTAGCTGAACACATCCTTAATTCCGGCTCTAACCACTGGATCGAACTGCATAAACCTCAGGTGATCTCCGCTGAGCGTCATTACTTCCCACGTTTAGTAAGAGAAGCTATAGAGATCAAAAAACATCCTAAGAATTTTAACAGAGAAGATGGTTTTAAACTTGCACAAGCGTGGAATCCGGTGGTTAGTTTATGTAAATCGCAAATAGTGCAAAGTGTGGTGCGTAAGGATACAGTTAGTGTTGTGTGTCGTGATATGGAACCTAAAAAAGAAAAACGAACTAGACGTAGGGTAGATAGGTTAATTTACCACTAGTGCTTGTCAACGGTTTCTCCCCGCTACCGCAGTTTGGCCGTGACCACGATCCATGCAACTGGGTCGAAATATCGGCAAAAAGAATTCTATAAGAATTCATAAACCGCATATCGTGAGTACCCGTTAAGTATTATAACAGTTTCCACTATTAAGTAGTACAAATAAGCAAAACAAGATGTACTAAAAATGCATTGACACAAATGACTAAAAATTTTGATGCTATGTGAGATAAAAAGATTAATAAGAAAGTTACATAATAGCTACTAATTACTTGGACTAAGACTTCGATTTTTACCTGAGGTTACCACAGATGTGTTGTTACAGCTAAAATTAAGCTAAAAAGTATAATATAAACGTATAACTATAGTCTGCCAAATCCAAAATACAGCAGCGCCTCAGAATGCCGTTATTTGGCAGAAATAGATGAAGCAACGGTGCTTCCAGAGTTGATGAATGGTATTCGAACCAAGTTCTTCGATTTTGGTAATATGCTTATTTTTGGAAAAAATATGTAAAAGAAAAAACTTCTCTGCGTAGTATTCCTAACAATAAGGTTTCTAAATAGCACATAAAACATTATTTTGTTAATGTTTTGGTATCTATTCGATATAAACTTTTATTTCCTTTAATTTTAGTATTCATGACATAGTATTAAATCACTGTACTTTAATATATATATTATATTGGTTTTTTTAGCCCGATGAACGTATCCAACATGACATCTAAAATTTTCCTTCTTAGTATTCATGACATAGTATCACTGTACTTTAATATTTATATTGTTTTTTTTAGCCCAATGAACGTATCTAACATGTCATCTAAAATTTTCCTTTTTCGTATGCTAAGAAATACAAAGCGTTAAAGTTGAAAATAGATATAAACAAAGATGCATAAAACGATACATGCATTTTTACCGTACGGCTACGCTCAATGGTTACTAATATTCTTACTTTTCAATTAATAATAGCAATATAAGCAAATAGCTACGGTTTACATAAAAGGTACTTAACTGTTACGTTTTTGCTTATATTATATAATCATCGTCAATCCGTTATAGTCCCACTATTTGGCTAGAGACTTTTTTCAAAACGAGAGGTTTAGATTATAATACACTAGTCACGTACAGATTGGTAAACTTAACATTTAAATGACTTTTGTAAAAACTCTCAGGTGTGTAACAGACCGAGTTTCAAGCATTATTCTATCACTACTTACAAATACTTTATTATACGCGTATCTCAAAATGATTAATAACAAAGCGAAAATCAAAATTCTAAAGACAGAGAATAATTCAATGTCTAGTTCTTTTACAAACGGCACATAAGAACATAAGAACAATGGAGAACTATTAGACAAACGAGAAGACAACGGCTCGAGGCTATGCTTCAAACGTGCAAGTGGCGTCTGAAAAAACATTCGCATGGAGAGACTTAGCAAGCTTTACAAGTAAGAGCCCTTGACAACAATTATACTTATATTGTAGTTTATCCTTATAGCGATTAAAATGTCTGTAAGTTTTAAAGAACTGCTAGCAACTCAATATATACTACGTAGCATATAAGATCCCATTCTATTCTACCAGTACGGATTACTCTTACTGCTAATGGAGTAGGTAAATACAGGAATATTAGAAAATGGTAAAAATCTTTCCATGGGGAAACATGGAATCAAGGAAAAGTATTTAGTATTACTGGTTTAAAATCCAAAAACGTGTAGGACATCTGCGTATAATGTTCGAATAATACAGACTGTATGAACAAGTTTACTTGGGATTAATATATTATTTTTAACGAATTACGAATAGTAGTTTATTTTATATCGTCAATTAAAGTTACATATATTTTAATCCAAATATATTTGTTAAATTAAGACTTTTTAGGTTTATCTGTAAAATTATTTTACTGAAATAATTTACCGTATTTCACATTATTTTAATCCATAAACCTTTATAAGGATATCGTCTCTACATTTATTGACCTTTCATTGATATTATGATCAATACAAAAAATAATTTTATTTATTTCGTCTTTGTTGCTTTGATTCTTATTCCTCTATATTTTGCATGCGTTGCCATCCATGATACAGATAAGACGATACCAGGTTAAAGAGTGAAGCTATACTCAGATTTTTAATATTTCATATAATCTGTACTGTAATAAAAAGTAAATAAAAATACAAATGTAATAGAATAAAACTAGTTTGAAATTATTCTACTAGAACACATAATTTATAAAACAATATTTGTCTACTATAAAAATTGCAGTAATCTGAAGAAACACCACAAAAAAGGTGTTAAACCGAATGCACTTTAAAATATACCTCCTAGCGAATTCCACGTTTGTCAATAACAGTAGGTTACAATAACACCGACGTTAAAACGTTAACTATATACATAAAACCTATGCAAAAGTAAAAAGAAACAATAATCGAAAGGGACGAATAGTACATAAGCGAAGTTAACGGCTCGGCGCACACTTGAAAGCTCTCAGTGTTTCAGGTGCAGGTGACATCTTCTGAACAGGAAATGGCTGTTACATGCACAGTGTCAATGGCCGTTTACTGCTAAATGTCTACAATAGACGGAGACAATAGGCACAACGCTCACTATACTATATCAGGTAGCGACATTTCAAGGCACTGTAATATTAACTCTGTTAAACATGCAACTGAAATGTGCTTAACTTAACTTACGTGCAATAATATTTAGGGGGTAAAGTGAAGAAGTATTAAAAAAACCTAAGGTCTGTCCGTAAGAAGTATAAGTATTATAATTGTGAGTATAAGTGTTGTATAGCTATTGTATTGTAATATTACACCGAAAGGCTATATGACAGAAATAACTGAATAGCGATATAATTGTTCAGTTTATTCGGTTCATCCATCCATCCATCAGCCTTTGAAAGTCCACTGCTGGACATAGGCCTCCCCTAATCTGTGCCACTTCCACCGGTCCTGAGTCATCTGAATCCAGCGACAGAATTCCTAATGATGAAATCCGTAGGAGAACGAAAGTTACCGACATAGCTCTCAGAATTAGTAGGCTGAGTGGCAATGGGCAGACCACATCGTTCGTATGACAGATAACCGATGGGGTAGAAGAGTCCTCGAATGAAGACCACGCCTGGGCATAAGGATTGTAGGCTACCCTCCGACCAGGTGGATTGATGACCTGAAAAAGACGGCGGATAACCGCCGTCTATTTAATTGGTGACAATAATAACTTATGTGTGCATTATGTGATTAATATTAAACGCGTATAGTATGTAGTAGTTGAATTACTTTAGATTAAAGTCTAACTCATAGCACTTTTAATACACTTTAATGCTCGACTTTCGTGTTCATTTTGACACGAGGTAATCTTTTTATAAAAAGGCTTGTGATGTTAGCAGAGACACGACGTTTCAGCAACCTTTGTAGAGACGGCAGTGCAATTGAAAATAAGTGTTCCGGAGTCCGGGGTCTTATGCGCCTCGACGACGGAATGAAACAGCGCCACTCTATCCGATGCTGAATAAAAGCATCTCAGCGAGCACTACAACGCTTTATTTCCTGACACTTATTTATTTATTTCTGTTTTAGCTCTTTTTAACGGCCCTTCGCGCTTCCGGGGCATCTGTGTTGACCGTGGAATCATTTCTATTTTCATCGAAAACTGATTGTTCTGCCTTTTCTACTTACTCGAGTTGACTTAAGATTTTGTAAAATATATTATTCATAATGTATTAAAATTTTATAAAGATAGATTTTAAATTATAGAATACGGTTTTGACGATAATAGTATGGCTCTACAAAGCACTGTCGTAGTCAACACGTTTTTAAACCTTTGTAATGTCTTTAATCCTTCGTAATATTTACATGTCTACCAATTCGAACTTGGTCAATGAAGTGGACTATCTCCTAAATACTCTCTCATTCTGAGGGAAGATCCGTGCCCAGCAGTAAAACAATAAGGAATTGACAACTATATTTACATAAACATTAAATTCTCGTTGATGTGTTCTCCTATCCTATCTGAAGTCAATTCATGTTTGTAAATTTTGTAATTAAGGGTTAAATAACACTTGCTTGGAAATGGAATAGAGAACAGAGTTCAACTGAATTAATAGCTAATTAATTACGTAATTAACAGCGGCTTAGATCTTGAACAACATAAGTATGAATACCTATAATAAATATTTTCTATGTGGAAATAGGTCAGTGCTGCAAGGTGTAGCATTTGTTTACACTATTTTACTTATATCTATAACTATCTTAAACATTACTTTAATTATATTTTAGTTACTGTTTAATTATGTTAAAATGTAAGTAGTTTAAATGATTTAGTATTACTTTGTGATTGTTTAACAATAAATGTCCGTCCTGTCCAGAATCAGAATAGGGCTACGGTAACCCCTGCCTGTCGTAACAGACGACTAAAAGTGGGCTTCCGGGGTTGCGGGCGGCAAAGGTGGGAGCTCGAACCGTTCAGCCAGGCGATCCCGGGAAGGACAACGGTATACCTGGTCGCATACGTCGTAAAGACGTAAAGAGTGGGAGGCGCAGCTGCTTACCTGAGAGGACCCCGATGAGGCAACGCGCTTAGAGTACTCCGGAGTCCTCTTTGTAACGCCAGGGACGGCCACTGGGGGGGTTTTAGTACGGTAAGAATTCCACATGATCCTGCATCACTCCCACGGCATAGGGTACCTTCTGAAGGTTTCCCCCCGACAAAAAAGAAGACTACAACTATATCTTCCACTACCATGCAAGTGTTTTTTTTCATCTTCCTTCAGCATAATAATTGTATTATGGAAAAACATAATTAATTAAGATACATTTATTACACCATGACGATAGTGCAGGCGTTAATTACGATAAGTAAGTATTATTAGAATATGAACAAGACAGTAAATCTGGTTAATAAATTACTGACTCTTTGTATCTTTAAATGTAACAGATGTGACTGAGATGGAACGATAACTATCTCTCTCGTTCAGTTAATCCCCGTGGTGCCAGATTAACGATGCTTCAGGGCCTCGAGTTACAAACTCATAGCTTTCAACTTATGACACCGACTAACCTGGTACAAAAGTAGAACATATCAGAAACCGCATTAGCCTCATCCCCCGGCGTTATCCGCGATATAGTTACCGCACGAGGTATCCTATATTTAACGATAGCTTAGTTCGTCTGACCTATCTGGTTGAGAAACTATTACTCATGTTAAAATGAAACTCAATCCGATAAGTATCAGAGTTCGACCCCTAATGAATGATACGTTTTCGCAAATTTTGTACCTCATTGGGAATATCAATGATTCATACACCCAATAATAGATGGCGCTAAAAACACAATTATTTAAATAAACACATAAATAATTGCGAAATACTGTTTGTTTATTGTAGAATCTTTAACTGCAAAATAGTATTAAGCTAGCCTGTGATAAAGGCTGTCTTTAGACACGTGGATTTTGATGCAGTGTTCATGAAGACTGCGACAACAGCAAATATTGGTGTACCTATATCTAGAGTAATTTAAAGAATTAATTTACGAATATGAATAGCTGTATTTAAATATAAGATTGCTGTATAAAAACAGTGTTAATGTTATTATATAACCCGCGTAGCTTTATGTTGTTATGTTTACCGGTTTTCATGCGATTTGCGTTATTTACTCAAGCTAAATATGTACCTATATTTTAGAATACTTCTTCAAGGTATGTTAGATCGAATAAAAACTTATATATCTACCACGTGTGCGGTCTATACTGGAACTTTTACTAAGAAAAATACGTTGAATGACGTTTCTGTAGTAGCTAAAATTTCATTAGATATTTTTAAATAAGTTGGTAGAGGATAGAAAATTTGCCAATACTCAGATCTGTAATCCAGTGAAAGGTAATGGAACGATTCAATGAAGGTAGCGAAATGACATTAATTACTTTACAAGTTAATTTAGGTGATACGGTGTTAAGTAAGCAATTTTATATAGACCTTTAGATCCCAGTTCAATTTCCGAAAACTTTGATTTTGCCTTTGTGACTGCTGCTTTCTCTTTCCCACGATTCTAAGACCAATGTCTTTTAAGCCAAAATATGTATCAATTAAGCTGTGAAACCAGGTAGTAACTTCAACATTCCTGTTTAGGGTAAGGAGCAGACTTGCCCAAGGGGATCGATACACGCATATAATCGCCTAACCAGCGACGCGGGTCACGCGGTTTGCTTGTGGGGCGTCAATGCCGCAACTACTTAGGCACTTCTTTTGTCCAGGGCTTTCAGTTCTTGTTTTAGGCATCTCTTTAATATCCTGTAAGTACACTTACGACACTTCCTAGCGTAATATATCCACTGCCTGGTACTAGGAATACGTTGAAACGGTCTTTTGCTTCCGGTTTCCACTTTGGTTATCTAAATCTTGAGGTAAGCAGAACCACCCAAAGCTACACATGAACCAGGAACAGGCTAAGAATAACATAGCGGCACAAATGTTCTATGTATTGGCACTCACCTGGCACTCGTAACACGTGTGTACGGAATAGGGCTGGTCGCAATCGTAGCGATCAAGGATGGCAGAAAAGTCGCAGTGCACGCGCGCGACCATCGCGTCGAGGGCCAGGAGATCGCGTAGCGTCCGTTCGCAGCGTTCCCCGCCGGCGAGCACGTCAGCGCGCGCGCTGCGGTCGAGCGCGGAAGCAGGCGAACGCTCGCAGCAGGCGCGCAGCCGCAGCTCGGCGAGGCGACGCGCTCGCGCTTGAGCCCCCAGCGCGCACAGGAGCGGCACGTCGCGCCCCGCCAGCACCTCGGCGCCGCCGCTGCCGCACGTCGCGTGCCCGCCGCTGCACTCGGCGCCCGCGACCTCCTCCTCCAGGTCGCACGCGCTCAGCCAGGGGTTGAGGCGCGCGAGTGGACTCACGGCCAGGCCCGCGGCCGCCATCAGCAGCACAAGCAGCAGCGGCGGCGCTCGCATGGCGGGGGCGGCGCCGCTAGCGGGGGCCGGCCCGCCGGGCGCGGCGCTGCCTCATACCGCATCGCGCATGGCGACCTACTCGCGCGGCCCGGGCCGCGGGGCCGCCGCGCGGGGTGGGCGCGCCGCCATGTCGCTCGCTCGCCGCTCGACTGACTCCCCCCGGGCGCGCATCGATCGCCCCGCGCCCCCGCCCGCTGCGCGCGCCCTCGCAGCCTCCGCTACCGTTATGTAATCTGCGTGCGCACCCTCAACCCCGCCCTCCACCGCCACTCTGCCCTCTCGCGAGCATGCCTGTATCGCCGCCCGCCCTAACTTGACAGCGATACTAACGCTACTAACTAACAATTGAAGTATTTGTGTCATGAAAACATAGATGGCATTAAACAACTATATACCGTTGATAAAAACGATCTGTAGGTGGCGCTATTACAGAGTACGTACAAAAACGTAACGGGACTCTTAGAATCGCAATATCTCAGGAATGGTAACTCTTAGGAAGAAAATTATATATTTTTTTGTGTATCTATATTTATTTTATATTTTTTTGTTTATCTACAACATTTGTTTGAGGTTTTTTGTTTGATAAAACTTTCCGTTGTCGGAAAGAACCAAGAAACGACTAATTTTGACATTTGGGCTCGATTCACTTGCAAAGCACACATAGGATCGATGGGATTTTTTAAACTTTATTTATAATGGTAAACTCCAGCACTTTAAACAATAATTCCCGGCTTTCCGGGAATTATTGTTATTTTAATTCTAGAGAACAATATTCAACAACATTCAACAAATTCTTCTCTTATTTATTTGTAGTATGTCAACGCTAACGCTTGGAACACAAAGCGAATATTTCAGAGCTCTCAAGTAAGTATCAAGTTAGGTTTAATTATACAAATAAATCTGATACCTCGTAATTTAAACCAAAACACGGCAACACCAACGTTGCAATAAAGCTGAAATATATTTGGCCCTAGTGCTGCCATAACGAAACGCGAAGTTTTAAAACAACTTTATAGGTGTTTCATTTAAAGCATGTTGTCGCTAACTAAATCTTCGCTATATAGATTATAACAAAGTAGCTTCTCGCTGTCTGTCCCTATGTATGCTTAGATATTTAAAACTATGCTACGGATGTTGATGAAGTTTTTAAGTAGATAGAGTGATTCAAAAGGAAAGTTTTTATGTATAACACTTGTGTGCTTGCCTGATTGAATTTATTGCCTTGAAAAAGACGACTCTTGCTTATATTTTCACTTAACGCATTTACCTAATCGCCAGTTGTTAAGTTAACCAACGCAAAATTGCTTTACTTTTGTATTACATGAGGTAGTATCATTTATTATTTTTGTTTGTTCATCCAACCGATGTTTTCGAGAGCAAATGCAAGGCGAGTTTGTAGATGAGCTGTGGTCAATTTAGAGTCAGAATGGCATCTTTTATCCGTCTTCTAACCGTCCATTAACCGACAGCGACTCTCTGAACCTCACTCAGCCGTTGCTGCACAGCAACACCGATGAAATGATGATTTCTGAGTCTTTTAGAGACGAAAAAATGGTCGTCTCTCTGCGAAGTACGCCGCAGACTGTTATCTGGCCTCCTAGAGTAACAATTTGTCTCTTAGAACCATTTATATGTCCCTGTAGCCTCGGGGTCAGAATAGGGCTACGGTATTCCCTGCTGTCGTAAGAGGCGACTAAAAGGGGCTTCCGGGGTTGCAGACGGCTAGAGCGGGAGCTTGAACCGTTCGGTCAGGCAATGCCGGGAAGGACGGCGGTATGTGTGGTCGCATACCGTCGTAAAGACTAGACGGAGCGGTGGGCCCAGCCGCCCATCTGGGAGGAGCCCGATGGGGCAGCGCGCTCGGAGGATTCCGGTTGAAGTCGTTTCGAGATCCCGGAGTCCTCCTTTTCAGCGCCGAGGACGGCCACCGGGGGGGTTTTAGTGCGGTAAAAATCCCACATAACCCTGCGTCGCTCCCACGGCGTCGGGTACCTTTTGAAGGTTTCCCCCTCCAAAACAAAAAAAAAGAACCATTTATATACCTTGGATACAGCAGATTGGCTCAGATTTAGTTCTCAGACTTCTCACTGGCTAAAGCCTTGTTGTACCAAAAGGACAACTTGGGCGACTTCTTTTGGTCTTGTATAGTGGTGGCGAATTGGTAATCGAATCTTGCGGAAATGTGTTCAAGTCAACTTCTGATAAAAAGTGTAAAATTAACGCTTTAAATTAACACATTAATCATTTTAATCCACTTTTTAAAATTTCGTGGAATGTAATCGTAATTATAATGATGCTATTCGTCAAATGTCTCTGGGTGCCTCTGTGCTTATTTGATTCTAAATGGGTTTGCTAATAATATTAAGTATTTCTTTTGTGACTATCAAGAATACAAAATAATATGTCATAACTATATCTAATCGTCGTGATGGTACATTGACAAAAATATGTTTTTCGTTATCTATCTCCTAAAAGCACTAATCCTACACGGATATATCAAAGCCATAGCGCTGATTATAACGAATATGCAAACATGAACTGTCATACTGTAATAAATGTGTGTGGTCGCTAATAAATCATTTGTATGCCGAAAAGGTTCCACTGCATTAAAATTCCGGAATGAGCTCAAGTCATTTCGTCCTTAGGTGCATATTTCACTGTACCTTGCAAATATCGTTTGCGTTGCGATCTAAAAGGCTTAGTTCTGTTTTATGATACAGTACTGCGCATTGTTTATTAATTGTCTGCATAATTAGGCGGCCGGAGTAAAGTCAAGCGAAGAACGAGTTACTGAGTGACGCAGGCGCAAGTGTTCCTTCTCTTTCGTTCATACGTACGTGGTAACCCTCCCGCTCCCTCATCTGTGATGAAACAGAGTGCATTCACTCGACAGTCACTACCAGTCACCAGTAAACAAGTAACGAATATACAGTCAAATTAAAACAAACGTGTTCGTATAAAACAATTACGTTTCATTAAAGTTGTGTGAGGTTTTACTTAAATGCTATATCCGTTTTGTTCGAGAGTAACGTCATCGATTTTGTGAAATATTAAGAAATCAGTTCGAAGGTTACATTTCAACACAATGGACGCTACAAGTAAGTTTTATTTAATTATATTTTTAATGAAAATACATCGATGTCAAATGATGGTTTTAATCATTCGCAAATAAATGCAAATAAATAAATTTGTATGATATGTTTGTGTATGTAAGCATGCTCTACTTAAGATATAGTGTCTATTCTCCTTATTTTATTTCATAAAATTCTTTTTATTAAAACTTAATTACAAAACAAATATATAATATTACAATTAGTACAAAATCTATAATAAACTACGACTAATATTGTCGATTCGCATAGAACTTGATGCCTATAGAACACAGGTAGGTATTGTAACTAGTAAGTGAAGATGCATATATTAAATATCATATATTAATCAGTTTTTAAGCACATGCCGCGAAATACCTACTTTAAGTCTACATAAAACGTATAACAGATTGCAGTAAAAAACCTTCACCTTTAAGAGTAACTTGATATTACAAAGAACTTTAATACATAAAGGAAAATAAATATTGGTAAGAGTGGCTATGTCTAGTCTCATCTACGTTTACAAATAAAAGGTTCCTTATTAAAAATATATTTGATAAATTAAAACATGACTTATGACCTGTTTTTCACCTATCTCATGCGAGTATTTAGGGTTTACCTAAATATACATTATATTAAAAGGTAACAAACTTATAAAATACTGGTTAACTTTCAATACATGTTATTTATATAAAAGACAAATTAAAACCGGTTATTGCGGAAGATAACAAAGAACTCGTTCTTAAATTGCCTATGTACCTTTATTTAAAAGACAAAATTTAAGGAAAAAGTGTAGAGTTGGACATAATGACATTAAACTACAAATGAATAGCTAATGCCGACTTACATGCCTTTGTATCTCAGTGATTATGTCATAGTTTAGTATACACTTACAGCAATGAACACTCTCTCAGTCTTTGAAATAAAACCATATTGATGAGACTGTTTAATATTGTCATAAGGTGCTGTCAATCAAAATGTTCTAATAACGAACATTCGCATTTGCAAAAATGTGCGAATATAGAATTGCAGCGTTTTGCGAAAAAGGTCGCAAATTTATCCTACGTGAAATCGAACTGGAATTAGTCAACCAACAATAAGTCGCAGAAAAAAAAAAGATCCTAGCCCTCTTCACCAAAGAGAGAAAAAAAGCGCGAATCTCGATAATGGACTTTATTTTTTATAGGCCTATGGGGGCACTCACAAACTATCAGTCTCACATTTTTTACACTACCAGCGGATCGGAACACGACCTCAACTAGCAACATTGCACATGCAATAGGAACATTCGGTACATCACTACTATGTTCTGTTTGAAAACAGCGTAAATGTCGATTAATCTGCTCTGATTGAGACGTCACTCACCTCATCTTCATCAACATGTCTCTACTTTTGTAGGACAATATGTGGTCCTACAGAGTTAACAAATCATAATACATACATATAAGCTGTTATTATTCCCTGTGAGACTCTACCCGGGCTTGCGTTCCTCATTATCCATAAGTGATATAGCTGGATTTACAGATTTTTGATTTTTTCTTATGTCCCGTGATATGTCTTGTGCGATGTTACATATCACGGATATGTAACATCGCACGAGGGTCTTCTTTGTTAGCCAATTACAAATCGGTATCCTTAATTCATCTTTGAGACTTTTTGGGACTGTTTTCGTTTTAAACTTAGACCATGGGTTGAGACGGACCTAACTATTAGCCACCACCTCTTACGAGAAATGCTCAAACTTTTCTCACATTTTATATCAAAATATTAGGTTGGAGTCACTACACTTTTCTCGTTGCGCGAAAGTCTGCGGGGCCGTTTTACACTTTCTTTACATTCCAAAAGGGCCTCGAATTCTTGTGTGCCCAAGGGCCCCAGCATAGACTAAGACAACCTTGACCATGACACTCATTTCTGACAATTATCAGCAGCGTGAAGCGCAGCAAGGTTTGTGAAGTGGGTGTGCTATGGTAAAAGAGACATCCGAGAAGAGGCGAGCATTACCCGAGACGTTCAAAATTAGTCCTCAATAGTAGCACCGCACCTGTGGCTGATCTAGGTCGTCTGGGGTTATTCCGGTTGCGGTCGGTCCGAGTTCCCAGAGTCCTCTTTATAGCGCCGAGGACGGCCACCGTGGGGGTTTTAGTGCGGTAAAAATCCCACATAACCCTGTGTCGCTCCCACGGCGTCGGGTAGGTACCTTTCGAAGGTTTCCCCCTCGTGAACAAAAAAAAGGTCGTCTGGGGTTGAATGTAAATGCCCATATGCAGCAGTGGCCTGTTATTATTGAGTGAACTAAATGCTCGATTGCTATTTCAGTCTATACTAATATTACAAAGAGGTAAAGCTTGTAACTTTATTTATAAGGGGTAATCTTCGGAAATACTGAACCGATCATGAAAATACTTTCAGACCAGAAAGCTACACTACTTAGGAGTGCTATAGGCTATATTTTATTACGATTGAACATTATTTAATTAACGCTCAACGAAGTGAGCACGGTACGGCTAGTTGTATATAAAAATAATACACAGAAATTATTGAATTGCATATTATAGACAATTTTAATTATCTTCATACTTCACGTGTACACATCAAAATATACATACCTATATGTATCTAATATTTAACGTATTACAATCGGTATGAAATACAAATACTGGAGAACAATCTACAGCAATATGCCGACAATACTGAAACGGTAGGCAGTAATCGTTGCCTGTTCTTACGCTTTCCGTTTTCGTAAAGCCTTGCAGTTGAGTTTAGTCACGCCCTAAATAACGCACGGACAGAGATATTGCATGATTACCTGCTGCCATACTGGGCTAATGTACCGACACAATCTTAACAAGTTATCGAAATAATAAAAATATCTGTAACTTACGTTTAACGAGTTTTGTTCTATTATTTATAACCATAACGATACAATTAGATATTGTAATGGCCTGTCGAAAACTTTTCATTTTTTTAATTTTTACTTTTTGTGGTTCAAATCAAGAAGCATTCCTACAACACATATTTTTACGATAAAACGGAGCTGTTGTACTTTAATTTGAAGGAAAAATACTTAAACGAGATGTTCCAACTTACTATAGGCCGAGGAATGTTTCCGTGAACTTCTTAAACAATCAAATCCTATATGGTTTCTATGATACATGCATATGTGCAGCAGTGGCCTCGTTCTTCAGGCTCTTTATCTACTAGACAATATAAGTAAGTTCATCAGTAGAAGAACTTCATACTGCCAGTTTACTTGCAGCGTGATCGCTATTATGGCTTTTTGTATAATGAATTGATTCACAAGTAATTTTATGTACACTTTGCTTCCATGTGTGGATGGATCTACTTCATATTGGTGTTGCATTATTACCGCGATTAGATTCGGTACTATGACTCAAATCTTCTCGACCATAGTTATGTCATTGTTGATATAGATAAAGTCATATGTCGACTATAGTTATGTCATTTCGGTTGCAATCTTGTATATCCCGTGACATATAAGTCTAAGAGCAAAACTCTATTCCCTCTAAACTACTTGCGAGTAGTGAATATCACAAGCCCATGTAACGTATAATAAGGACCAAATACACCTATTCCTTCCATATATCGTATATTCAAAAACGTTTTTGCAACTTAGTCATCTTGAGTAACGCGAGAGTGTGACTTCTGATTTGGAATTAATTAATAATCTTTGATATATGTATTTTCCATGTAATTTCTTTTTGTGAATTTAAATCGTAATTATCGATCTTTTTCTATGTATTTCTTTTCTTTGTAGAACGCATAGTACCACGGGTCTGATAAACGTTTCTTTATTTTTTATTTATTATGCCTTGAGCTTATATGTGGGTTACAATGATATAATAACGTCACCTGAATTAATTTCTGCAAGTTCTATGACCAAAAACTATCTCTGAACTAAAAATATGTCATGTATTTTTCCATGTTCCGCACTTATAATACGTACTTGTAGGAAAATACTGTTTATACGACCATTTGCTTTATTTGTTCTAATATTTAGTTAGAAACTCAGAATTTCTATCAATTAAAGATGTTCATTGACCTTAATAAATCCGGTTATAACAAATTGTTTTCAACTTGTCGCCACTATTTTAACTGATATTTCACATGTAAAAAATGTCAATAAGTTTCTTTTAAAACCTGAATAAACTAATACACAATAACAATATGTATTCACCGTAACTTTTTTAAATCAAATCTTAAATAACTGAACCGATTTCTACGAGACTTTCACGATTATAAATACAAATTGGAAATTAAAGCGAAATTAATTAACACAGATAATTTTGCAAACTGATAATATTGTTACTATGAAGGATGAAAAAACGAAATATATTGATATTAAAGAAAACTAAAAATATTTTATACATTACGATATATATTTATCAAATCAGAGAACAAATATTTAAGCCGATTGTTACACTATGGAAGTACACATCGATTATATTTTTACTTCACTTTCAATTCTTGATGTTTGGTAAAATAATGATTGCAGTAATTAATCTTTAACCGGCCTCATAATCACGGAAACTACGCAATTGTCCAAACATCACGTGCTTCCTGCTATTTAACAAGCAAACAAATTGAATTTATTTTATCTCCGACGCCTCGGTTGACATAACTGATTGCAAGATCACCGTTTTTATTACGCTGTACCTGAATACAAAATATAAAAAGTCACGTTGAGAAATTAAAAAGTAGTTTAGCTTTAGAATACTATTATCTTCGCCGTAAGATAAATGTACTTTATACATCTAACCTTGTCCATTAGTACATAGTATAAAACAAAGTCGCTTCTCGCTGTCTGTCCCTACTTATGTATGCTTAGATCTTTAGAACTACGCTACGGATTTTAATGCAGTTTTTTAACAGATAGAGTGATTGTAGAGAAAAGTTTTTATGTTTTTACATGTACAATGTAGTAGAGAAACACAGATAATTTTAGATTTTTGACTTTTAGGCGGAACGAAGTTCGCCGGGTACACTATACACGTCCATGTATAAATACGAAAGTTTCTGAGTGATATATGTGTATTTGTTCGTTTTAAGCGTAAAAAGCACTTATTGATATCACTGAAAATTGACACACACATAGTTCATAACCTGGATTAACGCATAGGATTGTTACTAACTTATCAAAGCGAGTAGGTAAACGTTATCAAAGCGCGCAGAGCCGAGGGAATGAGGTAATGCTGGTAATAATAAAAGAAATAAATTATGACTTATTTTCCAATTCTTAGATATGTCTCATAACAAAAATAGAAACCGTTTTATAAATTGTAGCTTATTGGTTATTTAAACGTAACTAAACTTAGATCTGAAGAATTTAGATACAATTTATATAATTACTTAAGTATTTACTGACATAAAAAAAACGTAACGATCATCACAAATCTGTGTAGAAAAATCGTTACGTATATATTTAGATACATATAATATATTTATTTAGGTCAAACATGTATTAACTACGAAAAAACTGTTTGCTCAAGTATTTATTAACATGTATTGAGATTGATAATATTTAATAGAAAGACCATTTATCAGTAATGACTTTTTAAAAATAGAAATGATCAGTTCTTTGAGAAAGAGTAAATAAGAACGAATTCCCTTAACGATAACGTTATCATTACTATTATAATGTCTGTTGTAATACTTAAAAATGTTCTCTTATCTTGTGTTGACCAAAAACACGAGATAAAAGACATTGGTTTAGGTCATAACGTGTTTACGTACAAGTTTCCTCTTAATTTCCTACTATTAAAACAAAATATTTTAATTATTTGACAACAGTATCAAACGCTGTTAAGTTCTGATTTTAAATGGTTTTGTAAGATTGACGTATTCTGAGGTGTACCAAATTAGTCCGCAATGGAAGCGTCGCATTTGTGGCCAACCGCAACTATTAGATCTTATTATGTTTAAAATAAGCATATGTAAGCATATATAAAAACATATGTATGATCATTGATCACCAATCATGTAAGTATACCTACCTAATCATGCGGCATCTGTGACCAAGCCTAAAAAATATCAAATATCCGTCCAGAACACGCTACAGTTCTTATATTTCAATAAGAAAAAAAAACACTAGTTTTAGAAAATAGAAAAATCAGTATTGTCCAACACAAAAATAGGAAATGAACAGAACTTCTTACATAGGGATTTTATCGGTTGTAATTAAGGAGATACTTTTAATTTCCAAATAAAAAAATATGTCTAAACCACTTTGGTTACAACCCACTGCTGGGCACGGGTCTTCTGCCAGAATGAGAGAGTTTTAGGCCATAGTCTACCGCGCTGGCCCAGTGCGGATTGGTGTGTGAAGTACACACCTCCGAGAACTTTTATTTTTAAAGAACTCTCGGATGTGTAGGTTTCCTCACGATGTTTTCCTTCACCAAAAAGCAGTGATAATTATTTTCTAATACGCACTTAAATCAGTGGTGCGTGCCTGGGTTTGAACCTCAGACATCCCGATTGAAAGGGCAAGTTTCAAACTTCAGGCTATCACTGCTCTGCTCACTGCTCTACTCTAAACCACTTATATGTTTCTTATTTCAGTGGAAAACAAAATGGGACTGCCTCCGCCTTACGAGCCAACAGCGCCGAATCCTGCGCCGCCGCCGTCGTATTTCGGCAACGATCCTCCTCCGCCGATCTCCACAACACACCCGCGGACTGTTGTCGTTGCATCCACAAACATGTCAGGATCGACAGTTCCCTCGAAACTGGGCCCCGGTCCAACAGGAACAGTGTGTCCAACTTGCAACAAGTCTATCGTAACCAGAGTCGATTACGTGCCCAACAATCGCACGCATATAGTATCTGCAGCTCTGTGCATTATTGCTGGGTGAGTAATTAATATGTGTAATTAGAAACCGCTTCCATTCAATCTAAGTATAGCCGCTTTGGGGTCGCATGCGTCACAATGAGTAACAGGAATAAATGAATAAAGGAAACATTATACAAACCGTCATTTAAAAAACTAAACCATTTTATTAGCATCTCATGTACCCACTGAGTAAAATTAAAATTGCATGTCTTTTACCACCTTTAACTTTGAATAACACTCCTACACGGTCCACCTGGTGGAAAATAGTCACTGCCATCCATAGACATATGTAAACAACTCCACTATAAAACAAAGGTTCTACCGGAATAGTTATAAGAGCATTGCCACATCGATGATATTTAGGTAATTTCGATAATATGTATGTTGGTTAAACAACATTTTACACTATTCAAAAGCAACGCAATAAGGATGTTATCAGGGTCGGCAACGAGATGATAATCTGAGATTCATTACAGGAACCCTTGTTTTACCTGGAGGTGCAAGAAAGATGGGGTTGGTTGAACTTGTCTAAAGACAGTAATGACCACTTATTATCAAATAGACTATATGCTCGTTTCGTACTTCAATCTTATAAAAAAGCATTCAGAATGAGTTTACATTCAAAAACTTTAGTGTTCTTTACATGTTAATTTATAACGGGTTCTCACGTTACGCGGTTTCGAATTCTTTTTGCCGATAATTCGACCTAGTTACATAGTGTTTGCATTTTTCTCCGTGACCACAATCCATGCAAATGGGTCAGAATATCGGCAAAAAATCTAAATGATTTCAAAAACTGCATATCGTGAGTATCCGATGCCTATTAAAATGTATCAATTCGCGATAATATCACCATAAAATAATTTACTGTTCTTTACTTCAGATGCTGCTGCGGCTGCTTCGTCCCTTACTGCATGCGGTCGTGCAAAACTGCCAATCATTATTGTCCCCAATGCAAGGCGTTTATTGGATCTCATCTGCCATCTTGAGTAGGTATTTTGTTTTTATTCTGTATGCGTACATCGTAAGTAATAAAATAAATTATGACTTGAAAATTGCTTTACCAGAAACCTGATAATTTGATTTTGTTACAATCTGGTATTTATGATTTTTTTACACTGTGTGATGATATTTAAAGATTCGATTATGTTTGAATATCTATGCTGTTTTGTATTAAGTTTTATAAAAAAATAATAATAATCTTGAATAAATTTAATATTTACATATAGACAATATTTATAAGGTGGTATGTAATACATGTACCTAATAGGTACATGGCGTAAGCGTTTACAAAAAGTTACTTTTCTTAATTTCTCTGTAAATAGTCTATAAAGTATATATTATGTCTCTGTGATATTTTATTTGTAATATACATTATTATGGTAGAAAGTGATATACATATTATATCGATAACTCCTTGGTGGTTGCGTAAACTAGATTTACGAGTAATTAAGGTACCTACTTAGATAGATGTTTTATGTAAACAAAATACTTTATTTTTTATACATTTTATCACTTATGGTCTTATTATTTTTTAAATAAAATATACGACTTTTAATATTTGTTTATTTTTTATTTATTTTTTTTCCAACTCTTGGACACAATAGTTACAAAACGTGTATTTTAAATAAGAGTTATATGCATTCATAGAATAAAATAAAATAATTAAAATTTTAAATACCAATATTAGATATATAACACTGTAACTAATCTGTAATACATACAGTTTAAAGAAAATACACTAAAAATCTATTTAGTTATAATATCCTACTCTATGAAGATAGTCTGATGTTTTTAGATATTCGCATTCGCATTCGCAAGAATTGGAGTGAATGTTTTTCAAAATATTGAATTGCATTGCTTCGCAAAAAAAGGTCGCCAAATCAATTTGACATTTTTTTTTATACTTTAACCTAACGATAAGGCAAACGGGCTACCTGATGGAAAGTAGTCACCGTCGCTATGGACATTCGCAACACCAGAGGAGTCGCCAATGCATCGCCGGCTTTGAAGGAGAGCTCTTTTTGCACCTTTCTTGAAGAACCCCATGTCATAGCGCTCCGGGAATACCTCAGGAGGAAGCTCATTCCACAACTTGCACGTCCGTGGCAAAAACGAGCGTGCAATTTGTCGAAAAACAAAAAAAAACTCGCCTATAAAATTATAAATTTATACCCTCCGACACCCTATACCAAGAACTGAATAAAACCAACATTCGCATTCGTAATTGCGAATTTTGATATGGAATATTCGCATCCGCGTTCGCGAATGTCAAATAATGACATTCCGTACGTCACTAGTGTTATGTAACAAATTAACCCGGACGCTTGCAACACAAAGCGATTGAAGCTGTAAGCTAATGTTTAATGGGTAAGAGTCGAATATATTGAATACTTCACATCGACTGTAATTACATTTTACAAGAATAGCCTAGAGCGCATATTATGCATCGATCGAACGGGTCAAAGAAAAAGAGCTCTAGGAACTTTACTTGTGATTTAAATATAAATTTGTCCTCAATCCATTATTGTCCCACTGCTGGGCAGGGTCTTCTCTCAGAATAAGACAGTTTTAGGCCACAGTCCACCGCCCTAGTCAAGTGCAAATTGGTGGACAATATATATTTACTTATAACCTATGTTTAAATGTTACATATTTTAAGTACCTTACTTTTTGTATTTTTATAAAATAAAAGCATGCAATCCAACTGACATTAATGTCTTGACATTTGTGAACTACTTCATATAGGAAGAAGTACTTCCTGAAGTAAATCAGAGATGTGTTGCTGCATACGGGGAAGTTTGCCGGCAACCACACTCTATCAATCGAAATGCAAGAACTGTTTCAGATAGCTATGGCGGCGGTACTCAGTGGCGGCGTAAAGTGTGGGCGGTGTGGTCCTACGGCCTCGCGATGCAAAGGGCCACGGGCCTCACAGATACAGGGCCTCCCGAGACTTAGTGTTGGGCGTCAGAGGATCTTGAGTTGATAACCTTTTTATCTGGTCGTCAAAACGCTTTTATCTATATACATTTGGCTACTTTTTCTTTTTTTGTCATCAAATTGCAGGTCGACTTTAATTTGTTTACATTTAGTGACCTTTTTTGGTCAACATTTTTTTTTTCCAATTCGTGAATTGAACCTTGCCCATATTAAGTTTAGGTCTTGCGACGCCACTGACGGTACTTCTCTAGTTAATACAGCTGTTGCAGAGCTAGTTTGTCCATACTAGCTCTGCAACCCAATAAGCATTTCTATAATATTTTTGTTCTTGCATAAACACCCAAATATCTTCGGCAGTTTGGACAAAAATGTTCAACATTCTTCCATCTCTTCGTTACGTACGGTATAATACAGCAACAAAGCCACCTGAAATAAATAAAATAAAAATAAATAACTTTACTAATAATGCCATACTAGAAAAATCGGCGTTCATAAAGTGGACGTTCGAGATTACAAAAATTAGGGCAAAGCTGAAAATTTGCGAAAGCTTATTTAAAATAGTTACATAAGGTCAAAATGGTTTTTTTGCATTTTCAGCTAAACAGTAAAGTTTCTCACAAAAATAGTTAAGATCACAATTGTAGTTCGTGCGATCGTGAATTGTCTATAAAAGTTGTTTTAATATTTTTTCCGAAAAACTTACTGTTTCCGAGATACGATCATTTGAAAGTTGGGAAAGCTGTATAATGTATATAAGCTGTACTTATGTATTATATCTTAATAATTATATGATAACTACGAAAATTTGTGTACTTCTACTGATTTTGCTGAAAATTGGCACACGCATAATTTACAGGCTACAGCACCACATTTGAACCTCATTGCCATGGTAAAGGGCAAAGCCGACGGGATATACTAGTACTCAATAATATGCACACATTCCCACGTTTCCTTTAAGGTAGTGTAGGTACGTGACGTGTTTTTCACGTACTTTTTCCGGTAGGCTATTCCACTAATCTTACTCTGCTGTTTAATGATAAAGAGTGGTAACTAATAAGTTTCTTTTTTTAAAAGTTCAATATTTATTAATTTTATACTCTAATAAACAATACAACTCTACTCTTACAAGGTTACACACATTAGTAAGCAGTACCTAACTAGAACTGTTAGCTTCACTATGACACATTTCAATGTGTTAATTGTTTATATTTATTCTTAATTAGATCATCAAGAAATGTGAATTCTATATATATTATACAAAAACATTTTACAGTGCAAGTTACTGAAATTAAATTCACTCTTTTATTTTATAATTAGCTGTAACCTGCGCGCGTTGCTACGCCATCACAAAAAAAAAATACACCAGAAACCTCCGCGAGCTCATGATTGATCAAATGAATAGTTTACGATTTTATAGAGGACATACAGACAAACATACATTTTTATAAAGAAGAGAAGAGATACGAAAGTAACAAACGAGCATGTAGTTCGCCTGATGGTAAGAAGCCTACTGCCGCCCAAGGACATCTGCTCAACCCCAGCTATCAGTCATATTCTCAGTTCGTTACAGATGAGTTGCTACTCCTGATGACTTATTTGGAACGCTATGGATAAGTATCTATTTCTTATCACACAAATATTTTATCAATACATATGAAAATATTACATATCCTGTATACAGTCTATTGGACTTTAATAATGTAAATAACTGATTTTCCTTTATTGAGTTCCTGATTCTAAGTAGGCACAAGATTGTTGATTATAAGAAAATTCGAATTTGAAGTATATAGGTATGCTCGAATGAAATAACTATAATTTTGGGATGAAAGTTAAAATTTGAGACTTGCCCTCTCAATAGGGAAGTCCGAGGTTCAAAGGCACGCACCACTGATTTATGTGCGTATTAGAAATTAATTATCATTGCTTTTCTATGAAGGAAAACATCGTGAGGAAACCTACACACCCGAGAATTCTTTAAAGAAAAAAGTTCTCGGAGGTGTGTGAAGTCCACCAATTCTATGGTGGACTATAGCCTAAAATTTAAAATTCATTTTGAGAGAAGACCCGTGCCCAGCAGTGGGATAATAATGGGTTGAACCCAAATAAAAATTTACGTATGCATATAAATACAATCGCTGTGTTGTGTTAACCCACATCAACCTTTTTCAGTAAAAGTTCTGAAAATTTTTCACGAATTTTAGTCAGTACTCCTTACCGATTGGTGACGAATTATATAATTGGCTTCGTCAGATTTGAGCGAATTTTAGCAAATTTCACTAATATATTGCAACACTGTCTTATGAAAGGAAACATGCATATTGTTTCAACGGCCAACGCTAACGAATGCAGCACTAAATGAAAAACGCATGAAAGGCACGTTTTATGATTCTTAGGTTAAAGCTGCTTACACTTATCTTACTGTTTCAAATCCTCGAATCGAAACAGCATTGTCTACATATATTCGACAATCATCTAGCACGAGCAGACCAGCTTAAATGAAATCAATAATAATATTTTTAAATGAAACATACCAGAATAGCACTCCAAGAATGACTGCAACAATATGGGTAATAGTGGAGTTTCTATAAGAGGCTCTGGTCATCACGTCTTCCTGGCAATACGGACAGCGCATCCCCACTGGCTCAGAGCCGACGCGCAGCAGATCCATCTCAATGCACACATCGTTCGAACTTTGCCCTATTTGCTGGTAATCATTCGACTCCACTGAAAAGAATATGAAATAGCGATGTAAGGACCAGTTAAGATTGGCGAAATGAAAATTGATTTCCCTCGAAGAAGGTCCAATTTGAAAGTCTGAGAAAGATTTATCTGTTAAATCGCGTATGTCTGTAAAATTCTCTAGTGTATTTGAAGATGTATTCTATCAACACGCAGAGAATATCTGTAGATACTCTAGTTGTAAAAGAATCCAAGTCATCCATCCATCCATCAGCCTTTTGATGTCCACCGCTAAACATAGGCCTCCCCTAAATGGCGCCGCTCCAACCGATCCTCTGCCCTTTGAATCCAACGGTTTCCCGCTGTCTTCTTCAGGTCATCGGTCCACCTGGTGGGGGGCGACCTATACTCCTTTTGCCTAATCCAAGCCATTATCTTAAAAATTATACTTATTTTCACCATTATGTCTGTATTTGTCCAGGTGAAAATCCAACATAAAATTCCTGGACTCAGCAAAGATGATAATAACATAGATCTAAATATAAAATGTCGAGTCGTACATAAAATGTAGTGATGCACACAAAATTATACATTTATATTTATACGGAAAGTAAAGATGAAGTACAAAGGATGATCTTATCACTAAGGTGCAATTATATCCAGACAAACTTTGGTAAAATAAATAAATAATGGAATGATGTACGTAACATAAGGTAGAGCAGTAGGTAGAGCATACCTACAGTCCGCTTGATAGTTAGGAGCTACTGTCAATAGACATCTGTAATCAACTCCAGTTCGGATTAGAAAATAATTAAAGATGTAACAAAATTGTTGGACCGTAAAGACCATGTCATGAAAGTTTAACTGTTAGAAGAAGTAAGCTAGGCACTAATAAATAAAAAAATATCCTTACTTGTTAAAATACGCTACCAAAACCATAGAACAATTTCTAATCTCACTGACACAAAACACGAGCTTCATAAATAGTTAGATAAAGTAACAAAACATATTATTTCGGCCTCAGCTCTTGCACAAAATCATCAATACATCACAGCACTATCATTATGAAAGAATGGCCTACAGATGGTATAATTTGTGTAATTTTGCAGAGCTATTTCCGCAATTTTCTATTTTATTTACTGGATTCTATTCAACGATACGATAACAACAAAATATCGATAGCTACCCATTGGTTATCAAATTGGTATGTACTTAGATAGATAAGAGTATAGGATATGCGGATAAAGTAGAGTGCCATCCAACTTATGCTCGACTCGTCGATAAACATAGTCGCTATGTAGATATTAGGTAATGTATATGAAGGCGATTATATTAAGTAGTCTAATACCCGCAGAGTTACACAGCGTCAATACACTATGATATGGCATTTTATACACATTTGCAAAGGTTTCTTTTTTTTTAAATAACACAATTTTACAAAGATAAATAATGATAATAAAAAATTCCTCTCCACTTTATCCCGTGATCTCAGCGCAAGCTAAAAAAAAGAAAATACATACCAACTTACATAGATACATACATACACATGCTCGAAAAAATACCATCTTTCTGAAGCAGTTTAGTAAAAACTTTTCTTATAGTGACATATTCTAAATCCTCTAGAACGCCTAATTGCCTACGATTTTTCGATGTTTCATTAACGAGCACGACTCTCACGGTCTCTACGATATATAATGTTAGTAAACACTAGTTGTTTTTTGATTAAGACGTGTATACTAAACACGAGGTAAGATACTAAGATACCGTTTAATGCTTTGACGTTAAAGAATTATCTTAATTATAACGTTTTCTTAATCTTTCGCACTTTAGTAGTCATGAACTCAGTGGCGCGGCGCGGACCAATGTAGACGTGAGCGAACTCCTATCAACGAAGCCCCTTTTCTATAGTTCTCAAGATCTATCCTGTAAATCTATTTTAACAAACGTCCTTTGACCTCCTCCAAATAGGCCTCGCGAGGCCTTTTTAAGTGCGCGGCCGTGGGCGATGGCCCACTGCGCCCACGCCGCCAAGCTATGCCAGTGCATAAACTTTTTGGTAACTGCTAAACCTAGGGTCAGTTGCGACTCGGTGTTGCTTATGTTTGCCAAGTGGTAGAACTAGTGAAGTTCAACCGGGAAGGTACACCCGCCACACCTATTTCTAGCGTGAAACATTTAATCCGACATTTTAGTTTTCACGCCGCCAAGTCAGCTGCTAAGTGAGAGGTTTTCCATATATTTATGGTAGGAATTTTATTTTTATGTGTAAAACCTAAGGATGTGTACAAATAGTGGGCAACAAAAACACCCAAAGGCCTGAGGCACTTTTTTACATCCGCATACATAATAATTTTTATGTAATGCGGAGAAACCTTTTTTCATTTCATAAATTCTCTAGACGATATAAGTATAATTTAACGGAGCGGCACGTAAAGCTCATATGACTATGGTATGAGCGACGTAGAATCCGGGAAAGACCCTTATTTTTTACATTATTTACACTATGCTTACTGTTATCTTAGCTCTTAGCTCTTAGGCTATGAAGGCGACAGCTAATGCGAAGATGTATACATAGTTGTATATTTTTTTACACAATTATGAAAGTCGATATTCATATTTCTGAAATATTTAACTAACAGTTTTCACTTGAAACGTTAAAAAGATCTCCAAAAATTTGAGAGCAATTCAAATATATTAAAATGTTACATTTTACACATTAGTTACTAACGAATGCCAATAAGGTTGGGCTGAAAAGCCAGAAGCCAATGTAAAAACAATATTAATTTGACATATTTCAATATGAACTGACACTGACAATACTGACATTTGTAATGGAATGTGGCCGTGGTACACGGCATACATACTGTTTTTAAACAAAATAATGAAGATAAGTATATAAATAAACCAGTAACGAATTCTTTAACCACTACTACGTTAAACCTACATTTAACAAAGTTATTTAAACTGATAACATCTTTAATCCTGGCAGTGTGTAAATATAATAAATAAAAAATTGTATACCGCTCCGTTTTATAGATATAGAAAGTATTTAGAAATTATATGTTAAAATGGATGTAGATCTGTTACGACCAGGCACAGTGCCTATTTCGCCAGATACAGTCCTGTGGTTCGAGTTTCTATTGGACCCAAATCTTTTGAAAAGACATCTAAGCAAACCCAGTCCAGGTAAGTAATAAATATTTTTTTTTTATCTGACTGAAGTAGCAAACGAGCATGCGGTCCACCTGATGGTAAGTAGTCACTGCCGCCCATGGACATTTGTGATCAACTTCATACAGAACAGAACATGGGTTCTATCTGAAGTCAATCATAGATGCGTTGCTATTCCCGAGCAGTATGATGGTCGCCTCATGTGAAAGTGTGACAGCAACTACACTCGTCTATCGAAACACAAGAAATGCTTCATGCTAGAAATAGGTGTGGCGGTGGTATTTCCCTGGTCGAACAACACTGGATCTACCACCTTAACTCCTTTATTACACAACATTGAACATGGTGTATTACAAAGATCCAATTTTATGACCAAAAATAAAAGTGAGCAACCACTCATACTCAAACAAAAAACAACTTTTAAAATAGGTGTGATGTTTGTACCATGCCAGAACCATACATATTCCATGATCTCGCAAACCTTGTTCAATAAAACATTTTTGGAAGTTCAATATTTTATATTACTAAAATAAAATACAAATATTATTAAACTCTTGTGTATATAACATCATTTTTTTGATACATTATAACTTAAATATTGCAAAATTATCTTTATTCAGTCAATTTTATTTAGTAAACTATGTACAATTGTCTAAATAAATTTCTACCTATTTTATTTGTAATCCTTAATATTGGTCTCTGAACTTAGTAAAGAACTATATTTTCAAAATACAGATTATATCTGACCAACTAACTAGAACTCTACGATATTTTGGGAGTGGCTCCACCCTAGTTGTTTTTTGCATTACTTCTTCATTTTAATACATAATACATACATTCAGAGTTACAGACATGTAAACTCCAGCAGGCATAGAAAATAATTGTTTGAATAGACCTTACATGATTTATTTTGCATAGGCATATGCAGGCACTTACAAATTGTCAGTTACATTTTTTTTCTTACACTAACACTGGATTGAAAAACAACCTCAACTGAGAAAATCCGGCAAGAAACTCAGTTGGTTTTTACATGGGTAATAAAAATTAGCTCCAATATCTTGCGTTCCATTTGGCTAAACAAGAAGCATACTTGCCAGAATAAAATTTGATTTTATTGTTATTGTAATAAAATCAAATTTTATTCTGGCAAGTATGCTTCTTGTTTAGCCAAATGATAACATATTGTTCAGTCACAATCTGTTTTATCTTCTTTAGAATCAGAAATTGTGTAATATACTTTATGACTCAGCTTGATCTTAATAAATGCTTTAAACCAGCTATACTCAAACTGCAACCCGCGGGCCACATGTGGCTCGACTGGCCCTTTTGATTGGCCCAGGCTTTTTTTTTTTGGTTGACAATTTGGAGTAGGGTTCACTACCCTTTTTTTATTTTCTTTGTTTTGCCCTGGGCAACTTAACCCCACATAATGATACTGCTTGCGACCTGGCACACTCTGCTATAACATGCTTGTGGCCCGACAATAAAAAGGTTGAGTACTGCTGCTCGAAACATATTAATTGACGAATTTTTGATTTGAACCCTTCAATCAGATTCTGATCTGGCTTGGGTCTATATACAGAACCCATTGCATGCCAAACTGGGATGCTAATCACTTCACTATGTGAGTCGTCAATATTTACGACAGATATCATAAAATATGTATATACAACAACATATACTTACATGTATAATAACATATACTTACATATTGGTTTGTACTTAAACAACATAGCATCTGAATATCTTTCCATTGCACATTAAACAAGTATAGTGTTGTTTACAACTGGACATAGATTTGCAAACTATATGTCATTAATTTCCAATCTTAAAACCTTTATTTTCAGAACCAACTGCATGTGAACTTATAGAGGAATTTGTGTCTGTTGACTCAAAGAACTCAAGTTCAAAACCAGCCAGTGAACGAGTTGTAGACGTGGATGGGCCACCCAGCCCACCATCAATCACCCAGACTCCACTGCAATTTACTCGAAAACAACTTGCTTTAAAAATACTCGCACTAAAAGTAGCGGCTACACTACACTGGAGTTTAGGTAACTAAATGATCACAACTGCAAGAAAATAATCTTTAATAATGGTGTTAAATATATTGTATAGCCAGATGTATAATATATACAGTCAGCTTCATGCATACATAATGTTTTATGTGTATGTGTAATAAGTTACAGTTGCTAATTAGTTTAAAACAGTTTTTACTTTTTTCTGCTGTGTTATATTTATATTACGTATAATATATTTACACACGTGTTTGAGAATGTGTTTTCAAAGCATATATTTTATACTAGCTGTGCCCGCGACTTCGTCCGCGTGGAATAGTTATTTTGGGCATAATTTATTTTTGCAAACAACCTCCCCAGCTTTATAAATTTTAGCAGTTACCCACGACTTTGTCCGTTTCATTTTCTATTATTATTTTAGACAATTTAGTTTTGAAAAGAACATAGCTAACTCATATAGCTCATATATAAAAAAATAATTGTGAAATGATTAGAACCTAAAACAAAATATCCTTAAAACAAAATCAAATAGTATTTAAAAAGTATAATAACACGACGATAAAACGACGCAAGATCTCTAAGATATCAATATCTTCTAAGATGTTCATTGAAATTAAGTGATGTCAAAGACAATTTTGTTCACAATTAAATACTCTTAATCAACAACATATTTATTTGGACAAAGATTAATATTATTACGTTGATACAACTCTTAACTAATTTCGACCGAATTTGATTACCATGAAAACGGTTCTAGTGAGTCAATCTTAAAAGGTAGACATATACTGTCGCGGACATTTTTTTAGATCATTTCAAGAGAAATAATTCTTTCATACATATATTTTTGGTATCTTCTACCGTTTTCGCAGCGCACTTAACGGAAGCCCTCAATGATGAATAATTTGCCCCGTTTTTTTCACATTTTCCATTATTTTTTCGCTCCTAATAGTTGCAGCGTGATGTTATATAGCTTAAAGCCTTCCTCGATAAATGGTCTATTCAATACAAAAATAATTTTTAAATTCGAACCAGTAGTTCCTGAGATTAGCGCGTTCAAACAAACAAACAAACTCTTCAGCTTTATATATTAGTATAGATATAGATATCGGGATATACTTTTTCAACCAACTCCTCCACATTTAAACGAAGACGTATCGATATAAAGATTGATTTTGACTTTTCCGGGTAACAAAGCACTATTATCTACTTGAAGTAAATCATTAGAAAATTGGAATATCACTGAAAAGCGACATATATTCTAAGTTCATATTTTGTTTCATGTGGTCAAAGATAAGATCTTTTAAGAGGTGCATCGGGCTAATTGTGCGCGTAAATTGTTCTTTGTAAAGCAGAAGACAGAATCAAAACACTTTTACAATTCATACGAACAGGGCGCACCCGCTCGCAGGGCGCTACCGCACCCTGCTCGCTTATTTTTTATGTTTTCTTTTATGTTCCAACCTAACCTAACCCCTCCTGTTTAAAAAGCTACAGCTAAATCCAACTCTTAATAATAACATGACAATACTCCTGCATTTTCAGGATTTAGGTATTCAAAGTGATACTTTTCATCATAATGTTCTCTCAGGAACGGGTCGTAATGTATTGTAATCAATAAGTACCAAACTCATACGGCTTAAGTAGGTTGTGTACTTAGATTATCAGGGTTGATGAATTGAAGTTTAATTTATTAATCACATTTCAGTTTAATGACCTGTCATTGAACTCATAATATATACTAAAAACAACCGTAAGCATTATGTGACTACCTTTTATAATTTAGGCTTGCACTATCCCGCATCATCAGGGAGGAGTTGAAGGTAAAAAAATATCCCGCGTCTTTGCTTAGTATTCTTATTACTTATACGTAAGCACTTGCGAGCCAACTTCTATAGCTTGGGCTTGCAGTACCCTGCATCAACAGGCTTGAGGAGTTGAAGATCGAAATTTGCATCTCGTGTCTTTGCTTAGTAATTATATTACATACCCGAAAGCACTAAATAGCTAACATCTATGGCTTAGGCTTGAAGCACCCCTGTATCATCAGGGTTGAGGAGATGATGGTCAAAATTTTCATCTTGTGTCTTTGCTTAGTAATAATATTACATACCCGAAAGCACTAAATAGCTAACTTCTATGGCTTAGGCTTGAAGTACCCCTGCATCATCAGGGTTGAGGAGATGATGGTCAAAATTTTCATCTTGTGTCTTTGCTTAGTAATTATATTACTTACCCGAAAGCACTAAATAGCTAACTTCTATGGCTTAGGCTTGAAGTACCCCTGCATCATCAGGGTTGAGGAGATGATGGTCAAAATTTTCATCTTGTGTCTTTGCTTAGTAATTATATTACATACCTGAAAGCATTAAATGGTCAACTCCTATGGCTTAGGCTTGAAGCACCCCTGCATCATCAGGGTTGAGGAGTTAAACGTCAAAATTGTCATCATTTGTCTTTGCTTAGTAATTATATTAAATACCTGAAAGCACCAAATGCCCATCTCGTATAGTTTAGGCTAGCAGTATCCTGCATCATCAGGGGTGAGGAGACTTTCAGGTCGAAATTTTCATTTTGTGTCTTTGCTTGGTAATCATATTACATACCCGAAAGCATTAAATGGCCATCTCCTATGGCTTAGGCTTGAAATAACTCTTCATCATCAGGGTTGAGGAGTTGAAGGTCAAAATTTTTACCGTTCATCTTTGCTTGGTATTTTTATTACATAACCGTAAGTACCAAATAGCCAACTCTTACGGTTTAGTCTTGAAATACCCTTACATCATCAGGGTTGAGGAGTTGAAGATCAAATTTTTGTCCCACGAATTTGTTTAACAATCTTATTATATATCCATAAAAACAAATTGACTTACTTCTACGGTTCAGGCTAGCAGTACCCCTGCATCATCAGATTGAACTACATTCTTTCAAATAAAAGAAAAATCATCAAAATCGGTTGGCGGGAAATTGAGATATTTATCTATTTATCGCGCACATCGTTAATGCAAATATCAGACTTATGCGCTTTTCTTATAGATACCACTGTCAAAAGTGAACTAAAAATAAATGGGACCCCATGACACGCACTACCTTTCAAATGAAAAACAAATCATCCAAATCCGTTCACCCAGTGCGGAGAAATCGAGTAACAAATATAAAATAAAATAAGTAAATAAAAAAATACAGACGAATTGATAACCTCCTTCTTTTTGGAAGTCGGTTTAAAACTATGTTTTAACATAAAAATCAAAGCGAAATACTAAATTTTATTGAGGTGGCCTCAAAATTGACTGACAAACTTACATCTCCTATTTGGGTTAAATTAGGGGGGGGGGGGATTCAAAAAATTCATTCTTAACTGACGTCTACGTCATAAAAGGAACCCCTAGTAAAAATCATATTCGTATCTTTAGCAGTTTAGGCTCTACGATGTTTATTCAAAAGATGAGTGAGAGAGCATCCTTTCGTTTTTATATAAGTATATATAGATATAGAGATATAGATTTGTATAGTATCAAATAATATAGGTACACACATAACCAATAAAAAATACATAACAAAGGAATACATTTTACAGACCATAACATGTTTAGTTTCAACTAATTCAACTATGCAGTTACATATCTTGTTAACACTCATCGAACACAGAATAAATACTGCGTAGATTTAAATTGACATAACTTTTTTATTTATAAACCGATTTACATAAAATAAACACTAAATGTTAAGTGAAGTTTCCCACAACACATCGGTGAAAATTATATCCAAATTGGATAATCCGTTTCTGAGATTAGCGTTTTCAAACACACAGACAAACAGACAAACAGATAAACAGACAAACAGAAAAGATTTCTAAAAACCATTATTTTGGGTTCTATATCGTATTAAAGACCTCTAGAAATGGTTTTCACCTAAATTTATTCCATGTACAGACAGCGACCTCTTACAGATTTATTATAGTATAGATTAAAAGTTTGCACATGCTACAAAAAAGAGCCTTGATCGCACGATAGTATGTTAATTGCCATACCATTCAAAGTATCGCCATGAAAAATATTTAATACTAGCTCTTACCCGCGGCTTCGCCCTCACGGTCAAAGGGAATAAACATTAGCATTTGATAGCGTGATTCAGAACTTGCAAATGAATTTTACTAAAGCCATCTGTTAACGTCCGGAACTACTAAATATGTATCGACTAACAAAACATCGATATTCTCATGGGAATGAGAGAGTGCGGTAAAATTTAGCCAAAGTCACTCTCCGCGCTCCTAACTGTCTCCCAGCATCTAAACCATATCATATAATAGCTATGTGGCGACGTGAAGGAGGAACAAACAAACACACTTTCACATTAAACTCCCTCATTCAGAGAGAAGACCCATGCCTAGCAGTGGGACAATAATAGGTAGTACATACCCTATGGATAGTATTGAAGTATGGATGTGTGACCCTAGTCAAAATTGACTTTTTGTACCAATGTTGGCCAAAGATTCACATGTTAGAAAAGTGGAAATCTAACAGAATATAGGTATCTATTTATCTAACATTTTTTATTTTATTGAAGAAGCAAACAAATATACAAGCCATGTAGGATGGTAATCTCTAGCCGCCCATGCACATCTGTAAGTAAATTTATATAGAACAGGGATTCCATTTAAAGTCAATCACATACTGCAACTCCCGTAGACTAAGCTGGTCGCCTCATGTAAAAGTGAACCGGAAACCACACCCTTCCATCGAATCACAAGAACTGCTAGAAATAAGTGTAGGGGTTATACCTCACTGGTCGAAATATAGCATAAAATTTTGTATACAAAGTTAATTTATCAAAGATCATACTTATACCTGTTTTCACTAGGGGCACAGATTTTTGAAACTGGAGATTATTGTACAGTTAATTTAGATTTTTATTTTACTAACCCTACAATATACATATGTATATGGGAAGACAATGTGATACATGCCGGACAGCACATCTAGCATACACGGCATATCGACTATACACGCCACATAAAATAGTAGCAACTGCACACTGTGTACACTATTTAACCAACCTCATTACAGATGTATTTGAAACAAAACTGCCGCCGCAAACGCAACATCAATTGATGCAAGATCTAGTATACATGGCAACTGATGCTGCATTTGCTATACCACCACAAGTAAGTATTTTTTTTATATTGCTTCAAATTCATGATATTTTGAAACAGTCCATAATTATCATGACATGCGGACTGTATACTATCTATTGGCTTTGTACAATAAGATGAACAAATTATTATGAATTCATTTAAATAAAACTTGTCAAATCATAAATGTCATAATTTAAAGTGATTTAATTTCCTAATTTTATTAATTATGATTCTGAATACTTTCAGGAAATACCAGCTGAGCTGCTACAAAAACCTCAAGTACAGTTTGCATTGACTTTATATCACAGATGGGTGCTGAGATTCCCAGTCAAAGCAGCTCTATTTGCAAAATCGTCCAAAATGGCTTTCGGTCACATGTAAGTTGAATTTATTTCGTAATATTAAGCTAGTCAAAAATATCTTCATAAAGTGAATTCCCGATGCACATGCCTAGAAATAGATCGAAATTACTGTTAATATATGTATATACCGTAATACAACTCGCAAATCAGAAAGTTGCAATATTGTGTAATTTAAGATAGAAAATAGTAAAAGAACACAGTCCATTGTACCTATTGCATCGAATGAATAAAATATCCGATCATTTGTTTTTTTTTTTTTTTGTAGACCGGGAATGCAAATCGAGAGTGGATATAGTCCATTGAATCAAAACTTTGAAAAAATATTACGAATGTGTGAAGCAGCGCGTATGCAAAGCATACGATACTTGGAGACTGTAATTGCTTATTATGAACCCTTACCAAGTTTACACCAACAGGACTCTAAAAAGATAAAAGTGCCAGTTATGGAAGCATTTGTCCATCTCACTGAAGATTCAGATGATATCAACCACAATTGGAATGCAGGAGATGTTGTAATCAGTCAGTATGAATTGGCGATGCAAATTCACTTCGATCTTTGCTACAATTATTTCTTCTATGGACAGCATGATTTGGCTAAAAAGCACATTTTGGGATGTCGAGAAAATTCAAATATGCTCGAAAAGGAAATAGCTGCTTCTGGTTACGGTAAACATAAAGTGATGCCTTGGGGAGAATTCCATTACGCGAGCATGACTAAAGACGATATCTTAGGGTATATCCGATCTTTAAATCTAGGTTTTGAAGTCCTGAACGAGGAGCCATCATTATTACAGAAGCTCCAAGATTCAATAGCGAATCATTACACGGGAATTATCGCTATATTACAAGCTGATAATTTAGCCAGAGAAATACCGATGGTCCACAGGGAAGTTGCTGAACTAGACATCCAAGGCTCTGCGTCCAGTGGAGCCTTTACGGTAGCCCGCGATCTCCTCAATCGAGTATCGGCTCTAAACGCCGTCAGGTATGCTCTCGAAGGTGGCATACCATCAACTCACCCTGACTTTCTTAACAAGTTCAAAACTGTTGGTGTCAAGTTTATCGATTTACTGTTTTGGGCCATATCACCAGTATTAATGTCAAACTTAAGTGAAACTGATTGGGAACATCTTAGAATATTCTTTCTTCATCTAGCGACTTCCCAGTGCAGACTCCGTATTGACAAGATTGAAGACTACCTGAAGAAATATGTTGGAGACGCAGCAGAAAGTATACGACGCAAGCTAATCTCTGACGAGCACGTGAACGAGATTTTGAACGATCCTATTAACGGTGACGATGAAACTATGGACCTACCTAGCGAACTTTTAACTGACTATTGGGATACACCAGACTTTGAAGTAAAGACTGTCCCCGAACTAGATATAGGGAGGTTGAAGAAACGACTCGTCGACGCCTCAACGGCTGATGACGTACGAATGTGTCTGGTGAAGTTAGCTATGATGGCACCTTCATCTCCGTTGTGGAAGATGAGCCCGTCTTGGAAACCTGCGGGTGGATTGGCAAGCGCATTGACCTCTTTGCCACGGGGATTTCTGCAAGATTTTGGTTATGTAGTATCGGGAGCTGCAAGAGCACGTGCGGAAGCAGGATGTGCTAGAACAGCTTTATCTTTACTAACAGTACTAGAGAACGAAGGTCGAAATCAATTGGGCAGTGATCGTGATCCAAACCTCTATAGACTTTGCCGTCAAGTATCCTGGGAAGTGCTGTTGTTACAAATCAATGTGGTGCTGAGTGAATGGCCTCACCATCGCGTGAATTTAGCGTCACTGGCAACTAAATGTAAAGGTTGCATCGCCGCTGCAACTTCTGGAGACGGAATTGTACCACGACCACAAGTAAGTTATTAAAATGTTGTATACTAAAATACCGAATGATAAATTTCCAATAACTTACGACAGTCGACAACAAAAACCAATTGTAACAATAAGGCTTAACGTATTTTAGTACGAAATATTATGAACTGATTTCAAATGATTTGTTAGTCTTACTATTTTTTAAATTTTAAATGTCTATTAATCACGGTTTAGGAGATGCAGTAGCACTGTAACAGACAGACAAGATGTTCTTGCTACATGGACAGATCTTAACACGAACATCGAACAGAAATCACGTGTGGTTGTAGTGTTTGTTGTGATAGTGGCAACAGAAATACATCATCTATGAAAATTTTAACAGTCCAACTATCACAGTTCATGAGATACAGCCTGATGACAGACAGACTGACTGCAAGTTAGGTTCCCGTCTTCACCTCTTGGACACGGAACCTTAAAGATAACAATTTACAAATGTGTCCAGGTGGTAGAAGCGTGCTGGGTGCTACTAGTGAACGCGTGCGAGTGGGAGGGCGGCGCGGCGAGCGGGCCCGGCGAGGCGGCCGCCGCGCTCGCCGCCGCCTGCCTCGAGCTGCAGCGGGGGAAGGCCGCGAGGAAGTTCCCGAGGACGCTATGGGACTACGGTAAGATAATATATCTTTTTTTTTCTCGAGGGGATACCTTCAAAATTTACCCGATGCCGTGGGAGCGACGCAGGGTTATGTGGGGTTTTTACCGCACTAAAAGTCGACCGTCCTCAGGGCTATAAAGAGTACTCCGGGATCTCAGAAACGGATCTCAGATCGGAAACGGACTTTTTTCGACATTAACCGAGTAACATTTTGCTGCTTGTACTAAAGCACGAAACAAAATTCTAATTTCAAAGGAAATTCAGGTAAAAATTAAACAAAGCATTTTATTTTTATTTTTTAAATGATAAAGTTACCTAATGAATTAAAAGATCGCTGATCACAATTAGAATTCCAAATTGTTAATCAAGACGTACTGTGATTAAACTGTACCTATAGCTCAAAATTGATGAATATTGTACTGTGCAACTATTTCTACAAAAAATCGATTTGTAATAACAGAATCTAGCTGATCTTATACAACATTAACGTTCAACAGTCCTAGCCGTGTACTGCAACGGAACGAGCACAGCGGTGAAACGTAACGCGGGAGGGCTGCCCTCCCACTCTCGCGACATGCCCAGCGCGGCGGCGGACGCGCGGAACGCCTTCAACGCCTTCCTAGCGACCCTCCGCGAACCTCTCGCCGTCAGCGTCATGCTCTCCCTCCTCGCGAGGATACACAACACCCTCATTGATGATAGTGCGATGGAATTGGTTGTGGAGTACACGAACCTGTGGCCTGCGACCATATCGAATATGAATAATTACAATGTGAAACACGTGCTCGAGTCTGTCACTGAACTGCTTGAGCGAAGTCTGAAACTGTACCCATATAATACGTCGTGGTAAGTATAAGTTTAGTTTGTTAATAAACCTAAATAGTTTGCATTTTGCATTTAATTAGCTCTTGCCACTTAAGGGATCGTTCAAGTATTACGTAACGCATTTTTTTCTTCTCAAACGTTACGATGCGATACAGGAGAGGAAGAAGGGGAGTTTGAACAACGCATTTTATAATGTGTTTGTTTTTATTTACGTATTAAACCTTATTTAAGTAAAATACGGCCACAGCTACTTGCTGCCAAAGTTCAGGGAGGGAGAAAGGGGAGTTACCTAGCGTTACATAGGGGTCTAAAATCTTCAAAAATCGCGTTACGTAATACGTGTACCCTCCCTAACAAGCTTTAAAGCTGCAATTCTGTTTTATAAAAAGTTATGATGAATATGAAGTTGCTTAGAGATGTTCATATAAGCGGTAGTAACCACTTACCATTGCGAGGACCGCATGCTCGTTTGTTACTGTCATCTCGTACTCAAAATTTAAATGTATGTACAATTCACACTCAGCAGAAATAAAACATAATAATTATTATTTTTCATATACCATACGCCAGTACTACTACAAATTACGAAGTAAATTCATTAAATTTTTTTCAGCGTAGTACAGCTCTATCTAGTTCCATCGCTGACAACTGCTTTCGTACCGCATTTTTATTTCATCGAATTTCAAATCACAAATGTAATAGTTTCTCTTAAAAAAAAGACGTAACAATATTATCGTAGAGTAAATTGAAATAAAACGCACGTTGCAGGTTACGAATGTACGCCGACGTGGAGATGGCGTGCGGACGGTGGTCCGCCGCGCTGCGCCGCTACCTGTGCGCGCTGGCGGCGGGCTCGTGGCACTTCGCGAAGCGCGCGCCCGACGAGCCCGCCATCGCTCGCCGCGCGCTGCGCTGCTGCCAGGCACTCGCTGCGCCCACACAGGCAGCGGCCCTCGCGCAACTGCCTGACGAGCCGGACTACGCTGCTGCATTTAAATGCTTCGCTGAGAAGGTAAGCGGTTCTACACATGATTGCAACTTGTAGTGTTCGGTAGCGTGAGCCCGACTACGTGGCGGCGTTCAAATGATTCGCTGAGAAGATACGCGTGTGTGTCGGGGCAGTTCACTAAGCGCGCGCCCGACGAGCCCGCCATCGCTCGCCGCGCGCTGCGCTGCTGCCAGGCCCTCGCTGCGCCCACACAGGCGGCGGCCCTCGCCCAACTGCCTGACGAGCCGGACTACGCTGCTGCGTTTAAGTGCTTTGCTGAGAAGGTAAGCGGTTCTACGCATGTTTGCAACTTTTAGTGTTCGGGAGCACGTGCCCGACTACGCGGCTGCGTTCAAATGATTCGCTGAGAACATACGCGTCTGTGTCATGGCACTTCACGAAGCGCGCGCCCAACGAGCCCGCCATCGCTCGCCGCGCCAGCCCTTTGTAGCGCGCCGCCGCCGCCTTTGCGTGCGGCCGCGCCGCCGCCGCCGACTTTGACATGGGTAACAAAAGTTACATACATACATACTAGCTCATTATATATGTGTTTTATTACAGACAAACAACGCGTGCGATGCGATGGACGCGTACTACGGATGCGTGTGGGACGGCACGCTGCTGGAGGTGGCGGTGGCGCTGCACGCGCGGCGCGGGGAGGGCGGGCGGCGCGCGCGGGCGGTGCGCGCGGCGGGCGCGCTCGAGCTCAACGCGAACAACTCGGACGACATCCAGCGCGAGGCGGCCGCGACCCGCCGCGCGAGGCTGCTCCGCGCGCTCACTAACCAGTACGTCGCGTAGTGGAAGTGACACTGTGGGCGCGTTCCAGATGACGCTCACAATGCCCTAAACGCCCAAAACGTCGTTCCACAAGATGACCGCGGTCGTTGTGGTCGCGGCGAATACGTCACTCATGACGTCATGACTTACGCCCACGCTACGCTTACGACGACCCATCTAATAAGGTGGGTCGAAGTGATCGTTCCACTAGAGACTATGTCAGTTCTCACAAGCTAGTGGAACGGGAAAAACTTCGGTCGTGAGCGTGAGCTTTGTAAACGTCTAATGGAACGCACTCTATGTGTGTGTGCGATGTAGTGTCTATGTGTTAATATGGAGTAATAACGAAGATGATAACTTGTGTTACACTTTTGTCTATGCAAATATACAGAAACATTAGGAATGAATAAAAATGTCAGAATGTGTGTTACACTATTGTATCTATATGAGAATATGCAAGAAATGTTCTAAATAAAAAAAAATTAAAATGTGTGTTATTATTTTTTTAACTAATTTAGCAAACGAGCATACAATTTGAAGGTGGTAGAACCAGTGTAGTTCGACCGAGGAAGTACCACCGCCACACCTATTTCTAGCGTGAAGCATTTGTTGCGTTTTGATGGAAGGGTGTGGTTGCCGGCACACTTTTACATGAGGCGACCATCACAGTCCTCGGGAGTAGCAACGCATTTGTGTTTTACTTCAGATAGAACCCATATTCTGTATGAAGTTGATTACAGATGTCCATGAGCGGCAGTGACCACTTACCATCAGGTGAACTGCATGCTCGTTTGCTACTTCAGTCAAATAAAAAAAAAAAACTACTCGGTGGTAACTGACGCCCATGGATATTTGTTAGGAACTGCATACAGAACAAGGGTTCTATCTGATGTCAATTATGGACGCTTTGCTGCTCTCGAGGACTAAAATTTAAAAGAATTTAAAATAAACTCTGTGCCAACAAACAACAATGCGATGGACGCTTATTATGGCTGCGTGTGTGACGGCACGTTGCTGGTGCACGTTGGCGGTGCGCGCGGCGAGCGCACTCGAGCTCAACACGAACAACTCGGACGACATTCAGCGCGAGGCGGCCGCGACCCGCCGCGCGAGGCTGCTCCGCGCGCTCACTAACCAGTACGTCGCGTAGTGACGTGACACTATGGCCGCATGTTATGGCTATGTGTTAATGTGGAGTAATATTAAGAATGATAACTTGTGTTACACTTTTGTCTATGCAAATATAGAAACATTAAGAATAAAGAAAATTGTATGTTGCAGTATTGTGTCTATATGAGAATATGCAAGAAATATTGTAAATAAAGAAAATTTTAAAAATGTGTGTTTTTTTTTTAATAATTTAGCAAACGAGCATGAGATCTTCTCGGTGGTAACTGCCGCGCATGGATATTTGTTAGAAACTTCATACAGAACAAGGGTTCTATCTGATGTCAATTACGGACGCTTTGCTGCTCTCGGGGACTAAGATGGTAGATTCATATGAAAAAAAAATAACCTCTGTGCGGACAAACAACACGCGCAATGCGATGGACGCTTATTATAGCTGCGTGTGTGATAGCACGTTGCTGGTACACGTTGATGGGGCGCGCGCTTAAGCTCGACGCTCAAACAACTTAAACGACATCCAACGCGAAGCTGCTCCGCGCGCTCACGTAGTAGACGTGACGCTGTGTGTACAAAGTTGCGCCTATGTATATATAAATAAATATTAGGAATAAAGAGAAATAATAAAATGTGTATTTATATGGGACACACTCGTATTTATATGGGAACCCGCAAGAAATATTGCAAGATGCAACCATCAAAATCTTTAGTTGTAGTAGTTAAATGGCCGTGTTATAAGTACAAAAATTGAGATCCATTAGGGACCAAACTATACCATAGGACACCTCTACTCAACCTGCGACCCGCAGCGCCCTTTTGATTGGCCCAGGTGGATTGAATATTAAATTTGGCGACCTTTTTTTTTGGTCGACAGTAAGTAGGGTACGTGACCTTTTTTTGTTCCAGTCCGGGTGACATAAATGCCCACGCTACGCCATTGTTTGCGGCCCGAGATCACTCCGCTGAAACATTTTTGTGGCCCCTATAATAAAAAGGTTGAGTAACGCTGTCATAGAAGAACCATTAAACTTCTATCATTGGAACATTTTAAGAGCTCAAAGGATGCGGCTAACTAAACTTTGTGCGTACGTCTGCTTCGAAGAAAAATGTATGAAAATATGCTTCAGCATCTGAAGTATATTAAGAATTCACACTATATTTTATATTGCTATACCTTACGATACAACCAACATTCTTTAGGGTCTCTGAACGAAACAAAGTGTTTCGTAGACGTAGACCCTAGTAGCTTAACAGTAAGGCAGCATGTGCAATTGAATGAGAGTTTAAATACAATGTGAGAGAGTCAAATAAGACAACTGTACTGTATCTTTTAGTATAACTATTTTTTTAAAATCAAAGTACTTTATTTTATGATAATTTTATCTCCCCTTACTGACTTTTAAACGGATCCGTTGCCTGTCCGTTGAATATACAAAACTAGTTAAAAATAAAAGCCAAGTAGAATATTTCAACTCTGTATTTAATAATACGATAAATAGCGTGTAATGACAATTTCTTCATTATCTGTTTAGTTAAGTAACATGTCCGGACCACACAACAGACTACAGACCTGGATGTAAAACATTTCTTGTAGACATTGTTTCTTAAAAAAAGTTAATAAAATAATTTGTAATAGCTTTTAATTTATTTAAGACTACACTGCTTTCTAGTTTCTGACATGAAGTAATTATTATGAGACTATTAAATTCTATTATACAATTGGAGAGTAAAAGTTTCAATCAGTAGACAATTTTAAAATGCGTACAAACACCACAAGGATAAATCTGAAGATCAACATTAGTACTTTTACTGGAATTATTGTAATCCTTTCCAAATTACCGCGTAATTGGCACGAATAAATAACAAAATATCAATCTTTAATGATACGATACGACGTCGTGTCGTACGTTACACGAATGTCGCGTCGCGGTACAATTTTGCTTACACACTACTTTAACAACATACAAAAGTGACTCGTAAGTTCCGATAAAAAGCCATGGAAATCGATATTTGGAAAGGATCTCAACATTTTAATATTGTACATAGCTTCCCGCTACAACATAAATGTGCTCTATAATAGGTATATCTAGGCTTATACGAAGACTACACAAAGATACATGGAATAAATATTTCAGTGTATATTCTACTTGGAAATCTACCCTTTGCAGTAATTAAGTAGTAGGTATACAAAATTTGCACTTGGCCAGCGCGGTGGACTATGGCCTAAACTCTCTGATACTGAGAGAAGACCCGTGCCCAGCAGTGGGACAATAATGGGTTGACGACAGATACAAAATTTGCTACCTTCATTCGTACACAAAGATATTTCAAGTCTATGTCTAGATTACACGTTGGGAGCAAATAATAAGTACATGAAAATTTAATTGACACAAGTTTTTATTTGCATTGCCTCAATATTCCTTTACTCGCCTACATAAAATGTATGAGGTGTAAGATTTTTTAAATTATTACTTACTTATTATTTTCTGGCGCATATCCAAGACTGGCTCCTAAAAATATTATTTATTCACAGATTTAAACCATTAGGTCGTAAAATTGAAAATATGGGGTTTCCTTTGTATAAAGAGAAGTTTTACTGTAATTCAATAAAATAATAATTTTCATGCCGTAGAAAATATGGGCCGACTTTTACATCATCAAATTGAGCAGGGACGTAATTAAATTCAAGGTTAATACCACGCACATAATCTAGACACAACAATATCCTTATTTGTACATTAACTACATGATTTAAATAAATTGATCAACACCTATCCTAGTTGAACCAGGCTCCTGAAAGTTTCTTTCACAAACATTCTTAACTTATGTTTCTTTTATATCATTCATGTAAGGTTTGAGTATCAACATTATACAGGTACTTAAGCTCGACATTATTACTCCACATATAAAAACAAAAACGGTGAAAACATGTATCAACTTAACATGTTTTTTACGATAGACAAATCTGTATGAATGCTTCGGGCTTTTATAACAACTGTGTACAGATCATTCTTTTGGCAGTGAAACAATCCCATGGCATTACAATGTAGACATATATAAATTAAAAGCAACCCAATTTAATACCCGCCACGTATTTTTCTCCATCACAGATGCAACTTGTTTTTAAGGGTCCGTTCAGACAGACCGGCTCAGAGAGCATCGGCTCGCAATTTTCTTTTCACACAGATCGGATCGCATACGCTTGGAAGTGGCCTGAGCGTAGCCGCCATTTATACGCCGAACGAGAAAGAGCACGCAATTAGAGCCGGTCGGCTCGTCTTATTATTTTACACGAAGCGTGGTCAAACATTTCTAATGACAAAAGAAGTGCACATATAAAAATAAACCTTAATATAAATAAACCGTAACTCAAAACTCTGTTTCCAACGTGATAAAAATCTGCTCTCCTCTCCGAGCCGGTCTATGTGAACGGACCCTAAATGTCGCCGCGCCGTGCCGTGGTCGTCAAGTATAAAGTGGTAAAATATGTTACTGGTTGTTTTTTATTTTAATTCGAATTTAACGTTGAACATCAAATATATATTGGTATTCCAAAATGATGTGACATTCTCGCTGACCCCGTCTTACAAAGAGCATGAAAATACCCCCCCCCCCCTTTTCCTAAGTATTTTCGTTACATTCCTGCCCATTTACAACGTGACATCTCCAAAGCTATTTTGTAGTTACAGTAAACAATAAACAGGTAAGTCTAAGTTCTAAACAACGAACGCTTCAAGAGCTAACATAGAGAGGGACGCCATCGCTGCTACTGCCGGCACCGTTACCACCCAAGCGAATATTATGTTCCTGTAACAACCAATTGTTTGTTTTATTGTCCAAATACTCAAAAACATACGCTTTCTACACTGATAGCCTTACAGTAGGATTTTCTCCTGTGTTATGGGTGCCATGCCACACACAAAGACAAATACACAAACATCCAGACCCAGAAAAGGAATCTAAAGTCATCATTCAGAATACTTGTCTGGCTGAGAATCAAACCCGAAAGCCACTGCATGTCAGACCGGAAAGGTAACCGCACCACCGCATGCCTTCCCATAAGGCCGGCCTTAAGTAAAACACGTTTTGATTTACGAGAATATAGAGTTTTAGCCAATATCGTCAATATAAACTTTATGTACGACCGTTAATCATGTTCGATGCAGTGGGTTGTTAATGATCGCAGGCCAAGTTAATTAAACAAGAATGTAGTTCAATAAAAGAAAAAATCCAAACTGAAAGAAATGTCACCTGAATAGACTCCAATCAACGGCCTTCTCCGAAAAGTAGCCCACACAAACAACAGAGCCGACTTTGCAGTGCGTGGTGGACACCGGCAGCCCCGCCTTGCTGGCCACAAGCACCGTGAGAGCAGCGCCCAGCTCGATCGTGAATCCGCTAAGAAACAGATTGTACATACTTATATTGGTTCCAAAAAACATAGTAATAAAGGGTATTTTAAGTACCTGTGTACCTACGTAAAGTGGTCGTTGATTATTTTGATATGGGTATGATAGGTACATATTCTCACGCTAAACAATTGATCTACTTAAAGGTTAATTATTACTTATAAAAAGATAATATACGCAATTTGTAAATGTAACATGGTCTAAAATAATATTATTGCATATAGAAAATATTGTTACCTAATGTATTCCGCCCATCAGCATACCTACATAGATAATTATCATTCTTTCAGTTTTAGTTCCTACTACGCGACCTTCAATTCACACAACCCTGACATACCTATTCTGTAACGTCCGAATTAAAAAATATCCATTCGTCTTTATGTCTTTGCCGAGACAAATTATTCTTTGTAAGATTAGAATTTTAAAGATCTTACGTGTCAGGAGTGATGCTGGTGAGGTCCTCCCCAACGGTGCGTATGACCCGGCGGCCCCAGAGCCACAGGCCGAGCGCAATGCCCACGCCGCCGAACACCAGGATGGCGAGCGGAGTCTCCGCGCGCGCGTGTGCTCCGCCCTCCGAGTATAGGAGCCACAGAGCCACCAGGGGTCCTATTGCGTTGCTGTTCATGAACAGTATGAATGATTTTAGTTATGCGATAATTATCAGTTTGTCCAGTGGTTTATACAAAATGCTTATCATTGTCGACGTGAGAGTAGAGCACAATCCCATACTCTCTCTTACAAACACAAAGAATGTTCTTTTTCTGTTTGTACCTTTGCAAAGTACTTTTGTTTTTAATGTCATTCTTTGACACCATTCTTCCACCATTATTTTTTAGATATCTGAGATTGACGACATTCTTGTAACTTTTATGACAGCTACTTCCACAAAAATCACAAGAATTTCTTGAAAACTACAACATTATTGTCCGCTCGATCCAAGAAGTTACCTAACATCGTTGTTAGTATACGCGAACACCCCAAAGGAAGCGGTTGTAATTTTAAAAACGAGAAGAGTCTCATTATCTAACTACAAAGTTACCTAACATCGTTGCCATTGTGTGCCCCGAAGGTGGCGGTGAGGTCTTGTGAGAACGAGAAGAGTCTCATGATCTAACTAAACCTACCTAACATCGTTGCCACCATGCGCGAACGCCCCAAAAGTTGCAGTGAGGACTTGCAAGAAAGAGAACAGTCGCAGCGTGTCAGGCGGCGGCGGCGCGGGGGGCGGCGGCGGCGGTGACGCGGCGCGCAGCAGCGGCGCGGCGCTCGACTTGGGCGTGATGGCTAACCTAACCTAACCTAGTCTATAATACCCTGATAACTATATAATGTATCAATATCCGTTACTTAATCTACTTTACCTGACATCGTTGCCACCGTGCGCGAAAGCCCCAAAGGTTGCAGTGAGGACTTGCAAGAAAGAGAACAGTCGCAGCGTATCAGGCGGTGGCGGTGCGGGGGGCGGCGGCGGCGGCGACGCGGCGCGCAGGAGCGGCGCGGCGCTCGAGTTGGGCGTGATGGCGGGCAGCCGGGACGCGCGACCTGCGCCCTCTATGCTCCACGCGCTGCCGCAATCTGGGCCCTGGGGATATAAAATGGAATGTAACGGAAGGAAATGTAAAGAAATTCTATTCTGTAAAGAATTTATTACGCGCTCCCGCCATGTGGACCCTGGAGATTTGAAATGAAATATTACGAAATGTAGAAATTCTTTTCGTAAAGCCTTTATTTTGTCTTGATGACCGATACCCATGGACAGCAGTGATCTTTACCATTAAATAGACCACGTGCCTGATTGTTACAAAGATATTAAAAAAAACGAGTTATTATTATAACGGATAAGAATAGCAGGCACAGGTAAGATCATTAATATAGTGCATGTGTAAAGGAGATAAATTAAAACGTTCGACTCAAAACAAAACTAATAACACGTAATAACGCTACGTTTGTATAACACATTAGACTCACAAACGCACGAGCATACACTTTTACACAAATGCACGCGCAAAAACACGTACACGTACGTATGAACGTTCACAGAGAGACACACCTACGTATACTTCGACATGCTCGTCCATGACATGACACAGACATGAACACACACGTAATCGTAAAACTGAGACAAACCTTGTCCGTACGAAGCGGTGGCGTATCGAAATCCACTGTAGGAAATCCTCTTGAAGCTGTCAGTCTACCGATCTCTCCTCTCGCTATTGTATCACAAGAGTCACCAAGGAAACCATTTTTTGAATCGTAACTCTCTCCTATTCCTGCTAACTGTGCAGAATCCAAACTTTTGCAACAACTAAGAGTTTCATCGATATACTTAAGCGTATTAATTTGGGGGTCCGCATCAATTAACTGTAATCTTGATTTATTAGGTGGACTCAAACTTCTTGAAAGTATACTGCAATCGTCCATTGTTGCTAGAAGAGCTCGATTCCTAGCATTCAATTCCTTAACACCAAGAGAACATTTATCTACATCGCTTAGTGTAACCATTTCAGCGCTTTCTGTTATGACTTCGAGAAGTTTTCCGTCTTCAGAGAGGAGAGAGGTAGGTCTTTGCGGCACATTTTTACTGGAATGTGTTGGTGTATTAGCCGGCGTTGTTTCTGTAAAACACGAAACCCGCTTTAAGTTGAGTGACAGTAAAAAAAACTCGCTTTCTACACTCATAATCCCACAGTAGGATTTTCTCCTTGTGTCGTAGATACCATGGACACACACAAGATGAATATACAAACACCTAGACCCAGAACAGGAATCTAAACTCATCATACAGATGAGTTTAGATTCCTGTCTGGCCGGGAATCGAACCCGGGACCCATTGTGCGTCAGACCGGTATGGTAACCGCTGCACCACGCGGGTCGTCAAAAGCTACATATAATTTCATTTATTATAGTTACATTATTACCGTTTGATAATCCTAATGTAAAATTAACAGGAGGAGCGCCAAGTTTCCGCTGGTAATGCGGGACAAGGAAGATTCGCACACACATTGCCACCACTGCACCTAACGCTAGAGATCCCGTTAACGCCAACCACATGGGTATTTTGTCCATCGCCAACACTGAAATTCAAAACACATTTAATGAAAATGATTTTATTTTTAGATGACAAAGAGAAAATGTTACTGGTGACGTGCGGGCGGCCTAATACGCAGTTTTAAAGATAAAACAGTTGTTTAAGCGTTATACTTAATTATTGGGGAATTTGAATAGTAAAACATATTGGAATTCCAAAATACATACAAATAATTCAGTTACTTTTGAATGTCGTAGTAGTTGCGGAAAATTTATTACTCTCGGGCGATCTCGGAGTTCGGCCAGACCGAAATCTAACCTACGTAAGGTTGTCATTATCGAAACTAAAATTAAAAGAACCCGAGTATTACTATACATTTAGTCAGTGGCTAGTTGTAGTGGTAGGTAGGCGTGGACGCAGTGGGCCATTGCCCCCGGCCTCGCAATAAAAGAGGCCTCGCGAGGCCGCTTTGGAGGAGGAGGCGGATGCACTTTCAAGGGCACCATCTAAGGGAAGGCCTCGCTGAGAAGAGTTTGCCCACGTCTACATTGGTCCGCGTTATGCCACTGCATTTAGTCTTAATAACTGAATTAAATTCAGTACCTACAACCAAACTGCTATTAATTGCACTCTACCATTTAATGTACCTAATCCAAAGTATGTACAAATTGAACTTACATTTAGGTCCATCATGGACAACGCTGATGACGTTCACAGCGACGGTGGCTCCGTAAAAGAACGGCAGCGCGCGCAGACCCGAGCTAAGTGGATCCGGCGCACGAAGAATGAATTTACGGACCAGCCAGAATAACAAAGCTGATACCGAACCGCTTAACGCTGGCGAAATGAACCAGGATAATACTGGAAATAAACAATGTCTCAATACTAATTCACGTACTTCCACATACATTTCCAAAAGGTGCAAGAGGAATTCTCCGCCGGCGACGCATTGCCGACCCTTCTGCTATTGCAAATGTCCAAGTTGATAATGGCTTCTTCAAATATCTTTTTGAGGAGCTACAGTTATTACTAATTTATTATTTGCTATTCCTAATTTAGGAACTATATTAGTCCAACGATTTTGAGGGGATTCGCATTTGACAAAGTCCATCAGGTTGCCCATCTGTCTTAACGTCAAGTTATGTAGAGTGCTGTGTTAGAACATAGTTTTCGTTTTTTCTTCTATAGCAAACATTTATAAACAGCATTCAATTCATGTTTATCAATTTCACTGCAATAAGAGTCTCATTATCATCATCTCACGGTATTAGAACAAAAATATAGGTATAAAAGTAAAAGTTGTATTTTTTGTGAATACAAATTAAATTTTTATATGTCGGCATTTTTCTTATAGTCAGCATTAATGAGAAAATTAACCAATAAACATTATTTAAATTTCATTTTATTATACACTTTTACTCACCAATAGCGCCAAGTGTTGACCAACGCACGCCAACCGGTCCCTTAGCTGTTAGAGTGAACCCAACAGTTGCTCCGACCACCGAGTGTGTCCCAGACACCGGCAGCCGCAACGCAGTGGCCAGGATCAGCCACGCTGCTCCAGCTATCAATGCAGCGAGGCAACCTGCAGCGAGCAGCCGCTCTTCACCAGCGTACAAATCCACATCCAGGATTCCTTTGCGCATCGTATCTGATACTTTGTAACCTGAAAAATATTGGATTGAATTTTAGCTGCCCGCGGCATTCTAGGTAAATATCTATTCGTATTTTATTATTTTTTTTTCTATTTATACAAATTTATGAAGATAAATCAATCGGAAATTACCTACTTAACATACCTACTACATTTCAAAGAACCTATTGTTGACGTTGGTACAGGATTTCAAAACCGACAGGAATGGTACGCTAAGCTAAGCTAAGCGAAAGTTAAATAATAAAATAAATTTAGCTTAGATGCTCAGTAAAAGTTTATTTATATTTGTGAACTTTTCAATATAGGTCAGTGGTTCTTAAGCGGCTTCCAATCTCGCTTGATCTAGCAACTGATTATACTGATTCTACCCTGTTTCAATTTTAACGCTATAATTACAATTCGCTTAACTTGAGACATTCTTAGTGTTACTTTATTTGTAAACGTCGTCGTAGTTACTGATTTTTATAGTTGTATGGAAAATATTAAGATGCCTTATTTAATTAACGGTGTTATCTATATAATAATTAGGTACCTACTACTGCATGAACTTATAACATCGGACGTTCGTTTTTTTTATAATATTTATTTTTATATCGACATTATTACATGATATAATTATATTACTTACCAATCAAAACAGCTCCAGCGATTTCGAAAATAGTGGCGAGAATACATGCTTGAGTGAGTGTAAGCACCTTCGAACCGACGCTTGTTCCGAACGAGTTCGCGACATCGTTAGCGCCAATTCCAAATGCGAGGATGAACGCGACGACAAATCCACAAGTGACTAACCAAAATATATCGTCTGCGTATGGTTCCATTGGTAACAATTGCGTGTGACACTACTGACTGTTTTTCAATTTGACTAGCGCCTATTTAATAGGTCAGAAAACAATACAACTAACGATAAGCTTTGCTTATAATCCAAACTAACAATTCATTTTATTTCTAACAACAAAACAACAGAAATCATAAATTTTAAGTACAAAGTGCAGAGTGGAGTATTCGTTTAATTCTAATTTTATATAAATCCTATAACGACGCTATTAAAATTAAATCCGAAACATTTATAAACTTGTATAAAATAAGAACTAGAATAATGTTGATCGAGAGTTTGAAATTGTGCGTCACAACGTGAAATGTTTAAATAACGTTTCGAGGAGTTGATACGATGTCGATAGCTTTGGCTTCATTTCTGTAAATGTAAATAAAATAAAATTAACATTAAATATGTACACCAAAACATAAAAAATATTTAACAATTATCTGAGCTAGTCCGGCTTACTAGAAGATTTTGCACAGTGTAATTCACTTATTACTTCCTACAAGCAGCGATTTCACAAAATTGCGTCGATGTGAATCAGACTCAACAGCACATGGTGTTCATGGTATTGATTTACAGTAATAACTCCGTCAGCAAACATCAAATTCATTAACAGACAGCCAACCCAGGCCTAAATAATGATTATTACAACTTTTCACACACTTCCTTTACCTATTTCCTTCAATTTTACCACACGGTGTAAGTTCATGCGTCACATGGTTTATAATTAAAGCGACAATGAGGTATATTGTGAAGGTGAGGCAAATGCTGTCTATTTTAGTATTTTGGCCTAATACGTAAATGATAATTAATTTTAAAACAAAAAATACGAACATTATTATACTCACTTTTGAAAAGTGTAGGATTTTATTGTCCTTAGAATTAAACACGACTGAGGTATGCGTAAACACCGGGGCTTCACAGCTGTGTACTGAAGTTACCGAGGGTCGCTCACGGAGCCACTCTGAATGGAGCATGCGCGAAGGGCACCACCCTGCAACCCCCTTCCCCCTTCTCTATTATATTATGGCTTAAGTACTAAAAGCAAGGTTATTTGCAAAAGAACTCCTGCTTTGGAAGTTTTCGAAAACTGGATTAAATACAATGCTTAACCCTTTTCAATATGAGATTTTTGTGTCTACATTATATACGTATCTTGTTATTTTACTATTTTAAGTAGGAGTCTAATCAGTTTACCTATAATTGGGTTATAGCAAAAATAAAACTATATAAGAAAATATGCTCACAAATATCCCAAACAAATTGCTGTGTTGATAGCAAATCCGCTCTATAGTAGAGTTCCGGATTCGATCTCCAACCAGTCAAAAATTCAATTAACGAATTATCTAATCTTAGTCTTTCCAATTGTTCTGTGGGTTTGTGTACTAATTTCTTTACTAAACTTAGTGTATGCTACAGCAACTACATCACTGAAAATACAAGAGTGGAGCAGCAACACACTCTGAGCTTCATTGAAATTTGAGATGTAGAAAACGAAATTAATATTTAAAGTGTAATATCTTCTGTAATTAAAAGGACAATATTTTTAATATGATCGGTGTAATGATATTTAATGCCTTTAGGGTTCCGTACACAAGGGGTAAAAACGGAGCCCCATTAATGAAACGCTGTACGTCTGTCTGTATGTCTGTCACCAGGTTCTTGTGAACCGTGATATCTAAACGGTTGAAATGGGTATATAGGAGAATAAAATAAACATTTAAGAGTTGCTCCCATACAATAAACGTGTTTTATTATTCAATTACTACACGCGACAGTGTGTTGCCTAGTTTTCGAAATGCGTTTCTTTAGAAATAAAATGGTACGGAACCCTTCATGCGCGAATCCAACTCGGACTTGACCGATTTTATTATAATTCATACCACCAGCAAAAATAACAAACTTCAAAGTCACAAATCTTAGGGAATGTAAAATTTGTTAAATAAAATAATTAATAAAAATTAGTCTATTGAAATTAAAATAGTAGGTATCTATTTACTAATAGGTAATAATTATATTGTATACGCAAAATCCTTGCAAATATACATACCCAGATGTTATATTATATCATATCAATTGTTTTAAATTAGACGAGCCGATACAACTTCAATAAACTATCGCGCAGTGTAATGTATTCACTATGAACTTAACGTACATTCGTTCGATCGGTCTGCAAAACCTCATCATGGGTAACGACTTTGCGTCGCTGATTTTTTATTGAGACTCTCCCTATTACACTACATGTACGTACATAAGTATAGCCTAGCCATAGTTTTATTGTGTACCTACTTCAATTCACGTCATTTACGAGTACTTCTCTTTTTCTACGTAGAGTTAGGGACACTACGCAATCTTTTAGTATATCTCAAAGTGTTGGTAACTATGAACTGGAAGGAAAACTAACGAATACTTAATACCTCTATTCCTGTACAAGTTTCGGTAGTTTAACTCATATAGAGTCATCACCATTATGACTTCATAAGTTATTAACAACCTGGACAACTATTTTTGTGAGATGCATGGTACGGTATAGAGTATTTATTTATTGTATAGATGGAACGTCATAATTCAAGAATGTGCCATTCAAGTATTATTCAAGGTAGTAGAACCAGTGTAGTTCAACCGGGGAAGTACCACCGCCACACCTATTTCTAGCGTGAAGCATTTCTTGCGTTTCGATAGAAGGGTGTGGTTGCCGGCACACTTTCACATGAGGCGTTCATCATAGTCCTCGGGAGTAGCAACGCATCTGTGATTGACTTCAGTCGGAAATTCGGATGGAAGTTCCGTATGTAGTTGATTACAGATGTCCATGGGCAGCAGTGACCACTTACCGTCAGGTGGACTGCATGCTTGCTGAAGTAGCAAGATATCAGATAGTCAGAAAAAAAATGTGCAACTCATATTTGACCTCGTTTATTTTTCTTATTTGATGTGTAAATTATGTCCTACTGAAACATTTCATCGTCGGCAGCCGCCCCTCAAGAAAGATATTCATTTTCCAAAGAAACATTTTCCAAAGAAAAATTATGTAGGGTTTTAACTGCACTAAATCCCTGGTAATCCTTGGCGCTGCGAAGAAGACTCCGAAATCTTCAACGGAACGCAACCCGAGTCCTCTGAGAAAGCAATTATTGAGTTTCGGTGGAAAGGAAGGGTATCTTGTTTCTAGAGAGTAGCAACTCAGCTGTGATTAATTTTAGATAGAACCCCTGTTCCTGTTAAATATGAGGTTACTTACAGATCGCCACAGGCGCCAGCGAGTGTGGTGTAGTTAGCTACTATAACCTTATAAAAAAGATAGATAATTAATGTTGTACTTAATGCGTTTATATAGATTTATTTACCACAAATCTTTACATCTATGACTTTATTATATGATGCAATAAGTAAAATTTTAATGAATAAAGTTGGAAATTTCGTTCGATTCATTTACATGACCCCATTTGACGAAATGACTTACGTCGCTGTTTTCGTATTGCGAATCTACCTCGTAAATCATCCGCCCTCTACGTAACTACGTAGTAGAGCAAGCCATATCCGTTTTATTACGTATTCCAATTGTCGATAAATACTCTTACGTAGACGTCTGCATATTAAACTTGCTTTGAATCATTCACTTTCATTTATATTGCCAAGTTCATATAGGGATAAGTATATATGAAACTCCTTACTCCAGTAATAGTAGAAATACAATGGATGCTCAAACTCTTTTAGATACCGTTTGTTAGGAGTTTGGATGAAGCCGGACGTAGTAAGACCTATTGAATTCGTCTAGTGTGAATTTTTAACCAAATGGCCGGCCTATCTGGCTAGTCTGCCTGGCTACTGGGTTTGACGAACTGAAAGCTCTATTTTAGGAGTAACTTTATAATTAAACTCTATTTTTTAAGGTATGAACTTCTTTTTTCTCCGAATTCTCATTACGATAATTATTTTCAAAGAAAAGACATTGTTGCTCTTACAACTTTGTTTTTGAAGAAAAGACCATATATGTGCTTCCCCGTAAAACTATAAAGAATAAGGTACAAGAGTTTCATTCATTAAAACGTGTCCAAGGTTTGCAAAATATTCAAGCACCTTCGACACCAAGGCGTAACGTTTAGATTTTGGGGAACAATCTACAGAGCGATTCGCCGAATGACGGCGATTAATACCATGGATTACTTATGAATTAAACTCAGATTACGGTCCGAAAATATTCCGACGAATAGTTTCGCTTTTCTGATGAATAAAGTTACTTCACCTAATTCTATTGAGTGTGATATGGTTGAAGATTTATCTCATATTTTGATGGAATGTGTTCGTACTAGATCATTTAGAAATTAGCATTTTAAGTTTAGGTCTCTAAATATGGGCCATGTTAGATTGGCTGATACAGGACTTAAAACAAAATGATTTTAAGATATAATTTTCGTGCGGGACGTTGTGGTCGCTAAGCGACAAAGTCCTTTAATTAATAAAATAAATAACAGTTATTATTATCTGTACGCCGAATTTCACTTGTTTCTATTACTTTTTATTTTATTAAAAGCTACAAATAGGACTCTATGTTTACAATTTTTAATAGCATTATATTTAAAAAAGACAGGCTGAAAAGCGTGAAGCCAAGACCATAAAAACAATAAAAATGACATTGACAATTATACTAGGTTTAGGTGACAATGACATTTTAATTTGACAAACATCTAATGTCACTACACTAAACATCGAATTACAGAAAAAAATATATTTCATCATCAATAGAACATAGCGATAAATCAAAAACTTAAATTTACATTAAATAATGTAACATTGAAACACTCTAAAAATAACTTTGTGTAAAATTAATATGTTTTTCAAAAATGTACTTTCAGCAGCTGATTTAGCGATTAGCTGGTAAGTAATTTTCTTGGTATATATATAAAAAAATACATCTAATATATAGTTTTATTACCAATAAAGTATATATTCTTAGTATTTCATAAAAGTATTCTTTCTTTTCAGCAAGCCGCTACTCCGTAACAATATAACCGTAGGCCATGCCCGATTTCAAGTTCGTGGCTCCTTTCAAAATGCAAGACGGGGAGCCCGCCGCCGAACACTTGAACCCAACCCTCTCGAACAGATACACGTAGACACCGGGCCCTTACACCCTAAAGATCTGTTCAAACCGTTTGTGTTTACAGTTGGGGTATGACACTGTTTTATTTATATATAGTACATATATATATTGTTAAAATAATATTGTAAGTTTGTAGCTTACATTTGAATTTGTCTATAAAAATGAATATATCACACTTGTGTAGCAGTAACATACTTACATATAGTTCTGATTTCAACATTACGTTATAAGGTTAGGTCAATAAAATTTAATATATTATCAGGAAATTAATCATATTAGACATAAGTTAAAATTACATTAATCTCTAGGTGTCAACTGCGAGCCTGGTTGGATGTGTTATCTGGGAATATGAAAATCTACGGTCGCATGCCAGTTCATTACTCAAAAGGCCAGGAAACTGGTTGAGCGCTCAACAAAAGAAAATATCTTCACAATTTGTAAGTGTTTTTGTCTTTTAATTGTCCTCCTATTTCTCAAATGCTATTTCTAAAAGTAGAGTAATATACTATGCTATGCCAATCATTTAAATGGACATGATTGAAGTCATTAATATGCCAGATTTGGTACAGCAGCAGCATTTATGACATTATTTTTAAAACTCTTTCTACTGCATCCATTAATGTCACCATACCATATTTATATAATTGGACCCTGCTAAGCAGAAAAGATCCAGTCAACATATTGTGTGAAATCTATTTATAAACACATATATAATCTACTAATCAAGTTTTATATGTGCACAAAAGATATGACTTTTTAAAATGTACATGTTATGTCTTATGAAACGGGCGATTTTTAAAAAGGTAATGTACTGAACTTTGAACTGCATTTGCTCAAAAATAAAAAAAAGCTGTTTAATCTTTTCTGCTTAACAGAGTCCAATTGGTTCCTAATAAGATGCAAATGTTAAATGATTGTATATAATATTGATATTTTTACCACTATTTTCAGAAATCAGAGCCTGGACCAATTAAAAAATGGTGGAACTCATTAAGAACAAGTGAAAAAGTGTTTTATCCAATTCTAGCAGCCAATGTATTAGTATTTGGTGCTTGGCGTGTAAGATCTTTGCAGCCCTTTATGGTGAAATACTTTTGCTCAAATCCATCAGGCAGTAAGTATATTGATTATAATCACTTATTTACTGTCATTATTAATAGTTATTGTTTGAAATATATGGAAATAAAAACATTTTTCATGCTATGTCATATGTAGCCTTTATTGTTGAAACTCAAATTGGGTGTTGAAGTTAACATGTGTTTTCTTCATTTTTTAGAACATAACCCTAAAAACACACACACTTTCTACACTCATAGCCCCATACTAGGATTTTCTCCTGTGTCGTGGGTATCATGGACACACACGAGACGAATACACATACACCCAGACCCAGAACAGGATTCTAAACTCATCATTCAGATACCTGTCATGCCCGGAATCGAATCCGGGACCCATTGCGCGTCAGACCGGTATAGTAACCGCTGCGCCACGCGGGTCGTCAACCCTAAAAACATGACACAGCTAATAAAATAATTATATATATATCGAAAATGTTTGTTACAAAATGTTTTTATTGCTTTACAATTTTTTTAGACACTAGTTGCAAGGGCCCCTGCACTAGGTGATAATGATGATTCCAAATTTTGTTATCAAAACTAACAAAATTAAGCAGGTTATTCTGTTTTCAGGAGCAAAATGTCTACCCATGGTTCTATCTACATTTAGTCATCATTCTGTATTACATTTGGCAGCCAATATGTATGTCCTATATAGCTTTATGCCAGGTATGCAATACATATTTGTATATATGCTGAATAATATTTATATGTTTCTTTATGGAGTAAATTTAAAATCTATTATCACTTAATTTTGATAACTTGTCACAATACTTACTACATTTTTATTTCATTTTATTTTTCCAGCTGCCATAGCTTTTTTGGGCAAGGAGCAGTTTGTTGCAATGTATATGAGTGCTGGTGTAATAAGCAGTTTTGCCAGTTTCCTGTATAAAGTCATGCTCAACCAGCCTGGACTTAGTCTCGGAGCAGTAAGGATTATATTTTGTACACAATTATAACTAACTCTCTAAATGACTATGATATCAGTTGAATACTTTTATTGATGATAGCTTTTTGTTGTAAATCTTGACCGAGAAATAAAGTAATGTATTGTTATAATATTGTTATTGTAATTATGAATTACATAATTTATCAACCCCTTTTTTTCAGTCTGGAGCAATTATGTCAGTGTTGTCATATGTATGTGTGCAATACCCTGACACTAGGCTGAGCATTATCTTCTTGCCTATGTATACATTTGCAGCTGGTACGGTAAGTGATTTGGTATTATGCAAAGAACTAAATAATTCCTTTAAATATCAACAATTCTGTTGGCAAATTATATTTTTCCTATCATGTATACCAGAACTGATATTCTAATTTAATGGACATGAGTGGTATATAATAATAACTGGCAAGGCTATAGTTGGGGTTTCAAATACCCCAATTGGCTCTCTCTGGTAAGACTTTGATTTGGTTAATATTTTGAACAGGAGGGGGCTAAATAATACAGATAAATAAATACACCTCATACATTCGAAAAATAATGCTCATGCATGCATCTTTTTTATTTCTTTACTAAAAATTTTATTCACCTCTAATATAATTTGACAAATCACACTTACATATTTACTACGTAAACTAAAACCTGGTATTCCTAAGGAAATGACTTAATTAGTTTTTATAACAATGGTTAGTGCATGGTACAATAATTATGATTATTATTATCATATATGTCTAGACCAGATTATACATCGAAGTTATTTTTTCTCAGGCTATAAAGGTTATAATGAGTGTTGATCTTGCTGGAGTTGTACTTGGTTGGAAGTTTTTTGATCATGCAGCTCATCTTGGTGGTGCTCTATTTGGAATGTAAGTATGATAAAAATATAATTAATGTTTATGATACATTGCATTTTATGAATAAGGAAAGGACCTTCTTTCAATATTCACATGTGAATGTTTTTTTTATAGGGCATGGTGTTATTGGGGTGGACATCACTTGTGGGGCAACAGGGACAAGTTCCTACAGTATTATCACAATCTTAGAAAAGACTCCAGATAGTAATAGTTTCAATATTAGTTCTAATATATTTTGTTTATATTGTAATATTATATTTTAAATGACTTTAACGTTATATTTATTTTGTAGAGTATTTATTTCACTCGTTTCAAAATAATTGATGTTTATACTTTAATAATGTAGCAAAATGTGAAAATATATGGAAGGAGTGAAAATATACGACTTTGGCAGAAAATATGAAACTTTATTATATACAAAACATTGTTAAATGCACTTTCATCAGGCGTAAAATGAATAAAAAATGTAACAAAAACAGAGGTATATGTGTATCATTTTATAAAATATCTTATTTGCAAATTTATTTAGTTGTCTTACTATGACAAAACTTCTCATGCCTTAAGAATTTTCGCATGAAAATCGAAATGTTCACCAATGTATGTAGAAATGTAATAATAGGAATGGTCATATCCATCACGCAAGTTAAGTATGACAGGAACCCCAACTGAGCGGCATGCTTCAACTAAGTTTTCTGGTAATAGTTGCTTTTCAATGTAAAACTTGTCTCCAGCACCCTATAAGGAAAATACGAAACTTTAAAATGCCACTGCATTACTTTTGATCAAATATATAACATAACTTACATATTCATAAAGATATAAATCACTACATAGTATAAAACAAAATTGCTTCTCGCTGTGTGTACCTATGTATGCTTAAATCTTTAAAAATACACTACGAATCTTAATGCAGTTTTTTAATAGATAGTGATTCAAGAGCCTTCCTCTTTTTATGTATAATATAATGGAGAAACACTGATAATTATTGAAATTTTTGACTTTTAGGCGGAACAAAGCTCTATGGGTCAATTAGTATATAATAAAAGTATAATAAAGGTTTTAGTTTTTTGTCTCCCAGCTCGTCACAGGTTTCTTAGACTGAGACATGTGAAGTCATAGTCTGCCACACTGGCCAAGTATACATAGGCCTTTTGATCCTATATTAATATAATTCACAAAATTAACAATTAATTACTAGAAACATTTAAGCCTGAATTCAAAGTTGTTTTGATGTAGCCATTGCAAATTTGCTACTTTCTTACATGAAAACATACAATACCTGATCAATCAGAAGAGTTAGTGGAGGTCCATCATATTTCTTAACTAGTTCAGTAGCATCCCATTCCTCCCACTTGCTTTTATCATCTCCCAAGTACCCACTGAATGCCTTTACACCCCATGGGCAAGCAACTGGGTTACAAATTGGAGCAAACGCACTCACTGACTTGTAAAGACCAGGATTCCTAAGTACAGATATAAGTGCTCCGTGGCCACCCATACTGGAAAAGGAAAATAAGATGCATTATTAATGATGAGGAAATTAGACCTACACAAGACATGCAAAAGTAATATTATATTCATATGCATAAATTGCAAAATATTTTTACTAAATGGCACAATGTTTTTATATGGAACCTAGAATATCTACAAGTCCACTATTTGAAAAATAATGTATCCATCTATAGTAAAAACCATTATAAATAAAAAAGAACCAGAAATGGATTTTTTTTATCATTGTACTTCAGTGATATTTTAGTTCCTTATTTAATCTGAACAAAAAATGTATATAAAGAAAAAAATAACAATAAATTTAATTACCTGTGCCCCATAATACCAACTCTACTTGGGTCAACAATATTGCTAAATGCTTTTTGGATCAATTCATACAACTCCTTGTTTAAGTAGCTGCCCATTCTATAATTTTTGGACCATGGTTCCTTTTCTGCATCCAAGTAGAAGCCAGCGGAGACTCCGAAATCCCATGATTCATCATCGTTGGGGATTTTCACTCCTCTAGGTGATGTATCGGGGCCAATAACAATGATGCCATGTTCAGCCGCATATCTAAATATTGTTTAAAATATAACACATTTAAAGTTGTGCAAATATAAATTAATTGAAATGATAATAAAAATGTATGGTCATATTTATCACAATGCAAGTTAAAGGTCACATGATGGTGACATCTCTATTGCTATTTATAGCTTACTTAGCGTAAACTCTCCCGAACAAGTGCAAGTTATTAATGAAAAAGTAGACAATACTATTTACTTTACAATAAAAGTTTTCCTATTATCTGTTTGTTTAAGAAAATTTATAGAACAAATATGTTACAATACTCACTTTTGAAAGCCAGACTTAGAAATAAAGTTTTGTTCAGTGCATGTTAATCCAGAGAGGTAAAATATAACTGGCAGCTTGGCATCACCACCCTCAGCTTGGGGTGGCAGATAAATAGAGAAATTCATCTTGCATTGCAACTCAGAGGATTCATGTGAGTATACCTTTTGGTAACCCCCAAAACATTTATTTGATGATACTAATTCCAAACCCTCCATTTTCGAAAACTGAAATTGGAAACAAAATTAATAATATAAACTACACGGTGTACAATATTATTGAATGTCTTAAATCGTCCCTACGGAAATTTTTAACTAATTCAAAATTAAATGTAGGTACCTGTAATATTAAAAATGATATATAAAACTAAAACAATTTACAAATGAAGGCCTATATATTAAAGTGTATTGAAATACGATTTATTACATAACAGCCAAAAATACGATATATAGATAAGCACGGCGGTCATCGGTCACCGGCCGGTGTTTTCGCAGCAAATTTGGAAATAACCTTGAAGATTTACATTCGCTTAGAATATGCCAGAACATGAACTATTCACAAAAAATATCTGCTATATTACAGTGTCTAACTGTCGTAAGGAACTGTGAAAAATATTTTACAAGTATTATTAAGAAAATGATAAAATAAAAAGCAGAAGGATAAGATACGTATTAGTAATCTTACCGATTTAACTATTAGGCTATTTGATTCAATACAAAGTTACACAATATACACTTCTCACTAATTCGACTGATCGTATCGGAATAATTGAAAATATGAACATATGAAGTAAATTAAATATTTTATTAATTAAAATTACCTATTATCGTTACGTATCACACTAATCAATGAACACGCTACTTTATTATAATGTAACAGAGTGCGTTATAGATAGCCTGTAATGCCTCTAAATTCGGTTACGTATTATTACAGTAGTGTTGCCACTCGATATTCGAATATATGTAGTTTATCGATAGCCATTAAATAGCAAGATAAAGATTTTTTTTAAAGGATTGAGGCTTTTAACAAGGGATACTACCGACGTCATTGAACTTTTTCAATAACATTCGTACGCTGAGTTTTCGATAATATTTATGATTTAATAGCTGCGATAATATCAAAAGTATTGCATCTAGGATTACTATCATCTAAAATTTAAACAATGGACAGTACAAATACTATCGATTACCGGTCGATAGTGGGCCTTTTAGTGTAAAAAATACTTATAGAAAATAAACGTAAATATATTATGCTTAGTCTGTAAGATTGGTGTTGTTTTTATATTGATGAGCTGTGGATTTGGTGTTAATATATTATAAATACATGATACCTCTTATACTTGTTACTGCCCTTTAAATTACCACTCACTATTAAATTCTAACTCGAGTTCAAATGTTTGTGTGGGTAACAGAACGCGACTTTTTTTATAGTAATTAGGTACTTACTGTATTAAATTAATGATGAAAAATAAGGTTATCTTATTTCTTTAGTTTTGTATGTAAGTTAGGTCTTAATTAGATTTAATTGGTGCTTCGGCCCATTAAAACCGCAACTACGTACTAAAAGTTATCGATGTCGTCTAAAAGATTATTCAACGCCTAATACAGTCATCGATATATGTTCAAACATCTCTAGTAAAAATAATCTTAAAAAAACGTCAAAAAAGCAATTCTTCAGTATTTATGTCACATTGACATTTTGTCAATCAGACGTTTATATTTTTAAACGCAAATATAAACCATGGATTCTTTGTTTTCGGCTACGATAACACATTATATTTAGGATCCCGGGGTCCAATAATTCCGAATCTAAATAAACTGTTGATGTGTGTCTGGCGATCGTGTAAATCCATTAGTGATGCTAAATTAAAAACTCGATACCTAGTATCGAATGAAATGAAATGTCTTCATTTTGCATAGGCCTACAGAGGCACTTAGATACAAAATATCAGATAAAGTACATTTTTTTTTACAATAACACCGGATCGAAACAGGACCTTTGTCATCTTGTTTTTACATGGGTAATAAAAGTTTGCTCCAGACTTAAATGCGGATTTCATTCTTATTAGTACATGTTCAACGATCGACTCGTGCGCAGTTTGTTGAACTGCAATCATTGCTTTGGAAAATTGTCAGGGTAATCGTTAATTACACTAAATTAAATTTAAAAATATATATATGTATGTACTATTGCTATTAAGTAATAATATGAGAAATAAACTGAAAGGCTTGAACTGTAATACATTCCAATATAAACAGTAAGATTTACTGTATTTTTTAATGACCATGTAACCGAACGTAAGTGCTGCAATTTTCGTTAGTTTTTGATTGTATTTAATTATTTTTTTCTACCTCTAAGTAAATAATATATACTCTCTGATATAATGACGCAAAGATCTCAATTTTGAAAAAAAATTCGGCCACTACTTCCTTGATTGTACCTGACAGTATACTAGCTATTGATAATATAATTATCGATATTCGGCTATAGATCGGCAACACTAAATTTTAACAGACTAATCAAGGTGACCATAATTACACTACCGTGTTCAATAGTTTTTTATTCCAATGTAAGATTACCAGATACCAGGCCTGAACAGGATGACACCACATCGCACCGTTTGGAAAATATGAATGATAAACTGTTATGAGATATTGTAGATTTGAAAACATTTGTAACAACATTATATATATAAATAAATTTAAAAAATAGCATTAGAGCATTGATTAAACCATAATCTGTAAATTATCGCTATCGCGCGCGTTATCTACATTAAATATGTATAAATGATGATAATTATTGTAATGGCAAACTATTCAATTAAATTGTTTGTCGAGACATTATTTTTATTATTATTTAAAAAATACAATATTGTACAATATCTAATAATACTGATTTTAAATAATACAACATAAGTACAAATTATACATTCATTTTAATGAACTCAACACACATTACAAAAATTTTAAAGCTAATAGTATCTGTCAGAAGACTTGAGGTACAATATTACATTAAAACAAATTATTACTTTTATTTGTGCTACAAATTAAAAGAATTGTTAATACATAATGTATCACAAAAAGTCTGTACATTATTCTATCAGCCTCTTTCTGTTGGTCTTCCAAGAAAGATATGTATTCCAGAACAATGCTACCGACTGAACTACTAATACTTGATACTGAAGAGGAATATAATAAAAGTTAACTAATTGAACAAAAGGCCATATATAGTAATTTGTTGTTAAAACATCTACATAATTAGCTTCTATATCCTTCTTAATAGCTTCAACGTTTTTCCCTTGCATGGATCCTACCGCAACCAAAAGCAAGAACAGGAAAGACGGTGCAAACACAAACTGATCGACAAACACTTTTTTCAGTGTCACAGACTTTCCGCTGGAGCCTATGTGACGGTTCAGTAAACCATACCAGACTCGTAAAGCTGGACCCTAGAAAAACAATGTGTATTTTTAAATTAAAATCTGTAATTTTTATTCATTTTAAAAATTTAAAAACAAGAAATTTATCTATACTATGAAAAATTAAAGAAATACAGATTGATGCTATTTTCTACTTACAGAACACTCAACTTTACAACGAAATATTATTTATACTTAAGTGGAAAACTGGTCAGCTGAGGTTCATCATCAAGTTGTTTTAATGTAGTACAACTATAATAGGTAATAAGTAATATAGTTTTTTTTGAACATTATTTTATAACAGACTTATATACTTACACCAACAAAAAATCCTATAGACGAAAATTTGAGCGTTCTTATGAAGTCTGCTTGTTTCAAACTTTTATTCTCTATCAAAGTCTGCGAAATAATGTCTCCAGCGGCCATCAATGTCCCTGTCTGGACAGCTTGCACTAAGTACGGCCTTCGATTTAGAATATTTTGATATAATTGAAACAGTCCTCGGCCCTTCATTTTTATTAAATACTTACATAGCACAACTATTCATCAAATATACAGTAATATAACACTAACATGAAATACAATAATATTTCATAAATCCATAGTATCACAATTACTTTTTATTTATATGACCGTAATAACCTATTTATGTCTATTTGTAGTCAGAAATTATATAAACATTACAATGTACAATGCCATGCCCGTTTATTTTTATTTTCAATATTTCCTGTTCCGTCTCATACAATGTCACATAAGTCACGCTCTTGTCAAATTGAACCGTATTCCTGTATGTCATTTTACTCTTTGGAACCGTATGCAGGGTTACCAAGTCTCAAAAATATATTCCCCTAAAGCCTTCAGTAAAGACTCCTAAAATCCGCCATAATTATAATTCTTCGTGGCAACCTGACCTGTCTTCGGGTGTAATGCATGACCTTTTTTTTTTCGTCGTGAGGGGCATGATTATATAGAGTTATATAGAGATTTCCCTTTAAAAACACCAATATGTTGAAGTTATAAAAACCCCTGAAAATACCCCTAAAAATGTACACCCCTAAAAAATCCCCATCCTACTTGATTATCCCCTAAATTTGGTGGAAAAACCACTAAGTTTGAAACCCTGACCGTATGTCATTTTACTCTGAATTGAACTAAATTGTACCTAAAGTTCTACTGATAGCAACAGCAAAGAATTAATGGCAATACAATACATAGGTACCAACCAAGGATGTAACGGAGCTCCGATTCCGGTTCCGATAAGTCGGAACTTCCGATTGTAAATGCACCTTCGGTTCCGATTCCGGTTCCGAAATTTTTATATCGGAGGTCGTCTGAAGCGAATTTGATTTAGGTAATTTGTTAACTGTTTATGGGAAAATGTTAATAATAATAATAATGGAAACATGCCAATTCTTGTTGTCGTGTTTCACACACTTTTTTTTACTTTGTAATTAAAGTTGAAAAGGTTTAGTGTCTCACGTTGTTACTAGCAGTTATATGATGTATCATTGAAATAGTCTCAGTTTACGTAATGAAATAAGCTATAATTTTTAAATATGAAGGGAAAATGGTGGATCAACTGAAAAAAAAATGTTCCTTCCTCACCTTTCTTATTAAACTACGTTAGAAAGAAGGGACTGTTCTTCTAGCATAAGAATGTACCAGCAGAATCCGCAACTTCATTCGCACAAAGCACAATATGTTTCATCCATTACCATTTTGTCAATAGTCAACAATATATTGAACCACAAAGCCAAATACTAATTGTAAGCTTTGGGGCCAAGACGGCGCCCGCCGCTCGCCTTGTTGTTTATGTTTTATTATTATTTCGGATTATATCTTCTAAATTGTGCTCAATCGTTTTTTCTTACTGCCGTCTTGGCCCCAAAGCTTACACTAATTTTCATTAAATTTGCATCATAATTGATGAACTTTCATACAAACTTTCCCTTCCATTTTTTTCCCATTAAGGAGTAAATTACAAAAATTCTTCCCTGGTGCTCAACTACTCTATAAAAGGAAACAGTACAAATTTCTAATTACATTCGTTTGGGCTGTGCGTTGTTATGACAGTATGTCAGTTTTTTTTCACATGTATTTAACACTTTTTTTGCCATAATGTATAATGACTGATACAACCTCCGATTCCGGTTCCGATTCCGAGAAAACGAATTTAAAAACTCCGATTCCGACTTCGGTTTCGTTATGTGAGCTCCGTTACATCCCTAGTACCAACTTAAACTATTATTTTCATGTAAAAAAATCATTTTTCAATTCAGTGAATCAATGCGTTTATTTACAAACTGAATTTTTTCTTAAACATAAACTAAATAAGTTCGTAAAAAATATAATGAAATAAATTTATGTGGTATTAAATTTATTAAAACAAAAATAATAATTAGTGATTACATCAAATTATTCGGTACTAAGTGATATGACTAAAATGAAATCACAAATCAAGTATTAGCCAAGCATTCATTAGTAATTTATGCTTCCAGTTAAAAAAATATAGAATGTTATACGTAATAATATAAAGGCATTTTTATTATAACTTAAAGCAAGCGATTTAAAAAAATGGTTTTGTACTAAATTATTTGAATCAGTTTCTCAGACTTTTTTTTTTATATAAACATGTTAGTCGCGAATTTTGTTTATTTGTCGTATAAATTATCTGTGAATTTTTGCTTTGCAATCGCTTGCAGTGCAGTATTAAAGTTGCCATAGTTAAAATACTTTTTAATTGGAAGACCTATGATTATAGTGCGTGAGTAACTGAACGAGTTTTATTTTAATATATTGTTGGCGTTTTACTGTTCTGACCAATATTCCACATTTGTTGCAATGGATAAAAGGAAATTATCGACGGCAGGAGACAGTCTCTATCAAATCCTACAAGTTCCAAAAACCGCAACTGCGGACGACGTTAAAAAAAGCTATCGGAAATTAGCGTTAAAATATCATCCCGACAAAAATCCCAATAATCCCGATGCTGCAGAACGGTTCAAGGAAGTTAATCGTGCACACACAATCCTAAGCGATGCCACAAAAAGAAACATTTACGACAATTACGGATCTCTCGGGCTGTACATAGCTGAACAATTCGGCGAAGAAAACGTCAACGCCTATTTCGTAGTTACAAGCACTTGGTGTAAGGCGCTGTTCATCGTATGCGGCATTTTGACCGGCTGCTACTTTTGCTGTTGTCTGTGCTGCTGCTGCAACTGCTGCTGTGGCAAATGCAAGCCGCGTCCACCGGAAGAATCAGGAGATTACCACACGCTGGAGCGAGACGACTCTGACGGAGTCCAGGCGGTGACCTCGCAGCCCGGCGGAGAGGGACGCCCGAGCGGAGAGCAGGCGCCGCCCATCGCTATGCCTGCTCCTCCAGTGCCTGGCGCCTCCGAAAACACTGGCCTCAACACAGGTGGGGTCAATTATGGAATTTCACATTAACATTTAAAACATAGTTCCAAGCAAAACATCAATTACATAACGAAATCTATATTGATTAATGTATTGTTAAAGAGGTTTGCTTCCCTTTGCTTTTATTCCATACTTAAGCATAAGTTACACAGTTTTTATTTTGTATATTTATTTTCGGATACAATTGTAGATGCCCAGGTATGTAGGTATATTATTAGGGCATAAATGGCTTTAATATTGACAAACATATTTTTTTTACTTTGTGTGGTTATGGCATTATGATAACCTGATATTTAGATGTAAGTAATTTTAATGTTTATGTTGCAGCTTCTCTTCCGGGTAAATTTTGAAATTTGTTTAAGTAGATACATTTTAATGATATTTTTAATTTATTCGTTCGCTATTGAGAATCAAACTATTCACTATGCTTAGCCATAAAAGCCATATGAAATTATTAATTAAGTAATTCAAAATTAGTTTTGATTTATTTTACCAATTACTTTGACACCCTTAAGATAAGGCAATATAAGAAAATTATAAGTGTCTATTAGCTATGAATGATAAAATTGACTTAGCCTACCATTAACAGTCCATTTCTTCCTAACTGTTATCAGAACTGTGATTATCTGGCTATCTTTAGTGACTTATTGACAATTATAATGAAATATGCTATTCCATGTAATTTAAAAATTAAATTCCATATCTTATATAAAGCAAAAACAGTGCTGTTCTCGTCAAACAGGTTTATGTATGCACTGCTCAAATGTCTATGGTAAATAACTCAAGATACAAGAAACTTAACTACATGAGTTGATTCAGTATAGCAATTTACATTTATGGCTTTTATACAAGTATTCTCATTCCTATATTTAGGTTAGTTACATACTTTACAGTTTATATGATAGGTACTGTATAAAAAGTACACTCAACATATTTTTCCAGCTAAATATAACATAAACAGGTTATCTATTTCATTAAAAGTTTCTTGGGGTCACATTTGGTGCTTGGATGAAATGGTATGAATGAAATTGAAGGTCCATTGGGACATTTATTTAAACTAGTAACACAACATCATACATAAAACACATTTTTTTTAAGTCATATGTATGATATTATTGAAAGAAGTATAAAATTAGGAAACAGATGCAACTCACTTTATAACCCACTGTTGGGCATGCTTGATCTTAATAATAAAAGATGAAATACTAATTTGAAAATATATTAAGATAATTCAGGTATTTCAAGACAAGTATTATCATTTGAGAATGTAATCTGGAAGCAAGAATGTAATCTCTCTATCAAATATGTTACTTAATTTATTAGAAATATGACTGTTTCGGACATTCTACAGGTAAATAGTTAATCTAGTGATGTGAGGGAAAAAAAAATATAACCTAATTAATTCATACATGATGAAATAAACAACTTTGCTAAATTGTATTCTTTTACAATTTAGGACGAGCAGGATACATTATAGTAGCCATATTGTATTTATTAATAGGACAGAGACTTGTATGTAAAGATAACATGACAGTGTTTACTTTGAGTTACATTTTAAGGAAATAGTTTGGATATGACATCATTATACTTAAATAGGGAGTTCCCACAATATGTGGCTTGAGTTATTTGCTAAAGATAAGGAGTATTATTGCACACAGTGTACTCTGGTGTATTATTTTAGACCGAGAATACTTTATCAGACAAAATTGCAACTCAGAAAAAGCTCTTGAGGTATGGATTTTTACTTATATGTTCTAGCTTATTGTCTACTTGATCCCAGATACCTTCAAACTATTTCTTAGTATTTAGTATAAATATTGAACATTCCTCTTAAAGTTATATCAGTTGGGTCTTTAAATTGAAAGTTAATGGAATGATTTTTTAAAATAGTTTTATCTTTGTTCTTTACCTATGGTAAAATTGTAAATTGCATCAGAATATAGTTGTTCTTTCAGTGTTCATATTATTTTATTTTATTGACATGGCATTAATATAGGCATAAATTCCATAATTTTCAGCTTGCATAAATTTAATTATATATTCATTTTGTTTAATTTTACCTGGTTCTTCTTAGTAACTTGAATGATTATAAGATGTGCCTATGAAACATTGGTATTAATAGCCTATTTATGACATAAAATATTATTAAGTTTTAATCTTTAACCATTATTTCTGTGGATCAAGTGATTAGATATTGACCAATATAAACTTATGACATAATTGTTAAGATTGTAAAAAAATCAACTTTATGTAGGCAGGCTGACTAGAAAGCTAGCTGTTAAATTTTTGTTGCATTGATTAGTTGAATTTAAATTTATAAGATAGCGTGCACTAAGGACCAAGAAAGAGTTTCAGGCTGCTGTCATTCATTGTATATTTCAAGCCGTGTGGTTATTAGTCTTATGTTTAGTAATACTAGTCTTGATTGTACTTGATTGTCTAGTAGTCCTCTGTGGGGCTAATTTTCCGATAATGTAATTATTTTCACGAGTTTCACGCGCCAGAGGCAGGGTACATGCCTAAGAAGAAGTGTATAGCAAATTAATATTAAATACTTTGTTCTTGTTTATCGCATATTAGAGAATCCGATTCTTGTATATAAAGTATGCCATTAGAAATGACCCCTAGAAATAAGTGGCCTACCAATAGTAATGCTAGCAAATTCTCTTTTGTGTGTTAATCATAGAACTAATTGTTGTGTAGCTGAACTAATTTTAAAAAATCCATGTAATTTCACTCCAAATTTGTCCTCTATATATATTTATTTTATGTGTTATAGAATGTAGCTACAGCTCTGAATCTCGTGTTTCTTGGCCCTTAAAGATGATTTAATAACATGCAATGTGATTATGTAGTTATTGAAAAGATAAATTATATTTATGATTTGGCCATGTATAATTCTTCAGTATTGTAGTATATTTCCTCCTCCTGTATATTTCGAAGTATTTTTTACGTTTTTATTTTATTATTTTAGGTGATGTGCAGTCAGTTTACTAAGTTATCTACGAAAATGTAACATTTATCAGAGTAGGTTCGTTGATGAAAGAGGAATGACTAATTGAACTTGCTTTATTTTAATATTTTCTGTATAATAAGATGTTATATTGTTAAGATTGGAATAATGTTGAAGACATTTCTTTTTTGTGCAAATGAAACTTTACACAAGTTACTGTTTATGTACGTTAAATCGTCACTAAACTCTATTGATAAAATTTAAAATTATAATCACGATTTATAACTTCTTAACACTCTTGTTGTTTAAATATAAAATTAAATTGCTATGATCGTTAAAGTATCTATTGGAATGTTTTGTCTTCGAAATTATGAAATGTTTAATCGTCATATTAAAATGTTTACACTTGATTATAAACACTAATTAATCATTATTCAAAATGGTTTAATGTACCTGTTACGTCTTGATACCGATTGTGCTGGTGAAAGTTATTGCCTATCCAAGTATTTCACCTATGATTATCGTTAAACAAGTTCGTTTTCAGTGTAAGAATTATTTCACTTAAACTATAGTTATATGGCAATCGTGTACCTATCTAGCGACAGATACAATAAATCATTATGTATATTAATTGTAGGAGTTCGCTAATTTTAGCTAATGTTTAGCCATTAGTATCTACATGAACAATTCATGGATTTGTAAGTCTCAAATAAAACATTCACCTTGAATTATCTAGTTTTGGTTAATGCCATCACTGCCAAAATTGTTTAATTCAAGCAATTAATAAGTGCGTCTTCGCACTAGCCTTTGTCCAGCGTGGGCGTACGTCGAAATTGATCGCACGTAGACGCTGCAACAATGCTTCATGTATACATAATTGCGCTTGTGTGGTAAGCTTCGATACATAGCTGCAGTACGGAGTATAAACACAAAGTAGTCCAGCCTATAACAATGTATGATGAATGTTAGACGGATGTCTACGCTGGAAAAAGTCCAGTGCGAAGACACTGTTAGTTTGCACAGTAAGCCATTCGGAATTACTGCGCGGTTTTTATCATCACACGTTTGTTCACTGTATGAAACTAGTCAACGAGTATTTATAATGACAAGATCATCAGGGATATTAAAATGTAATTACACCTTATATTTAATTTAAATAAATATCTGCATACTGAATCATTTATCTATTATTGAATTGCCTCTTGATAATTACTGTAGGGAAAGAAGTTTGAGTTACATACATTCTGCAATATATATTTTTTTCTTATTTGCAGGGAGCAGTATTCCAAAATACACATGAAGTATTTACAACTAGTCTATCATAATTTGTAAGAGAAATGGGGAACTGACTTCTTATTACCACCAACATGCACCTTACAGATGTAAGCCTACATTAAGTTTTTTTTATATGTACTACCCTAAATAGTTTTGCTATATTATTTTGTTAATATTTATTTTGCGCTGTAACTATAATTTATTCACTATTATTTTATTTTTCATATTTTTAATTTATCATATATCAAAATATGTAATCAAATGTACAAATATGGGATACTGCTAAAACATTAAGTGAACTTCGTTGCAGAATAGTTGCCTAAAGTTTCATTTTTTTCTTTAAAGTTAATTTTTTGTATTCCTCCTTTTCCTTTAACTGTTACAGTTTATTTTTGTATGTTATATTCTGTCAAAAGTCAGAGTTAACCATATAAGTAAGTTTTCTAAAGATTTGGTTTTTCATCGGTTGCCCCTGCTATTTTCGTTAAGGACATGTTATCCAAATCGTAGTATAAAACGCGATTAAGGTGTACCTGCGGTATATAAGTATTCAAACTTTTCGTACGCAGCTTCAAATTATGTATTTGACATGTTCTCTTTTGGTAGTATTGTTACATTAGAGATTGCATCTTTTAAATACTTCAACTAAATCAAATCGGTAACTGCTCCATTATAATATAATGCTCAAAATTGTTGGTTTCCAAATATATATGAATGATATTTAATAGACTCATATATCCAGACTATTTAATGGAATTGTTAATTGTTACTCAAGTCGTAATAAGACTAAAAGCATCATTATATTCTGCCCTCATACCATTTTTATTGGGGCATAAGGCAACATAATATCAATTACACCCTTTATTAAAACAAAAGTAGAAGAAATAAAATACTTTTGAAATTTCTTAAATAAGACTTGCATGTTAATTGCGCCCAGCCTTGCCTTAGGATATTATAGGAGGCCTATGTGTGATGTAGGAAGGTTTAAATTGCAAATACTTATTATTTAAGATGAAAGATAAACATACCATACAATGAAGCAACATTATTGAAATATTGTTATTAGGTATATACGTGATGTTATTTGACTTAGTATAATAGTAATAAGGTAAACATTAATAGATAGAACGACGTGTATGTAACCTTAACTACCTACATATACGTATCACACATCGAAAACAACATGCACCTGTTCGGAGACTAATCTGAGATTGCCAAATAGGCAGCGCAGCTTTTTAAGTTTTATTATTAATCAATTCTCACCGTTGCTAGGATTTATTACTTTTGATGTGTGATCCTGATATCCGACATACATAAAAGCGGTACAGCAACGCGCCGCTGAGCTTTGGGGCAGTGCATTTTACGAATTTATTATGTTTCCTCAAAACAAGCATATTTCTTGTTCCCACATCAGTCATACATCCTTTATATATTGAATGTAAATTAAAATGATGAGCGAGCACAAGAATAATGTTTTGAGGAACATAATAAAGTTGTACCAAGGGTACCTGAGTGATCATAGTGTAATAGACCCATTTTTTAAGTAAACGCAGGTACATGCGGCGCGGTGCATTGCAAATTTCTGCGTTGCGTTGAGTGTTGCCGACTTTGGCCATACGGCAACGCAACGCTTTTAAGTGTGTCTCCTTAGTGCGCCTTCGTTTTGGCATTTGGTCAGCGTATGCAACGTTGGACGTAATGCAAACCTGTGGGTCGGTGTCAATACGCAGATAGGTACGGGTATCCAGTTTCAAAAAATGATTTCTTACTTTTGGCAATAAACTATTCAAAGTCCTTCATGTTTATTCAGTCTTAGAATTAAACCCGTACGGGACATTTACTTCGGTAGGTGGGTGGGTGGGTTTGGTATCATTAGGTAGTCATTATGTGATCTTGATATATAAATATAGCTTATACATTAATAAGCTTACGCGCTGCACCACGTCGTTATAAATTCAGGTTACATTTCGTACCCTAAATTAGGTATTTGATTAACAGCTTACACACCTAAGTAATAACTAAAAATAACAATAATACGGTTGCACTAAATAAATTCTACGTAAACGTTCTTAAGTGCAATTGATGCATTAATAAGCCTTCAAGCCACTAATCCGAGGACTACGAGACATTCTCTTCAATCGACATTTCAAATTTTAAACTGTTTAACAAATTGCGCATTTAGAATGCCTTATTTAATCGAACACACATTTGTTTTAACGCTCGGTGCGGACGCTTGCAGCGCTAAAATAATGACGTGTAAAGCGAATGTTTCGTTTGCCTCGGATAAGACACGTTAACGCAGCGTTTTCGTAGCGTATACATCTGACAAACTCATACGCTGGACAAAAACCAGTGCGAAGAAGCACTTACATTAATATTACGTTTTTATAGTGAAACGATATAAAGCAAGACGATTTGTTTGGAGTTAGGGTCGTCTTGAGTTGGTTTGCTTTGATGCGTTTCGCTATTCGTAGTAAATCGCTTTAATTGTAATATAAGGCTTATAAGATTATTATTCCATTTAAGTAAGAGTGACAAACTAAAATCTTCACTGGGGAAGTAGGGATTATTTGGTACAATAGTATTTATACGGTATTCTCTATGTCCCATAGATTTTTTTTAATAGCCACAGAAACTTGTAAGTAGGTATAGATATTATTGAAGTACCTTTAAAATGTGATAAATTTAAGCATACGACGAAAGTAAATTTAGTGACCATACGCAAATGCGTCAAGTCAAAAAATTTATAGCAAGTTAAATTTTATTGTGTATTTTTGGTTAAATTTCACTGTGAGGATTCTAACTTGACACTCCTATGTAGTTAGGACGTTATTGTCACTTTTCCATATAATATTCAATGTAACATAATGTTTTAAATAAGCTATGTATATCTAATGGAAACCACTTGTTGTTAGGTATTTTAGTTCTAACTTGATGGGAATTTCCTAAATTCTTTACTGTTTGCCCTACCACTAGATCGTTTCTTACTATTTTCACTCACTTTTAATGGCGGGTTCACGTATAATTTATAAATATAATTAATAACGATATAGAAAGGCACAATAATGTTCAATGAACGTTATTATGCCTTTCCACTTGCAAATCGACGGTCGCCATGATTATTAATACATTTACTATAACGCAGGAACCTACAGTTAAGTGGTAGCAGTGCTGATCTTTTAAGGCCACGGAAGATCATTACAAATTGTAGAAAATTGGGTGAAATTCACCGAAAATTGGCACGGAGTCGAAGCGAATGTTTCGAAATTATATGCACCTGTAGAATTCAGCGGTTTCTTGGGGTTATAAGTACAAATAATTCATAGCTGATCATTGCAATTACCGTGATCGTAAATGTATTTAATATTACAAATGGATTACATGTAAAATTGCTAGTAGATAAAAGTAGAAATGTAGCTTTATTTGTAAGAATTAAACGATAATTATTTTATGATACGAAAAACTTTAGTTTATTATGCTAGTTAATTCGTAAAAATTTAATTACATCGATATTAATATCAGTTTAAAGAAATACATTCTAGTAAAGATTTCAATTAATAGATATTTTTCCGTCCAGTCGACGGTCATGTAAATAAATAGTTTGTTTTATAGTACCGTGGAAATTGGAGATAACGATCTAGTGGGTGGCTGTCAAACTTGTCGGCATCTATACTTTGTCTTGTCTGATTGTAAATGGTGAATAAATGTTAAATTCAACAGAAGTGTTATTATTTCTGTGGTTCCCCAGGAAAAGTTTGATGAAATCACTAGCTGAATCCCGCAGCTTCCCCTTCGTTAACAAAAATCTATTTTCCCGTGGGAATAAGATATTTTCCCGCAGTAAAAAGTGGCCTGTATGTTAATCCAACCTTACAACCTTACCTTACCTTAAATTTTATGAAAATCGCTCCAGCCGTTTAGACGTGAAGAAGTAACAAACATACACATTCACAAACTTTTTCCTTTATAATATTAGTGTGAAGTATGATGATATGAATTAGTATGAATATTTTACGATGTTTGTAATAGAGGAACTATTACTGATATCAAGTTTATATCACTTTATATTAAATTGAATTCATTCAATTTAATGTAAAGTGATAAGGAATTGGTGATTGAGTAATATAATAAGTATTTATCTAAGATGTATTATCGGGTTCTCCTTGGGGTTCTAAAGAATATTTTGACTAATAATAAGAACTATTTATTCGTCAGAAACGTAGTTTGAAATTATTTTTCACTATCGAACGGCCGTAAATTCACAACCGCATTACAATTACCCATTTTTTTATTTTTTTAAATATTGATACTTTAAATGATTTTATATTTATTCTCAGTATTGTGGGTTTGCTAACAGATTAGAGCAACCCACGGCAAGCGACTCTCCTTGCAGCTTTATCATCAGTTAAATGCATCTATACCTTCATAGAATAATGCCTAATTTCCTACCCGCATTCTTTACAAACATGAAATCAAAATTTGCAAATGGCAAGTAAGTACAAGTTTAATTTTAGAGGCAATTTATTCTTGACGGCCTTTTTTTGGTCGCTATGTGGCTCATGTTGACAAAGAGATCCACCGCTGAGTTAGAGCACAAAATTTCCATTTAAAAGAGTTAAGTTACGCCAGCGTACAAAAAATACATAAGGATGGTCTACAACTATTTCGAGCTCTGGCGCCTCGTCCCATTCGATTCCTGTAAAAAAGAACTGTAACTAACAAAGGAATTTATCAGTGTTGCCAACTGAATGCTTTGATATAAATTTAGGGAAAAAAGATTTTACGGCAGTTTACAAACATTATGCCAAGGTGATCTTGTTTCCCATAAACCCACAGAGACACTACATTTAATAGCGATCAAATAATATAGCCTAATAGCTAATAAGATAGCCTTCAAATAATTCAGTGAAGTCATTCTAAATTCAGGGTAGGCGTATATAAAAGTGTAATATACCTACCGACAGATATATAAGCAACTAGTGTAAATGCTGAAGTACCTTCTGTATATAATTGAAGCAGCAAACAAGAATGTATTTCATCTGGTGGTGTCACTGCCACCCATGGACATCTGGCATTAACTTCATATAGAACAGGAGTTCTATCAGAAGAATAAATGCGTTGCTACTCCCGAGGACTAAGATGATAGCCTTAAATGAAAGTGAGCAAGCAACCAAACCCTATCGCCGAAACGCAAGAACTGCTTCACGCTAGAAATAGGTGTGGCGGTGGTACCTTCTCATTGGAACCATGCTCAGTCTACCATCTTGAAAACCTACTTATAGGATAGAAGTGACGAGAAAAATGAGCAGACAAAGAATTAAGCCAAGAAAAAAAAATAGCTTATAAATAAATCAGGTTATGCTTAACACCATTGTAAGCAGAACCTAGGTTCTTGTGGGGGCACGTAGTGCTCCCAAAGAAAACATCGTTAATATTTTGAAATCGCCAAAAAAACTGAAATCCAATGGCAATATGTTTTTCAATAGGTAGTATTTTTTTTCTCAAAACACAATGTCAAGGGGTTAGGTAGGAGTACAAAAACATGATGACAGTGGCCACTTCAGGACTAAGTACATATTGGTTTGTTAGTCATATAGGTGTTAAAGAAATATTAAATTACCATCGTCTTTAAATGCATTTCGCCCCGCTTCCGCCCAGAACATGATCCGTTGAACTGCGTGAGAAAGCTTTAATTTACTACAATTAGTGTCAGTTTTCCCTTGTATTAGTTGTGATATTCCCATCTGAAAATATTTGGTAATTTTAACATGAACTTGTATTTATATCTTCTGCTTATTGTAATATCCACAACTCTAAAATGTGTAATTTAGCAAATGTTTTATCCTGGAAATAAAATTAATGAAGCTATCTCTCAGTTTTTACTATTTTTTTTGTTATAAGCTACTCCCTACTTCTTCTCTACAAATGTGGCGTGATGGGGTAACTAGGCTCAAGAAAACTACTTACCCACGTGTGAAGACTTTTTTAAAAGCTTTTATTTAACTTGCAATATTTAAATGAAACTTTAAGATCTTATCAAGGTCTACCTAGATTTTTGTGTATAATTATATGGTTGGGTAGGTACTTACCGATTCAAGTTTCCCTGGAAGCAATAACGTCATTCTTAATGTATATATTGGTAATGTTACTGCTAGACGCTTTGCGTTCATCTTCTCGTAGACCGATTGAAGATTTTCTTTCATAACCTTTTCTGCTAAGTTATTCAGCGATCGCCCTCGTGGAACGAGTAACAAAAGAGTAAGATCCACAGTAGCATATCGAATTTCTATCGCCTGAAATAAGAAAAAAAATATTTACCTTCATAAACGACTAATAGGTTACAAGTGTCTGAATATCAGATTTTCATTATTATAATTATTATATTAATACGTGAAGCAAAAACTTGTGACGGATTTTTAAGTAATATGCCGCGGACGGATTAGTATGAAATTTTGCACGGTTATAGTGGACGTAGAGAAGGAGTGCAGAATGTTAATATTTTTTTCAAATAATGCATTTTTCATACATAAAATCAACTAAAAACACATTACACACACTACCGTGCATTTGTCACAAACACATACATAGTAAACGAAATAGAACATTCAATGTCTTACTATGAAAATACATAACGTCAAAAATGTCAGATGTCTTTGTCAAAATACCGCTATTGCTTTTAAATGCGGCTTAGATAATTAAACCTCTTTTTATATTAAACGGGCGCGTTCAAAATTACTTGAAAATTTAATAATACTGGAATTTGAGAAATGTACTACTTTGGACAATGAAGTTTAGTTTTTTAATTTAAATTACGGTCGAATTTCGACCGATGCTACGGGCGACTAGTTCATATAAACGGACACACTTTTCATTTTCTAAATGACTAAATAAAAAAATATATGTAGCTATTTATTGCAATAGAATTCCGTACTATTATTTGAACATGATCATTTATTTAATTTATATCAGTAAAGTATTAAATATCTATTGCTGATAGCTGTTCCATATGGCATTAGGACTTTATCGAGGGGGCGGATTGTTTGAAGGCATTAACCATTGCACCTTTTTACGAATGGGTTATTCAGTCCGCAACAATGACGCTGAGAGGTCTAACCGTCACTAGCTTAATATTTCTGTGTAATCTTCTTTTTGCCTGTGGCTGTCCTCCCGACCGACTAAGTGCAACCCACGATGAAGGTAGATTACACGACGACTTACTTTGTGCCTACCATTCTGATTTTCGACCAGTGAAGGACCACAAGAGTGCGGTAACTGTTAAAGTTCGATTTGCACTGAAATACATCAGTTTCGATTCGCTAGAAGAAACTTTCAATCTTCATAGCTGGGTAGCGTTAACTTGGAAAGACGAATTTCTAACATGGAAACCCTCAGATTATGGTGATATCAAAGAGACTCAAATAGAAAGTCATGAAATATGGACACCGAGAATGGCTCTATTCAACGCAGATGCCTCTATATATCAATCGGATTCCATATATACGACTTGCTTGGTGGCAAGCGATGGGACTGTTACTTGTGTACCTCATGTTGCTCACTCTGGAATTTGTAGGACCTCGCTACGACGGTGGCCGTATGATTCGCAAAATTGCACGATGTACTTTGGGGCATGGATGCACACGGGTGAGCAAATAAATTTTACATTCTACAAGAACAAAGCCGTCGTGTTAGACGATTACCAGAACGGACCCGGCTGGAATTTGATAAAGGTAGTGAAGGATCGCCTACCGGGTTCTTACAGCTGCTGTCCTAACACATCATATCCGATGCTCAAATACACCTTCATGTTAAAACGAGAAGCAGCAGGCCCGGCAGCCATCGTAGTCATACCGTCTATTGTAATTGTTATGCTGACACTTACGTCTTTATTGCTGGATATTAAAGATAACACCAGGCTAATAATGGCTTGCTTCAGCCTTTTCGGTCATTTCCTATTTTTAACGGAGATAGGAAATGATATTCCGAAGCACAGTTCCGATACACCAATAATACTATTATTCGTGCGTGACTCCATGATTGTGACGTTAGTGGCGATCTTGTTGACACTAATGTTAATGGCCATCCGGCGACGAACGATGCCACCTCCTTCGTGGCTGACCACAATTAATAGATTAGTTAGCAGCGGTCCCGGTAAATATGTCGTTTTTACAGAATTTGATCCAAGCGACATTACTGACGGTAAAACACTGACGGATGATTCTCCTATTGAAAGCGATAGATCTCGCGACCCATCGGACTGGATAAAGTTCGCTAATATATTGAATAGCTTCATATTTGTCATTTCACTTATAGTGTATATAGTGCTGCTTGGTTGTTACATCCCTGTAGACGATTGATTTGTGAAAACATTACATTGTAATAGGTACTTACTCATATTCAGCATTGCACATTGTACCACTTCATGTGCATAAAATGTACCTTCATCTATATTTTTCCTAGGTGGATTCCAATTGCTGTTCGATTGTATTACTTTATGTACTTGTTTTTTTTTATTTACTGTAATTAAGTTTTATCTAAGAAGCTTCTTATTATACTCTTCAAATGGTTTTTTTTCTATCAATTTGAAAACAAAAATATATGTCTACCTATGTACCTACTTTCCCATAATAATTTACTGCTTAGGTACATTCACACATTTACATTTATGATAATTTAGTGATCTAATATTCTTTTGCTGAATTTTAACAGCTCACTATCACCAACTTTAAGTGAACACATAAAGTGCTTTTTAAATTGTTTTATCTCTAAGTGCATATAAATATATTAATATAAGTTAAAATACATAAAGTAGGTATGTACATAATAATAGTAGCTACAGATGACTTTTGTATATATACACGTTTAATTGTTAAAGACGCAAACAATTGTTAAAAGCAATTTACTTGAATAAATTACATTATACGTGATAAATGTTTATTTACCTCTGCATCCCATTCATCTAAACGTGCGTATCGCATCTCGTCATTTATCCTAATCATGCGCACCATACGTGGTGCGTCTCCGTCATAGAATGGCCGGGAGCCGTCGAGCACCGTCGGGGCGGAGCGCCAGCGTGCGCGGAAGTACAACGTAGTGAGCCACACTGCGCAAATGCCGTTTGATAATTCGTCTTCCTCGAATGTGTTATACATCGCCCCACCGGAATCCTTAGCTACCTAACAATATTAGCGGTTTACAAAACAGTTATGTTCCAAAACCTGTAGGTACTGAAAATTTTATACCCTGGACGGAATGGGGATGGATGGTTATTATGAGTTTAACTGTTCGTGGCAGCATAGTTTCTAAATCGATAAACCAATTTAATTTCTTGTTATTTTTTGGTCCGATCGAGAGTGTTGGCTACGACTAAAGAAAATCTGTTCAATTGATTATAGGTCGTCAGTTCTTCTCCTATATATAGCAGTTGGAGCAGGTTGATTTTTATATAATTGTCATAAATAATTCCTTTTTTATTTCAACAATTGAGAAGGCAATATGTAATGACTTTTAATCTATCCAACCATTTGGTACTGAATAGTGAATATCTACTGATTGTCTATTTCTCTCTAAAATCCCATAAAAAGGTTTTCTTATTGATCATAAATAAAGATTGTTTTAACATATATGTATTTAGGTATTAAGTATTATAAATAGGTAGGTATATCTGTATAAGTGTAATGCCGCCATGTTTTTGAAATATCTTTATACCCATATACCTATACGGGTCCAAATTTTAAAGATTTTCTTTTTTCACCCCCAATACTTAGGGGAAAACAGGGCAATGGGAGTCAGCGGGCAATGGGAGTCACCCACATATCCACGAAACTATCCACGTAAGCATCGTGTTAAGCATTTTCATGCATTCGTCGTGTTCCTCATGGTAGTGTGTTATATGGTTCATGAAAATAAACGCTCGCGCTTTAAAGAGACAGCAGATTTTTGGTTTTGCGTTGGCCTGGTGTAAGTTTTCCTTACGGTAAAATGAGATATAAGTGCCTAATTTCTAATATAAAAAATAACTTTTCACGTATTTAGCTACACTGTTGAAAGAAACATGTGCAGTTTAGATTGTGTCAGTATATTATATATATATTTATTTTTTATATTTTGTGGCATAGCATAATTGAGGGCAATGAGAGTCAGGTAACCCCAAGGGAAATGGCCACAGAAATCAAGGAATATCATTTTAACACAGAGTTTAAAGAAAAATCAATCGGCCTCACATCCATACTCACCAAGGAAAACTTGATGGAAAGAGAATAAAAAATAAAAATTAAAGTAGGCAAATATAAGAAAAGGAAAAAATGGGAAGAAAAGGAAGGCAGAAATAAGTACAAACGAAGGGTCTTGAAAGAATAAAGCGACGAGTACTTTGAGTACACGTTGTGGGCACTGACGATGTATGCCAGGATACTGAGGAAGACGACGTAGAAGATGAAAAAATTTGGTATTCCCGATTTAGCCAATTATTGAATGGTTTTGAAAGATACAATGAGATGTGGTACAGATGTAGGTACCTATTTCATTTTATGGGTTATGGGCTAATGCGTACTGCACTGGGGATACAGCCGAAGGTTATATACATGAGGCATGTGATAAATTATCTTTGACTCCGATTGCCCACAGAGCCGACCACCATTGCCCGCATATCGGTGCAATGGGAGTCAAACCTGTTTTTTTTAAAAACTGTTATAACTTTCAGAGTTGTTTATAAAATTAATTGAAATTGAAATTGATGTCGATTGATAGCTAATTAAGTAAATATTGTGTCAAGGCGACTGCAATCAATATTTTGTTCCAATTTTAGCTTTTATTTGATTTCTCCCTTAAGTGACTCCCATTACCCCCTTTTCCCCTAACGAAATGTGCAAAATATTGCATTCAGTATTATGCGTTAAAGTTTAAAAATAATACATAATTGAGTTACTCAGCTCAACAACGATATAGGTTTTATGTACCTAATCTTAACATTTTATGTAACTAATTGAAATTAAAAATATTGTCAGATTTTTTCTGACCTACCAATATGAATAAGCTACCTTTGCCCATCAAGGTCGTACCTATAGTTAAAATTTAAAATAATAGAAAACTATTTTATTTTTTTAAGTTCTTCGATCGTTGAATTTTTTAAATGCATCATGAAGTCACATCGCCAGTTTAAGTTTTTTATGAATAATAGTTATTACTACGCTTACGTACCAAGTTGTTCAGGTGGATGGTGAGTTTCTCTGGATTATTAGTACTATTCATGCGGTCCAGCAAAACGTGTAATTCTGGAGCAGTATTTCTAATAAAATTATCGCTGATATTGAGCTGTTCTCCAAAAACCAGTCTCGATGACCAGCGGAACTTCAAAAACTCGCTTGATATCGGTAAAATTGATACAATGTGCTTGAATACTTGTACTTGTTCCTGTTAGACATTAACATCAAATATTTTTATTAAGTAGGACTCACACTTGTCACTAATTTCTTCTTAAACCTTTTAAATCAGAGTTAGGTAATACCTACTGAAAGATTAATGGGTGCCACCAGCTTTTCAGCTAATAATAAGTTCAGTTGATATTCCATATGTTTTTTGCATTTGCTTTTGAGGAGTTGCGACTCCCATTCAAAGATTGATTCAAGTTTTTGTTAGTTTTAAAGATTTTCAAGACTGATAACACTTCATTAGAGATATTGTGATTTTTTTCGGTTATTCAATAACGGCTAAATTATTGGCTGAAAGCCATGTGTTCAATAAAACAAATGAAACAATAATATATGTAATCCATTTTAATTTAACACGATAAGCATTGTAACGAATTTGATATACCTCGAGCAGTTATAGGTACCTACCACATTCTTGATTGAATGTTGTAGGTAAATTGCTAAATGTATTTTCAATAGCTTATTAGTCTTACCTCACAAGATGTTTTCAATCCCAATAATTGTATGATTTGCGTAGTTATCTCTTCATCTGATTCAGTACAGAGAGTCACTAATTGTAAATAGAGAAACAATCCAGATTGTGCAAAGGATATTCCATTCTCCTGTCGCTGCGGAGGACTTATCGACAAAAACTTGCGAAAATTAGCCTAGAATAATTATTACTTGGACATTTTACTTATTGTCACTTTTATAGAGGTGGTAGAACGAACATGGGAAGCTGGGAAGATACCACAGCCGCACCCACATTTATTATGAAACAATTTTTGCATTTCGGTGGATGGGTGTTTGCCGGCACACTTTCATATGGGCGACCATCTTAGTTCTCAGGCATAGCGAGGCCTTTGTGATTGAGTTCAGATATAACCCCTGTTACATATAAATTTAATTACAGGTGACCATGGGCGGCAGTGACCACTTACCATCAAATGGTCTGCATGCTCGTGTGCTACTTCAACTTTACCTATAGAAATATTTTGTCAGAAATTTGTACTAGGTATATTATATACCGTAAATGGAGTAAAAATAGGTACTCTGAAAATGGTCAAAATTATGACGGTATCATAACCACAGTATAACTATGCTCCTATATAAGATACCTAATCTGTTGACAGGATTCTGGTTTTAGTTACTTATTTAAGATTTATTAAATATGTTCATTACTTGTTAGTATTTACTGGTTATTGGAAACTTCTACTATACTATGAATAATTGTTTGCACCAAATAGTCATCTATGTAAGTCCTATTGAATTTCTTCTATTTACGTACAAATACCAACACGCTGATAAAATTGTCAATAAACTCATAACAGGGTTACGCCCCTAAACTGGTCGTACATATATGTATCTTTTATCATGCATCTGTGATGCCCAAACAAACGCGCTTTTCCATTTTATTGACCACACTATTCCCCATATTAATAAGCACGATGCCAAATCACATATCCCGATATAAAATGTTTTAGCCGAAAGCATATTCACAGAGCTTATAGAGCACATAGACTATTTGGGTTTTTAAATTATTGAACTGAAGTTAATCGACACAATTAGGTACCTGGTGTCAATAATTGGTTAGATAAGGCTTAATTAGATAATGTACCAACACAAACATGATTGTATTTTTTTAAATATATATTTTTTCCATTAGTTTATCAATCATCACTAGGATCTTCTCAGAATTTGATCCCTAAATCTGAAATATGCGATGTCGTAATAGTAGAAATTCTTCAACTTGTCCCTCAAGAAATGGATTTTATGGAAATTACAATAAACAATTTTGATTTTATTAAAAATTGAAATGAAATTGGCTCCGTAACAAATCTTTTTTAACATTTTTTCAACATACACATACACAGTCTTAATTTTAATACTTGAAATGAGAGTTCAATTTTGAATTTGTGCGTTCTTTTTCACCGGACAGCTTGAGACGCTGTGTGTATCTTGGGTTTTTCTATATCGATGCATACCAGTTACCTATAAATTTGATCATCTACGAAACTTAAAACAGTGTATATAAATAATACTCACTTCATAAAACTTATGTTCTAATCGATCCATAGCTTCCTTGAAGTCAACAGCAGCATCGACTTTGGATGCATAAGACACTTCGTTCATATAACTAGTGCTCAAATCGTAAGTAGAAGCGATTGGCGTTGAAGCTTCATTATTAATTCGATAATACAACACATTACTAGTACTTCGGCGTGGTGTTGTTAATTGCACTGTATGATGTATTGGTACCCCCCAATTTGTCATAAATGAACGTGTCACATAGCTATTCGTGTTAGCGAGTGGTGTTGTACCTTCAAGTTTCTTCTGTTTGTCAGTGAAATAATTGTATCCTATAGGAGTTATGCTGGAGGGCGCTTTATTGTTTACGTCTAACGGTTCGGGAGGATTGGTTACAAGTTCTTGCACATATCTCGTCGATGGACCCCAGAAAATGTCCGCAGGTGAAACTACAAAATTCTTTACTTTTTGATACACAGTCGGCACCGCTTTGCTAGTTTCGTATATATATTTTGTAGGTGCTACAATAAAAGAAGTAACGAAAGAGGGATCTCCTTGTAAGAATTCACACGTTATCCAAGTTTTGGTCGATATTAAAATGACAATGAACCACGAACAATTGTATCTATGCATATTCGATTTTTAAAAAAACATGTGACGTACTCGCATATTAATTTTCAATATTAAAAGCACTAAGTCTGTATGTCAAGGTATTTCAATTCATCGAGTAGGCATATGCATAATATGCAAAACACTATAAAACGTTCAAAACAGGTGTTTACGATACGTGCGCTGCTTGACCGTTCGAGATCGCTTATCTCACTGCCTCACTGCAAACTACTTCGAATAATACCTGTAAATAATGTGTTTAGTTCTACACATTCATATGCAGTTGCTTAACCGATTAATGGGCCTAATTAATATGCTTTATAGTTCGCGAGTTCGGTACCCTGTACCGCGGTTTTACACGCGGATTTGTATACCTGCCCGGACGAGTTTAAACTTTTCAGGAGAAAAAGTTGGAACTTGGCAAAAGTGGTCCTGACTTATCTTTAAAAAGAGACAGCTGGACTTTAGTACATTGTATTCAATTTTGGGAGGCCTTAGGTTCTAGTAGGTATTTCTGAAATTTTGCCACTTTTTGACGGATGAAAATATACATGATTTGAGATGAATTTGAAATTAATTTTTCAAATTCAAATTTCTCTGTACTTTCCGAGATTAGCGCGTTCAATCAAAGAAAAAGTAATGAAATAAAGCCACAGGCACTATTTACAGTACAGACCAGCGTTGCCAGATTTTTTGTCAAGTCGGGATTAAGAAACTTTTTGAGTGAAAAAAGGCGTCTCAGAGACACAGACAAATATTTTTGCCGCCGGAAGACCGGAAGATCTGGATTTGAAGACTTTTTTTTTTGTTTATTTTGGTCGACAAACTGCAGTTTGACTTAAATTTGACGGCCTTTTTTTTGCAAAAATCCAGTCCTTCCTGAAAAGCGAAACAGAGTCTGCGAATTTTAATTTCGATTTAAAAATCAGGACGTCCTGCCTAAATCGGAGCGCCTGGCAACGCTGGTACAGACATTGAGCGTGCCAGACAACTGCCGAGACTGGCATAGACAGATTTTTTCGTCGGACATGCTCTCACTCAAAAGCAAAAACTCACGCTTCATAATTCAACCCAAGAGCATAACGTTTGGTGACGCCAGCGTAAAGGTTAGGGTAAGCATAGCATACTTGTACCTACATAAATACACACGTAAATACTAAAGCACTGAACCCATATATGTGAGTTATGTATAAAATATATGTCACGGATGAGGCCACGAATTGAGCTTATACGGTCATGACACGCAAATGTGTACATCCATCGATTTAAAGCACCAGTTTGGCTGGCTGCCACCAACGCTCTGCTGTGCGCTGAATCCAACAAAAGAAACAGAAGACCTACTTTTCTCATTATACTTAAGTATGATGCTAGGCTTTGAGATAATCTTATAATGTTTCAAAGCCATATGGTAGGTACTAAATGTATTTATTTTATGTAATCCACATCCAATCTACAAGGCTTAAAAGAAACAAATATAAAATAGTATGTACCTTATGCTAAAATATGGTGCCTATCAAAGCAACAGTCAGTCAATCAGTATTTTCCTTGTGAAGTTTTCGCAAAATATTACAAATTACAGTTTCTTTTTTTATCTAATTGAACTAGCAAACGAGCATGCAGTCCAATTGTTCGTAAGAGGTCACTGCCGCCCATGGACATCTGTAAACAACTTCATATAGAATATAGGTTCTATCTGAAGTCAATTACAGGTGTGTCTCTACTCCCGAGGACTAAGATGGTCGTCTCATATAAAAGTGTTGACTTCCGTAGGTTTAACTTTTTGCCTATTGTTAAGGTTAGGTATAGCATGAAAAACATAAGTACTTAACATTTTCCGTTCAAAGTACACGCATCGACATCATAGCTGCCTTTTTTTATTATTGTTATTGGTTAATATCTCGAGTTATTTCATATGCGTTTCGGGGCTTAAAAGTATGACGAGGTATTATTTTATATTTTAATTTAAAAATACAACATAATTCAATTGGTTGTATATGTTTTAATATATAGTAAACATAGTTGAGAAAAATTGCGTATAATTACAATACAAAAAACCTTTGATGAATTTATTCAAATCTTCCTCGAAATGTGACCCAGATGATTGGTATATTGTGGCAGAGTATCACGATTAAATGGGGATGGTCAGCTGTAAACTCTTGCGGGCGTGACCTACACCGTGGTATGAATTCGGCTGCAATCAAATACCTTCTGATTAAGATTAATTAGTATTTATTTATTATAAGCAGGTAAATCTTAGTTCCCCTGTAGCCGGCGGGCTGAATACGGCTACAGTATTCACTGCCTGTCGTAAGAGGCGACTAAAAGGAGGGTTTCTGAGGTTGCGGGCGACTATACGGAGCTTGAACTGCCCAGCCAGCAACTTCGAGAAGGACGACGACATGTATGACTGCATGTCTTTGTAGGCACCGGAAAGTGCAGGGGGACAGTTGCACTTCCCACAAGAGATGAGCCCATGAGGGGCGCCGCGATAGGTGCTAGGCACCGGTGCGTTCCATTTGACATGAGTCGAGTTAACTCGACTTGACCATCCCTAATCTGTAAGTAACCGTTAAAACCCCAATCCTATATGGAGTTATGGTTACAGTTGTAGTTATGCTTATTAGCACATGATGACAGTTGTAGGTATACTAAATTTAAAAATAACTGTCACAATAACTTACAATTATCTCGATCCGGCTTTCGTTCAGTGCCTTCCTCCGTCACCTTAATTATAACCTTCTGAATGGCTCTATCGCATTTCGTATTTATGTCTAGCTGAAAGATAAATTCATATTTTTTATCAAAATCTTTTTTGCGGTTTTTATCCTTACATGCTAATTTTAGGAAGCTTTCTAGATATTCGTATTAAAAGAGTTATATTATTTTTGAATGTATTTGACTCTAGTGCCCTTAAAATGATTTAGCCGTTACCAATGACTACCCTATTGTTACATATTCATTAATGTTATAAGCTCAGAATCGCAAGCTAGTAAAAGCTAGTCGCTTTTACTAGCTTGCGATTCTGAGCGCGTGGGTCATCTTGAGACGCTAAATAACCAATGTGTAAATCCAGCTCATAAACTAAATGTGTTATTAATTTAAGTTCATTTAAACCCGATTAGAATTTGTTGCACAAAAGTATAACAAACTATTATCCATCTTAGCAATCTTTTAAAAAAATCAGTAAAATTTCAATGAGTAGGTAATATTTGTAATAAAAGCTCTTTTTGTATTTTTATTTTTTTGTGTGTGTATAATACATAAATAAAACAAAGTATCTACATGACTCAGTAGACCATTCAACTCTATACCATACCTTTTGTAATACTTCGTTAAAATTTATTTCAGATTCGATCTTGAATCGAGGAATTTTGACTATTAATTCTACATCTGACATCTGGTCTACATCAGCCATTAAATCATATCCATCAGCTAATTTCTGGAGCACTTCGTCCAACCCAGTAACCCTTTTTGGCAGCACGACTAATGCATGTGCTTCTTCGTTTTTAAAAGGTATAAGGACCAACTAAAACAGTTAATTTACAATTAATTAGGTATCATATCATTAAAAACGTTAATCTAATATTGATAAGAGATAGGTACTTAAATGAAGAAGTTGATAAAAAATATCCTTGACACAATTTATAATTTAGGAAATCGAGGTATGCAAGATACTACTTCACAAGGTGGTAGAACAAATTTAGTTCGATAGGGAAGGGACCACCGCCACATTCATTTCTAGCGTGAAACAGTTCTTGCGTTTCCATGCTCACTTTTTATGAGGCGCCTACCTTAGTCCTCGGGAGTAACAACGCATCTGTGATTGATTTCAGGTAGAATTCATGTTCTACATAAAATTGCTTAAAAATGTCCATGGCCCGCAGTAACCACTTGCCATGAGATGGACTAAATGATCGTTAACTACATCAATCTTATATAAAAAAACTACATCCATCCATACGTTTCACCTAAAGGTCCACTGCTGACATTGACATAAGTCTTTCCTGAAGTTTTAGTAAACAATAGTGGTAACTAATACGATACAACAATTGTATGAGTGTGTGTGGTAAGCGTACAAATTGTAGTTTTTTGACGACCCGCGTGGCGCAGCGGTTACCATACCGGTGTAACACGCAGTGGGTCCCGGGTTCGATTCCCGGCAATCCCGGCCAGACAGGTATCTGAATGATGAGTTTAGAATCTTGTTCTGGGTGTGGGTGTTTATGTATTCGTCTTTGTGTGTGTCCATGGCACTGTACTGTGCCATGGCACATGGTATGTGTGCCATGGCACACATACTGTGGGGCTATGAGTGTAGAAAGCGTTTTTTTAAAGCGTTTTTAAGTTGTTTCAGAAAAATAACAAAACGGGTATGTAACCGAAACACGCTGAGATCAGTGTAAGTCTGCGAGGTTTTGGTAGAGTGTTTTGCTCTATCGATATAAGATTTTGAAAAGCAACAGTTATAGGTATGTACCTACTTGTGCATAGAGCTCTTCGCTATATTTGTATCTATACCTTTCTTTTCTGTACATCAAAAACACGTTTATTATTTCACTTCCGTTCAAATGAAATATAGCTTCCTCTGTATCTTCCGGATCAAACTTCATCTGCCAAATACCCTGAAAAACATAGGTACATTCGTCTACCACGGATTTCATTACGTCTTTCAGCGAAATTCCAAGCAAATTAATTTGCAAATCAAAATTTTACATTATACGAAAGTAGTATTTAGATACCTTAAAGTAGAGACCGCTAATGAGAACCAAATTGATGTCTGAAGCCAAGTCATCGGTATTAAGGAAATGGTTAATTCTACTATTGGTCTTCTTTTCAACCTGAAACATGATACATCCAGGTTTTGTATATACCATTTACTAACATTTAAATGTGGAAGCCTTATTGTTTTTTTTTTCGACACGTCAGTATTCTGTCCAATGTTACGTAAGAACTAAATATGAAAACGCTGAGAGTCAAATGTAGAGATGTGTACCTACCTATGTATGTAATTTATATGCAATATAACAGACTATAAATTATACGACGAGATATACAATTATTATAATTAAGATAATATGTGTAATAATTTTCAAGGTGGTAGAACCAGTGTAGTTCGACCGGAGAAGCACCACCGCCACACCTATTTCTAACGTGAAGCATTTCTTGCGTTTCGATAGAAGGGTGTGGTTGCCGGCACACTTTCACATGAGGCGACCATCATAGTCCTCGGGAGTAGCAACGCATTCGACATCGACTTCAGATGGAACCCATGCTCTGTATGTAGTTGATTACTGATGTCCATGGGCGGCAGTGACCACTTACCATCAGGTGGACTGCATGCTCGTTTGCTACTTCAGTCAGATACAAAAAATGTACTAAAATTACCTACCTCCCCCTATGAAAATTCAAGTTGCTCAGTTCTTGTGTTTTGATTAAAGGGTGTGGTTGCCATTTTCATTTGTAGTGACTGTTTTGGTCCTCAACGTGAAGTAACGCATCTGTGATTGACTTTAGATACCTACAAACTGTTTTCTGTATGAAGCTGATAAAGTTGTCCATGACCAGATGAAGTGCACGTTTATTCGCCACCTTAAGTTTATAAAGAATACCTAAATATTTATCACAACGATAAATTCAGTAATACTTACCCACATATTGATGCATTTGGCAGCATCGTGAACTTTGGTGAAATTAATATTTTGTATTTTGACGTTAAAGATCTCTTTAACAATATTCTTCCGACTTTGACTCAATTTGTAAAGTTTATTCTTTAAGTATATTTTGTTTGCCTGATGCAATGTTATTCCTTTTACTGAATTAAGTTTAGGAGACCGCAACAGATAAGATGAAGGAATCTAGGATATGGATAAGAATATTTTAATAAACTTAATGCACTACAAGTAAGTAATGTTCTCACAAAAAACTGTTTCATGATATTTAATAATGATCCACAGAGCATAAATAATAATTTACCAATTCTAATTTTATTTCGTTATTCAGTAGAGAAGAATATATGGAATATTAATTTTAAATATATGACAAACATAATATGGCATTTTTAGTAGGTATTATGCTCAGTACATTATTTCCTTTAGGAATTTGAATTATATTAGAGTCATCGGCGTCTGCTGCACCAAGGCCTCCTAAAGACATCACCGCCATCGTTATTTCAGCAATCGCAGATGGAGAAAAAACCCAATTTTTCGTTTTGTCAAGATTCTAAAAAGATATGGCTTTATTAATAATAGATACGTTTTTTCTGCGCAGTGTTTCATTTTTAAGTAATAAACAAAATTAATTATAATTAACAATTAACTTTCAAACATTGCATCTTATCACATACGATTGTACCCATAAGTAGGTGTATATCGCCTCTTTACTGTAACAACGTAGCAAGTACAAATTGACCTTTTTTGCTAAAATTCATAATTATCATATTTTTTCTTAAATTTTCCGGTAAGTCATTAAGTAATACGTTTAAGGAATTTTATTTTGTGTAACTCAACAATTAGCCTCAAATATAAATTGTAGTTTTCAAGATAACACGTTGTTCCTGTAAAGAGGCGATATATAGATAGAAGGAAGGAATAGTAAAATTAGCAAATCAACAACATAGCATGTTCAATAGAAAGATAAAAACATCAACACATACGTTAGAACAGAACAGTTGTAGAGTAACACAAATATTTTTACGAATGCTCTACGCAAGCCAAATTGTTTCCACTTTAATGTGAGAATTTCGCCAAGCTCCCGTTCTTTTAAACTACGTAACGACATAGTTGGCAAAATGAAATGTCATCGTATAATTATTATGTTTAGTTATTCTTTGGAATAATGAGGCGGCGTATAATCCTCACGATTTCAAGTAATTTATGTCTATAGGCCTCCGACATCTAAGATAGACCGTCGATGCAGACCTCTTTTCTAATAGGGTGCCTAATTCTAATCTACCTTGTTATACATATCTATATTGGACATGGGTTGTTATTGCTACCTACACAAGTAGGTAGACACATTTACACCGTAGCTGCCTTGCACATTTTTGATAAAAAATAGCAGTCTTTCTTAAACAGTTAAGAAAGACTGCAATTTTTAACAAAAATGTGCAAGGCAGCTACGGTGTAGATGTGTTTAACCCACCAGTAGATTAGCTTTTTCATTCTTTAAAATAGCTTAGTTTCGGTGGTTTGGTATTCGTCTTGTATGGAGAGATGCGAGTTATAGATTGAACTACGGATGCGAGCTAACCATCGAAGAGGTCACTTTCCAATTAGCTTAAGTAAAAACGTTAAATTACTATCGTTGCTTAAGTTTAGACTACCATTTAGCTACCTCGCACATCTCATGATAGAATAGGTACTTGGTTGGAACGTGTAATCAATCAACATCTACATATCATATCATCTATATATCATGTTTATAAAATAAAAAAAATTGGTTACCGGCACATTTTTATATGAGGCGACCATCTTGCTCGTCAAGAATAGAAACGCATTGTGATTAATTTAGATGTTCCCGCTGTTCTGTACGATATTAATTAAAGCTTGCCATGGCCAGCAGTGGCCACTTACCAACGTGGACAACGTACTCGATAGTTACTCAATCTTATACGTAAAAAAAGTTAAAAACAGCCATATGACATGCCTACCTTACAGGTAAGAGATATAGGTTTGATGTGTCTTAAATACCATTTAAATTACAAACCCAGGTACCTAAAGCTCGACTATTGGGTGTTAGTTTTGTTGTTTAGAGGACATGTCGGAAATAATAAAATTATAAATACCTACAACAAAATTATTTATACAGTTGTACCTATGTATTAAAAAATACAAAAATTTTAACCATATTTTTTAAGCTTCAATACTTACATTACAAAACTTTGCAGAGAACTCGAAGATAGAAGGGTCTACCGTGGCGTCCATTGCAGAAATAATAGTTTACTACACTTTATACATATGAAAACCGCTTATTTCAAATTATTCAATCAATTCAATATAATATCCAATTCGCGTTATTATTAATTCAAACAATTGGAGTGAGTAAGTAACAAGTCAGATTCTGACTATTTTCTGTTTAGTTGTGTACTTTAACAATGGTATGTTTTCCCTATTGCCAATAAATATTACACATGTTCGCCTGAAAAACTGTAAGTTTGTATATAATTATACCTACATGAATTACAATGAACTGGCAGTAAACTTATAATCCAAGTCACTTGATGTACCTACCTACCTAGTCTTCTACTTTTTATGATAAATTGAAGTTAGTTATTAGTTATGTATGTATGTTCATTTATAAAAGCACTAATAGATCAGTCGAGTTTGAAAATTGACTTTTTGGAGATATTGTGGTCGATGTAATTTGTAATCGAATTCGGTAAAAAAAAATTAAGCTGGGCTGTAAAACTTCCCCGAGTCGGACCTGAGGGTTGTCAAAAGGTATTTATTATTATATAAGCAAAAAAACTACTAAAGACATGTCATCTTACAGTCTTACATTGTACATGTGTCATCTTATACACGTTGTAATATGTGCAATTAAAGTCGGTTTTTAAATTGTACATTTTGTTGATCATCTTGAAACTACTATCATTTTGTTGATTATCAAACATTTCAGTATTACTATCATACAAAGCTTAAATGACTTTATTTGTTTTAAATATATGTGTTGACACAAAAAGTATTTCATCTTAAGCACTTTGCCCTTACTTCACATCTGTCAAGGAATAACATAAGACTTGCTGTTTAATAATGCAAAAACACAAACAGGAAGTTTAAGAATATACCACTGAATTTGTGGTTTAAATTGCTGCTAAGGAAAATCCACTCCAGATAACCTATTTTGTTGCGTTTAAAGCAAAAATGTGTAGTAAGTATTAGCCTACTTGTAGTTAGGACCTATGTTATATCTTATCTTTCTTCTTCTTGACCATAATTCAAATTTCCTGCTAGCTGCAAAACTTTGTTTAATTTAAACAAAAATGCAAGTATTTTCTAATATAAGTACTAGAATTTAGAATATCTACTCATTTAAATGTAGCTCACATTGGTAAAGTAAAATTAATATTTTACTTTACCAATGTGAGCTACATTAATACTAATGTATTAAAGAAACTGGTTTGAAAGGATTTTATGCACAACTAATCAAACAGACAAAAATATTAGATATTGTAGAAACTTATATTATTACTAATTTTTGCAAATCTTTATATAGCACTCGGTTTTTTTTATATACCTGTTAAATAATTTCAATTTTTATTATATGTTATATCATGATGGGCATGATGATATCATCTGGATCTGTCTAACAAATAACAGACTATTTATATTCGTAGCTGACACGCTACATATCAATTAACTAATAGTAGGGGAGCCCAAGAGAGGATTTTGGGACATACTCGAGCGCGGCAGATTAATATGAAGTAAGATACTTCATATATTGATAAGTACCTCCAGCCAGTATGCGGCCTTAGCATGGGTGGGTACTCCCAGGGGAACTTAGTAACCCTGCCACCCCCTTAGGTGACGCTCAAATCGTCAGATTAGCAAATTGGGCACATCTCAGGTTCTAATTCACCTCCGCTTATCCTAATCTGGCGCGCTTGAGTGAGTCAAGACGTCGTACTTATTATGCAACTTTGTTAACCTCCTACCCCCCAAGGATACACTTAAATCGTCAGAATAGCAAATTAGACATATTTTAGGGTGTAATTAACCTCACTTTGCCCTAACATGATGCATTCGAGTAATTCCATATCATAGATTATTTTTTAAGAATTTGAAAATCTGTAGACGCTTATCCCACCACTCAACGAGAAAACATTATAGGACCACTTATCCTTCCTATCATTTAATCTACCAAACCTAATAAGTTTCCGCGACGCTCGAGTAACTCCACATTTAGCATCCTGGGCTCCCCTACTATAATGTCATTTTAGCAAAATCTAACTGTTTGTTTGACGAATAATTAAGAAAGAAAAGAACGATTTATTTTAAAACTCGAAACCGAAGTAGATATCGTTAATTTTACTATCAGTAGATCACAATGACCTTAGTAGCACTGGCAGTATGCCAAACTGTCAATACTGTATTACTTTTAACTGAAGCCCATAATTCGCAGAATAAGGCAGCTCAATATGTACCAACGTTGCTAGTACTGTAGCAACCACTTTTTTGAATCATGTTTCTTATAAAACTATTTTAAAAATATAGTAGGTACTTTTGAAAAGCGTAATACTTACATAGATTTATTTTTAGAATCACTTCTTTTTTTGTTGACCTTTTTTTTGGCAAATAATGCTTCTGACTGCTGCTAAAATTTATAGAACATTAATTATCTTCAATATTATGTTTGAATAATGTAATTGACTAAAATATAGTACTATATTATATGTCATAGTACCTGCATATGGCAACTTTACTTGAAGTGGAAAATCGAAGTAGCAAATGAGCAATGCTATCTATTTGATAGTAGGTGAATACTTTAGCCTATAGACTTATGTAATTAATTACATACAGAACAGGAATTATATCTGAAGCCAATTACAGTTATGTTGCCACTCCTGTGGACTAAGATCAAGACTTAATATGTATGTTAGCCAGCATTCACAGGGTTCCTCAGAAACAAAAACTGCTTCATGCTATAATTATTTTTGGTGGAGACACTCTTTCAGTTGAACGTGGTTGAACTATGCTGATTTCAGTCGTCACCCTTCAATCGATAACGGAGAATGTGCTCTGTGCATCTCTTACCTCGTTACCTCACTGACCTTCTCACAATATTGTGGAACGTTGCATTAGATAAAAAAAGGTTTGTATTTATATAATATGTAGGTATATACAAGTATTTGTCCCTGTAGTTCCGGGACCAGAATAGGACTACGGTACCTTCTGCCTGTCGTAAGAGGCGACTAAAAGAGGCTTCCGGGGTTGCGGGCGGGAAGAGTGGGAGCTCGACCCGTCCGGCAAAGCGACCCCGGGAAGGACGGTGGCATGTGTGGTTGCATGCTGCCGTAAAAACCAGCAGGTGCGGTGAGCAGTTCACGCCCACCAGGGAAGAGCCCGATGGGGCATACGCTGAGGACACCGGCGGCGGTCAAGTGGAGTTCCCGGAGTCCTCTTCGCAGCGTCGACGTCGGCCACCGGGGGGGTTTTAGTGCGGTAAGAATCCCACATAACCCGCGTCGCTCCCAGGACGTCGGGTACTTTTTGAAAGTTTCCCCCTCGAAAACAAAAAAAAAAAAAAAAAGGTATTAAGTATAACTAACGGATATATCATGGAAAACGGTGTGTGGTCCAGATCACAGGAGTCGTATAGCTCAGTATTACAGACAGGAACGGGTGATCAGCACTGAAGAATATCTCACCGGAAAACGCCGCTAACATCTTGATGCCGAAAGCTGAAAATACGATTAAATAGTAATCGGCAGTTATAAACACTAGGTTAGGTTAGGTTATTCCCGCTTAGGTCACGTCTACCACCATGTGTATCCTACGTTTTAATCTAGGTCAATAACTACGTTCCTGTAGTTCAGGAATAGGGCTACGGTATCTCCTATCTGTCGTAAGAGGCGACTGAAAAGGGGTTGCGAGCGGCTAGAGTGGGAGCGCGAACCGTTCAGTCAGGCGACCCCGCAAAGGATGGCGGTATGTTTGATCGCACGCTGTCGTAAAGACCAGAAGGAGCGGTGGGCCCGGCTGCCTATCTGCGAGGAGCCCGATGGGGCAACGCGTTCAGAGGACTCCGGTTGCGTTACTTTGGAAATCCCGGAGTCCTCTTTGTTGCGCCGAGTACGGTCACCGGTTTTAGTGCGGTAAGAATACCACATAACCCTGCGTCGCTCCCACGGCGTTGGGTACCTTTTGAAGGTTTTCCCTCTCGAGAAAAAAAGGTCATAAACTATGTTGTCCCTGTAGTTCCGCGACCAGGAAAGGGCTATGGTATCCCCTGCCTACGGTAAGTCTCGACTTACGACGGTATGCGACCACAAATGCCGCCGTCCGTCCCGGGGTCACCTGACTGGACGATTTGAACACCCACTCAAGCCGCATGGAACCCCGGAAGCCCACTTTTAAGTCACCTCCTACGACAGGCAGGGAATACCGTAGTCCTATTCTGATTTCGAAACTACAGGCGTAGGTTTCCTTACGATGTTTTTCTTCGCCCCCGCATCTATTTGCCAAACAAAAGCGGGTGTAGAGACAGAAATAAATATTTAATTACCATTAATAATATAAAGTTACAAATCCGTTAGTAGTAGGGACCGCTACTATTGAGAGAGCACTACTACCACACCTTCCTTCCTGTTAATGTAAGTATTACCTAAACGGCAAACGCTGCTGTGTTCTGGTTTATGGTGTAAGTATGGCAAAGAAAACATTCTTATTCAACGCTTTCCAACCTAGCCCTCAGTGCCTCAGGGCTACATACTATTGCGACTCATAAAGAATTGCTGAAATATCTTGTGTAACATATTTATTTATAGGATTATAAGGTGTTTTATACATTTCATATGTATATGATATACTGACAAAAGTACTGAAATAGTTTCGTAACAATAATTTCAAAATTAGAAGCTTGTGTGTCTGGAGACCGTAGGTACCTACTTAAGATTTTGATGACATAGATCCTGTAATATCTACCATTACGATAGAGGGCAACGCTTTCTAAGAAAATTAGAATTGGAATCTTAAATAAAATACAGTTTATAAATAAATAAAATATATTATTACACGAATAAATTACATACTTGTAAAAGATAATAATTATCACAACTGCTTTATACCTATACAAAGAATACCTACAACAAATACAGAACTGGCTTGGCCGGTAACGTTAAAGTGTAAGTATTTATTACCTTAATTTGTGTATATTCTCATAATTAACTTTTACTTATTATTTTTCTATTCTTTAGAAACTTTTAATCATACTTAAGCATGCGGTAACTAAAATCACAATGTTTAACACAGTGAATTGACAATAAAAGTTCATTTCTTAATGTAGATGGGGACGGCTCATCGAACATAATAAATGTTAAGGAATTTACTTACAATTTATAATATTAAAAACTCTACACGATGTATACACGTATGGGTCGTACACATATAAATATATGATTATTCATAATTAATACACTATATTAAATACTTGACTGCAAAATTGAATATGTTTTATATCATACAATTTTTTTTATAAGCATTCGATAAATGCATAAAAATATAGTAAGTAATCGTTCAATATTTGCAGCCTAATATGACATAGGTACTTGCCGTGACCAACAGCAAAGTCAAATTTATTAAAAACATAATACTGTAAAAAGATACAATTATATAAAATACATGAATAATACTGTATTGTTATAATGTTAGTAGAGATTTCAGATACAGATAGATATATTTTAAATATCTAATTTTTAAGTGCATTTTAGTCTGCCAGTACATTTTCACGTACAATAAACGTAATTATTTAGATCCGCGATGAGTTGCCACGAAATAAATGTCGCCAGCGATAAGTATCGCGGCTGCGAAAGGATGATCAGCAACGAAGCGCGGCTCGTCCAGCATGGCAGAATACAGCATTATGCCCATTGCTGCAAAATAAGCACTCTGTCATACTAGGTAAAGGCATTTCAACCTCAATAATCATTAAGAGTCCAGCCACGAGACTAACTTTGGCAGCAAACTAAAAAAGATAATTACAATATCTCTTAAAACAAATTCATTTATAATATTTGTGATATATGTGTATATTTTGCGTGAAAACGTCACGGATTAGTAAATTTAATAGTAATTACATATATGCATACGTACATAAATATATTAATAACAGTATTAAACTTTTAAAATGTAAATAACTGTAGTAATGTGGTTTGTTAAATTGTCATATACAAATAAGTACCTAAGTATCAAAGTCTATGCACCACAAAATGCTGTATATACAATATCCCTGTACCAAATATATACGACAAAGCTTTAGGTAGATCAAAGACGAAGCATAAACAAGAAAGTCATATATAACAATAAGCTTAGATCGAGATAAAATAGTTCAGATCGTCTGATTTTTGTATAGTAGGTACCTACTGTTAATAGTCGAGAAAGATAGCAGTGAGAGTATCAAATATATAAAGTGATGAGCCGCTCTCATTAAAACATTTATAGAGTTATCATTCACTGTGTACATTGAAGCATTGATTCATAGTGTATATTGGATATAAATATGCAAGCAGATACAGCAGCCGAAACGTTACAGTAGACGGTATCGAATTGTCCAATGATCGTGTTGGTTAAACGCCGCGATGAGTCCCCACGAAGAGAGGCATGCGGTCGCGGTCGAGCAGGGCGTAGAAGAAGGAGTGGTTGGCTCTGAACACTTTTGCGCGCGGTCGCGCACGGCGAAGCATCATCACCTTGCCTGCACCAGTGATGTGCCGGATTGTAAATGTTCATGTGCGGATATAGATACGAATATGAATTAGTATTTGATCCGCGAATAAGGATGCGGATTATAGTTACTTAGCTGAACTAAACTAGCGTGATTTTAAAATGTCAATTAACGCTTTGCATTAGTTCCTATATATTCGAATTTTATAACTTACCGTATTGTACCTTGATAAAGTTTGAATATACATGTAAATGTGCAAAATAATTTTGCAAATATGTGGTTTTCAACTATATAAATAACTTGAATGAAGTTCAAAAGTGTTTTACTACTATCTTCAATTTATTCGAGGCGTTCTAACCTAGCCCTAAGGTATCGAGACGTATCTGTATCCTCTGGCAGGTCTTTAATAATATCATTTTAAAAATACATCGCATTGGCCAATAACCTTTGTAATAGCATATGTACCTACTTACACGATTACAAGCCTTTTTACACTACTGCCTCAGAAGGAGTGTAATATTTTTCGAGTGTAGATAAGTGTCATATGTTTATAAGTATATCATTTACTTGGCACGCGCTATTGCCCAATCGGCTTGTCAGATTGTAACATATCACTTAAAGTGACTCAGTTGTGAGAATGTCATAGGATGTGTAATTTTTAAATAATTATGGCGCCTGCGGTCAGGGAAAAACGGGGGAGGCAGAACTTTTTTTATTAACACAACAGTATAGGAATCAAATGTAAGTCGACCATTACATATATATACATTATAAAACTTTTATATTACTGTTTTGATGCAAAATCCATTATAAGCGTTAAGTACATTAGTACAAAAACCCAAAAAAGCGATTCACTCGTTTTTAAGCAGTCTGGATTTTATAATGTTAATTGTTATACAATTTATACACCTAGACAATAAGGCTAAAATTTTTTTTTCTTTTCTGTCTTGTAGTCTAAACAATGAACGTGTCAAAAATAAAATAGGTTACACTCTATACATTGCGTGGCATAGAAAAGGCAACGCTTTTAAATGAAATGAAGATTGGAATCTTAAAATAAAAGACAATTTACAAATAAATAAAATATATTTGTCATACGAATATATGTTACATACCTATAATGGAAAAAAATGTCAAAACTGCATTTTATAATAAATAACAAATACAGAACTGGCTTGGCCGGTTACTTTTATATAAATGTAACTATTTATTCCCTTAATTTGTGCATAATCTCAACATTAAATATGAATTAAGTTGTACTTATTATTTGTAATCTTTGCGAACTTTTAATTATACTTATGAGGTAACTAGACTCACAATGCTTTACACAGTAAATAAATAATTGACCATAATCAGTTTAAGTTAAAAAATGTAGTTGGTGACGGCTCATCAAGTATAATAAATGTAAAAAAATATATGCTTACAAAATACAATATTAAAAATCTTCACGTTATATACAATACGAACGGACCGCACAAATAAATATATAATATTTTTAGTAAATACACAATACATTACTAAATGCTTGGCTGCAAAATTACCATCCATTATATCACACATTCACTTTTATAAGCATTCAATAAATGCATTCGGAACCTAAAATGACATGCTACAAGCATGTCATTGTCAATTGGCGTGACCAACAGCGGAGTTAAACTTAATAAACCGATAATACTGTAATATAAACAAAATTATAGGAAGCATATGAATAGTATTGTATTAAATACTGTTATAAGGTTAGTATAGATACATTTTAAATGTTTTAAAGTTGTAGCCTGCCAAAACATTTTCATCAAAACAAATATAATTATTTTGATCCGCGATGAGTCGCCACGAAATAAATGTCGTTATCGATAAGTATCGCGGCCGCGAAGGGATGATCAGCAACAAAGCGCGGCACTGGCGGCTCGTCCAGCATGGCCGAACACAGCATTATGCCCATTGCTGCAAGATAAACACTCCGTCATATTAAGTTAATGCATCTATGCCCCAATAACCATTTAGACGCAAACCACAAAATAAATTTTGACAGTTATGTACAAAAAAACCATTACATCCGTTGACTTGAACAATTTGGAAAACTTCTTTATGATATCTATGAGTTAACATATTTATAAGCAGCCAATAAACGTGGCTGTACCCTGTTTGTATTACACTGACGATATTTGGAAACTAATTAGGACGTATGCAATGTTTCACACATCTATAGCAAACCAAGTATATTGCAGATAAATACTTTTCTTTTATTGTAAATGCATTCTTATGTTTACTATGAGGTAGAATATATACAGGTTTACAAAGTAGAACGTGTCATATATTTTTATATGAAAATAAATATATTTATTCTAATCCGCGATGAGCAGCGACGAAATAGATGTCGCCAGCGATAAGTATCGCGATTGCGAAGGGGTGATCTGCGACCACGCGCGGCACCGGCGGCTCGTCTATCATCGCCGAAAACGCTGCGAAACCCATTGCTGCAAGACAAATACTACGTCATACTGCGAATTTAACGTAAACACCCATAAACCAATAAAAAAGGAAACAGAAGAGACGATTACAAATTTTAAACACCTCGCACCCAAAATATAGAGACAGAAATTATGCAATCCTTGATATTGACATTTGTAGACGTTCATTGAATTAGATATTATTATATTATATTCTACAAAAAATATATATAATATACAATTAAATATGTGTTCATAAATTAGGTTTCTCATAGCTAAGCAAAAAAATATATATATAAATTATAGGAATATAATAAAAAAAATATACATTTGTACAATATTATTCTATTATGTGTACATTTTATAACAATACAAGTGTAATGTAGTATGTTAAATGTTCATATAAAAATATTTCCCTATAAATAGGTGCCCGTTAAGTAACCGCAAAGTACCGGTGTCGATAAACGTCATCACAAAAAAAACGGTTGACAAATAAGCGCAGTACCAATAGGTCATCTAGCATGGCCGTTAAGCAAACGACAACTGTTGGTACACCACAAACCCTGCATATATATCTGTAATTAACAAAGACGAAGCAAAAGCAGCAGAACATTTGTCTCATAACAATAAGCTTTCAGCCGAGAGTAACAATAGTCAGTTCATCCGATTTTAACTAGTGCTTTTAATAGTCGACGAAGATAACAGTGAGTTTATCAGGTATATAGTGATGAGCCGCCCTCCCTAAGTAGTCATAGAGAGTTATCATTCACTGTGTTTACATTCAAGCATTGAGTCATAGTGTATATTCGATATAAGTTAGCGAGCGGATTCAGCGACCGAAACGTTGCAGTAAAGAGGGTCGAACCAATCGTGTTTGTTAAACGCCGCGATGGGTCCCCACGAAGAGAGGCGTGCGGTCGCGGTCGAGCAGGGCGTAGAAGAAGGAGTGGTCCGCTCTGAACACGTTCGCGGGAGGCCGCGCGCAGCGGAGCATCATCACCATGCCTGCACCAGTGATGTGCCGGATGTAAGAAATTCATATCCGCGGATACAGATACGAATGCATATTAGTGCATCGTTAAATACGAGATACAAATACAGATAAGTGTCTAGATCCGCAATACGAATACGAATTTTAGCGACTTAACCAGTATTCAAGGTGATTTTAAAACGTCATTTAACGGTGTACGTTAGTAACTATAACTTATCGACTACAATCAATGATTTATATTTATACTCTTATGTGCATACATGTGTGACTTTAAGCAATAAAACTAATTATAATGGTGTGTATGTGTTTCATTTCTACTTCACTTATAACTATACATCCACAATTAAATTAAATAAACATTCGAGATTCGCCGGTGTCTTATATTGATACAGATCTATTTCCCCTGGATAATCGATACGGATATCCGGCACACCACTAGCCTGCACTCACGGGTCTGGCTAGAGGTCGACGCGGGGGGCGTGGCGACGGGCTGACGCGATCGGGCGACGGTATGCAGCGGCGAACACTACGTGACGCTCGGAGAGTACCAGCCACAGCGCCGGCCGCCGCACCGCGAACGTTCGCGGCACACGCAGCGCACGCTTCGCGCGCCCCAAGCCCGCTGTCCGCGCACAACCCACACGTCACGACACTATCACACTTGCACCACACCAACACTCCCAACAAACGCGGACCAAGCGGATACGACGCAATTGATGCCATGTGCCAACACGACAGATGTCACCTGATTATCTCGTGACTTTTTATTACTTTCACTCTTTCCTAATTAAAAGCTCGAAGTGTATTTCTACAATTATTAGTTACTAACATGCTAATGGGCAATGAAAATTATTGTGATGCATCTTAAAACAAATATGAATATGAAGTTATTTTGAGAATATCACGAATGCAATAAAATTATATAATAAAGAAAAACATGAAGGCACGTGATAATAATACGATTATTTGGATTGCAACACAAAATCATCTGTTACTAACTTCAAGGGCTCATACTTTCTGCACAAAAGATTTTAAAGTTTAATACATTTTAAAATTACTTATAATTGATAAAATGAATTCTTACAAGAATTATTATAATTGCTCAGCAAAACTAATGTTAAAATTTACTTAAGTCACATTTCACGTGTGGATATTTTTATTTATTTTAACCCACCGTAAGTCGTTTCTAAATATTTGCCATAGCACCAAGTCCGTCGTAAGTATGTAATAATTTAAACTAATCAGAATCTAACCGAAAACAATAAATTATTGTTATGCAACAAAAGCCAATATTTTATCACCGATAACAATGAAAGCGACACAAAGGGAATAACTGAAGGTATTGTGGACCAAAAAGACTTTTGATGAACATAGAACTTTTATTTCTTTTAATTAAAAAAAGATAACCATATTATTATTTTAATTAAAAAAAGATAACCTTATTATTATTATAGAAGTAATAATTTTATATTCCTTCTTTAAAATCTGATTTATCTGTGCATACTAGCAAATGTACTATATAAATGTTAAGTTACGAATAACTCTCTAATCTGTCCTCTTTGAGAATTCTATATTTAATCTACCAACCCATATCTGGCCTGAAAGGTGGACTACTACATAAATGCATTTAAGAAAAACCTTCCTTGAAGTGCCATTATTTAGCGCAATTTTAAAAGCATTACATGATATAAGCATTTTAATATTACTTATTATGAACTGCTTATAAAAGTAAACTTATACGCAGGAACTTGTATCTAACGATACAATACAAGAGAAATATATAAAAAATATCACAGACGACGATTAATGATAAATGATAAGCTTTTGGTAACAAAAAGGTTATCATTTCACGTTCATTTAAAGCCTTGTTGGAACACGTGGCACATGCAAACATATACAATGTATCATATCTTTCAAGCCATAATTACTGTAATCTATCATAGATTAGCGTCAACATGGATCGAAAAGAATAAGCGAATATTTTAAACAGAACATCTTTATCAATACAGACAAATGTGTCTTGATATGCCACTCACCGGTAGCTGCGGCGGCTTCAGCGCCCTCCTCGTTCACTTCTATGAACGCCTTCTGTACGGCCTTCGACACGTAAAGGTTCTCCGGGTTGTCCAAAATCTTCGTCAGACCGGAGTTCCTTTGGTCGAAGATGGCTTGGATGCCGAGCTGTAATACAAATAACATCACTTTTTAACAAAAGAAAAAATTTATTGAATAGGTAAACAGCTATTTGAATTAACTGAAAATCTGAAAGAAACATCATTTTAAATTATGGATTTTCTCACATATTATAATATTGTGTGATTTGCTTTTACCACTTGTAATGCAAATATTAGACGCCATTATGTACTGGAATGAAGTGTGATAAGGCAGACCTACTTATATGCAATATTGCAATTTATTCGTTGTAAGTGATATAACTCAAAGAAACTCAAACCGTAATAACGGTTTTCAAGATTTATAACATAAAGTTACATTTAATAAATAATAGTTAAAAAAAACTAAAAAACACGCTTTTTATAGAAAACCAAACTAAAAAATAGAAAATAAATTTAAATGAATTTAAATTAAGAAGATAGTGTTAAAAATTTCAATGAATATAAATTAATAATAGTGTGAATAAAAAATAAAATATTTTTTTTATTCACACTATTATTAATTTATATTCATTGAAATTTTTAACACTATTTTCTTTTTATTTGGTCGTCAAGCGATCAATTTCGTGCAAATCTAATGAAAAAGTGCCAAAATATGCAATAACGCTTAAAAACTGTCATATTTGCATAATGCATATAATCCGATGTCTACATCATATGTGTTTTTCAGATCATAAACTATCAAGATGCCCAAATTCAACCAATTCAACAGTTACTGTGTGAAAGAGTAGCAAACATTCATCCATTCTCACAAATTTTCACCTTTCCAATGTTTACATAACCATTAAATCGAACTTTGATTTACCTTATCAGTATAAGAAGTTACCAAGAATGCGTATACATGATTTTGGTACAGAGATAAATGTTTATTTTTATCACAATATCATTATTGATTAATTTTTGGTATCAATCATAGATAGTACCGTGAATCATTTTTATTCACAAAGTTCTGATAATCGTTATAATAAAATTAATTAAAAACCAATAATTGAAAAAATGATATAATTGAAAAAATGCAATAATTATATAAGTAAATGAATATGAATGTTACATATAGGTGAATGTACATTATCGGTGTATAAAATATTGTTAAATTATAGCATTGGTTTGTGCGTGCCTTGACTATCTCGATTGTCACTAACAGCCAATGGTATCTATCCACATGAACGAGGTTCGCCACTTACGATAACATCGATAATTGCTGAAATTATTATTTATTGCAGTCTACATATACCATGCATATTTAAGTAGGTTTGTTCAGTTTCCTGTTGCAGATACAACCTACACATTATATTCAGTATGTGACATCAGAAACACGAAAGACAATGGATATATAAGTAATAACTTTAGTATCTGTCGTCGAACTGTCTAAGAACAATTTGATTTGTTTAACCCTTAACATATCCAGCGCCAGATCTAGAGGTCTCAAATCCTCGGGGAAAAGCCTCCCCCCCCCCCTCCTCCGATTTGACAACCGAAAAGGTCGCCAAATCTAAAAATTCAAGGACAAGTTGTTTACTACTGTTTACTGCCGGAATTTAAAATATTTTTTTCCTGAAATCTGGTGTGGTGGTCCCTCTTTTTTGGAGGCCGAAGGGCGAGTGCCCGAGTCAGGAATCCGGCACCGAACATTCCACACCTATAGTTCCTATATTTCCTTATTACCGTTAGCGCCATGTAACTACTTGTCTATATATTTTAGCTATGTTTTTATGCGCTTAGACTACGTTACCATATGGTATAAATTTCTCTCTCTAACCCCAACGTTATATTAATTGTGAATTGATAAAAGTACACTTAGAGACCAATAATCGGGAAAATATTGTTTTATATCATATTTTTAATCTATAACACTTGATTGTGACACAGAATATACGAAGTTATTTAACATGTACAACATGTGTAGAGAGACACAATACTATTACAATAGGTGCTTGAGATTTGACTGAGATAATGGCCAGTCAACGAAGATTTGCCAATGACATCAGAGTTTTTGTTCGCTGTGTCACTATGCCTGCTCAATTAAGATAATTTAGACTATCTGTGTATGCGACTACCTTAAAATGAACTTGACCTTGGCTTTGTAATTTGGCTTGATTAAACACTTAGTGACACCAAAGCAGAATGTTTATTTGCTGATAGCAGTTTGTTTAAAATGGTTTTTTAAGCCTGGGTTCTTGTTGAAAATAATTATTGAAGTTTTGGTTTTCGTAAAATTGTATTTTTAATTAGAAAGTTTAAACCACACTAGTACAGAGTCTAGCCTGGAAACCACCGTATTTTACACGTAATGTATGTACCGAATTAAATTATCCCTTGCTTTATGGCAAAGGAAATCATCGTAAGTAATCTTAAATGGCTGAGAGTTTATAAAAAAATAAGGTCTCTAAGGTGTGTGAAGTTCACTGATTTAAGCTCGACGCCGAAGTTACGGATGACGTGGCGAAGCGGTTACCAATTACCATACCGAACTGGCACGTAGTGTGTTCCAGGTTCAAATCCCGGGCAGGCAGGTGTCTGATTATTGAATTTAGATACCTATTCTGGAACCGGATATTTGTGTATTCGTCTTTGTGTGTGTCCATTGCACCCACGGGACAAAAAATCCTATTGTGTGGTTACGCGCGTAAAGCGTTTATTTAAACTTAGCCAGCGTGGAAGACAATGATCTAACTTAAATGTTTCACCTTGAATAAAGATTGCCTAAGTGTGGACACAGGTTCTGAGAGAACAACAGTAATGGGAACGTTCAAGTATTACGTAACGCAATTTTTGAAGATTTTATACCCCCCTTCCCCCCATTTATTTATTTTATTTATTTATTTAGTTACACCAACAAAGTGAACACTTACACATTTAATGAATTGGATATTACATAGATACTAAAACTAAGTGTCACCTCAATTATAGGTGTAAACTACGTGCTAAGAGCGACAATAATTAATATAAATGATTTATAAGAGATAAAATTAGATTAACATTAAAATCATTAAGAACAACATTAAGTTTACAAATTACATTAAAAATAGTGGAGTTACAAATTTTATTAACTGTTAAATTACAAATTCATTAATTAATAGTCAAGAATCGAATTGATTTACATATCACAATTGTTGTTTTAAATGTTGAAAAAAATGTAATTAATAAAAGTATTAAAAATATGTAATTAAATCAAAATAATAATAATAATACTCAATCATAATTCATTCGATTAACGAAAAATAATAAAAAACATAATAATAATAATTAATCCCCATGTAACGCAAGGTAATGTTTTGCTGCACCCTTTACTCCCTTCCTGAACTTTGCCAGAAAGTTTTTCGCTGTAAAGTCTACAAAGTCGCTTGTAAAGCTTACAAAATCGCTGTGGCCATGTTTTACTTAAATAAGGCTTTATACTTAAAAACAAACACGTTACATAATGCGTTGTTTAACCCCCTCCCTATCCCGTATCACATAGTTTGATTATGCTCTCAATGTTTCCAAAACGCAGTAGAAGTCACTCACCTTCGGCAGCACGTCAATCAGATCGATCTCAGTCTCGATCTTGAACTTGGGCAGCGTGACCTGCACTTTCGTCTCGTACATATTGTCGAGCTCCCCGAGCAGGTCGTGTCCGTCCGCCAGCTTCTGCATCACCGCGTCGAGGCCGGTCACCTCGTTGGGCAACACTATCAACATGCTCGCCTGCTGACCTTCGTAGTACATTTCCAGCAACTGGGAATAATTAATCCACACTAATATTATAAATGTGAAAGTCTGTTTGTTTGTTCCTCTTTCGCGTCGCCACATAGGTATTATTTGATATTATTTATATGCTGGGAGATAGAAGCGCGGAAAGTGACGTAGGCTACTTTTTACATACATATATCTCACAAACTTTCGCCTATATAATATTAGACTCGTTGACTGTTATACAAACTTTTAAACCCTATTTAATAAGGGATAACGACGAATACGATAACGAAAATACTTTCTCAATAAATTTTACATCATAAAATTAATAAAATATTGTTAATAAAGGTATTGAAAAAATTACATTAAATTAACAAACGAGCATGCAGGCCATCTCTTGATAATTTAGTCTTTCCCATGGGCAAGTAACATTATATTAAAAACAAGTTCTTTTTGGAGTCGATCAAAAGACGCGTTGCTTCTCCCGAGGACTAACATGGTCGCCTCATAAATAAAACTTAGAATATAACGATTACAATAGATCCTTGCAATTGCTATTTATTTGAATAATAATATCTTACCTGCGCTCCAAGAGCCTCGCTCTCTCCATACTTAAAGTCCGCCTCCTTGTACATCATTGGAATGTCCACAGTTTTTTCAATGTCAATGTAGAACGGCTGTTCAATCGTGTTTTGTGGGTCGAACTGTTTCTGCCATGTTCCCTAAAATTGAATTTTGTATCCCATTAAAGTTATATTTTTATATCCATCGATATAAAGCCAAATAATAATATATAAGCATAGCTTCACGTGATGTAAGTAGCCACTTCCGCCCAAGTACATCTGTATACAGCCCCAGAGGAGATAAGAATATTACCTAAAGTTGACCACAGACAGGTTGTAGTTTGCTAGTAGAGATTGTTTTATCTGCTGTTGAATTATGAGCAGAAAAATATACAGTAATATTATCAAAAAGCAGTGCTTTTGTTATTGACAATAACCGATACCAGTGTATTAATAATGCCTGATACTAAATTGTTAATCTACAAAAAATTGATAGGTCACAATGGCATGCGCATGTTTCTTTATCCTTTTTATCACGAGTTATACATTACTCATTTATATATATCACGTAATTTGAATACTTAATATAATAAAATATCATAGTAAATGTAATACCCCTCCGATCACCCAAAAACACGATTAAGAATTGTATACACAATTACATCAATGTTAGCAAACTGCTTATTTGCTCCCGTCTATGCGTCGATGATACGTACCAAGTGTGGTTATTTTAAGAAATACCAAGCATGGAACATACTGACCGCGTAAAAGATATAGTATGGACACTATAGACAAGGAGTGGACAACTTGATCAGAAATAAGATTTAACCAACTAAACTTTGGGATCTACTAACATTACATACATCTTGAAATTATGAAAAAGCACAGTATATATTTTAGATAAATACTAAAAATAAGGGAACATACTCAAACCACGTGACCATTTCAAGGGAGCATTTAAAGATACACGCTTTGTAACAGGGAGGGAGGTGGGGATTAGGTTATCAATATCCAATACATCTAGTCTACATCTTAATATTTCATTTCCATAGGTACGCATGTACTTTTGGTGCTAAACGGCAAACTCGGTGTTAATAATGAAAAATATGACTTCAATTATTATTTTTCTACTTTCTGTTCGCTTGAAATATTCAAAATTAGGTTGTGAATTCCAACGTGAAATCTACAGGAGAGAGTCGCATGGCCAACAAGTGGAGGGAGGAGGATTAAAACTTGTCACAATTAGATCACGTGATTCACGCGTTCGACCGATTGGCTACCCCTGGTATGGAATAAGTGAAGCATACCTTGAAATAGAGAGCGTTGACGAAGACCAGACGGGTGTCTTCGTTGAGGCTATCGCTCGATAGTAATTCCTTGATGCGCTCATTTGTTTTGCTTTCAACCTGCAAACAATAACAATTACACGTCTACTAGTAGAATGTGTCTAAAACTAATGGAACAAATATTAGGAAAGATATACACATTAACGAAATATTTTAAGAAAATTAAACATACATAGTGTAACATAGTGTAATATAACGACTTTTTTAAATGAATACTTTAAATGCAATGAAAAAGGTAATTAAAAAAGAGAAAATTAGTAAGAACAGTAGGTAATGCTACAATTAAGTTTTAAAAAATCTGATAGACATACCAAGATGGCTTATGCTTATTAAACATTAAAATTTAGGTACTCATTTATACTTACAATCGGCAAATATAAAACGCCAGTTTACTTAAAAGATAACTAACTCTTATTTCACGTAGTTTATGGTATTTAAAAAAATATATGTTGTTTATTGCTTTCAAATAAAGATATCCATTTATACGTTACCCATTTGTTGATCGTGTTTGCCGCTGCAGCACCATCGTCGAAGCTAATCTTTTCAAAACCAGCATCAAATACTTTCACAGCATCCTCCTTGAGTTGTGGGTTCAAATCGTAATCACCCTCCTTTATGTAAACCTTGTTTGCAACATTTAAGGTAACTCCCTTCGTAGATTTCAACTTGGATGACACTGAGGCAAATGATGAACGAATCTAAAACAGTAATTAAGTTTGTAAGAATGCCCTCTTTAATAAACGAGATCAAATAGAAACAGTTTGTATGAAGCTTCATATTATTTTCAATTAGTTGCTTTTACCAACGGAATGAAGTCCTGTGTTATAAAATCTCTTTTCGATAAGTTTTTAAAAATTACACCTTTATAGACGGAAACTCGATACTTTAAAACAATGTATATAAATTACAAAACTGATTAATTTAGGATTCTTAATAGATTTAGTGTACTTAATGGATTCTATCCAAGATTTTATTTGGATCAAATGAATCCTAATAGGTTAAAAAGATTCTTACTGAATTATCATCAGCTACACCAAGACTGGTTAAAAGTTCAGAATGAGCTGGGTCTTCAGTGCCAAGAGTCAACAGAGCAAGCACCATCTCGGCAGAGAGTGGCGACGATACCACATTCTTGGTTTTGTCCAATTCCTGTAACAATTATCCACAGTTGAAATGAAAGTCAAACAACAAGAAAAACCCGTTTTTTTTGCATAACATTAGAAAACAAGCGTTCTATCCACCTGATGGTAAGTGCTAAAAAAATAACAAATAGGATTTCACCACCTTTGAATGCTTACTTAATTGAATCGGGTTCGTATTGCAAAATGTCTTCAGTGGAAATGGATTCTCGAAATATAAAAAAGGAGTCGCTTATTAAGTATCTCTGCTTAGCTGATTATCCTAAACTTAAGGTAGAGGTTCACAAACATCATTGTATCATGTTATCTTAGAGATTGAATATTGGAGAGAGTCTGCAAAACTTGAGTCTTAAAATTTTTGAAAACAGAACTAAACTAGAGGAGTTTAGTCAAAGAACCCTTTGTCAATTCAAATCAATCACAAAAGCAGAAGGTAATTGAAGGCAATATCTATTCAAGTACAATACAAATAACTGAAGGTCCCGAAATAGCATTACAGCAATTATTAAGAGATTACAGTAAATCAAAAAAAAAAAAAGAAAAATATATGTGACGAATAGATAACCTCTTTCCTTTGGGAAGTCGGTTAAAAAATAGGCACTATTTAGGTAGCTTTATCTATAAAACTATAGTATAACTGTTTTTACAAAAGGGGACTCCCTAGACATAGCATAAGCGCATATAATGTTTGAATAATCATAATTGACACATGGCTGAATAATTTCCGAAAATACATATTGATTAAGGAGTGTTAGTTAAAAATAAAACATGAGTATAGTAAATGACAAATTTCAATATCACATTGTTTCCGAGAATATAATATGAGCCAGCCATGAAAAATCAAATGAGTGTTTAATTTAATCAATACAGATAAATTTAAAAATTACGATGGATTTTGATAATGCATGTCAAAAGGCAGATAACATGGCTTAAAATTAAATTGTAAATTGTTATTTGAAAAAAATAATTGATGTATGACAATATTATGATTCACGGAACTGTTGGGCATTATCTAGAAAATATGAATAATGTGTGTTATGTGACTTCATGCATAGTTATTGTAAATACTCTTACCTACTGAGTAAATACCTCAGTAGTTATACATTTTTGACTAGGTAGCTATGTCCTGAGTATTTATTTGCATTTAATATAATGCTGATAATTTCATACTTCGGACTAGCTATTTTCTGCAATTGTAACATCATCAAAAAATCCAATGTAAATTTTTAGAGATGCACCTAATATTCGGTTATTATTCGGTATTCGGCATCTTTTTCACTATTCATATTCGGCCGAGTTATTCAGTTTTGGTGCCAAATATATGCAGTTCGAATTTTTCCTATTTCCTTGACTATCACAGTCACAGTATAGCATAAAAAGACAAACCTTTTTACTACTTACTATTATAAGTCAAAGAAATTCAAAAATGAGTATGTTGAATAAAGCCAATGATATAAAGCAATTAAACTTCAAATCAACATTTTTGAATCTTCAATCAAATTCTATTTTTTCTAAGCTCTTACATCAACATTCAATTTTAAACCTGAAATAAATATTCAACACATACACACAACACAATTGAACATATTTTTGCAGTTGTTTCTTAATAAGATATGGTAAACTGAATAATTTGGTCAAATATCCGGTTCGGTAAAAGTTAAACCAAATAGTATTTTTGGTTTTTGATTATGCGGTGAAACCACTATTCAGCACACCTCTATCAATTATATCATAACTTTTATTACAATACATCTATATCATTGAAATAAAGACTAAATGTACAATATTGACTCTAAATATATTTTCAATCCTTTGAATTGCATTCAGTAGTTTTGGATTGATGCCATTTCAAACAGACAAAAATTATAAAAATCATAGAATTTTAAACTGACTTATTCTCCGTCCTTGAAACTATTTTTATTTTGCAAATATGTGCAATGTACAGTCATGTGTTATTCATACTTTCATTGGATAGATGGATTCATATGGATGTTTTAAAAACCACATATGTTGCCTGCAGATGTGGTATAATATAAACATAAAAGGAATAACTACTTTCTAATTTTTCAAAGTTCCTTTGTTGTGACTATAAGATTTTTTATTATACACTGATGTTCCCTATGTTATTGAGAGAATATGAGAAAAAATACGGTAATGATATTGTCATTATAATTTTCACTTACAATAGAGGCTATCTATAAAAATATTCCTTGTAACTAATTCATTATTAACATACTTAAAAATGCCTGAAAAGTGAAATTTGTGGTGTCTCAGTTTATTAATTATAAAATATTTATTTTAAAATGTTTTTATTCAGATAAAGACTAAAATGCTTACACATTTTTATTCAGATGTCTACCCATGTGTAAGTGTAAATATTGAGTGAGAGTAAATATTACTGAATTAAAATTAAAATAAACCAAATATTTAATTGAACCAAAAGATTAAACAAATAACTTACATTGCAGAACTTCGCGGAGAACTTCGCAATCGACGACGATACAGACTTAGCATCCATGTTAGCAAAAGACCTGGTTGTTTGCAGAATCAATAAGAGAAAAAGGCCTGAAAAAAAAACGTATTTAGTATACTCGTCTATTTCCAATCGCGGCTCGATTTATACTGAGGTGGATCTAACTAAAACATAATCGCCGGGCGAAAACATCACTGGATGATGTCATCAATATCGAACGCCCATTCCGACTACTCAAGTACTCACAAAAAACTGGCCGGCATCGCGTCGGTACGAAAAAAGATTAAATATATAAATAGGTTAGATATGCCTAGAATTCGCGATGTTCGAGGAACTACCAGCATGATTCATACTCGGAAAATCATGTTTACAAACGTAGTAGGAATTCCACTTGTGTAAATAAACGGATACGTACCAACTGAACGTCTCATCCACATGGACGTTATATTACTGAAAGCAGGCATGCAGTGTCCACCGGTGACCACAATTAGTTACAGTAGATTAGCTTTAAATATCCTTGCATTACAGTTATAGATAAAAGACTGACCAATAAAAAACACTGCTCGTATCTTATCACTAAGGATTTAGTTAAGTTATTGGTTTGTTTCGAACTCGAACGGACAATAAATATCACTTGAATAAACGATTGCTCAATTTATATTATTTTTTAAAATAAATATTATGATTGACTGACTTCGACATAAAATTACCAAAATAATATTGACAAAATTGACAAATTGATAATTGACAATAAATTGTTAAAGTGACATGCGACTTTCATAACAGTGATGACAGATGACAAACAGTTTTAAAACGTGAAACATAGGTATTTCGTATTTTATAACATTTCTTAGCTTAGATTTAAAACCCTTAAATTGTAATTGTACATTAAAACATATTATTTTCTGTAAATGTGTTTTTTTATAGAAATTATCAATTTTAGATTTAGAAAATTTATCGTAATTGAGATTCAATTACTGGTTTGAAACGTATTGGACATAAACATAGTGGAGGGAAAATTCAAATCATCATTTTTTAATATCAAAATTTATAAATTTATCGTTTATTATTCAGCCTACTTTATACTAAGTCAAAATTAACTTTAAATAACTATATAAGTTTCCTATTAAAAACTATTATTATTCCTATTATTACTCATAGTTTTCCTAAGTTAAATTTTATGTTTATCCGCCAGTAGTCATCATTCATTATAATTATGGCCTGATGGACTCATGTCAGCACCACTTTTTTTAACAAATCTATTCTCGGAGTAATAAAGTTTAGGACATGGATAACAATGCTGACGAAGATCGGTTTCTGTTTAGATGTAGGTACACCTTTAATATTTTATTACAAAACTTTTAGTTAAATAAGTTAGTTACTCCACAATAACTCTGCAATCAACTTCTTATCCTAGACTGCTTTAAAAAAAATCTGACTTTTTTGATATTTAAGCCTTTAACCTTCTTTTATCTTTAACCTTTTTCTATTAGTTGCTACTTAAAAATATATCCTAACTATCTACTTTACTTAGCCTGGATTTTTTTTCTTTAGAGGGAGGGGAGGGAGTAAAAGTGTCATGTTACCTCGTACTTTTCAGGAACTACTTTTTTACGTAGGTAAAATGTACCAAGTGCTATTACCTAAATTGAATTTATTTATCCGTAAGAGGTTATACCGACGAATCTTTGATTTTTGCCGGTTAAATACGCTATTTGAAAATGAATTCCGGATAGCTTGATCTATCTGGTGTCCGATGGTTTCGTCTATTAAATGTAAAATTAAAAAATAAATTTCTTATTTGAAGTTTCGAACTAAGAAATGGGCGCAGTTTCCTTCATCCAAAAAGTTATTGCCGTGAAAAATATACATTTATAGACTTCTCCACACATCAATTGTATGTTGATCACCAAACTGATTCTAGGTTAGAAGCATATCCAGTTCTATTCAGCCTTTGTGGTAACTGTGGGTCTACTAAGTGACTTTTTTATCATCCAACCACAAAAAGTTTTTACATAAATTAAAAGAATTTTTGGCTTTTGATTTCTTTTTCAATAAATTTGACGTCAGTCCACGTCAATCATTAAAGAAATAATTCTTGCATTTTCTGTCACTTACCAAAAATGAGAAGTCAACAAGTAACGATAATTTCTAAAGCATAAAAATATAATTTAAAAAATTGTACAATGGTTATGAAAATATCTTTAACAAAGTTTTTATTAATACAAACTTTAAACAAAAGTTGTAGGGTAAGATGTTACAGCCTATGTTGTCCGAAGCCTCCCGGAGGAGGATGTCCACCGCAAGGCGGAGGCGGCCGTCGCATAAAACCGCCTACTGACTGTCGCCCTGCAGACATCCCGTACAATCCGTGTCGTCCACAATTCCACCATGGCAAAGACACTTGGAAGAAATATAAATACATCACTTTTTTCGTCTGCTTTCCTTTAATTATAATTCAATCGCTACATGTTTCTGGACATGAACCTCCACCAAAAGGAGACTGTCGAGATTATGAGTACATGCGCATACGCACAAAGAAATATCCCTGGGGAGATGGAAACCATACTTTATTTCATAACGACCACGTGAATCATTTGCCTGAAGAATGTGAACCTCCGCCTCTCGACTGTGATTGATCAAGAATAATAATAAAACTTTTTTATAAAAACAAATCACTTTATATAGGTAATAAAAAAAAACTTATAATAAAGTGACCTGAACCCTGAACGTTGGTTTACCATTTTATCGAATTCCATTATCATTCTTGTGCCAGTCTCTTCTGTCTGGACATCTCAGCGGGTAAAGTATGAGGGAAAAGTGTGGTCGGATAAAACAAGTGCGCACGCAGAGAAAGGGCGTGCGACGGCGCGCTAGGGCGGACACCGGCCACTGCGATCAATAGTGACGCTGACGTCAGTGTGGTGTCGCGCGCTATTGGCTCTCCCGGCATTATTAAATAAACCTCCGGGCGAAGTGGCGCGCAAAGTGTCGCGCCGCGGGCACAGCACCGCAGCACGCGGCGGGCCCGCGTACCGCTCGCGGCTCGCCGCCGCCCGCCATGGCCGACATGCCGGACCTATCACACCTCACGCCAGAGGAACGCGCTATCATCGAGGGTGTCATGATGCGCCAGCGGCAGGAGGAGCAGCGCGAACACGAAATTATGAGGTGTGCCCCAATCTTGCACCCCGCGTCCCACCTCGACCTGCCCTCCCTCCCGTCTTGATTAATCTTTCTACGTAATGCACCATATGTGAAAGTGTTTGTGAATGTGCTCCTCTTTTTACACTGCATTGTAAGTCTAGATTTTAAAATAGGATATTTGGGATACAATCTTTTTAACATTCCAACGTTTATAGTGTTATCTTTTATTTTCAGTAGATAAAATGTGGCGTTCATATTGACGCAAAGCTAAGTAGTTCTGCGTGATGAGTTCGTGCAAATTATGGCGAGATCACTTTTCTTCTTTAAAAATAACTTTTAAATAAAGACCATTTTATATAAAGTAGTCAAATCAATTTTGTTTTAATTTGGAGTGTTACAAAATTTGAAAAACAGGAAAAATCTGACGCAAAGTCGTATCTTTAAAAATATAGTGCAATACTTAAGTAATTAAATTACGCTTCACTTATATCTTCTTTCTGAACCTTACTGAATGTTACAAAAGCATAAAGGCCACTTTAGTGTGATTTAATAAAAATCTGGCTGATATTTTTATATACATATGAGTGTAAGACCAACGATTTACATAATACTTATGAGGAGTAAAACCGTTTACACTAATACGAATAAAACGATTTAGTATCTATCATAAATATGTTTCTGCAGGCTGGAAGTAGATAGGTACTACGTTTGTGGAAGAGCAGATGAAGCTAGCGTACTATCTTAGTGACCTACTTTTTGACCTACATAATACAAAACCAAATCCGCAAACGGTTTGCTTTATTCTCTTTTTATATTATTTATCAAGTACTTACTATTGTCTATTTAGTTAGGTCGCCAAAGAAGAAATAAATGCTACATCTAATAACGAATTATATATGTCGGATGTATGTTATCTTATACAAACTTATCAAAATTTATATTCTACAAAAACTTAAATTTGGGTTTATTATTTATTAATCTTACAATAAATAATTTTAGGTAGGTAGAGTGGTTTAGAATTATTGGAGAATTTATTTGTGTGCCGATCTGTATATCGACAATAATATGGCTGATTATTTTTCAATAATCGAATTAATCATGTAGATTAAATTCCCATTTACAATTTTTCTATGTTTTATTCAGGACATGAAGGTCATGTAGCCGCATCGAACCGCAACGGGCTAACGACAATGAAACCTCTGTCTATTGTGATATTAATTTCTTTTTGAATTAAAAAAAACAACAACAAATAAAGGCATAGCTGGGGACAGTTAATGAAATAATTAACTTCGTCAATCCCTTATTAGATTCTAAAAAAGTTAACTTCGTTAAACGTTAAATCGCTACATTTCGAAAGATGTGACGCTAGTTAAGATAATCGTTAATTCGGTAACGCGTGATAAAAAATATATTTTTTATGCTTTAACGATCTAGTTATAAAAATGGTTTACCTTCTGGAAGTTAACAGGTTAGAAACAAAAGAGAGTGTGTATCATGAGAGGGTGTAATTTTGTGTCCTGGCATTACATGGATATTGCCCTCCATGAACATGAATATGTTGTAGTTGTCGTCTAAAGGTGAGACTCGTTTCAATATTTGCTCATCGAAAAAACCTTCAAGTGCAACGTATATACATTTTATATATATAATAACGGTATGGTAGTATAATATTAGTCAATCAGATTTAAAGCTATCAGTTCGCCTAGGAGTGCTATATAAACGAGTTTTTAAATTTCATGTCCTAGCCACATTTTGATGAGATTTTGGAGATTTTGGAGATTTACTATTTTCTTCTTTACTAAGATGTTTGGCTCACCGGTTTTTCTTTAGACCGCGTGACAGAATTGAAAAAGTCAGCAATCGCATCATCGTCGTTATTACACGCGATGCTGCTTCCATCACATGCACTATCTCTATCTCAAAGGTCATTTGAACTTTCGGCAGCTTCTTATCGTAACACGTCTTTTACCTTTTTTGATATACACTTTTTTTTAAATCCTCTTATTATACGTTATCATAAGTTTTTATGCGGCGCGGTACTTGGCAATGGTAAATAGTAGTATTGGAACTACTGGGTTAACGATTTAACGGACTTGAGGAAATTCAACGGAACTTAACGACTGCGTTAACATTTTTTAAGTTAACTTAAAAGTTAGTCCGTAGTCGAAATGTTAACTTTGTTAATTAACGGTTAACGGATTAACGAGTTATACAAATAGGTAACAGCTATACAAATAGGTAACAATATTTACCTATATATAGGTAACAGCTATACAAATAGGTAACAATATTTACCTATATATAGGTAACAGCTATACAAATAGGTAACAATATTTACCTATATATTGATCTTTGGCATTGAGTGATTGATTCATTTTATTTTCATTTGTTATTTCTTTTAATACGAAACCACTTGAAGCCTTTATTCAACCACCAATAGACTACCTAGAAAGCCAAAAAAACCCTCATGTACCTACTGGGTTTACTTAGGGACATTTAGTATCTTAATTTCACAATTAGTACTTTTTTTTTTGTTTTCGAGGGGGAAACCTTCCAAAGGTACCCGACGCCGCGGGAGCGACGCAGGGTTATGTGGGATTTTTACCGCACTAAAACCCCCCCGGTGGCCGTCCTCGGCGCTGAAAAGAAGGACTCCGGGATCTCGAAACGACTTCAACCGGAATCCTCCAAACGCGTTGCCCCATCGGGCTCCTCCCAGCCACAATTATTAGTACTTACTGATTGCAGTGATTATTTTCTTGTAAGATTTAAGTTGTCACTTAAACTAAGAAGGTAAATTTAATGCTTAGCCAGCTATGATTACTTAATTATGAATAAAATTATTATGTTTATGACTTAAATTATGGTATGTGAGATAATAATAATCTGTTTATTCGTGTTAGGTACCAGCTTACTATTGTGATAATAAGGTATAAGTTACGGTTTAAGTATCCTATATAAATTAGGGATTTGGGCTGTATTTAGGAAAGTTTTAGATCAGTGTATTAATAAGTCATCTCAGTTTGAAGAGTCAACGTTAACAAATAAGTTTTAACTGAAATCTTGAGGTTACATTAATGTATTCTACTATAAAATATTTAAAAAATCAATAAAGTAGAATGTGAAATGGGTCCTATTAGAATAAATGTCATATAAATTTACTTGTAATTTAAAAAAAATAAAGAGAGTTATTGACTAGTGTCCGACCGAAGCTTTTGTCCGACACGCATTCTATACTCATATCCCCACACTAGGATTTTCTCCTGTGTCGTGGGTACCATGGACACACAAAAGACGGATGCACAAACACCCAGATCCAGAACATGAATCTAAACTCATCATTCAGATATCTGTCTGGCCGGGAATGAAACCCGGGACCCATTGCGCGTCAGATCGGTACGGTAACCGCTCCACTACGCGGGTCGTCAGCTTTGGTATCGGGTTCGGCCCCTTCGGCCAAAAAGCGACCTTCGGCAAAACCTTCGGCTTCTTCGGGCCCAAGTCTAAGGTTTCTAGCAAGCGTCAAAATTAAACAAACTTGAACGAATTCACGACACCGCGATGCGCTGGGGCAAGCACACACTCGCGTTATGAGCTTGTTTCGCAAGTGTTGTTCGAAATTTACTTTATTTTACATATTGTGTTTAAAAAGTTGCAAAGTAAGTGCTTAATCATCCCTGGGACTTGTTTTCGGCTTCGGTTTTGGCTAAAGGTTTTAGCGACAGCCGAATAATCTACTCCGGCTTTAGCCAAAAAGCGATCTTTGGCCGGACACTATTACTAACTATAAATAATTGTTAACTATTGACCATCACTCTGGTGGTTAGAATTCAATAAAACAAGTCCATCATATCAGTAGGAGCACGCCCAGTTGAACACGTGTCCGTCATGAATGGACTTGACGTCTTATTTTGACGGAAAAATATATTTTATACAAATCTATCACAACAGTAGGTACTTTACAAAAAGACATGATAGGCATTACTTTTCGGTTAAAAACGTCTTTTTTCTAATGATAAATTTTTCCGACTTATTTAATTTTGTACTCATGTTTTAGTACAAATAAATAGTAGGTACAATTATGTTTCCATACAATATAGGACAATACTTAATATTATATAACGGGATGGGCACCCTTATCCCGAGCATGCAGAATGAAATGATCGGCATCTTTGCAACAATCAATTAACCTTTTAAACTTTAACCCAGACGTAAACAAGATGAAGTCGCAGTGCTGGAGCAAACGATTCGCACGAGGAACGAGATGCAGCGCGCGGCTGGTGTAGAGCTAGCGGCCACCTGCCACATCTGTCTCAAGACCAAGTTTGCGGACGGCGTGGGCCACTCCTGCCACTACTGCAGAGTCAGGTGCTGTGCACGGTGTGGGGGGAAAGTGTCTTTGCGTTCTAATAAGGTATGACTTTGTTGTAATTTTATGGAATTATATAGGTATTGTAAAAGCTCTATTGTTACGGTTTTCGATAAATATGTGGCTTTTTGTAGTCGTGGCCAATTTTTTTTTTATTCGTTGATGTAGTTAGCACAAGTTAAAAGATTCGGCACCTTCTGGTCGTCATTTACAGTTTCTGAATTTGTGGTATATAGAGGGAACTTAGCCGTGAATAAAGCTTACTGTGTTTATAGAAATAGCAATCGAAAATATAGTCTAAATGATAGTAAATGGTCATTGCCCCTCGTGGACGACTACTTATATCTAACCCCAGATAAGGAGAGACTTACATGAGATTGCTCACACTCACAAATGCGTTAACTACCCCTAAAGATTCAGTTGTAATAAAATGCCTTAAATCCTAACGTCCCTTTTACCACATCCGTCAAATCGCAATACAGTAGATCTTAATATTGTTATTATAAGGAAATATGTATGATTGTCCTTTTAGGTTAGAAATATTTAAGTAATCAACGATAATGCAATCCACCTGTTGGCAAGTGGCCATTAGTGGTCTATAGGCTAACTTATCATCCATGTGATCAACCCCGAATACCTGAAATAAGAGACTTGTCCGAGTCAACTTGGTACCTACTGAAGCGCAGAACTCTCTAAAATATTAGGAACTTAGATATTTATTAATTCACTTCAATTTTTCACTGTATTATGTGATCTCTTCATGTGCAATAATGAAGGACAATAAATAGTATCTGATTATCTGAAATGTTCTCCACTGTACACAATTAACATGTTAATAGATTTCAATCATAAAAGTAATTAGGTACTGTATTAAGATAACATTCTTGACCGTTCGACAGATATGTCTTAAATTACGAGTATTTATGACTTGTACTTTATGTAGAGCTCATGACCTGACATTGCAACTTCAGGTAACCTACACGTAAGCTCAGATTCGTTGCAACCCTTTAGATTGGCGCCCCTAGCTCAGTGTGCCTGAATCAGTCGCACCAAAATAAGTTTCCATGTCACATAACATGTATGTCCGCTAACAGGAGCTCTGAATTTCACGAGAGGGAATACTTCTTATTTGACCTTCTTCTTCTCGTCATTCGTCTTCAAGTCTTTTTCCAAAGACCTGCTTTAAATGATGATTTTTTCGGCAACTTGAATATTAAATTAATTGCTCTTAATTTTTCGCTTACAGTTGATACCAAACGCTGAAGAGATGAGGCATCATCGTCTGTCCCCTTTTGAAAAAAGTAGATTCAGGGATGCTTACACGTACCTACCTACATATCGTAAAAATAAATAAAAAGTATAATTAAGTAGACAATTTAGCAGCTATTAAATACTTAAGTAATATAAATTTTATTACAGGTAATATGGGTTTGCATATTGTGTCGTAAGAAACAAGAACTTCTATCAAAAACTGGACAATGGATTCACAAGAGTGCAGGCCAAGATTCAATGTTGTGGCGAATGGAATCCGACTTGCGAGATTTACAACCACAAGTTGAATCGTCACACGATAAGCGACCTAAATTAGAAAGAGCGCATAGTGCAGCCGAAAAAGAGAATCATCCACTACAAAGATCCGGGAGTGCTTTACGTCGGCAGTACAGTCAACAGGAAACCCACTGTTATGAGTTAGAAGGATTAGCCCGGACTCATCCAAGCATGGTGCATCCTAGACAAAAATCTGTTTACGGTGTCGACGAATCTGTTTTGCCGCCAACGGCACCAACCCATTTAATGCCGCATATGCCTTCGTCGCATCCGCCGTTACCTCCGCGCTCGTCTTCGTCGGACGACGAGGTGCCCGAGTGCGTCTCCGACGAAAACGACGAGTACCGCGATCGGGGTGAGTACGCAATACGCACGAAATCCCATCACCGGCCAATCCCATCCCAAACGTCGTAAATCCTTTCCATCCGAGCTAGTTTTATTTATGCCACTTTCACATACAGCACACTTACAATGAGACACCACATATCATACTTACCGTTGCTACATTTAAAAGACGACAATATTATTTTTTCATAATAATTCATCCGTTATGTTTGTGTCGCATTCGTCCTTTGCATACAACATTGATAAAGTTGAGGTGTTCCGTGCGAGGTATTGTATTTATTATATTACGGCAGTAGACTAAACTAGCATTCGGGTTAAGTTTATTAAGAGCCCTAATTATTATTGTTTAGAAAGTAATTATTTAGAGCACCTAAACTTATCCGTAGGTACATAACATATTTTGTTTACAAATACATCATGTTTTGTTCATGTAGTGTGAAGAACGTAAGTACATGACAAATAATATTATTCAAGACAAACAGAACATTAACCGATTCATCGATTTCAGCTGTCTTTTTACAGATAGAGGCCACTTGTGTTACAATTAAAGTCGGTTCACGCTAGTGTCTACTTGTTACTAAGGATGTTATTGTTGGTTGATGTTGAAGTGAGTTTTGACCGCGTATGTTGACGCCCGCGAGCGCCTCGCGTGCTCCCGATACGCGCCCGGTAGCCGCGCAGAGGCGCGTCGGGCACCCGGCCGCGTCGAGACGGGCTCTCAACCGCCATACCCCTGTTTGCAGGTAATAGAGATAGGAGCGGGCCAGAGGGCTCCAGAAACCAGCGACAAGCGATATTAGACGAGAAAATGAAAAAGTTCTTATCGGTGAGAGGGCGTGATTTTCGGGGAGATATTGCGTTGTAAACTATGCTAAACTTAGATGTTTCACTATTGGTTATTGTTTGATTGTCGTTTTCGTAACTTTCTCAGTACCTTCCTCCTTCTTTCAACGACCCCGTACTTATAATGGCTGTTTGACTATAATATATCCTTCCCTTTCTGTTCAGTCCATCTATGTTTCTATCCCAAATAGGTTCATTTACATATGCAACATTACCCTAATATTATTTTGACAAGTTACAAATACCTAGTAAAATAGATATTTTGTGTTTAATTTTTGCTCCTATATTATTTAATTTATTGGCAAATGTAAATGTACTTATCAATATTTGTTTGAACCAGAAATGTTTGTGAATACCTAATGTGCACTCAAAAAATAATTCATTTCCGGTGATCTATTTAAAAGCCATATTTATAAGCTTAAATAAACTTATAACTGAGAAAATTCTGAATTAAATCACCTAGATGTGTTTTTTAATCAATTATTTTAATTGCACGTTTGGTTCAAGCAAATCGCATGATTGGGCGAAAAGAAGTGTAACACTTGTTAACATTTCAATTGTTAGAATTTGTGAACGTGTTCGTACTTATTTTTCTAATTGTTGTTTATCGTATGACTTTGATGAGTTGTAACACATTCTTTCCGCTTATGCGTGATCACCGCTTTACTTGCGACTCCTTTTTTCCTTTTTAACTAAGGGTTTCTAGGGTTATGTCACTTTTTTTCTAAAACAACGGCGGTATTATCGTTTTGAAAAGATGTGCATAAAAATACAAAAGATTATATACTAGCCAGTATTCGTATGATTACGGTTCCGGGCGCGTTCGGGTTGCGCAAGTCGCTGACGTATTCAGGGCGCGTGTAAAGTCGTATACTATTCATCCGATGTCATTCTTAGGACAAGTCGAAGCGTGTGCATCTCTCCGGCACCCGCATCTGCGCAGCACCAGTGTGGCTGCCAACAATTATTACAATTTGACTAATCATTCGCCCACCACGTACTTGGCGGATGCGCGCGGGGCGTTCGATTCGACGAGGACGCCTGCAGGCGGACGTAGCTTCGACTCCGTGACCGATTGCCGGTGGCGCGCGCGGGACGACGGTGAGGGCTCGTACTTGCGGCCGTACGCGCCCGACGAGGGGCCCCGTTCCGATCGCGCTGTGTATAAGAGTGCCTACTTGTGGGAAGATTCCGCCGATAACAGACGCTTCACGGAGAGAAGAAAAAAGACGGTCCGCTTTGACGGGCACGAGGGCGCAGCGACCTTCCCCCGAGGAGGTCGCGACGCATCCGGCGCCCCACACGACTGGGCCTCACTGCGGTGGGAGTCCGAACGGCAGACCAGTCAGGATTCTGCCACTAAAGATTCAGGCATCGATACATCTAGTACTTTCACATCCAGCGAAGACTCGAACAGGGGCGATTGCCCTAAGGTATATAACGACTATTGTTTTATTTTCTTCGCACTAGCAATTTATTTTGCAACTTTCGACTATGTAGGTAGGCGTTTTCTACTGCATAGCATCAACACCATATTCGTCTAACGAAAGACGCGCCTTCTGCTCTATGCTGAGATGTTGGTAAGTTTAGTTAGTCGGGTGCAGTGTTGGTGCGAGTAGTAGGAATACGCCTTCATATATTTTCGTAGATACACTTGTACCCGTACTGCCCGTATTAAATGCTGCCTCGCTACTCTAGCTGGCAGCAAAATTTATAAGTATAGGTTTAAGTGGTATTTCCTAATTATTCTATTTTAAATATTGTGTACTACCTTTCTTTGGTACTACCTAACTCTCATTGGGATTAAAAGGGGTGTAATCTAAATAAAATTTTCAAATCTTACTTATTCCATTCGAAGCGATGAGATACCTACTCTGCCTACTGTATTGTACAGTTATTGTGTTTGGCTGCAGCATGTTGCATTAGCGGGCATGCGTTCAGTTTTATATAATGAATGTGCACTTTGGTGTATCTGCGACACGCACTGAATCGAATGTAATTGTATATTATTTTGTGAATAAATTGATATTTATAATGCTGGTATTGGTGACCTAACAGTTCCCGCTGAGCTGGCAAGCGTCTGCGGACGGTACTCGCATGATCGGTCACATGGTGCTACGGAAGGCCGTCGTAGAGGGCGGCACGCACTCTTCTGCCGCAATACTCGGCTTGAAGGTGGTAGGGGGCAAGTTGCTACCGGATGGAACCCGGGGAGCGATCGTAGAGAAAGTCAAGAAAGGCTCTATAGCCGATCTCGAAGGTCAAGTTAGAATAGGTAAGCTTTATTTTGTATACTCATTGCCTTTATATCTTGTAAGTACCATTTACATTCTCCTTTCACCTACAACGGTACAATTTTCATGTATGAAACTTAAAATTGAATCAAACTAACACGTAGTAAGTATTTTTTTTTATATCTTTTGAGTCTTTTTAATTTGTATTTCGTTCGTTATCAGGTGACGAGGTGCTACAGTGGAACGGAGTGCCTCTCCAAGGCCGCACTAACGATGAGGTGGCGGCTGTGGTCGCAAACAGTAAGCACGACTCGCATGTAGAACTAGTGGTGTCGCGACCACTCGCTGCCACCCGCCCTCCGGCACAGCCTTGGAGGACACACAAAGGTAAGTCACAAAAACAGAATTTTTCTTGTTTTGTTTATAACAGACGCCTCTAAACATTTTTGAAAGTGCATGCAATCATAATTAAAAGCAAATAACTCATTTTTTATATTTTGAAATCGGGATAGCAATAGCAGAGTGGATTTTTAACAATTTGTCTTAATTGACCAAGTAATCATGTTGAGTGAGCCGAATCATCCTTTATGCTTTTGCGATACTGCGCGAATTGTCTGTATCGTTTTAGCTGTTTTAAAACCCTGGTATCATAATTTCTCATCGACAATTATTCTTATTCATTAATATTAAACACTTGTGTACACACGGCATCATAATCTAGGTCGCAAAGATCATTTTTTAACCTCTTTTGAGTTCTCAATTGCAGCTTCACACGAATAAAACATTTAGTTTAAGAATCAATATTGTTAAATTTTTTTGAGTTTTGTTTCCTTTACATTCATTACATTCAATAAAATAGTTTTTAAATGTCATCAAAAATACTTACCTTGCACCAACATTATATAAGTTATGGCTTTTATCCAAACTTAGCGAATGTTCCTGGTCAAAACACATCAACCGGTAATTTTTTTATAATATTTCGAAAGTGAACGTGTTTGGTTAAAAACATCCGATCGTCAGGCGTAGATTTTGATCTCAAGCACATTACATTAAGATAATTTGTATACCTAACGACTTATATCAGTCAGTGAGTAGGATTAGGTCCTGACTTTCAGGTATGTCCTATATCCTACAGCCTCTTTGCTTTTAATAACTTACTACTACTTAAAATAATACTTAGCGTTAATAGTATCTAAACAGTTTGTTTATTTATTTAAATTATATCTTTTCTTTTGACTTTGAAAATATCGAATCTTATCTTTTTGAAGCCTAATGTACTTACCTACTCCTTGCACTCCGTAAAGTTTACTTTATGCCTTATTAGTTATAACGGTGTTGTATGCAGGTACCTACTATTTTAAGTTTTAGTTAATTTGGAATAACACACTACTACTGCTACAATAAAAACTACGATAAAAAATGTGAATAAAAAAATATCCATATAGCTAACATTTCCACCACTATAGAAAATTGTAAATAGCAAAATGTAACATACAATAGAAAATGTAATGTAAACGAACAATAGAGCTGATATTAGTCTAGCACAAAATAGTAGCTTAAAAATTGGTATGCAATGAATAAATTAATGTCACATAGGTTCAGTTGTAACAGTGTAACAATCCTAATGTTTTGTTCAGTACCCTCAGTACGAGTTTATTATATTCCTTTAAAACAAGCATTATTATTGTTTTGCTCATCTTTCATAGTACATTTTTTTTATACTTTAACCTAACGATAAGGCAGACGGGCTACCTGATGGAAAGTAGTCACCGTCGCCTGTGGACATTCGCAACAGCAGAGGAGTCGCCAATGCATCGCCAGCTTTGTAGGAGAGCTCTTTTCGCACCTTTCTTGAAGAACCCCATGTCATAGCGCTCCGGGAACACCTTAGGAGGAAGCTCATTCCACAACTTGCACGTCCGTGGCAAAAACGAGCGTGCAAACCGAACCGTGTAGGACCTTGCAAGTTATGGCCGAAAATGAAAACATAAGCGTGCAATGATCAATATAATGCAAAATCATGAATAATGCTTGTTTTGAGGATATACAATAAACTGGTGCTAAGAGTCCTGATATAAAAATAGCACGAAACGGCTTAAAAATTGGATGAAACAAATCCACGTCACGTAGCTTCAGTTAGAACAGTGTATCCCTAATTTGTGCTCAGGAGTCGGTAAGTTATTTGATGAGCGCACTCTATACGCAGAGGTGTACACGGAGGTAATGGGCGGGTGCGAGAAGCCAAGCGTGCTGGTGACGTCGCCGGGGTCTCCGGACGTGCACGCGCGCCGCCGCTCAGCCCGCCACGGGCATTACAACGCCGGGGTCGCTGGGCGAATACAGGTCCGGTGGAAGAATTTTCAAAATTTTTAGCTTCCCACCCAAGCCACTAACATTGCAACATTTTGTTTCATATCAGGGCCTAATTAAATCTATAACAATATGATATGTGAACGTACACCGTACAATATGTATAACTGATTTAAATTCAAATTATAACATCCATAAGTTGGTTAGATATGACAGATGATGTCCGTTTGAGGGCTTTGAACGTCTCTAATATTATTCCTTCAGATATTGATTTCATGTTAAGAGACACAATGGGAACAGTATTGAATAACAATATCAGCGACTCATCCTCATCGATTTTTTGTGGAGATACCCACACGAACGCGTGAGCTACAGATTATTTATTACACAACATTATACATAGAAACGTCCCACACATTCTGAAATAGAGCTCAGTGCTCTAGAAAAAACACTGGATGTATTTATTCGAATAGGTATTTTGTACGAACGTTTTAAATTATGATAATACTAGCCACACGGCTTTCAAATAACGCGTTGTTTGCATTCTATGTTAACAATACTTTATTCCAACTTTATCAGGCATCGGTATTTAGTTTAATTGGATGGTGCTTTTAATTGAATCACTAAATTACTTTTTATATGACTAATTGGAAATCAAAAGTCACACTATGAAATGTTTCGATACAGTTAAAAATATACTTCGACATCCCTGCACTACAACTTCTCGTGACTGTGGTGTCTGCCAGTGGTCTGAGCGCGCGACCGGACGGCTCCCCTCGATGTCCTTACGCAAAGATCTTTCTCTTACCCGACAAGAGCGAAAAGAGTAAACGACGAACAAAGACGTTAGCGAACACGTTAGAACCGAGGTGGAATCAAACTTTTGTATACTGTGGTATCCGGATAACAGACATTAAGAAAAGAACATTACAGGTTTGTTCATATTATTTCTGCAAATTAGATTGCTTTAATCGTATTAGATCAGACGCATTCATACTCAGCTTTATATTTAATACAAAACACAAAGGCGACACTAAGTACATACACTGACACGATTAGGGGAATGCGAAACAAAATCTATACTTTCAAAGATTTCTGTCTTGTTATCAGTTGTTTTAGAACATTTTTTGTGTGTTAAAATTAATGTTTGCAAATTTCGCAAGGTATCAGAGTCACCTGTGCTATTTCTTTCATCAGGTAATGAAATAAATTTGGCTCTTGCAGATTTTAATCTAATATATAAAATTCTCGTGTCACAGTTTCTATTGCAATACTCCTCCGAAACGGCTTGACCGATTTTGATGAAATTTTTTGTGCTTATCCGGTATCTATGAGAATCGGCCAACATCTATTTTTCATACCCCTTAAGGCTTGTCCACCCTTATTTTTTTTATATGGCAAAACAATGTTTGTCGGGTCAGCTAGTAAAATGTATAAATTTTGTAACAGCTTACAATTTTCACATTCTTGATCACATTTTGGATCAAGGCCATCATATGGATTGCAAATTGGCTTGGATGTAATATAAAGTTATATATAGGATTCATTAATCTTTCCAAAGAAATTTCTCACCGTATATTATAACACCTAAGAGTCCCCTGATTGTGTTTAGCTGTGTATTTAGTTGTAAGATGCACACTTTCATTCATGTATTTATTTTCAGCTTGTATGCTTTTTGAGATTAATATATTTTAGCAGCCAAGAATATTAAGTCAATTTAAAGTCATATCTTTTTTAGGTCACTGTGTGGGACTTAAATCGATATGGTCCTAATGATTTTCTCGGTGAAGTACTTTTGGATTTGGATTCTATTATTATGAATCATGAACCAAATTGGTACTTGTTACAACCTCACGAAGATTCCGCTAGTTTTAGCGTAAGTATTATATTATTTATAGAACTTTATATTTTTTCCTTCTTTGTTGCAGTACCTACTCTTATACAGATTTTCCTAAGCTCCAAATGGTCATAATATTTTTGTAATAAATAAAATCGAGATACGCAGAAATCTGTAGTTCTATACTGTAAATAAACGTGCGATGCGTCTTAACTGTTTCATAAATCATGTATTCATATTTGACAAAACGTAATATTTTAAAAATAGTAAGATTGGGTAACCATTGAAATATTTTTTTCTAAATCCAGAGGTACCGAGATGAAGAAGGCGACGGTGACCACCTTTCACCTCCGTCAACGTCTACGTCTAGACTCTCAGACTCGGATACACCAAGTGAGAGCGAGCTTCGTCGACACCACTCTCTGTCTAGTCTCGCTTCCAGCTCTAGTCCGCCCCCTCCACATGAGGTATGATAACAAGTACTTATATTATCTACATTTAACATTTTTACTTTAACGACTTTTTCTCTTCTTTTGAATAAAAAATCGTTTAAATATTTATTTACTACTGTTGACCCGGCGAACTTCGTTCCACCTAAATAATGTTCACTTTTTAATTAGGGATGACTGAGAGAGTTATAAACGTAAGAGTAGACAAATATAATCAAAAAACTTCGAACTGCTAAGCTATCGGGAAATACACATGTGATTGTGAGTCAACCATAAAAGATACACATATGCTGTCGTGGAATATTTTTTATATAATTTTAAAGAGAATATTTCCGTCGTACATGATTTCTGTGTAGCTTTAACCATTAAGGTTGCACCCGCGACAAAAGCTTAAAAAATGGAGTAACTTCTCCCGTTTTCCCAACATTTCCCTTTACTGCTCTGCTCCTATTGATTGTAGCTTGATGAAATAAAGAATAATCGTACCAAGTTTCGTTAAAATCCGTCGAGTAGTTTTTGTTTCTATAACGGTTATACAGACAGACAGACGGATAGACAGACAGACAAAAATTTTACTGATTGCATTTTTGGCATCAGTATCGATCCCTAATCACCCTTGATAGTTATTTTGGAAATATAGTTCATGTACAGAATTGACCTCTCTACAGATTTATTATAAGTATATAGATAGATTAATAGATGTCATAGAGTGCTCAGTCCATGAAAGTATAAAAATACACGTTTTAACTCATTAACCTAAGCGTTAAAACTAATATTTTTTGATATCAAGTAAATACTTATGTACACACTTAAATCGTTCGGGATGTTTACCCCTCGAACCTATTGTTCATTGTAAATCGTAGCATTTAACTCAAGTGCAATTCTTTTTACAATTTTTGTGTATGCAAAATTGTTTTCATATTTTGTTTTTCCATCGTACAATTGCGAAGCTCTCCACAAATTTGTAAACGAAATTTTAAACGTTCTCGTAATAATACAACGAGATGGAAATGTGGACCTCGTTGATGGAAGTGAACTAAACTTGCGAAGAAAATACATATTTTAAATAGAACTTATAGCAACAACCTGAATTTGTGCATAACTAACGGAACTATTGTTTCAGCTAGCTTAAAATTAAAATATAGGTAATTTCGAAAAATTCAAGTTTTAATATTTGTTATGGTTTAGCTGAGTTGTTTGTTTTCCTGACATCCATTATATCCCTTTTTGTTACATAATTTTATCATTTTGTTACATATTGAGTACAACAGAATAAAAACATCTATATTGTACATAAAAACCAAACTTGTAAAAAATGCGTGTACAATAGGTGTATAGCATAGCAAATTAGTAGATAATAACATAAGGTAGCAGCCGTCAGTAGACATTAAAGTAATTAAACACTAAACGTAACAGAGGAAATAATGATAGAAATACAATGCAATAAATAAGATAGACGGACAATATTTTATATTAAATTTGGTTTAGAAGAGCTTTATTTATTGCTATAGGTGGATGGAACTCGTTGCAGTAGACGAGACATGTCGCCAGCCGGTAGAGTACGTACCGCTGGCATGTCCAGAGAAAGGGTAAGATCTTATCATATTATTTCATGGTTATAAATATATTATAATGTATTTATTCTCAACAAACATATTATTTAGGCGATATTAACCAATGCCGTATCTGATATCCAATAAGAAATCCAATATTTAATTGCCCTGAAAATACGGATACGTTAAGTTAAGTAATGGTAATACAGCTTAACCAATACCGGTACTTTAGCTTCAGAATAAGCAGACGAACAGGATTTAACTGTTCCCTTTTGTCTTGATTATGTCTTGTTTAATATATGTATTTAGACAAAACAGAAAAAAATAATTAAAATTCTAGGCTAGTAGTATTAGTAAAATAGTAAAAGTGAATAAGAGGATTTAAGAATATCTTTTCCTTTTATGTTGTTACCGTCAAGACGCCTCCTAGAACCTGGAGCCCGGAAATCCAGTCTATGATATGGCCCGCCTTAACGTCCGACCTACATCAGGTTATCATGCTATATAACTGTTGAAGTAGAGTAGTTTGTAATAGCGCCGTAGCGTATTAGGGGAATCTGCCCGGAGCGAGACTTATTAAGGATGCCTACGTTTTAATAATAAATTTTTATTCCATATTTATTACTATTAACTGATGGTTTATACTTCAACTATCAGTTAATATAGTCTTATTAATAACACTATTCCCGGGCCGCAAATTCAACCTGCGCCTGGGAGATTAGAGCCCACGCCTACGGCCTACGCCGCTACGCCAGTCGTAGACAGGGCGTGACGTAGCGAACCGCTACGGGCAAAAATAATATTTGCCCTTTACACAGGATACATGTCATGCCTATTGAAATAGCGTGGAGTGAACCCTCGAAGTGAAAGTTAACTTTAATGTGATAAAAATACCGGCATTTTACTGGGTTATAGAACGTACATATATGTTGAGATCGGGGTAAACCTACCGCTACACTGCTCGTGTGACATTGTTTGCATAACGATGGAAAGGTATGGTTGGCTCACTTTCATATGAGGCGACCATCTTAGTCGTCGGGAATAGCATAGAACGACTGTATATTAAATTGCTGTTCGCAGTGACCACATACCATCAGGTGGACTCCATGTTCCTTAGCTTTTTTTTTATCTGACTGAAGTAGCAAACGATCATGCAGTCCACCTGATTGTAAATGGTCACTCCCGCCCATAAACATCTGTAATCAACTTCACAGAGAATATGGGTTCCATCTGAAGTCAATCACAGATGCGTTGCTACTCCCGAGGACTATGATAGTCGCCTCATGTGAAAGTGTGCTGGCAACCACGCCCTTCTATCGAAACGCAAGAAATGCTTCACGCTGGAATTAGGTGTGGCGGTGGTAGGGGCCGTTCAAATATTACATAAGCAGATTTACTACAATTATTTACCCCCCCCCCCCCAACCCCCTTGTCAACAAAAGTAAGCGATGCTCTATTCCCCTCCCCCATGCTTACGTAAACATTTTTCAATTAAAAATGTATTTTTATGTACAGTATTGTAAAACAGTAAATAACTAGCGATGACGTAATCTTCATCTAGACCCTCCTACCCCCCATGTCATGCAAAATAAGCAAAACAAAGACCTCCTTACCCCCCAATAGTGCTTATTACGTAATAAGCACTATTGGGGGTGCTTACGTAATACTTGAACGGCCCCGTACTTCCTCGGTCGAAATACACTGGTTCTACCACCTTGTGCTACTTCAATCTTATAAAAATATCAGAGGAGTTGCCAATTCTTATAAATTGACAACTCCTCTGATGATGCAAATGTCCATAGGCGACAGTGACTACTTTCCATCAGGTAGCCGGTCTGCTTTATCGCCAGGTTCAATTATAAAAAAAATAAAAATAAAAAAAAAACTGGTTTTCCGTGTCTGGTAAGAGCGTGTTATGTGCAGGGCGGGTACAGCGTGGCGCGGTCGCAGTCCGCGGCGGGCGCGCGCAGCAAGTCGCCGCGCCGCTCGCTGTCCCCGCCCGCCGACCGCGACGGCTGGCGCTACACAGGTCCACACGACGAACGACAACCTCGTACAGTCACGCGACCCAAATCACATATAAACAGCAGCTCACGTTAAGCTGTGACCGTTTATATCTCATTTGGAACTAACCTTGATTGGCTATCTTGCGAGTTGGTCATGCCACATTTGAAGTTGACCCACTCGCAACGTAGTTTGTGTTTAACGGCCCCGGTAACCGTATATTTTTAAGTAACCGACTCTACTTGTCTTCCATTGGTGGCGTTTCTAATGAGAGCTCTTGTTAACGAGTTTTGCTTTAAAAGGATTGGCATGACCGTTTTTTGTCTTATCGATTTAACTTGTCTGCTCGATTAGTTTTATCGATAGGACTCAACTGCCTTCAAAACTTTTGTGTCAATTCTAAATGAAACTTCCCTAGCTTTAAAGGTTATTTCTATCTTGACTGAAACAACAAGATTATTTGTTTATATTATTTAAATCGATCGTTAACATGAGCTTCATATACATACATGGTATTACAACGATATGTGTACAAATTCATATATCATTAATATCTTCCGTATGTCCGTGGAGGTCGATCAGCGGGCCCCGACCCCGCACGGAACACTGTCGCCGAGACACGCACGTTTCTCGCCGCGTCGCTCATCACCACTTTACTGCCACTTACTGTTTTGACTTCCTCCTTGATTTTTATTTCACGCATCTTCCGCTAACCTCGTCCTATTCTACCCGATACGAGCACGCTCTTCACTTTACTTATAAACGTGCGTAGCGCCCACGTCTTGTTTCGCTCGTGGGCGCATCGCGCAATTTATCGTCGATATCACAATTTCTTATGATTGCATGACCTTTCAAATCTGTTATCTAATTTCTATCTCGAAGGCGATCCCAGTAAGTGTTTATAATTTTTGTACGTTAATGGTTACTTTCTTACTGTTCATGACTCATGCTACACCGTTTAACGTAACGCATGATCGTGGGTGACGTAAGTCGAGCTGGTGTTAGGGATGTAGTCGAGTCGGCATGGAGTGTCGATGTAAGTTTACCGGGGTGTATACGATGCCAGTGTGCGAGGAGCGCGGCAACGGCGAGGGCTCGCGGCTGCCGACGCACGCGTACGCGCCGCGCTTCCAGTCGCGCTCCGCCACCGCCACGCCCACCACCAGCCCCAAGAAACGACAGCTGCCGCAAATACCCCATCAGGTAATCACACACTACCTGTCTACTAACACATTCAACTACTTGCATTATGATTGATTAATGTACTTGTAATGTACGATAGGTACTACACCAATCCACTCCACCAGTGAAGATGAACCCATGCACGCCAGTGAAACATAAAAAATAATACATTACACACTTTAGGCACACTGATACTTTACAAAGTTCAATTTTAACGTCCCTTATGTAAACCATATCTATGTTGTAATTTATAAAGTTACTGTTAAACTAGACAAACTTAAAGAATATAGATCAACATTAAAACTTTGAATTATTAAACTACATATATTTCTACCCTGATAATAGGAGCCGACCACCTTATACCTCGGAAATAGCAAAATATTTGTGACTGACTTCAGATACAACCCCTGTTCCATATGAAGTTGCTTACAGATGTCCCACAGCGGCATTAACCACTTACCATCTAATGAACTGCACTCATTTGCGAGTTCAAAATAAAAAATCCTAGTCAGTACTATTCATAACACTAAATCAAGCCAGCATGTTTAAGCACCGTTCCTGGTATGGTCAACAGAGTAGCCAACGGGCGGTGCGAGCGCAGGTGTCGGCGGACCTCGAGGAACGTAAGTGGATCGCCCCGCACCACATTGGCGCCACACTCACCTACCGCAGCACGCCGCAAGGTCTATACACCCACCTTCACTAGCTACCGACTCGTAACATTCATCAAACAACCCTTTCAAACTAGCGATTTGCGAGCTCTTCATACCCGTCTATAAGTGAACAATCTTATATATTCCTAAAGGAAATCCCAGAGAAATTGACTGCACTTTCAACTTAAAGTATATCTCACTAATATTTTTCTAAATTTAAACGTTTATTACTTTCATAATTGATGCGAAATCCAAAATTTTCCGTAGTCTCTGTCTCGAAACATATTCCATAGATTAAGCGATTTACTCCGATTATCTATACCTTTTCTTCTCTAATACGTTGACTTTTAATTTAATAACATTATACAAAGGTTTACCTTTTTGACTCGATGTTAGAAATTTTCAAATATCAATAGACATGAACTATATACCGTTTGCTGTTGTTCTATTGGACTCCGCCATATCTATCTACCTTTACGTCTAAGTAAATCGGTTATGAGGAATAAACTGATGAACTGACTCCTCAAATGATATAAGTCCTAAGTCCTAACAGAAAAAGAATTGAGTACCTATTGGATACTTCACTATATTCTCATATGGTTTCATACATGTCTCTACGTAGTTCGCAAATCCCTAATATGAAATGGCTGTGTTACTGACACTGGAACATAATTATTGTTATTGAATTGCCAACCCCAAAGTGTAACGATTTTTACTTAGCCATGTACCTTTGCTTAGTCCACTCAAACCCAAGGATACAGAAACAAACAGCTCATACCAGCCAGAAGCCCTTGCCAGCTTGATTAGTACTTGTAGAAAGTTTAGGATGAAAAATTGCAATAATGCAACCCCATATAGTTCTTGTATATATATTATTTCAAACAAAATGTTTCAATCTTCCAAAGAAAATCATGTGTGTAGATGTTGCATGTTAGAATATAATATAACGAGAACCGCTTATTAGCTTTGGAAAAACCGCCATAAATGTATATTTTAGAATAACGTAACAAAAACAATTAATTTTAACGCGCTCGGCTCTTTCCAAGAAATAAGAAAATTACGTTTGTTCGGAATACGACCTACTAAATTTCATTTATGTAAGCATACTTATAGCCCTGTAGTACTTCTTATTGAAGCACCACTCCAATTAGTAACATCTTCTCGTTTTAGTGAAGCGACCTCATTACAAATCACTTGTCAAATCAAAATACGTGTATCATGTAAAATCTAAACGGCTCCTATATTTTAAAATGTATCTATGGTTTCCAGAGCAATCAATAAAAATCTTATGTAGGTATCTCTTCTTCCAAGTTACTTTTGCGCAGTTTAAAATGTGTTGTAAAACACAAATTCGACATATGTCGAAAGGCGAAATTTTATGCAAAACGTTATTATAGAATGAAAAAATATAATGAGATCATAATTATACTGTAACAGTAACATAAAAATGGTACAATAAAATTAAAACGTATTAACAAAATAAGCTCACTGGTTGTTGACATATCTAGTTATTCATAGAGATACATGTTATCGAGTTAGGACATGCAAAGGAATCTTCCTGAAACCTTTATTGGCTTGTTGCAGACATAATGAGTAATATTTTGTTACTGAAATAAGTTTCTTGTATTCGTTTAAACTTAAGGTGGCCTAAGTGTGGTTAGCAAAGATAAAACGTAAACTGGGCACTAGGGTGGGAGAGGCACTACGCCGGTTTGTCAGACTCTGAGCTGGCGGCGCGCGGGGGCGGCTGGGCGCCGCGACGCCGCCTGTCGCCCGACGCCACGGCCGCCGACTCGGACCTCGAGTCCGTGGCCTCGGTCACGTCGAGCGCTTTCAGCACACAGTCCGAGAGGCCTCGGCCCACCAGGATGCTCAGGTAAACTCGTTTACAAGAATTCCAATTTTTATTGTTACTTTCTTGAAGTTAACTAGATGATCAACAAATGAAATTTGAATTCAATTCAAATGAGAAAGTATTTTATTACTTTTGTTTTTTTTTGGCTGACTTCCCTTTTTTTTTGACTGACTCACAATGACTGATTTATTTATAATAGATTTTATTTTATTTTAAGTAAATTAAAAAATATAAATCTTCTTCTTGAAACGTATTTATCTTAATCTTTTTATTTCTTTTTAAAGTTTTATTTTTTTTTAGTCAAAAATTTTCTGTACATGGTTTTACAGCCGGGGACGACTCCCTTCTTACAGTGCATCTTGCTCATTCGATACTGCTAACCCTCTATCCGATATCCACTGTCGTTATGACCGTAAAACACGTCGGTTGTTACCCTACGCGTCCTTAGTAGTCGCTTGTGGAGAGCGCGGGGCCTGGCGGCGCACCCGGCCACGGTACGACCTGCATCCTATCACACAGTCTCTACACAATGTCCGCCTCGCGCGACGCCATCAGCGAAACGTTTTAAGTCGTAACCATTCTTATACAACACATGGGAGACAATGTTCCTATTGCCGCATCAATGGCCAAATCCAAGGTTGCCCAGATTGTGCTACACAGTTAAATGGCTACACTCAAAGAAGCTCTCGTAACCTCCCCGTCCCACAACAATATAACCATATTTCCACCGACACAGAAATTAAACGTAGAACTTTACCTACGATAGACCAATACAATAATGTTGCTTTAAACGGCTTAGATTATACAAACAACCAAAAATATTCTAATTGCATGGAAGGTAATTTGAATATAATTCAAGGCGAGGAACCTCAGTACCACGGCTACGAAAGTGATGGAGCTGAAACTACAATACATGTTAGTTTAGATAAACATCTAGATCATAATAGTTACCATACAATGGAAACAATTAGCTCAAGATATCCTGGGTCTTTAGATGGCCATTACACTAAAGACTTTGTCGAACATGACTTTAGAAGAAATCACACAATCCAAAGTAACATAAATTCGTTAGGTTTGGCACAAATTACTCATAACACATATAGGCATGAAGAAAACCCTAAAGTAAGAAATAGCCATAAATACTTTACAAAATCTAAAAGCACGGAGAGTGTTATAAGACGACATTCTGATTCGCAAATGTTTTCTAAAAGTGTATCTGCAATTTATTATTCTCCCACAGAAGAGGATGATGTGTTTCATGATGCGGGTGCTTCAAGTAGATCCTCCAGAAGACACGGTCATAACGTCAGCATTAATGATATCCCAACATTTCAAGAATATTCGCCTGAATGTTTTGCTTCAACATCCAACATAGACTTATCATCTAAGCAACCGTTACAACCCATCATTAAAAACGCTCGAATTCGGTCATACTCGTTAGGCTCAACATGCCATTCAGATAGAAATTTCAGTATCACTGCTAATTCTTTATGTGTTGGTATCTCTCCCACGCAACCCGATTCGTCCCGTCGTGCGCTCTCTCCTGATGCCCCACTCGATGATGCTATTCACAATCATGACGATCGTCCTTCTGGGGAACAACAACATGAAAAATCTGCATCTCCCACGGAACAAAATCATAGCAACGACTATGGAGGGCGGGAGAATGGCCGAAACAACAATCAACAACAAACTCTCGAACGCCGTGAGTCGCGCCGTAGCCAATTCACCAGAAGCCTGAGCAACGCTGACGTACCTCCGGATGAAAAAGCAGGTACAATAAAATTACTTATCGTTTAACAGCTCAACAAGTGGAATTTATTAGTAAATAAATAATTTATAAGCAGATATGTATAATGAAAATTGTTTATCAAGACGGCAGTCTCAGCGACACGGCGCTCGGCGGCGTCAGTGAACCGGAGCCATCGCATGACGACACGTTGCTGAAGGCTGAGCCGCGGGATTTCTTCGGTCCTGGAATGGGCAAGAAGAGTAACTCTACTTCACAACTTTCAGCCACAGGTATATTTTCTCTTTATATTTCACAGTTAAAGTTACATACTCAACTCTTTTGTTAAACATTTTACTTGCATATCCACATCACAATATTGATATGCGCGAAGAATTTACCGATTATAAAAAGGATTGATTTTTTGTGATTAATGAAATACATAATTAATGCTTAAGTGTGTTATTGTACAATGATCGACAGGACGGAAAAGAAGGTTAGGTTTCGGTAAACGTGGCAAAAATTCGTTTACGGTACAACGCAGCGAGGAGGTGGTACCGGGAGAATTGCGCGGGGGCGCTGGCGTATCGCGGGCCTCCTCCGCCTCCAGTGAGAACGACGAGGACAGGTTCGCGCCGCAGCTTCGACGGCATTGACACAATAGTGTAGTAGGGGCGGCGGCAGCTCCTCGCGAGTCCACCACTCAGCTCCTTGCGAGTCCACCATTCTCACCTGATGTAGGGCTTGATACCTTCATGCTCCAAGAAATGTATAAAAGCATGCAACGAGACCAATAACTAAGTGTTCAATGTTGCTTGTACACCATGTAAATGTAAAAGCAGCTAAACTTAGAGCTTTCATACGGCTTTTCGATATACGTTTCCCGAGCGAGTTTCTATCGAATTCGTAGATTTTCCTTATCACAACTATCTAGGACATGAAAGCTAGTCTCTGTTTCGTCGCGGTTATTTCATATAGGTATGATTGCAGGAATAGGAAAACATTAATTTTCAGTATTTCGTCACGAAAATGCTGTTGATATTTATTTAAAAACACTCCTAATAAATTGATTAAATAACAATGTTTAAATGAAGTAAGTAACAAGATAATTGGTGTGCCGCTGTCGCCGCGCGTGTCGCGTAGAAGGCTGGGGCAGCAAGCTCCGCAAGCGCTCCGGGCCCGCCGCTACCGTCACCTCGTTCCAGCGCTCGAACGAAGTGTGCTCCACCAGCCTCGTGTCCATATCTAGCTCGGAGGGATCCTCGTAAGTCGCTCGCTCCACCGCTCCATCCGTACGCGGTCTCGCCCGATATCGATACTGTATGTGCATCGATGTTGCTCGCGTCTTCTACTTTACCCCTCTGTTTGCCTCTCGTCTTGTAACCGCATGATGCCGTTTTGTATTTGTTGGTGTTTTTACTTCACTCTATTCTATTCAGCACGCACGAGTCTTCTCACGCATAGGCAACGCACCCTCTCCGTCAACTGACTGTAAACGAGTATCGCCCTGTACTCTATTACTATCGATGTTACTAATATTCTCTGAGTGGTTTTCAGTTTTCCTTTCGGGAGCAAGACCGTGTGTATCTGGTATGATCATGCGCTTAAGTTTATCTTCGATGCACGTCTGTCGTTGTATGGTAGGTAAATATTGCCTGAAAGCCTATGGTGTTTGCACCTCCGTATCAATATTCAAGTCTAAAAATACACTTTACATAACATCCTTGCATGAACATCACCAAAACGCCTACACATCTTTTTTTATGATTATCTGCCCTTGTAGTAGATATGACACAGTTCCTTGTCCGAAATCAGGCAAAATTTACAAGCGAAGCTAACGTAAAATATGTCATCAAAAGAAATTATTGTTTGTGCTTTACTTTCTAAAAATTTTAGAACCAAGAATATTATGAATTGGCATTACTTACACCGGCACAATTTTAAAGCACAGTTGTATCCCCTCACTTCTATTTTGCTGGGTTAGTAATTAAATAGAAATAATTATATTGCAAGAATACCTACTGTAGAACAAATACTTGTGAAATAATAAGTCTGTTTGGGTAAATATCCAGACAGTGGGTTTGATAGTAATTATTATCATAAGTCTGTTTGGGTAAATATCCAGACAGTGATAGTAATTATTTTTAAATGTCGTAAAAACCTACCTTACATTTATTTACAGTGTAATAGAAGTGAGAAAATTACATGTTGAATTCAAAATAAAATAACAGTTACCTATGTTAATATGTAAATAAACGAATTCTTGTTACTTTGTCCATCACATTTACTTAAATTTCAAATGAACCTATCCTATCTTTCAAAAGTAACTAGCCACATGTTTTTTATTTGTTACTAAAATTAATTTAATTACGAAGAATTACGGCGTTCGCGACTTAGGTAGGCATTTTAATGTCATTTTATCAGTTTTTAAGCTTATCATTACAAAGATTTTAATTTTGTACATTACCAGTACTACCGTACCATCTGTCTGTCATTAGATGCTTTACAATTAATTGTTGGATGTGTACCTACTTCTTCTAAAGTTCTTTTCGAACTAAAATTTCTTGTTCCAGATTTATCTCAAGTTGCTTCTTTAGTTCATGTCTGTGTACCTAGTTGAGAAAACGTATGAATATATTAAAAGTAAGATAAGCAGAATTTTTCGATCAGTATTTAAAAAAATGTTTTCCGTAAAATATACTCATAGACATTAAAAGTAGGTATCTATTTCTTAATTCTAGGTGGTGAGTAGACCTTATTTATAAACTTCTAAAAAAAGAAAATTTACATCTTTAAACATCTTCAACTTCTAGAAATAGTTCATTAAGTTTAAACTTCTCACATTTATCTATTCTACTAGATTTCTGAAGAAGACTATGTAGTGAATGTCCAGTTTCCTTGTATATACCTTAACTTTTACCAACAGAGATTGCCGCCCCTCTCTTCACTATTGTATCAATGTTGTCATCGTATTTTTTAGTATAATTTACAATGAACCTATAGTAGTATAAGATCCCAATTTTCATTTACTTGAATAATTCGTTTCAACACTTTCTAGTATCTGCCTACTTTCCTGTGTTTCAAATTTGTGTTGTAGACATTTCGTTATTGCTTACAATTATTTACTAATCACTCGTCCAATTTTCAAAATTTATTTATAATCATCGACATTAAAAATACTCAAAATAATACATTCAATTCAACAGTTGATACTAATTTACGTGCCACATAGATAGGTACCTAAGGTAGTATAAGTATTTCCTTTATAATAGATATTTTGCCTATCCAAAACACAGATCGATTGTAAAACGAAATAAAATCTTTAGTTTCTTTAAATTTGCAATCCCAGTCAACGATCCAAACGTATCGGATATACCTAATTGAAGGAGATTTTCGTGGAAAACCACTTAGGTCAACAAATTGGATTTAAAATCTTCTTCAAGTTCATTACATAATTTAAAAAAATATATATCTTAACAGTGAATAGCTATTATTTATGAATCCGGAAAATTAATAAAGCACTTTTATTTGTCTTGATATCCACTTAGCGGGTCTAATCTGGAAAGAAAATAGATGGTTTGTAGGTAGTTGCGTCATTAAATTTGTTCGTTTTCGCGAGGAACTAATGTGAAGGTTAAGATGTCAAGTTATTTTCGTAACGTAACATTTGGACGTCTCCAGATGGTCTCCAGGGATGCGGGGGTCGGGTTCGTCGGAGGGTGGCGGGTTGTCGGATTTCATCGACGGGCTGGGGCCCGGGCAGCTCGTGGGTAGACAGCTGCTCGGGGCGCCCACGCTGGGCGATGTGCAACTCTCTATGTGCTACCAGAAAGGATTCTTGGAGGCAAGTTGAAATATTAAGTGCTTATTTAAACATTTATAGGCAAAAAATATTCTAATAAAGGCTACGTGCCCATCTTAAGGGGTTATATATAGTTAGAAGGCTGAAAAAAATCGGATTTTCCATTTTTTCTCAGAAAACTTTTAAATTTATTGATCTAAAAATTATTAGTAAAAAAGTAAAAGGTGCTACAGTTGATCTCCGGGAGCTCCTCTCAAAAATACGTTTTGCAGTGACCACTATATCTCTAAACTGGATCCTCTGAAATTAAAAAAATCAAACAGATTTCGTTAAAGTAGTGTTAAATCTACTAGATTTATCGAAGGAATAAGCAATATATGTTTTTTTGACAAAACGGTTTTAAAATAATGATTTTTGACCAAAATACAGCCTCAAATCTATACTTACTTAATATTATAAAGCGGAAGAGTTTGTTGTTTGTTTGTTTTAACGCACTAATATGTGAAGGTACTGATCAGATCTAAATATATAATCTAATAGGATTGATTGAGGATGACTATAGGCTATATTTTATTTAAATCGGATGAATGAATGAAAGAGAATTAAGTACGACCAAAGTTATCTCAATATAGACGTCTATGTAGTATCGAGAGAAAATATTCACCGGAACGATATAAAATTTTCTGTGTGTATTCTTAAAATATATGTACCTACGTTAAGAAAATTCTAACCATATATAACCCCTTAATCTCTTAGCCACATGTGATGTGGGTTTGTTGCTTACTATAGGACTATATTATATTCTGAAGATAGATAAAACTAGTATAGTACCTGTGATATGATATCGCAAAGCAGTAGAAATCTTAGATTGGCAACAACACTAATTATTCTGCCTTTCTGTACTGTTGCAATGTTACTTGACATTATGGTGACCACGTAGGTTGGTCATCAATGTCTGTGCCTTTGAAAAATTACATGCGATAAGCGGTTGGTAGTTTCATAAATAGAACCTATGCATTCGGAAAGTTAAAACTGATAAGGTTGTTACATTACGTCCATCGGTGACCTTTTGACGGGCTGTTAATTTCAGAAAAAGGAGATTTTTTTAATTTCCTTCGTGCAGAGTCTTACAAAACTTTATACTTTTATCTTCCAAACGAAAATTCTGCATCCGCCACCGTCATAGAGTATACGACTACTGCTTATTATGACAAGTTAACATAACATGTTCCATACTCGTTTGGCAAAGCTCCTAACTGGTTCCCATGGTTGCCTGTACTCCAAGGTGGAGGTGATCCGCGCGCGGGGCCTGCAGGCGCGGCAGGGCAGCCGCACGCTGCCGGCGCCGTACGTGAAGGTGTACCTGGTGAGCGGCAAGCGCTGCATCGCGAAGGCGAAGACCAGCACCGCGCGCCGCACGCTCGACCCGCTCTACCAGCAGACACTCACCTTCAGGGAAAACTTTAAGGGCTGCGTCTTGCAAGTGAGTTTTGGCGCCAAATGTATTAAAGGATTGTTCTTTTGACTATGACGTTGTCCTGTTTTGCGTTTTAGTTAGAACTTTGAAAGTGATAGCTAATTTTAATAATTATTTTATTATGTAAAGCCTCAACAATACTTACTTTTTGGGTAGCGAAAAAATGTTACATTCAGTCTGTTTTTTGTTCTGTATATTTATTATTTTGCTACTAGAAACAATGTTTTCGGTGACCTGGGCGGCAAATGCAACATCTGCCTACACTTTGGGCGGCGCAAATGAACTTATTGTAGACTTTAAGATGTCTCAATCAATAAATTCTAAATTTTGGCGTGATCCACAAAAATAAAAAAATAGACACTGACAAATATTCGTTGCCAATAATACACTTATCAACTTGATAAAAACATTGTTCTAAAAATTTCCAGGTGACGGTTTGGGGCGATTACGGACGCATCGAAGGCAAGAAAGTGTTCATGGGCGTCGCGCAAATCATGCTCGACGACCTTAACCTCTCGAACATCGTTATCGGATGGTACAAACTCTTCGGAACTACTTCATTGGTGATTATCCTATTCTTTTGTAACTAACAGTTTACGAAATTTATAAAATAATGAATATAAATTCCATAGACAGGACCATAATGAAACAACCTAAATAATAGGTTAACCTATGAGGTTAGGTAATAACCTATAAGTTAAATATTATTTAAGCAGAATCTTAATTTCTTCAGTCCTTCCTCTTGTACCCGTATACAACACATCTCACCTCTGTTTCATTAAAATTGAATATTTTTTGCGTAAAACAAAACATACTATGTACGTAGTCACCATTTGCGTCACTAAAAATGGATCAACCTACCTCCTCCCCTCCCTTACAATGGAATGTTAATAATTAAAAAATAAAATACGTTTGAATATACCTCATAAAATAACCAAATCCTATTTGTAATCATAGAAGTATTGTCTAATGATCCTCAAATGTTATTTTTCTTTGTTTCAGTAACCGAGGCTAAAAGCGTCAGGCTAATAATCTATATCAACACAATAAAAAAATTAAAATTTGTCCAAATAATACATCTAGTGATACTGCTTTAATATCATAATATAATAAAATCGCAAAGACATCTTGAATATAGGAAATTTTCTATAAAACGAAAGTTATAAAATAATTTGTATTTTTATTTCTTTTGGAATGCCTACCGGAGTTTTGAATAGATAGCATTTTATAGGAAGAAATGTATAGTGTACCCAATAATGTATAATTAAGTATTAAAAGCCAAATGCAACTTTTTTGTATCTTCTTTGAATGCCTGGACTTCCTTCGTAGATTAAGCTTTGTTCGTAGATACTATTATTTATTAATTAATCATATTCAGTGATTGAATAATAACTTATTCATAATATATGTATAAGTGCATGCTTGTTCTGACTTTCGGTTTTCAGTATGTGTAAACTAGATTATTTATACTTGTATGATCATTAGGATTCTACAGACGTGCAAGAACAATTATAAAGCTGTAGCTTGTAACAGCCCTTAATAGCTAACAATTTATACTCAACTGCGCTTATTGTAAATTGCAATCACTTATTATTATTACTGCTTCATCTGTTATGAAGTAAGCATGCGTATTCCATATTTTTTATTATAATCGTAGTCTTGTATTTTCCTATATTTAACTAGAATTTTAAGATGACTGAAAATGGCTTTTCAACACTTAAAAAAGAGAAATATCAAAAATGTATTTATTTTGAAATGTTTTTACATAACAGATATAATTTTGCACTTAATCTAGTTGTTTGAATACTTACATACATAAAATATGTTCTTATCAGTCATTTATTGCCTTTCAGTAACAAAGTTAAACACTTAACATATTGAAGGTGGTATAGTCCAGAAAGTTATTCTTTAAATCATATTCAAGATTATTCAAACATACATTTCTAGTAAATTCTATACAATATATTAACAATATACCATATATAGTTGATGGAATTTAAAATAAATGCTCTACACGCAAAGCATTTCAGATTTTATGTTACATATATTTTCACATTATGTATTCAGTGTAGGTAATTATGCTCTAAATAGTACCAAGTTCATAGTTTGTCAGACACAACATTTACATGTAACAGATTATTCTTACAATAAAATTATAAACTCGTAAGATCTTAAAACAAAATCAGATTAAAACATCGGAATAAAACATTTGTGTTTCTAAGCTATTACAGTGACAAAAATACTATAATAGAAGTTGTGCTAAAATATAGCACACGAAGGCATATTCACTAAGTTACTGTACTCTAAAAACTCTGGAACTGCGTCGATCCTTAGTGTATTATTTGTTTGGGTTGCTTTGAGGGTGAGGCACCTGGTAATCGTCCGTCGCCGGCTCGTTTGACTCCTGTCGATTTTATATCTGGAACAAGATCATATATTATTTTAACAACAAAAGACGGTTTCGTATTTAGGTTACAAATAAGCAGGCATATACCTTATGATATTAAACAATACAGTGAGTTTAGATTGTGTGGCTTCCTCTAATGCTCATTGTAATATAGTATTACATTTCCACACATATTTAATATCGTCTTTTAGTCTTCAAGTGATCAGAGCAGTTAGACACAAGTAGGTTCGACGGTTGCTGATAACAGGTGACAATAATCGCTGGTTGTCAGAAGTAACTGACAACTGCCGACTATTTAATGACTCTCTGATATTGAGTTTAAGAAAAAATAAAGTTAGTTGCAAGTATACGCGACACCCACTTCCAATGAGAGAGACATATTTATCTTAAGTAGGTACTAACTTGGTCGGTAGTATCAACATATCCGTGGCCAATATCAGGCAGGACTAGGTGGTAGAACCAGTGTAGTTCGCCCGGAGAAGTACCACCACCACACCTATTTCTAGCGTTAAGCATTTCTTGCGTATCGGTAAAAGGGTTGTTGCTGGTTCCGTTTTATATGGAGCGACCACTTTAGTCCTCGGGAGTAGCAACGCATCTATGATATGACTAGACAAAATTCTTATTCTATACGAAGTTATTTTCAGATCTCCATAGGTATGTGACACACTTTTTTTTAGTTCAGGGGGAAATAGTCAATAGATACCCAACCTTTTTGGGGTAAAGCGTAAGATTTTTACACATTAAACCGAAGGATTTCCGGTTAAAACGCACCAATGCCCTTCAATCCCTTCCACGGAAAGTATACTACGATGTCACAAAAACCAAAGCCGTGACTCACCCTGCAGCCACCTGACCTGCGTGGCGGGCCCGTAGCCCTTCTCGTTGCGCGCGGCGATGCGGAAGATGATGGCGGGCTTGGTGGAGGAGTCCACGTGCGCGGCGCCCAGCGACGCCTGCGGCACCACGCACGTGTTGGCCTTGCCGCAGTACACGCGCACGAACGCCAGCTGCGACTTCGACGCTTCCTGAAATACGTATTCAAGATATAAAAAAGAGTGTATCAGCTCTGACGCACGACCGGAGTATACTCGCATTTAAAATAGATGGCGCCATACTCCCACATTAAAGATAAATCAAAGATAAATTAAAGATAAATTAAAGATAAATGGTATCGGAATGATGAGTTTAGATTCTTGTTCTGGGTCTGGGTGTTTGTGTATTCGTCTTTGTGTGTGTCCATGGCACCCACGACACAGGAGAAAATCCTACTGTGGGGCTATGAGTGTAGAAAGCGAAGAAGCGAAGAAGCGAAGAAATAATACCACTACAATACATGGTTCATATTGAAAAATTATATCTAATATATAAGTACGTATTAAAATAATATTGTACGTATTTACAGAGTATTTACATTACTTATCTTAACGATTTTCTATTTTAAATACCATTGAGATTTCGTTAAAACGTAATCACGAAACCTAAGCATTCCATCCACGCATACTGATAAAATAGTTCTAAAGTTTTAACTAGATGGCGTTATACTCAATAAAAAAACGTAACGAGGTCATTCATCAGTAGATTTTACTCCTCGCATTTTTCTCATTCCGGGCCCTTATATATGCAAATCGATTCTTAAGGAGTAAACTCCAAAATATGGTAGAACCAGTGTAGTTCGACCAGGGAAGTACCACCGCAACACCTATTTCTAGCGTGAAGCATTTCTTGCGTTTCGATGGAAGGGTATCATAGGACCATCATAGTCCTCGGGAGTAGCAACGCGTCTGTGATTGACTGCAGATAGAACCCATGTTCTGTATGAAGTTGATTACAGATGTCCATGAGCGGCAGTGGCTACTTACCATCAGGTAGATTGCATACTCGTTTGTTGCTTCAGTCAGATAAAAAAAAACTACTCGAGACTATTTAAACTCGGTAAAACGTGGTTTTACTTTCGATCGAGAATAGACGCCTAAGTTTCAAGGTGTGCGGTTAATTATTGATATAGTTACATGAATTTCATCACAAGAGATATTTAAAGGTAAATAAATATTAAATTAGAACTTCACATGACTATTGCTATCTTTTTGTATTACATAAAAATAGCATTATATAGCATAAAATATTAATTAGGTGTGCAGTAAGGTCTTGTTAATGTTATAGTTATAATTTACTAGCTCGTACCCGCGGCTTCGCCCGCACGGTCAATGGGAATTAACATTAGCATTTGATAACGTGATTCAGAACTTGCAAATGATTTTTTCTAACGCCATCTATTAACAACGTCTGGAACTACTAAATATGTATCAACTAACAAAACATCAGTATTCTCATGGGAATGAGAGAGCGCGGTAAAAAGTAGCCAGACTGCATGCTAATTTGGTCGTTTCATAGAATTTGACATGAATGATACTAAAAGTATGAAATTAATGGTATGTGTGAATGGTATATGATATGGTAACAGCCAGATTTATGAGAATATTATTCTTCAGGATAACGAAACTTAAAGACTTAATCTCCACCTCCTCCATCCATTTCTTTACGAGTATCCGTCATACTTTATTAGTAATAACAAGATAACAAGATTAGCGAGCAGTGATAGCCTAATGGTTGAAACTTGCCCTCTCTATCGGGAGGTCCGAGATTCAAACCCAGGCACACATCACTGATTTATGTGCGTATTAGATATTAATTATCACTGCTTTTCGGTGAAACAAAACATCGTGAGAAAACCTACACACCCGAGAGTTCTAAAAAAAAAAGGTTCTTGGAGATGTGTGAAGTCTACCAATTCGCACTTGGCCAGCGCGGTGGACTATGGCCTAAAACTCTCTCATTCTGAGAGAAGACCCGTGCCCAGCAGTGGGACATAATGGGTTGTACCCAACAAGATACCCATACTATTTAAAATCAGCTGTTTACCTTTGGTTGTGTATTAGACCGCACGGCGAGGTAGACTGAGTACTCAAAGATGCCCTCCGCAGCCACCTGAGGCGGCTCCCACGACAGATGTGCTCCTTCCACCGACTTTGAAATTTTGATAGCTGAGGGCGCTCCAGGGAACCCAGGTAGACAGGTTTTGAATGCTGATTCCTATACGATAACACAAAGATTATAAAAATTAATTGATGTATAAAGATAAAAATCAAGAAATCCAAAAAAATTACGTATTTTTATCATAAGATAATTACATCTAAGTAAATCATATTAAATTATATTATTACCTCGCTAAATTCACCTCGGCCGCATGAGTTGATTGCAGAAATCCTGAATTTATACGCAGTGCCATGTTCTAGAGGTGTCATGGGTAAGCCAGTCAGATCCGGGAGGTTGTCCAATGAGAGATTTGAAAGATCTACATTTGGATCTGATATGTAATTTTGAACCTAAAAATATAATGTTTATTAATAATCTTATTCTACGAAAGATAGATATAACGTATTAGGTGGAATAAAATCAACTTACAGTGTAAGTAGTTCCCTTAACTATTCCAACAGTATACCAAGCATCTTCGTCGTTTTGTTGTTTAGGCTCTTCTGATTCATTCTGTAATATGTAAATAAATAACTAATAAGTACAAATTAGTTATACAAACTAAAAAATCGTTGAGTATCCTACAATTCTTAGTGTTTTAAGCAGTTTTCTCACAAATCTATAAGCTGTAAATTATAAATTTTGTAGAAAGGGTAATGAAAGACAGTATAGTTTAATAATGATAAGTACAAGAGTAAATAATTAGCATTCCTGGCCAATTCACTGGTGACCAAACAATCTTTTGCTAACCCATTACTGTCTTACTGCTGTCAACTGCCAAAATGAGTCAACTTCGATCTACTTATTTGTATGTTAGAACATGACTAGATATAATGGAACTGTCTATATTGTGTTAACCACCTTAATTATACCTATATCTAATGACAAATAAACAATTAGAATCTAGTGGTCCGTGTCCGTTTAGGCAAAAGGAGTACAGTCGCCCCCCCTACCAGGTGAACCGATGACCTAAAGAAGCCACGGGAAACCGTTGGATTCAGAGTGCACAGGACCGGTTGGAATGGCGCCATTTAGGGGAGGCCTATGTCCAGCAGTGGACATCAAAAGGCTGATGGATGGATGATACAAATACGATATTATTAAAAATCATCAATGTTTTTAATAAAACAGGAGGAAAACTCGCTGGTTCCTCTTTGCAAAATTAGGTCCAATTGAACTACCTGTCGTCCTCGACGTGGTAAAATGAGTCAACGTCGATCTACTTATTTGTATACAGTACATGACTAGATATAATGGAGCTGTCTACATTACGTTAACCACTTTTATAACTATATGTAATAACAAATAAACAATTAGAATGTAGTGTTCGGTGTACCTGTTCGTGGTGGTGCAGCGCGGCGGAGGCGAGCGTGGCGAGCGCGTGCGCGGCGTCGGCGGGCGGCAGCGGCGCGGCGTGCCCCGAGCTGCTCACCGCGCCCTCGCCCTCGCCCGCCGCCTCGCCCTCCGCCGCGCCCGCGCCCGCCACCGACGACGACACGCTGCCGCCGCCCTCCTCGCCTGCCAGTGTAACGTTACTGGTGAATCCTTTTGCGGTTATACTCTTTTATACTATTGAAACAGCGAACGAGCATGCAATCCATCTGATGATAAATTGCCGGTTATAAATTTCAACTTGGTCTTTAGGGGTAGCAATGCATCTGGGGGTCAATCAGGTGAAATTATGTGAAGGTTGATTACAGATGGCAGTTCCACATACATTTCTTAATAAGAACAAATAGAAAATAAGCATGAAAAAATAAAACTCATTACAAAAAAAACTTAATCGCAGGAGTGACAATACTCTAAAATTAATCAGCATCTCAAATATGTAGTATATCATCATCTGGTGTGCCTACCAAAATCCAATCAATATCTGATAATGAAAACTGGTATAAATTTTATCCCATTCCCAACTTCTACAACTAGGATAAGATTTGATAATAATTTTACCAAAAATAAAATCAAAAGTTAATAATAACAAATCCAATCAGAAATTTTTATTACCTTGAAGCAAAGTAGGAGAGAGTAGAGCAGATCCATTTGAGGTCATTGTCAACAACGGCATAGACTCGCTCACCGTGGGCATTGTGTCAGCAGCACCTTCCATTTCTGAAGTGTCAGCATCACTGAATCTGATCAAAATTACAATCTTTTTATCACATCTGCATAGAAACTGGTGTATCTTCGGAAAAATTCTCTTTAAAAGAATATTTATGAGAATATATAAGAATTTTAATTTTAATTATGTGTGTTGACAACTGCTTATGATAAATATTGATAAGCACAGTCATAGCTATTTATTCACGGTTTCCGCATTTGCATTTTCAGTATTCGCGCGTTAAAAAATTGCATAAATTCCCTTGTATTGGCTGCCAAGAAATTCTTTATTCATGGATGTAGTAAAAAGATTTGGTGCCATCTGTTTACGCGTCAGCCTCCTTTGAGCACTGCTGGATTCATGTTCTCTATTTTCGCAGCGTGTAGACGGAACCCCGCGAATAACGAGCTTGCACTGTATTACTATTCATTTTGCAGAGCAGTGATAGCCTAATAGAGCAGTGGGCAGAGGAGGTCCGAGGTTCAAACCCAGGCATGCACCACAGATTTTTATAAATCAATTGCATATTAGAAATTAATTATTAACTATCACTGCTTTTCGGTGAAGGAAAACATTGCAAGAAAACCTACACACCCGAGAGTTCTTTAAAAACAAGTTCTCGGAGGTGTGTGAAGTCCACCAATTCGCAATTGGCCAGCGCGTTGAACTATGGCCTACAACTCTCTCATTCGTGAGAAGACCGGTGCCCAGCAATGGGGCTTTAATAGGTTGACAACACACTATTTACCTTTAATATTAATGATATTGTTATGATAAATACTGACTCGTTAGCTTGCTGCTGCTGTTGTACAACTGAAAATGAGTGCAGTACAGCTGGACCGTTTGCTGTGGATGATATCAGAGCTGCTTCTGACTGGCCACTGCTTGATATGTCGGCCCCACCTTCTGTTGTGCTTGAACTGTGGATAGTAACAGTTGGTAATATTACAATTCTCTTAACAAAATGTGCTCTTACTCATAGTTTAACTATATCTATAGATAAAATAATTTTTTTTTTTTTTTTTTAATTTAAATTTTTTTATTAGACATGTCTGTTCATTACATATTTTTGCAAATGAGAAATAGTTTTGAGGACTGAGAATTTATCACTGATTGGCAATCAATAGATTGAAGTGCTCTTAGTTATATCATTAATCATGAAGGTTTACACAAATTTGTTTAATATTTTAACAGTATCCTTATTTACCTAATGCCAGTGCTGAGGACATCTTGTGCAGCACTGCTGATATCATTCACGTCATCACTGCTAGCAACCCCTTCTCCACCACCCATGTCTTCATCCATTGTGCTCGATTCCTCTATAATTATAATAATTGATATCATTTGATATGTTGGTATACCCCTGTTTATCAAGTTTGACACTACTGTTATGGAGTTATACAAAAATATAAATAGTGAAAAGCAATTTGGTTGGGATTTTTTTAATAAATAAGTTTCTGTTGCCTACAAAAAAAAATGGTTAAATATAATGAATATTTATTATTGCACACTTAAAATTGAATTGTAAAATAGTTATGAGTCTAAACTCTGGTGCCTATTCAATTATTATTATTTTATTTTTTTTTTTATTTGACTGAAGTGGCAAACGAGCATGCAGTCCACCTGATGGTAAGTGGTCACTGCCGCCCATGAACATCTGTAATCAACTTCATACAGAACATGGATTCCATCTGAAGTCAATCACAGATGCGTTGCTACTCCCGAGGACTATGATGGTCGCCTCATGTGAAAGTGTGCCGGCAACCACACCCTTCCATCGGAACGCAAGGAATGCTTTACGCTAGAAATAGGTGTGGCGGTGGTACTTCCCCGGTCGAACTACACTGGTTCTACCACCTTGAAATTATGTTGACATTGATGATAAATCTATACAAATTGTACAAGTATCAGGAAGTTTTTGCTCACCATCCTGAATAATTGGTGCTCCAACACCTTCTATAGGCATGGCAGATGTAATGGACTGATCAGGAGACTCTTCCTGCGGAGCATCTACACCTTCTTCACCTTCATCAAGACTTGGCTCTTTAAGCATAGGATCCAATGGATTTTCAGGGTCTTGGGGTGAGTTATCTTCTGTTGCTGCCTGTGCCCATAAAGTAACTCTTATTTTTTAACTTTAATAGTTATTAAAACGAGTAAACAAATATAAAAGTAACATAGTAGTGACTTATAGTGCATGTAACATTGTTAGGAAGTATAAACAATACATTGCTGCTGTTGTATACAAGCCGCAGCCTGTTGGATGCAACCTGTATGCAATGTTACTTCTGCGCAAGGAAAGTATTTGCAAGGGATATGTTCTTTAAATATACAATACTGATTGGAAATTTTGATGCAGTTTGGTTTGAAATTCAAGTTAATGTGATAATTTTAACTAAGGTCTAAAAAAGGGGAACTGAAAAATAAATACAGATTTAAGTATATTTTGTAAGAGTATTGAAGAAGAAAATTGAAGGCCATGGGTCTTTAATTTATAAACGAACCATATGTGTATGGTATATTAAAAATTGTGAGAATCTATAAGACATTTACATACATATAGTTGAAAATTTATTTACAGCATAAATAAAAATAATCAATATTCACCGGAGTAGACAAGCAATTATCACCAATGTAGGCAGATTCATCGGCTGTGCCTGGCGTAGTTTCATCTATGTCCATTTCTTCCTCTGCCTCTGCTTGTTCTAGAAACCCAAATAAATCGCTAAATAAATTGTTAACCATTTTTTTCTCACATAGATTAAACCTTTAACATTATCAAGTAGCATGATGATGACACCTGCATATTGACTTAAAATAATCTGTTAATAATTTTCAAAGGGCTACAATTTATGAGAAGTGAAAAAAAAAAGAGAAAATGATTAGTGTATGTTCAAAAGTATATTTTAACATATAATATTTTATTCAAAGGCACTTGGCCACGGAAATCTATTATCCAACACCTAATTAGATTCACATTCACAATTATGCATTAAATACAAGCACAATGCTTATATTGTAATAGATTTAATATTTGTATAACAATAGTAAAAGTGAGTAAAATAAAAATATTTTTAAGTTTGTTCATGCTTATCTGGGGACATTCAGTGAATTTTATGAATTGCAAAAAGGTAGACAACCAAAGTAGTAAGTATACCGAAGTAATAAACCTTACTGTAAGGCATGGTTTAACATTTAAATAAAACCAAGTGTATAACTTAAAGTTATTTTTGTTATGTTTAGTAGGTGTACCTATACTCTTACTGAGGTAACTGTTAGATGGGCCTTTAGACAACTCCAAGACATGTTACCTGGCGCTGCAACTGCATGCTCGCCGCTGTCGGCCGACTGGGCACTAGGCTCTATGTCCAATACATCACTGCTACTCGTAGGCGCTGCGCCATTCGTCGCTACATACAATAATTCAACCTATATATTTAAGTATAAAACAACCAAACGGGACAAACAAACTAAATCCATAATTTAGCAATGTAACGGTTCGGCAAAGAAAATAGTACGGGAGTCAAATAAAAGAACAGTGAAGTCCGTGCAATGTAATAGTACACAAAACTTACACACCTGATTCCTCAGAGGCAGCCGCCTCTGAATCATGTCCGGCTAAGTTATTATCAGACATATCTTCAATATTTTCTGGTTGGTTTTCGACTAAGGGGGACATTTCCGCGCCATCGGGAACATCACCTTGCAGTGCCGAATCAGACTCCATATCGATAATGGTATCAGCACAGCCTGATATAAATACAAATAAAATTGAATTTCAAGAAGCAATTGGGGGACTTTACACAGTCATAATATTAAAATTTAACAAAATTTCGATATTTTTGACAAATTACAAAGACCGTTCATCTGCCAAGCCAACTCGGCGTCATTCTATTTTTTTTTAATTCATATCTTGAAATGATGTGTGGCAAAGATAAATAAAAACGTAACACTTCAAGATATAAAAATATTTACAAAGAAAGTAGTCCCTGTAATGTTAATGTAAATGTAATTTTTATACTTATCATATATAATATAAATAAGTGCTATAAAACACTACGCCGTCCTATAAAACAGTAATAATTTTAATACACATAGTGCGTATATGTAAGAGGGGGGTTCTCAGAAGCATTAAAACCTTCTGCGTTATTCATAATAATCCTTTATTTGTAAATAAAAGTAAATAATAAATTATTTTAAAATATAAATTCAGAAATCAACTTAAAATACAACTCATGCAATGAATTTTAAATATTTAAATATAAATGATAATTTATTTAATTTAAAACAATTATATTAATATCTAATCTCAAAATAAATAATTTATCTCATCTCAAAATAAATAATTTAAATAAAACTCTGTAATGCAACTCAAGTCCGACCAATAAATGTGCTCGCCTCGAGCGCCGAAGAGAGAATGCCCCCAGACTGCAGCCACACGTTGTTTTTATAGGCGAGAGGTGGGGGTGATAGATGACGCTAGTGAGAACACGTGCAAAATGACATTGTTTATAAAATAAGTATGACGTGTTCTTTTGCGCCGATACGGCCATTCTGCAAGTAGGCGCGTCCCTGCGCCTATTTCTTGTTAGTGTTATCTGAAAAATATGAAAAGTTTTGAACTCAAATAAATGTTACGCAATTTGTACTCTTTTCTACTAAAAATGCTGCTCAGTTTTCATCTCATTTGATCAATCAATTGTATTAATTATTTTGACTGAGCTACCACAAAATAACACAAGACCTCATAGCCTCAGCGCTAGTATTGGTCCATCACACAAAAACCTCAGAGCCTCGGCGCTCATATTGGTATCACAATAAAATAAAGAGTAAAAAGTAATATACTCAGCTCAATTATTTTCGTCGGATTGTTCTCTATTCATTGCCGATACTGCCACATTACTTTGGACCCCAAATTTAGGAGCACTTCTCAAATGTTCGTGACACACTTTTCTGCATCGACCACGACCATTGATTTGACGTATCTCGTATCTATCATGGGGTAATACTTTTCTAACTTCAAATGGCCCATCATATTTTATGCTTAATTTTGTACCGAGTCGTGGCGGTTCTCTATAAAGGACGTATTCTCCTTTTTGAAATCTTATAACTTTTGCTTTTCCTTTGTCATATCTTTTCTTGTCTTTCTCAGCCTGCTCGGTCATCCTTCCCAAAACAGTTGCTTTCAGTAATTCTGGATCAATACGTTCGTTTTCTTCATCTATAATTTTTAACAATTCCGGAGGTACACTGCCTCTTTTACCAGTCAATAATTCAATAGGTGTTTGTTTAGTACTTTTTGAAATGGTGCAGTTGATAGCTAGTTGCAGTGTTCCAAGAGATTTTTCCCAATGAGTTCTTTGTGTATGTTTTATCACTGTTAATCCATTTTTTATGATCCTCATAATCCTTTCAACTTGACCATTCCCTCTGCTGACATATCCTGCGCATTGATGCAATTCGATCCCATATTGATCACAATATGTCTTGTAATGAGAAACAAATGCACCATCACCATCAACAATAATCCTTTTAGGAGCACCAAACAAAAATACTACTTCTTGCAAATGCTTCAACGCGCTGGCCTGGGTTTTGCTCTTAGCATACTGTAAAATAACAAATTTTGTGAATGCATCAATTGCCACAAATACATATTCTTTTTGAGCTGCACTTCCACTGAGTTTTCCGGAGATGTCAATGTGAATAGTGTGAAATGGCTCTGGAACCTTTTCAATTGGGTGTAAACGACTTTGTATAGCTCCAGATGCTCCTTTCATAGTTTTGCACACCACACAATGTTCTACGAAGTACCTGACTGTTGATGACATTTTGCTGAACCAGAAGTTTTCTTTAAGTTTGGCTAAGGTCTTTTCCCATCCCATGTGTTTAAGTGCTTCATGATAGGTGTTAATAAGGCTCCATTGATATGACTGTGGAACAACTTTAGTTAGTTTTATTTTACCGTTCAAGTCCATTTTGTGGTGTAAGATATTATCCTTAAGTTCGTACTCTGCATGAGTCAGACGGTTCTTATGAAGTTCATCAATGATTTTGGATAGTTCTTGATCACGATGTTGTTCCACTATTAGCCAGTCATCTTTAGTAGACAGAGTCATAACGATCTTAAGTGGGTTACGACTGAAAAAGTCGGCATGTTGCAGCTTTTCTCCTTTTCTGTACTCCACCTCGAAATCATAATTCTGCAAGAAAGCCCACCACCTGTGTATCCTTGGAAGCAACTCCTGCTTATAGCGAGAAGCCTTAACAGCATTACAGTCCGTCACGATAATAAATTTTCTCCCATACAAGAAATGTCGAAAATGTTTGATTGCCCTCACTATGGCTAAGGTCTCAAGCTCATAGCTGTGGTATTTAGATTCAGCCGGAGTAGTCCTCATACTAAAGTAGCCAATTACATGACGAACCTCTTCTTTTATTTGGATGAGTACTGCACCAAGTCCTGCTGCACTTGCGTCTGTGTGTAGTTCTGTTGGCACTCCTTCTTGAAATATCGTTAGTAGAGGTGCCGACGTAAGGTAGTTAATAATCTTCGAACGTACAGCCTCATGCTCTGTAGTCCATTCCCATTTGGCGTTTGATTTGGTCAGATTGTATAGAGGTATCATTTCTGTGGAGAAATTAGGAACAAAACGGCGAAAATATCCAGCCAAACCATTAAATTGTCTCAGCTGCTTCACATTTGTTGGTGGGGGAGATCTTGCCAAAGCTTCTACCTTGGATGGACTAGGTCTTATCTTCCCATTACTTACAATAAAACCAAGATATTCTATTGAAGTCTTCATGAAAGAGCATTTCTTTATATTAATTGCGAATCCGGTTTTCGTGAGAGCTTCTAGTACTTTCTCCAGTTTTGAAAGTCCTTCAGGTATAGAATTACTAGGAATGAGGACATCGTCCATATAAACAAGAGCCTCTTTGCCCTTTAAAGTTCCTAAAGCTTTGTTAATGGCCCTTTGATACACGGATGGCGCATTTGTCAATCCAAATGGCATTGTCAAATATTCATATTGTCCGTCTGGAGTGATGAATGCGGTCTTCTCTATGGATTCGGGAGAAATGGGAATTTGGTGGAATCCCGCCGCCATATCCAAACAAGTAAAGTATTTTGCCTCCGCTAATTGGTCCAGCTGCTCAGAAATCAATGGTAAAGGATAATTATCTCTTACCGTATTGGTATTTAAGTCCCTGTAATCGACACATAATCTGTCCTCACCGTTTTTCTTCTTTACCATGATGATTGGGCTGGCGAAGGGTGAACTACTCTCTCGAATAATGTTTTTGTCAAGCAGTTCTTTAATCATTTTTTGAACCTTTTCACGTTCGACTGGGGCGAGTCTATACGGTCGGCGGCTAACTATTTTATCTGGGTTTTTTAATCGAATTATAAGCTGACCTGTCGTTATTCTAGAGTTTGACATACCTTCTGAGAATGAGTCTTTGTATTTGTCCAATAGTTCCGTCAGTTGTTTTAAATGCTCCTTGTCTGTTACATCAGTGTCAATTGTGGTTGAAGACAATTGATATATATCCGCTGCTTCCCTTTGCCGTCTATTGCTACTAATAGTAACACCATTATTTGTCATTGTAACTTCGATACCTGGAATGCTTAATAAGTCCTTTCCCACAACAATATCAGTTGGTAATTCATGGTCCAAGACAATACAAAGTTCGAGTTCGACATTAACGTCATTTATATTACAGGTCACAGTTATTTGATTCAGAGATACGGTAGGTACTGGGCCGATACCTTTTAGGTAAATTGTTTTAGTAGATCTGGTTCCAGGGAGGGATGAGGCTATCGACTCTTTGATTAGAGAACAATCTGCTCCACTATCAAACATAACGTTAAAAGTTTTGTTATTTATTATTACAGATATAGTACTTGAAATGTTCTTACCTTTGTGGCACAGGTTGACGTTTCTTTCAGAGTTCCGTTTTTCAGCATATATTCTTTTAAAACACGTCTCATACGAATGTCCGGTAGTATTACAAAATGAACACTCTTTTTTTTTTGTCGAGCTTCTTTAGCGCTACTGCATTTTGTTTGCACCACTGTGCTTTATGACCTGGTTGGCCACACACGAAACAGTCCAAATTTGGCCTATCACTTTCAATCCTAATCCTTTTATTAGGTACAAACACTCGGGGGGTCGTGGATTTTCGTTTTAGCATAGTTTTTGCAATTGCGATTAATTCCGGTACTGTGTTGGATTTGCTATTCAACATTTCAGTACGGAGAGTATCATCTTGAATGCTTCCAATCACAAATTCCACAGCATCTTGTTCTGTAGGATTTGGTTTAACTATTTTTTTATACATTTTCCATACATTGGATATGTAGTCTGGAATATCAACAGCATCATCGATAGTATACCGGCGGAACTTCAAAACATGCGAAAAGTACCTGGATTCGGGTTCAAAGGTTTGTATCATATCTTCCTTCATTTCGGCCCACGTCATTGTTCTGAGTAAACAGTCATCAGCCCATAACTGTGCGCGGCCTTTGACAACACCAGCTGCCTTGAGGCGAACTTCATGATCCTTCAATTTGTATTCTTCTTGCGTCTTTGTTATGAGGTCGACCCACTCTCTCACATCTGTGCCCTTGTCTGGATCGAAACTGGGGAAATAAATGTCGGAAATACGTACTGAGCGATTTTCTTCAGGTTTAAATATCTTCATCATTTCAGAAAGCATAGCCTGGTTGTCTTGGGATAGCTGACTCATCATCTCACACATTGTATCCTTAAATGTATTTGCCAAAAGTGCCATAGCTGCACTGCTTGTACTGGCCGATGGATGTTGGCGTCGATCCGTCCCCTCTTCTGATGTAAGAGGGGGGTTCTCAGAAGCATTAAAACCTTCTGCGTTATTCATAATAATCCTTTATTTGTAAATAAAAGTAAATAATAAATTATTTTAAAATATAAATTCAGAAATCAACTTAAAATACAACTCATGCAATGAATTTTAAATATTTAAATATAAATGATAATTTATTTAATTTAAAACAATTATATTAATATCTAATCTCAAAATAAATAATTTATCTCATCTCAAAATAAATAATTTAAATAAAACTCTGTAATGCAACTCAAGTCCGACCAATAAATGTGCTCGCCTCGAGCGCCGAAGAGAGAATGCCCCCAGACTGCAGCCACACGTTGTTTTTATAGGCGAGAGGTGGGGGTGATAGATGACGCTAGTGAGAACACGTGCAAAATGACATTGTTTATAAAATAAGTATGACGTGTTCTTTTGCGCCGATATATATACATATATAAAATTAGTATATACAAACACTAATACTATTAATTAAATTACGAAGGAATAAATTATTTCTATTCCCTAATAGTTACTGTTTTACCTAAGAGTACCTAGTTTAGTTAGTGACTAAAATTTAACTCTAATTAAAGCGAAACAAAACTAAACTTTTAATTCATAAAAGTATGGATAATAAATGAAAACTAGTGGAATATAAAATGTCACTGTCATTGTCATCGTCATTGTCAAATTGAAAAGATTCATAACATGTGATATATGTGACTATTCAAGTGCGCGAAACGAAAGTTTAATTTCGTTATATCCTTATGTTATAATAATCATGTACGACAATGGGAAACCATATTAAACTAGGTAAATTTGTAATTAAATAAATTATACGATCATAAACTATAAATAGTTTCCCATATACTATGTGTGATTGATTATGTTACATGTTTACAGATTAGGCGCTGATCTATAATTACAGCAGAAAATACATTAAGGCATATTTAAATAGTAATAAAAATGTCGAAACCTAATAATGAAAAAGCTGGTGAAGGAATTAGGTCTATGAGGTCCACTACAGCGTTCAGAATTGTAAATTTTGAGCTCTATGCAAAGCCTGTAAGATTTCTTAATTTTTTTTGTTGATTATATAACTTGCCTTCCGAGTATCAATTACGCCGCTAATTATATAAAAAATACGACTTTCTAAAACTTGTGTGATATCTCTTTTTCCCTTTTGTTTCTCACGATTTTTGGTTATATTATAATAATGAACTGAGTTATCCATCAAACTTGCATGAATTTGCTAAATATTATGTTTTTGAAAGCACCAAAAAATATTTGTACAGTCAGCAGCATATAGTTAGTGGCATTCAAAGTGTCCATATTGTTAGATACAATCAAAGTGCTCAATAATATCGGCACAATCTACGTGTTCTAATTGTTCACAACATCATAAACTTCCAAATGACAGAACATTCTTAAATTCATAATGAACCAGTCAAATTGTCACAATTAAAGCATCTGTTACGACACCAGCGGTAACCTAGCAACGAGACTTTTCGTAAATATAGGTACATTTTATAATATTATACCTTATGTTGCGGATATAAGGTTCCTGATCACTTACCGTATAAGACATGGTAACAATGACTCTTCTCTTCTCTCTTTTTTATATTAACAACTATCCTTTTCATATCTTGCAATGACGTCATTGACTGTCATTGTCATAGAATCGGTCTAGAGGAACAAGAGCATGATAAGACAAGACGAGAGGACGGACGAGTAAGACGGGTCATGCCCACATACCAGAAACTAAACGCTTTTGCGAGATGGTGCTGCAGCCCATCAGAAGCTGCTTTCAAACAATACTCAATAGACCATGACAGTTGATTTACAATCAAATTTAGTTTAAGTGCATAATTGATATAATATTTTTTTATCCTTAATAACTACAGAATCAAGTAAGAAATAGTATTGAATTGATGATTATTTTCTCCTTTATTTTACGTTTTTCTTAAAGTTGATGGGCAATTTTAACACTGCTTTAGTCTTACCGTTATTTTATATTTTCTTTTAACATAGTAATTGAGGCAAGATGCGAAATGTCACGGGGCACAATGGGATACACCATTATATTGCATTCTAATAATTCCATCGACAGAGTATCTCATCCGGGCTCAATTGCGTCAAGTGTTGTTAATGTTCAGTATATGGAAACATACCCATATATTGCACCTGAAATACTTACCACGTCAAGTTCTACAAACCTACCCTCGTCAAGAAAAAGAAGGCCTAAGTCCGTTCATAACACACTTGAAAAAGAACAAGTTCAGTCGATTGATTCATCTTCCTGTTCTCTCCGGAAATAAACGTTTGCCAGTGACACTATCTGATGCTGATTCACCACAACAACATTGTTCACAATTATTTGACGTGCAAAAAAGAAGTTCCTCAGAAATTCGTTTTCACATACGAGCTTAAAGTTATTCGATCGTAACTAGCAAGGATGTTCAAAGGGTTTCAAAGGATGTATATTAAAAAAAATTAAAGACCGATGTATATTTTTTACAAACAATATATTTTAGCTAAAATATAATAGTTTTTCTGTTACCTCTACGGTTTTCTCATTTTTAAACTGATGAAAAGTATCTTCATTAAATTTTAAAACCTTAAATGAGATAAACATATGTCAATATTATAATTGCTCGCACAGTAAGTGATCCTTACAATATATTCGCAACATAAAGTTTAATATTTTAAAATGTACCTATACCTATATTTACAAACAGTCTCGTTGCTAGGTTACCACTGACGCCGGAATATTTGTGACAATTTGGGTGGTATTAACATTATGAGTTTATGAACGTCCTGACATTTGATAGTTTAATGTGTTGTCAACAATTAGAACACGTAGATTGTGCCGATATTATTGAACACTTTGATTGTATCTAACAATATGGACACTTTGAACGCCACTAACTATATGCTGCTGACTGTAATCAATATTGTTTTCTATGAAATTCTTTTAGTAATTAAATTTCAATTTTTTTTTAATATTAACTATATTGCCGGAATGGTTAATACTAAAAGTTATACTAGTACTTCAACTCCCACAAGTTATTTGCTGTGTTCTGCATTGATGGATATGGTAGGTGGAAACACATTTATGAGGTTTTAAGCTTAGTCCCCAGGGGTAGCTGACACCTGCTGACCTTAGGTAAGATATCTGGGGTTAATTGCAGATGGTCATTATGATGTGCAATGCATTACTATTAGTTAAATTGCATGCTGCACGAATGTTTGTTTCATAAGGCTGTCTCTTTTGGAACCCAAGAAATATATACATTACTTCTATATCATATCATTTAATAGTCGACCCGGCGAACTTTGTTACACCTAAAAGTCAAAAATCTAAATTGTCAGTGTTCCACCACTATATTACGAATGTATTATACATGAAAATCTTCCTCTTGAATCATTCTATCTATTAAAACAAACTGCATTAAAATTCGTAGCATAGTTTTAAAGATCTAAGCATACATACAAACAGACAGTGGTAAGCGACTTTATACTATGTAGTGATTGTAATAGACCATAATTAGATTAGCATATGTACAATAACTTAATCATAATAATATATTATGTTTATGCTGTTAAATAATATCATATGTATAATAAAATATTTTTATATTAGCTTATTCTCTAGGCTCTCCCCCCTTTGATCATGTTTAACATGGTTAAACCTATGTAAATTAAGGTCATGAAGTGTACCAAATTTCAGACATATCCCCCGGTAGTTTTTGCATGAGAGTAACAAATACTCATACATCCATACAAACTTAAATATTTGTTTTATAGTTGAGGTAATGTTTTACACAAATATATTTTTGTTTTCAGAATATTGTGATAATGTCTATAGGTCTAACATGCTTTGGAATCACCTTGGGTTACTTGGCATACATGAGGCAAAAGTATGAATCAATGGGATATTATTCAGCAGTTGATAAAGATGGCAAGGAGGTATTTGAGAAAAAGAAATCTAAATGGGATTAATAAATTAATTAGAATTTATATGTAAAATATTGTTTTATTTCAAATGAAAGACATGTGTTCTGTAGATTCATATCTGTAATTAATGTAATAAATCTATTCTTTTTTAGATCTGAGTTAAAAAGAAGAAATATGTCCATGCTTATAGCATTAAATTTAAATATGAATAAATTAACTTTACTAAAACTAAACCATATGGGCAGTTTTGCAGATAAAAATATTTTATTTCATGGGTAAGTACTTTTACCACCCTAGGTAGGTAAAAAGTAATGCATAGTACTTAAATTATATTTTTATGTATTGTCTACACGCATTAGTAACGGCCATATTCCTTCAACGACCAGCAACAGATAGCTATTTATTTACTCTAATCTTAGGCTAATCATATAGTGCGTAGGTGCCGTAATCTAACCGTAGGACGCGGTTGCGCTAGCGGTACTTGTATGTTATTTTACTCTTTGGCTAGCGGTTAAAATAGCTGCAGCCGAGTAGTCGCAGCATAGCGTATATATAGCCATAGCATATATCAAAGACACTCGTAGGTGCCCTTGGGTCAGCCGCAATCCCCATTTAACCAGAAGCGGAAGGCCAGGACTCCGGCATTAGCTGGATCCGCAACCGTCCCTCCCTCTAGCGAAGGAGGAAGGTGGAGGAACCCAGCAACGGGGACCAAAGCCATCCGTCCCTTCCAGCCCACAGTCTTCTTGTCCCGGCTTGAGCTTTAGGCTCGTCATAACAAACCCGGTGAAGCTGTAAAGGCCAAAGGCCAACAGCAACTACACAATTGCCAAAAACAAAAAATATATCAAAGATAAGCTACGGTTGTGCAGCTACTTACATCATTTTGAATATGACAAAGTAAGAAGTCTATTAAATTTAGGCCTAAAGGCATGATGCCAAGGCCGTAAAAAGCAATTAAAAAAAGTAATTTGACAATGACACTTATTGATTATGAATAGGGACAGCTGTTTTTTTGAGTTCGTGTCATGCTGTCATATCTATGTACTTTTATTTATGAAAGTGAATATTAAAACTATTTTTTCTTGCTAAATAATCATTTAGGTAGTCGTAAACATGTTTTCTGCTTTCAAAAAGTTAACCAGGAGTAATGAAGATCGGTGTCCGGCTCCTACGCCTATGTCTTCTTCACTACAAAAGAAATTTTCCAGAGGCGTACACTTTAATAGTAATATTATTTACAAATTTAATGTTTATGACATTATCACAATAATAATAAGGAACAAGCGTTGTGTATACCTGCATAACATTAACATTTTACAATTTACGTCACGTTTTTATTTTAATTAAAAGCATTTTTAATTAAACCGTAATCCTAAAATACAAATAAACAATCAAATGCTGAAACTCCTTAAATTTATATATTTTTAGTGAAAATACTTATCAAGGGAGACAGAAATGTTGGTAAATCATGCTTGTTGCAAAGGTTGCAAGGTGGACCCTTTACTGAAGACTATGTTCCCACTGAACAGATACAAGTAGCTCCTATACATTGGACTTACAAAAATAGCGATTATATTGTAAAAGTAAGTAAAACATTTATATAGGTAGGTACATAAATAATTATAGAAAATTTCTTTTCATAAAGATACAAGAACCTATTCTTAATTAAACATGCTACTGTTTTCATACATAACTATACAGGATTAATGGAAGTCTATATCATTATATCATCAGTGGAAAGGAAATAATGCTAAAGCGCCTAAAATAGCATTTGTAGGCACTGAGAGAACTTGGTGTGTTTTTTTAACAGAAAAAAAGAAACAAACGCGCTTTAGCATTATTACCTTTCTACTGACGTTATGATATTTAGTTCTTTGATGTACTTTTCAGTCAAGTGTATGTTATAAGAATACATTATGTCATAAGTCCTGTCATATGTCGGCCTCTAACTAACTAGGTGACCCTCATAATCCAACAATCTTAGGTCAGGTACTGTTAACGTCTGATCAAATCTTGTAAGTATTTGAAACTTTAATTATTTTAAAATATCTAATATAATCTTTGATTACTATTGAAGTAATCATAGCTCTTGATACCTTCATATGCAGCCAAAGGTTGTGCTGATAGCTGAATAATCTTCTTTGACTTCCGCCAAAAGGGACCTTCAATTGGACACTAGGTGCAATCCAAAAGTGCCTTACAAAGTGGATGTAGATTGATTTGCAGTTCTATTTTATTTTTATAGGTTGAAGTGTGGGAAGTAGTGGACAAAGGGAAAACTAAAAGAAAACCACCTTTAGGACTGAAGTTAGAAAACCACACTGCACCAACAACTGAGGAGGGATACGAGACTCCAGTGTTGGATGCCACCTTCCTGGATGTGTATAAGAATGCCAGTGGGGTTATTCTTATGCTGGATATAACTAAACCTTGGTAATGAGCTATAATTAATAGAGCTTTTCTTAGCAGCTTAGCTTTTATACACATCAAATATATTTGGAATGAAAGTATATTAAATTGCTTCCTGAATTTCCTTTCATTGGTTCACTAGGAGAGTTAAAAAAATATTATTGGTTAGTATTGTAAAGAAATTTATGGCTAAGAATTCACTGAGTGGTTTTCGTATACAGCTGTGTGTGAATTCATGGCTTTAACTGATACGGTTACAAATTATTAGCAGCTTGCTATAAACTACTTTATCATATTTGCTTTTTGCATAATTCTAATTTTTAAATCATAATTTTTTGAAACATATACATAGATATAGTTGTTGTGTATTCATGTGTATTGGGATGTGTATTAAAAAACTAAAACAGAGCATGCGTTAAGTATGGAATTTCATGAAACATAAATGCATATATTATCTTTATCCAAACAAAATGATTTGTCATATTTCAGGACATTTGAATATGTAGTAAAGGAGCTGTCCCGCGTACCAGCGGACTTGCCAGTAGTAGTGCTCGGTAACCACTGTGACATGCAACACCATCGCCAGGTTCATTCACATCATATTGACCAAGCATTGCATAATGCTAAACTTACCAGGTATTCCACAATATTTAGAATGTTACAATCACTGAAGTATAAGTAGTGTACTTTTAGTATAAATGCATAATTTAATGTTAATAAATATTGTAACTTTTTAGTTACATAAATATAATGCAGTACTGTATTGTAGGTTCTATAAATAAGTACACTTTTAATACTAGTGTATGATATACACACGCCGGTAAAATTAGAGGAATGTTATATGAGTGTTAATAATTTATAATTCTATTTATTTTGAATTAGTTTTTTTTTTATGTAATATATAAAATATATTCTTAGGTAAAAGGGTATATATTCGAATTAAAGGTCTATTTGAAATGAATACCATTGATTTTCAAGCATTGATCTTAAATGTTAAAAAAATGAAGATAAAAACTATATTTCATCAATAAGTGATATTCTTATTATCAAACTTTATCAATGAAATTTAATATTGTCTAATTTAATATTGACGATTTCGTTGGTATACCTTTCATCTTTGTTGTGAATCTTTGTTTTAAGGATTTTGCAATAGCTGTGCTATATCATTGATGAAGATTAATAAGTAATCTATTTTTATTCTTTTTAGAACAGCGCCAATTCGTTATGCAGAGTCATCAATGAGGAATGGTTTTGGATTAAGACTATTGCACAAATTCTTTAGTGTCCCTTTCTTGAGACTTCAAAAGACTAGCCTATTGGAACAGTTACAAAGAAATCAGAAAGACATGGAGGAGATTGAAAAGGATTTAGATGAATTCCAAGTAAGAATATGATTTACCTCCTATATTTATCTACTAATTAAAACCATTAAATATTTTGCGTTAATTTTAATATACACACAATAAGGAATGTTAATATTATTTCCTAATTATAATTATTTACCTTTGTAATGAATAATACGAAGGCACGTACAAAACGTTTTTTGAACATCATAATAAAAATACCTGTTTTAAACTTTCTCTGTTGATCGCGTGGAATCAAATATGGCGAGAAAGTTTTTCCTACTGAATTTTAAGTAGGTACTATGAATAACGCAGAAACTAGTGGGTAATGGCCCTAATAGGATATAAGAACTTGAGAATGGTCGGCTCCAGTCCCTAAAATTGACATCAGTATCGTCAGGATTAGGACTATCTTTTTTTGTCAATAATTAAAGAACCTGTAAAATGATTGTTTTACGTAAAAATGGTTCATAGTAGGTACTTGTGAACTATCGTACAATCCGCACATGTTAGTAGTGTACATCGTACGTAGTCATGAGATTATCGTATATGTACTAGTGATGAATGAATATTCGCATATTTTGATATATCCGCTTTCGCAATAATTCAAATCTATCCAAATCAAAACCGAACTGCAGTTTGTTGACCAAAAAAAAACGGTCTCCAAATCTATATCCTTCAGCGTCCTATGCCAAAAACTGAACAAAAGAACAATATTAGCGTATGTCGGTAACGGATATTCGCATTCGCGAATGTGCAACTAATGACATTCGTTACTTCACTAGTACGTAGTCGTAAGATTATCGTATATGTACGATAATTTTCGTACGAATGCGATCGCTAGTACTTGAATAACGGAATAAGTCTGACAGAACTCGGAAGAGGCGCACTACGACGTGTTCGTGGAGCGGCTGGCGGACCGGCGGCGCGCGGGCGGCGCGGCGGGCGTGCCGGCGACGGCGGGCCGCCGCGCGCCCAGCATCGTGCTCGGCGCCGGGAAGCCCATCGTACCACCTGCGGTCAACCCGCTCGTGAGTTTCGCAAACGGACTTTATAAATTGTAGTAGTGAATCTAGTGCAATGCATAAATACAGAACAAGAGTTCTTTAAAAAAATAATGACACATGTGTTGCCAGTTCAGAGGAAAATTGAGGAGGCATCTACATTCTTCCAACGAAGTGCGCAGTTCTTGGGCTAGAAATAGGTGTGGCGGTGTTATATAACTTATTTTTATAACTTACAACTTTTTACTTAATTCAGATTTTTTTATACGTAATTGCTTATATTTTTGTTTCAAGTTTTCGCAGTCGCTAAATCCCACAACAGTACAGTCCCAGCCTAGCATATCTGAGAACCCACAAACAAAGCAGACTCACTACGTCAACCCGGAGTTATTGAAAAGTAAGCCCACCGTCAGCATGGATGTTACTCCGTCAAGACAACAGCAAGAGAGGTATTTTACATTTTAAATATGTATAATATACCAGCTTTGCTGCTCCTATTTACCGGCATTTAAGAAATGTAAGTTGACACAGGGTTTAATCCTGATGCCTTTTTTAAAAATAAAATTGGACTAACTCACACCTTGTAACAGCGATGTTAGTTAAAATTTCCTTAAAATCGGACCAATCGTTTCGGATATCAGCCATATAATAATTGTTATAACCGTTTCTAATTTGATTTATATAGGTTCTAAATATGTAAACAAATTTAGTTATGCTACCTAACATGGAAGGTCCCGTGATAAAGTTGGCTTAATTTGAATATTTGCGCCTCTACATACCCTGACTAAATAAGGATACCTGTATCCTTATTTATTCAAGAGTATGTAGAGGCTAAGTTTTAAACTGCCAATTGATAAAAGTACCTTTTTATCTCACTACATCTATCTAAAAAGACTGCTTAACAAGTATTCATTAAATAAAAAAGAAAAATCTCTACAATAACTACATCTTGTATTAAATTGGTTTGGCATTTAATTTATTTACAATTTACGCAATTCAATAATGCAATGAGCACTAAAAATAAAAACTGTCTTTGTATAAATTACAGATAATTTATAAATTTAGATTTATTATATTGCTTTTTAATACTTACATTACTTTGTGTTGCAGTGATGTTAGTGCGTCAACTGGCATCAATGCATCGACATCATCTGGAGTGTTGGAAGACTTCTATGCAGGCACTCTGGACAGCAGCTTCTTAGAGGACCTCACACCCATTACAAATACTAATCAAGAAGTTAGCTATGAAGTTGAAAGGTAATTTTACTTTTGTCGTCAAAAAAATAAGTGCGAATTTTTAGGCCACGTACTTAGATATATATTTATGTTATTATTATTTTTTCAGTGACGATGATAACTATTCTTCCAATCCAAAAGTAACGGTGGATGAAGATGATCTAGATTTTGAATGCAGTCCGCCAATTAGACCACCTATCGTCAATACAAACACAGATTTTGTACCAAAAGTAGACGATGAAGAGGACAATTTGAATGATATGTTTATAAGCAAAACCTACATTAAGGATAGCATAGAAGGCACTAGCACAAGTTCAAATACTATAATCAGTTCAGTAGAGCAAATGGAATTGTCATTGCACAACGATTTTCCACTTTGGGCTGGAGATTCGAGCATAAGGAGATCTCCAGAAGGTTGTTATGTTTCTTTTTGTTTCAGAATTTTTGTTGAGTTCAACATTGTTCATCTGTAACAATTATACTGAAAACATGTTAATATTTTTATTTTCATGTCTTTTATTATATGTTTTATTCAATGTACTTTCATACAATGATAATTTTTATTATATAGAGTAATGTTATAATTTCAGGCGGTGAAGACCCAGATATAAATAAGGAACCTGAACAAAAGGTCGGTAATTGCTGAAGATTTCATTAATTATTTTTTATTGCTCTACAGAAGAACTTTCGAATTCGTTTGCCATTGGCTTATTGTTTATCAAAGACTTAAGGGTTGGATCAAGATTACACTTAAAACGTGAGCTTATTATTAACGTACATATGTATAAATACGACAAGTAAATATAAATCCTGTAATCTGAATAACATATCTACTAATACAATATTTATATAAAGGTGGAGAAAAAACACAAGAAGAAGAAATCAAAAGAAAAAGGAGACTACAGCGAGAAGTCCGAGCGTAAGGAGAAGAAACATAAACATAAGAAATCGAAAGGTGACAAAGATACTTCTAGCAAGCAGCAAGATTTATTGGCCCCATCTGTTCCCTTAGAGTTTTATTACGATGAATATGACAGTATTTAATATGGGTTACGTTCTCATATAATCAATGAAGTTCGCAAATTAAAGGGTTCGTTCAAACTAACGATTTTATGGTATATGAGTTTGTCACGCGTATCCGTAGCACAGACGCTGCGACAACGTAAGGTATACGCCGCATTTTTGCTGAGCATGTCGACTGAACGGCCACTGTGGAGAAACGTTCGTGTGAAGGAATCCTAAAGATAACGCTAGCTAAAAGAATTCATTTGAAATGCAACTCAAAATTGCAGTACATCCCTGGGTGTTTTAATTCAGGTGTTTTATTACCCGTTAATACGGCAACTATACCCTTAAATATTCATATCGTCGGGTTTTAACCTACAACATTCCATGTATGAGATTCTGAATTGGTGTGTTGAATAAAATTATTGTGAATCTGAGTCTCTAGTCAGTTTGTGCTCGCATAACTATGAATTGGAAATATATTGTTAATGTGAGCTTTTGTTATGACAATGTATGTTTTTATAGAACCAAGTATTTTGGTGTTGTATGTTTAAAATTATAATGAAGACAATTAGTACATTAATGTTCACATATTAAAAAAGTCGCGTAAAACAATAGTTAATTTATTATTGTGCTTAATACCTTGCCTTTATTTATTAAAGAATCAATTTTGTTTTAATTCTGATAAATTGATAACAATGATACGAGATCTTGCAGAATTTCTACTAAGTAACCTACAAATGAAATCTATTCGAGAAGTCTAGTATAATGAACTATTTCTTGATGAAATCAATAAATGCACGCTTTTATATAACACATTGCTATAGTTATAAAGCTTGTGTGACTTGTGACTAATGTAGCTTTTGATTAATGAAGATTTACGCTCTTGTGAATTGTTAAATATTAATTCATGTAAAAAAATATATATGGGAAGACTTATAAATCAAAAGATAAAATGTTTACTTGGTGTTGCTAAGATAATTATGTAATAAGCTTTATTGTCTGAAGTACTTAATTTTTTTTGTTTAAAAATGAATTAAACATATATATTATTATAAAAACCTAGGAGGGCCGAAATAATTTGAATAAACAGTGCAATTGATGTTTGTATATACATAATGTGCAATGTTTTGACATCCTTTACCAGTATAAGATTTTAGACTATTATTGTCACGGAATTGATACATTTTATTATGTAACAGTAGCGTCGCCAAGGGACGGCAGGAGTGGCTAATGTCCCTTCTCCCAGTGATCTAAAAAAACGTATTGCATTTCGCAAACGGAGCAGTCTTACTAAAAAATCGGCTGGCGACGCTCAATGTAAATTTACCTTACAGTATCCTTTACTTTATTTGTAAGCGTTAAAATATGTATTACTAATAAAATTGTTGTGTATTGCTTGTTGTCTGAATATAATATTTTTATCACAAACTTGGTGGTTGTTGTTTATTGTTCTCCGTATTCTATTACTTTCTATTTGATAAGTTGATTTAGTGGTACTTCAATGCAGTTTATTTCACTGAGTTATCAATATAATTTTATTCTAATGTCATTTACACTGGCATTTATAGAATTCCTCATTTAACATATTAAATTTGGTTCATTCCCCGTGTTACTACCAATCTTACTACCAATAGTAAGACGGGGAATTTTATTACCGTTGTTACTACTGCTGCTGCTAGTAGTAGCACGGGGAATAAAAAATTACCGTTCTTACTACTATCCTAAATCTCAAACGAAAAATCCATTTGGGCTCTGGGCTGTAGAGTAAACCCAAGAAATGGACATTTATACACAGTCATATACTCGCAAAAAATGAACCTTAAATTTGTGTATGCACATTTCAATGTAAAAATCCCATTTAGAACAAGTTAACACAAATGATTTTCTTTTTAACCAGCTTCACTGACGAGAAAAGGGTCATCTATTCGTCGCGTAAATTGTTTTGTACCCAGTTTTGGCAAAACGATCCTTAACAAGTATACTGTATAATTATTATAGTACACCTAGGGATCATTTGGTCTTATCAAGAAAAAGTTTTTTTTGAAAAAAATAATTAGGGTAATATTTATCGTCAAAACAGAATTAGAAGTTAGTGTAGATATCAAATAGAAAGTATTGAGTCATAAACATTATGAAATTAAATAATGGTGTAATTTTTGGCGAATCGTTTAATGTATCTAGGCCATTGAATTTCATTAAATGAAAGCAGATAGTTTAGAAAATAAGACAAGTTTACTTAATTTCGTGAAAATAAACATAGATTCTGAGAACAAGTTTGTCGAATTTGTTAACTTTACAAGCTTCAATTTATAACGATGACCTTGGGTGTAAATATTACGTGCTACCAATCCAGTTTTTTTATTTGAGCATCTCCGCCGGTTTGTCTTTATAATATTTACACCTTAACGCGTCCTATGAGTCTTGTTCCGACTACGGGTTATCGAAACTCATATAGATGGGACACTAGTTTCAACGAAAGAAGTTTAATAAATAGATTACATTTAAGAAATGTAAATATACAACCACATCGATATTTTATTGGTTAGATTATAAAAATTGGACCACTTGTAAGAAGTCCACGCAGTAGTGTAACAATATTACAAACAAAAATCTCTACATAACAGAACTTACAGATATTAGTCAACTTTATTTTATACATACTATAGTACACGATTATTTAACATTAATATTTACCTAATATTATATTCTATACATTCTATGTGTAGTAATAATTTTCATTTTGTAATAAGTTAATAAAACTATAAAATATCCTCTTCAGTTAAAGATAGGCAATCAATAAGGCTAACGTAGGTATTGGAAACAATATTTGGTGAATTCACGGGTTTCTTTAAATACAACTCGAAGTACTAATGTAATATATATTTTTTACAAAGCACTTTGTACTTGGCATTTCATTTTGATTTTTAAATTGAATTATGAAACGTTAAATAAAAATAGCGATCATTTCCATTCATAAACTTTACATTTTCTTTGCCACAGGCTGATGACACATTTATTACACTTCTTTTTTTCCATGAATTTTATCTTTGATCTTATGTCATTTTACTTAATACGAAATTGTATTTAAATAGTTACCTTTCTTAATTAGTTGGTGTTTTTTTTATATCCTAACCTGAATGAAATTACAACAGAGCGCAAAGCTTGTTAATAGAAATGACCGCTCATCGCCTTTACCTATAAATAAGACTAAAACAAACCAAATACCAAAGATAGCGAATTATTTGGTGGTTGTAAACACGAATATAAAATATTGGTACAAAAGAATATAAAAAAATGCTGCAATTATATTTATCACACAAATAGCTAAAACAGCTTTAACTTCATTTAATTATGATTCTTATGACACAACATAGCACTAAAATGTACTTCATATCCGTAACGATTTCTTGTTATAAAATAATTTACAAATATTCCGTAAAATTTTATATACAACAAATCTCTATTCAATGCATTTCTAACTGTAATAAAATGTGGCCCATACAAAGGTTTCACACCGGGCGATACTTCACAACTATCATCTGCAACAAAAGTATACATACTTTTTGCTTTAATTTATTGTTATAATAATAAAATACATAACTGTAGATATTTTTTCTGTTGACGGAACACATGTTTACATCACCTTTTTATTGCATTAAATTTGTATTATAGTACAATTTTAATTAACAACGTTTAGTATTCTTGCTTTTCACATCACAACAACGACATTACATGATTTATCATCATGTAATTAATGTCCGACCAACACATCGATTCGGTGGCTTGACATTTATCTTTTGTGATTCCCAATAAAGATAAGTCAATGACTTACGACAAGTTGGTGACGAAAGAAATTATAAACATGTAAACATTGTAAATAATATCTTTACACAAAGATTGGGCGTAATGTGTAATGCAATAAAACGAATAAAAACAAAATACATTTGGAGCTTATCTTGGCTTTTTGGCACACTGTATGTATTTGTCGATTGGAAGAACCAATTATAATTATAGCTAAGAAATATCTGCGCAGATTTAGTGCCTAAACTACAGTCGACTGTGCTTCTACCAAATTTCCTTCTTTTCTACATCATTCTGTCAAATTGAAGAGACCAACATTTATTTAATGATTCATATAGTTCTATAGAATTTATATAGGTTATTTAGGTTGAAATCGATTCCGAATGTGTAAAGATAAATAGGTTTTGTAACCAAGATTCCTGTACTATTGTACAAAGTTATTCTAATATGAAGTCAACAATGGAAAAGTAATGATAATAAAAGCTTCTAGCAATGTTTCGTGTTTGAATTGCAATGTGCCAAGTATTTTTTCTGAAACTAAACTATTAAAAAAGGAATGTTATATCAACTGTCAAAATTGAGGCAGGCAAAAGTATTCCATATTTTTTATCTACCGCCATTTGGATGAAATAAGAGTTCATCTAATATTTTAATCTCGTGTTTGATAACCAATTTTTTAATAATTTTGGCCTCATCATGGATAGATGTGAAACAAAAATGACTAAGATCTAATGCATGAGTATAAAACAATATCCCTAACTTGACTGTATTTTTTTTCTATTTCTTAATATAACTTTCTCATATATCTCATAATCTATGAGCTGCAAAATAATTTGAATGCATTCCTAGCTTTGTTACTCTTAAGTCTAATTAGATAATCTTATGTACAATGTCTAACAATAATTGTTCAAGTATACAACTACATCACCCCATAACCTTCATTGACGAAGTATAATCAGATTTTATCGACACGGTACGTGTGTCACTGCCCGTTTCATCCGAGTGTGCGGCGGTCAGTCCGCGCGGGAAGACTCCGCGAAGCTGTCGTCCAGGTAGCTCTGCAGCACGTGCACCGGGTGGCCGATGTGGGCACTTAACGAGTCGTAACTAACACTTTGTTCCACAAAATTGTTGTGCACTTGATGGGGCGGCTCCACGCGGAACTGGCCCAGGGTCCACGGGTCACTCATGTCGTTGGATCTTCGAACGTTGCTGTCGAACGGGGACAGATCGTTCCAAGGTTGCGGCGGCGGGGTGTTCAGTATCGGAGGAATGTTATCGACGCGCTGCGACATTTGCGGCTCCGGGTTGAACGCCGGACCGTCCCAAACTAGAGAATCTATGCTGGAGGTGGGGGCTGTGTTCAACGTGTTGAAGCCCCACGAGCTAGGGATTTCGGGCGGCGGAACGTTCTGAATTACTTCTGGAACCTTAGTAACCGTGCGTCCGTACATATCCTGAGTCCGCCCGGAGAGGTGCGGGCGAGAGGATAGGCCGCCGTCGGGGCTGGGCAGGTGACAGTCGGGCCGCATGAGCGGACTGTGCGCCACGCCTGGACTCTTTTTGTTGCTATAAGAGTTTTCCACGCTCGGCCTCGGGGAATAGGGACTGTGGTGCATGCGGTCCTGCCTCGACATCGGGCTGTACTGGCCGGGCGTTTTATTGGGGTTGTTTCTGATGACGTCACCTTTCACTCCTAAGCCGGGATCGGGACTAGTATGCGTAGAGGGATGAGGTGAGAACGGAGGGTGGTGCTTTGGCATCGGACTAAAGTTGCCGGTGTTCCAGGCGCCAGACTTTTGAAGGTCGGTTTTTACGATCTGGCTGGTATCTGGACTAGGCTGTGCAGAGTAGGGACTAGGTTGTGATGAATAGGGACTAGGTTGAGTCGAGTAGGGGCTAGGCTGAGTGGAATATGGGCTCGGCTGCGCCGGGCTCGGTTGCGCTGAATAGGGACTTCTTTGGGACGAGAACTGATTGTCTTGTCTAGGCATCGGACTGTAGCTTCCATAATTCCAACTGTTAGGATTTTTTATATCTGGCTTTATGCCTACTGTCTCGGGACTAGGCTTATTTTCCAATGAAGTAGTCGGACTGCATTGCTCTATAACTCTACCGTGTTTTAATCTACTTTGACTATCTAATCTGTTAAGCGGACTGGCTTCCGATTTGTGCGTTGGCGTCCTTTTAAATTGTCCTAAATTCCAAGAATGGTTGCTTTTCATTGACTCTAATTGAACATCAGGGCTATTAGGTACTTGACTATCTGGTTTTTGGACGGGGCTAAAGTGGGGACTGCCTAGATCTGTTTTCATAGATTCTGATCGGGGAGTGGAAGAGGAGTCAGGTTTCGATTGTGCGAGAGGACTTGCTAGATTAGGAGTTGACGCTCCTTTCGATGATTTAATTTCGGACATGGAAATAAGAGGTTCAGTCATGTCTTTTGTTAGATCTGGCCTTTTACCACACGGGGATGTCTTAGTTTCCGTTCCAGTGGATGTTTGCTTTTCAGATACATTTGTTACCGATTCAGAAATGCTTTTCGGTTCTTGGAAAATGTGGAAGGAAGATTTATCTGGTGACTTCATATCTTCTTTGGTACTAGAAGACTCAGATACTTCATTCTTTGGGGACTCTTTGTCAACATTAGATTTTGTTTCAGCCTCTACCTTTGTCGACTTTTCTTTTTCTTTATCTTGTTCACTTTCTTTGGATTTTGCCTTCTGTGGGTCTAAACTATCTTTAAGGTCTTGTAATTCCTTGCCTGTGTAGAGGCGTTTCATGCCCCGTGGAAGAGCTCGGCATGAGCTGAGATTTATAGATTCTATATGTGGACATTTTAATAAGACTTTTTTCACGGGTTCCAGTGATACTGATGATCCGCATAAGTTTAGTATCCTGCAATGTGACAGTTATAGCGTTATAGTTTATATCGTCTCAAGGATATTGATGAGGGTATTATATAGTGATTATGGAGTCTAAGTGTAGTGCCTGTTGTAATAATATAGTTCCATTGGAAATTGGCGATAAATATTGTGGTAACTAAAGTAAGCATTGGCTTTCAGTGGTGGTGATTATAGTAGTCTATAGCGACGCGGTAATAAGGGTGATTAAAGGTGATGAATTATATTCGAAATTGGCGTCGTTGGTTACGAGTTGATGGAGATTATAGCCGTTCGCGAAGAAGTTGTAATATTAATTTAAAAAGTCATTGTGCGATGTGGTGTTTTATATTGTGCCCGTAATGAAGACGTAGTATTAACTACCCTTAGTACAGCTGATTATGTTAACTTAAATCAAGCATTATACGCTAATTCATTGCATGCTTACGTTTTTGTCTTTAGCCGTAACTTGTAATGTACTTTGAAATGGTAACCGAAAAAAACTAAGCTTGTTTCGGAGAAACATAACTACACACTAAATAGTAGGGATGGTATATATCTTTTACATTTAATAAGATGAACATCTTACTATAATGTATAAAGGTTGGGATGGATGTGGGAAGTATTCGATCTCCTTGAAAATTGCCCGGGTAAAGGTGGCGAGGCCCGAAAATTGCCCACCGACCTTACGTCGACTTAGGTGTAGCATATGAGAGACTCGGAGAATAAGAACTCCCAGCAATGATTATGAATGATAAGAAAACATAAAAAAACTCGTACAAAGTGTGGTGTTACCTGAGTTTGCTGGTGGGGGAGTCAGCGAGCGCGGAGACGGCGTCGTCCAGGACGCGCGCCGCCGACGCCCACGACAGGTCCAGCTCGAGCAGACTGTGCGACCACTTCTCGCAGATCAGCTCCAGGCACGCGCTCTTCTGACGGGTCACGTTGCAACCTGCGACACCGCCTCATGTTTAGTATTTTTTCTAATTTTGATTGTGGTTGATATTTAAAAAGCAGCTTGTTAATCAATGTGTGCGTGCGTGTGCACAGAAATTGTAAAATTTTGTTTCCAACTGTTTTGACCTTCCGAAAAAATCACCAACTGTGTTTTGTATGTATACACTAGGAAACAATTTAGTTGACAACATCTGTCTCCAAAAAGGTTTGTTGGCAACATGTCTTTGAATGAGTGATTGTTTTTCATGCATCCATTTTTATTTTTTTATTTGTAATATTTGCGCTACTTCAGACCCATAGTATTATATATTATTCATATCCCTTAGAAGCTCATATACTCTTTGTGAATAACATTAATAAATTCTTCCACGGGATAAACATGTTTTTGTTTCCAAATACTACCAACAGGAAGCGTATCCAAGGAACGAATATGAAATGTCCGCAACAATCGTGATTTTTTGGAATTACAGTTAAAAACAAGAATATTGTTTCCAATATTTGTTACAATTTAAATGACATAATGTAATTAACGAGACAAAAATATTTACCAATACAAGAGTAGGCTATTTTTGTTCGGTGGAGCAGCTTAATGACGTATCGCCGAGGAACAGATGCTGCAAGTTTCAGGTATGCTCCGCCGCCGCCTCGCCTGTTATCGACAGCTCCTCGAGCATAGATCAACCCTATTCACACATGTGTACATACCGCCGAGAAACAGATGCCGCAGGTCCCAGGCGGGAACGCTTCGCCGCCGCCTCGTCCGCTATCGACAGCTCCACGAGCATGGACCAATTCACACATGTGTACGTACCGCCGAGGAACAGATGCTGCAGGTCCCAGGCGGGCACGCGCACGAGCCCCGAGTCGGTGAGGCGCTGCAGGCCGCGCAGGTCCAGCAGCCGCAGGCGCGTCGCGGCGCGCACCAGCCGCGCGAGCGCCTCGTCCCCCAGCCGGTACTCGCCCACCGCCACGCGCTCCGCCGCCGCCTCGCCCGCTATCGACAGCTCCTCGAGCATCGACCAGCCGCCCGCTTCCATCTGACGCAAGGTGTTCGTTTCATTCAATTATGAGACCAAAACTAACAGGTAAATGGTAATAATATATCCAAATTAATAGTAAGCGACGTACATAAACATATAAAAAAATGGAATTTGACGGCAATTTAAAGAAATACTGAATCTGAATATATTTATTTATATGTACATTCTTATTTTTTTATCGATTAGATAACCCCCAAGCGCGTGTGTAACCCATTTGTTGAAATTTAACTGAATTGTGCGAATTAGTGGAATCATAAAGTCAGTTAAACTCAGTCCAGTAATTCGCACTTGGACAGTGCCGTGAACTACGGGCTAAAATTCTTCTCATTCTGAGAGAAGACCCGTGCCCAGCAGTGATAATAATGGATGTCGGACAATAATGGATTGTCGAGAGAATTTGTGATGTCCGCGCACATAAATAACAAATGATGTAATTGACTACCTCCAAAAATATTACTCGATTAACCTATATTATCGTATTATTTATTATTATATTACATCGTAATAATCGCAAATGAGCCTATTAAAAACGAAAAACGAAAAATAACTATGAAAATTTTAAGGCTTTACCTGTTGAGAAGTAGTTGCCGACGCGAGCACCAATTGTGAATTGGCAGCTCGGAACACTCTCATCTTCGGACAGCCTTTTTGCAGCGCCTCCAGCGGGATGGCGGCGGGGTGCGACGTCGCCATCGCGCCCGATATGTCCAGCACTTCCAGATTTGGACAATGCGCCTAGAAAAATTAACAAGGAAAATGTTATAAAAATATATTAAAACATAAAGCTTGTATATTTGTAAGACATGATTTCTACACGTATACATATACAATGGGGTGGATCGTCGTGATCGTCATCGACCCAAATGATTACTAAAAATTTTATTTTTTTATATTCATTTGACCGACGAAGACCATTTATTTTTTCAATATATTTTAGGAATATAAGGTTATTATTATTATTATTTTTACTTTTGAAAGCCGATTGATTACCACTTCGAAAGGCTCATACGGTCGCCGCATATAAGTCTACCCCCTTCCACCTACATGCAGTAACTGCTTTACGCTACAAAAAGTTAGTGACGTGACTTTATGCCATATTTAAAATAAGTAGAAATCATGACTTATAAATAAATAAAATAAAAGTCATAACAAGCTAAGTAATAAATCAGGATACTCACCGCAACGGAGGCCAGGATTTGCGGCAGGGCGGAGAATTTATTGTTAGCGAGTGTCAAGTGCGTCAGCCGCTCGCCGAAGTTCTCGGCCACGCGGGCCATCGACGCCGCTGACAGGCACGTACTCGAACCGCCCGTTTCGGACTGCGGAGTAAAAAGTTCAATTAGTGAAAAGGAATTAAATGTCTTTATTTATGTATTTATATAGTATAGACCTATGGATGTACTTAAAAATTATCAGTTACAATTTTTTCCTTACACTGACTGGGATGGGAACAAGGCCAGGGCCTAAACTAAGAGGATTTGATAAGAAACTCAACAGATTAGTTTTTTCTTTGTATAAAAATCTAATTATGATACTTTGGTTTGTGTTTATTTAAATATAGCTATAAGGCCAACCTAATCATATTTATACTGCAAAAATAATTCAAACACATGCACTATTATTCATTTACATACATGTATTAAAGTAAGGGATCCACTTAAAATACACTCAAAAATAAAAAATAAATCACACAATTCTTATGTACAGGTAATACAGGTGTGTTGCTAACACCCATTGGTATGAGTAAAAACATTTACCTCATGCACATTTGAAAGACCGAACAGCATCATCATCCTTTAACTATAAGACACAAATATGTAGGTGTAACCGCAATTTCCCGACAAACCCATAATTCAAGTTAATAAGACCCGTGAACTGATGGAAGAAAATACGTATATCATAATCATAATATAAATAATACGAAGAGTAGCATATCTCACCGTAAGAGACAGATCTAGCCGTTGCAGCTTAGGCAGCCCCTGCACCAGGTCGAAGAGCTGCTCGGGCGTGATGCGACTCCAGCCGGCCACGCTCAGCTCCACCAGCCCCGGGCAGTAGTCCACCAGGCACGCCAGCACCCACGTCACGTTGCACACCTTCCATTGAGCTGCAATGTTGATACGTGACGTTAAGGTCAATTAAGTGAGATTCAAATAAGGCACTCTATATTCGCAGCCCCTGACTAGATTTTTCTGTGTTGTGACACAAGTACACAAACACCCCAAATCCCCAACAGTAATCAATAATTTGGGTGTTTTCCTGACTGGAAATCGAACCTGGAACCCTCTACGTACGAGATTGGTTTGAGGTTGTATGGTACAAGTTGTTTTTAACTTAAGTATTTACAAAAATAAAAGTAATTACAGAGTTATGGCCAACTCCTGCAGCATGCAGGGGTACTTAAAGCTTAAACCATAGGGTTTAAGCTTTAAGTACCCCTGCATCATCAGGGTTGTGGAGTTGAAGGTCAAATTTTTCATCTTGTGTCTTTGCTTAGTAATTTTAGTACACATCCATAAGCAACAAGGGGCCAGCTCCTTTGGTTTAGGCTTGAGTGACGTACCCCTGCATCATCAGGGTTGAGGAGTTGAAGGTCAAACTGCGAATCTTTGGAAAATCACATAGACATCAGCTTCAAGTAAAATTTTACTAATTTGTATAGACGAAAGTTTGTGAGGATGGATGAATGTTTTAGTAAATATAACTCCTGAATGGCTGAACACATTTGGATGAAATTCGGTACGGAGATAGATTATTGTCTAGAATAATATATATTTAGGTTACCATAATCCATTTATTTTCGTTTTTTCGCAGGTAAATTGTTTTAAAACGTGGGGCATGGCACAGCTATTCTTTTATTATAAACAATAAGAAAACTTCAATTGGCAAATTAAAATGTATATAACTTATGCGAATAACGCGGAAACAGCAGCATAAAGCCGTGTACAGTTTGCAGCAAAAGAACTACAGAAAACAATGAGATTGATTGAGAAAAGAAAACGTAAAAAGTAACAGCTTTGAGGTAAACCCTTAATCTTGAAAACTATAGGGATATCTATAATAGATACCATTCTCAATACTCTTAAAGCAATTATACAAGAGTATTGGACTTAACCAATGAGCGAAGAGCTGGCGTTTACCTCAATAAACGATGTAGCTTATCTATTAGCGTAGAGGTAATGTCGCCAGCATTTTGAAACGTCATCCAAAAAAAATTTTGGTAAATAAAACATTCTGTTTATTGCATGTTTTGTCTTTTCATCGCATCTCCTAATTTTCTTTCATTCTATTTTTAAATTTAGTTTGTAGCCATAATATTTAAAGTACTTTTATATATAATTATTATACATCGATCACAATTGTTATAATATGGTTAACTCATTATCAATCGCATTGCATTCGATAAATATATATTATGTGCCCAAATTATTTTTATAATATTGTTCGCATATGTCCAAATAACGTGTTTTTAATGAGGTATCTAATATCAAAGTACAAATTGCTTACCTATATTTAAAGACTGACACTGCGACAGCCGATTTTCGAGGAGCCAGACCAGTTTGTAGTCGGTTTTGCATTTTTCAATTGTGTATTGTGCAAGATCTACATTCCTCCACAACTCGGACCTACAACTTACATTGTGCCATAATTTGCATACTCTACCCAATCTGAAATTAACAAATATTATTTATTTTTTATTGTTAAAAAATATTAACAAAGAAGCTGTCTAAGGCGTTGTAAAATTCCATACGTTTTTAATAATTCTCTTTACATCATGTAAATAATCGGAGGTTTTATCGCCCCCGTCCCCCGATATAACAGGCGAGAAAAGAAACATTCTACAAGCAGGGTTTCTTTTTACGACATGTCCAAATGAGACTTGTAAGGTGATAAATTACATATAATTATTAATTAAAAGGTATTTTGTTTGCTTCCAGTTATAAACTAGATAGTCAAGGAAATCAACCAATAGTTTTTTATCTTACAGGTAGTAGTAAGAGTAACATCGACAAGCTTTAAAATACATAAGATATATGTTTAATTGGTTTTAAATTATATTTACCTTATAACAGAAGGCAAAGTACCACTAGCCGTAACAACATAGTCAAATATTTTTACAAGAATCTCTTCAGGTATCGAATGCGCCCATGGACTTTGCGGCCCAGAACTTTTGTTTTCCACAACGCTATTTCTATTTCTTTCAGTCTTTTCATTTTTATCTGAAATAAATAATTAATAAAAATTTATAGTAATTTTTAAAATAAAAAACAAAAAAAAATCAGCTTCATGGAACTAACCATAAATTGCCCTCATTTATTTGAACTTTAAGTTTTTGCTTTTAGTACATCGTTACAATTTAATCGAATAATATTTATCAATTAATAAACAATTAAAATAACCAAACACCAAAACTTATCGTCCGCTCAAACATACATTTCAACTAAGTTTCCAAGTGAGAATCAAAACTAATTATAATACGAATGGCGGAAATCTCGTTTGAAAGACGTTGTCATTTATCATCAAATCATTAGAGATCGTTTATTGAAAAACATTAACCTGAATAATGGGAGTCATTCATTAGTGTCGTCGGCATACCTTTAGTTTTGGATTTGTTAGATTTGCGAGTTTTGTTAGGCCGTGGGTTCCGCGGCTTGGGCGCGGCGACGCTGATGGCCGCCGGGGTGTCGCCCCACGAGGGGTCATACTCCTCGCCGGAGCTCACGCTGGGCACTGGCGACGCCGCCCGCTTCTTCTTCGACTTACGCTGCCCGATGTCCGCTATGGACGTGGGAGTTGGTGCGACCTGCAACTGGATTGTTTTTATTGTGTTAGTAGAAGTAAAACGACTGGGTGTTAAGTGATCCCTAGAGTCCGCGATAATCTGTAATCAGATCAGAAAGGGAGTCTTATCGATAAATTTGTAGAATTTTCAAAAAGGAAACGGAATTGGAAGAAATTGTAATTGGCTATACCAGCTTTCATATCAGAATTGTACGTAACATTATTTATTTATATTAGGCATTGACTTTAGAATTGATCAATAAACGGCAGTGGTGCCTCCGCAGTTGAACAACTGAGTAACCTTTAACAGTTCCTGTAAATTATTTTTTTTTGTCAATGCTCGTTATACCGGTCCTTTCAATGCTCATCGCAAGCATGCCACGCGTATTTTGCTTGCTCATATTAGTAAGTTAGGATCAGATGATCAGGACAGAGTAACTGAATATATATATTAAAAATACGAAATAGATTTACAATTAGGAACATCCCTATAAATAGTCTTATGGACCAAACATTCTAGTCCATAATTTTCAATGAAATAATAGGCGTAATGTGGCGCAATTTAATCCCAAATACAATTAAAACATAACAAACATAACATAACAAAAATAAATACAAATGTATGCGTAAGTAAAGAAGTACCTAATCAAGTGATATTGAGATATTCGGATGAGAATCTCGTTCATGAATCGCGTCGCATGTATGGTTCCTACGCATAGTGAAAGTGTATTCGTAACGTACACTATAACGCTTTATACTATCAGTATCAGAGACGAAATAAGTTTCATTCTTGCACTTTTGAAATGTTACGTATTCGTAGAGTCTGGGGCAAAATATTGTCGTGTCGGTGTATGATTTTATAAGCATAGTAAAGTATTTTCCTGCTTTCTCGGATTTGGTCAAGTTTTTTTTTAGATTTCAGACGTTAAGTTAAAATTAACAACTTCTAAAAAGTCCAACACAAACCGGGGCTAAAGCTTATATATACAGTTACGTAAAAAAGAGTATGTTATTCCAAAATAGCTGCTTTTTAATAGGTATTACGTATTGAATAGGATAAATAACATCTCTATTACTGCCTACGCAGTCCGCCCATCAGTTTTCACTTTCGTTAAGGGGTTGAATCTTGAAATCATAATAAATAAGTGGTTTAAATTTTATGTAATAGTATGGCGGATATCGTAATTAATAAAATAAGAAAGATGTCAAAAACTAAGAGATTCCAATAAAAGATTTTTTCCATGTTACAGGCTCTTTTGCAACATGCACTTTACTGCAGAACAAGATATAAACATCCATTCCCAAACTTAAATACATAACACATTTAATAGCAAACGTATAAAATATGTATTGTGTGGGGATTACGTACCCCTTACCCTGCGAGTTCGATTTGTACTTGAACATGTATGATGACTTTTTTGTTTTTTTGTTGCGTAGGATTGACAACGCACTCCTGAGGATTAATATTGTCGCATCTTTATAAGTGTACCGGCAACCACCTTTCCATTGAAACGCTAGAACTGCTTCATGCTTGAAATAGGTTTGGCGGTTGTGCCTCCCCAGTAGAACCAGTGTTCTACCACTTTGCAAATCAATCTTATAAATCTATGGCTAAATGGATATACGTACGATATTTTCTTGCAAATATGCAGAATTTTACGGTGGTATACGGCTAATAACTTTATATTATACTCTGTTTATACATACATTAAAGTTTCAGTTCGTGCAGAAGGGTGGTACCTAATGTGGCAAAATCTTACACGGGTGCTTCAATATTATTAAAATTATAATTGCAAAAGTTTGTGAGGTTGTACGTGTGTTTCACGCAAAAACAACCTATAAGATTTCGGTGAAATTCCCCTCAAACACAGTTTATGATCTACATTGTTACATAGGATACTCATTATCATAGTAAACGTGACAAAGCGGGCAAAGGCGCGGGAATAAGCTAGTAGTGCCATAAATCTAGACTAGCTGTTTGCGGTTGCTATTTGTTGAATTAATTCAAAAAAGTTTAAATTAACCACGGCAAATATACTGGTTCAAATATGTATTTTATATTTGGTCCCGTATATTTGCCCTGTATCATTAGATTATTATTTAAATAATTTAAGCTGGCACAGAAAAGACAACATTTTATACTAATGTGGTTTACTAGACTTAAATATACCTCTAACTTCATTACCTACCTCTTATCCATATTGTCTAAATATTATCAATACCATCCGAGATTGATAATATTTAGACCTATACTTACAATTATTTTCAATGAATTATATAAATTCTATTCTAACCATCTGGATACTGATACTGATCTGTATATTATTATTTATTTATTTTCCGTCTTTATTGTTCTTTATTTCTACTTTTTGGTTTTCTCTTGTTACTTCTATTCTTTCTACTTAAGTACTTTTTATGTCTTTATTAGATGCTGATAAAGTTAACATACATCTTTTCAAGCCCTATTAAAAGTTCAAAAGAAAATCTAAATTGTCAAAGAGTTAAAGTGATACACCACCATGCGTCAGATTAAATATCTGTAGCTAATGAATGTAAAACAGGGTATCCATTTCATATATTGGGCTGAAAGAAAAGACAATAATTGTTTTTTTTGGTTTTAGGGCTTCCTAAATATAATAATTAAACAATTTTAAAGCCTATGAACTCGAAGTTTTTTGTAGGTCTGATGATTATAGCTCATTTGCAACATTGTTATGTGTAGTTTTTTTCATAAATAAAAGTAAGAAAAGTGAAAAAGAGAATTATTAATAGTGTGCTACACTAATAACTATTTTTAATATGATTTTATGATTTAATATTACAATTATAACAAATAATCCATATTTAGGAATATAATTAAGTGTAAGTACCTATATATTATATAATTGAGAGCATGTATTACTCATAAATTTTTGTTAAATGTTGTTTTTATTATTTCCATCTATTTTTTATTTCAATTTTTTGCTATTGAATTGTATTGTTCTGTGTTTTTTATTATTTTTATTGTATTAGTGCCTATGTATTTTGTAAGTACTGCAATTTAGATGAATAAATAAGATTCATTTTTTTCTTTCTAAATATTTAATTACTTTTTTGTTTCATGATAGAAACCAAATGAGTATTAAAATGGGCTTAATAAATCGGTCTCAAATAAATTACGTATATAGAATTAGTATGTTTCTAGTTTCTACCTAGTTAAACATAGAGAAAAATATACAGTAATTTATGTATATGCCTCAGATTAATTATCAGGACACTCCTTTACATTTACACCTCCAATGAAAACTAGGCAGAAATTGGCCGTGTCCTTTGTATACAATTATGTGTATAATTACAGTATTACCCAACTAAAAAACTGTCAAATGATAACAAGGTCTCACATAGTTAATGTGAGGTTTATTCCCCCCACTTATATGACTATAACTTTGAATGTAGTGACTGATGGCCACACAACAGTCCTATCAATGCCCTAAGAGATATCAGTCTTACTAGCTACTGAATGGGGAGTCATTATTATTACTGGACACTAATATAAAATTCCTGTATTAAGTTACTATTAATAAGTCTGATTTAATTATTTATTGTTGTTAGATAAGAAATATATTTAATTCTTTTTTTCTTTTTAAAATTGTTTTAAGTACTTATAACATTGAAGTAGCAAACAAGCATGCAGTCCACACCACATAACAATATTTAGAAAAGAGGTTCCTTCTGAAGAAAAACAGAAGTATTGCTATCATAAAAGACTAAGATGGTGACCTACCATAAAGGTGAGTATGGCAGTGGTACCTCCCCAGTTTACAATTATTTTTACATCTAACATGTTAAGAACATAGGTAGTTAAATATTCTGTGTATACTATATATCTACTTTTTTATAACTCCCTGCCTATGTCAACTTTTTTTTTTTATAGATAGCCTAAAAAACTTTAGTGTTATGATTACATGGTATAAAACAAAGTTTTTTCTCGATGTATGTTTAGATCTTTAAAATTATGCTATGGATTTAATGCAGTTTTTTAATAGATAGGGAGGATGAAAAGGAAGGTTTCTATATATAACAAATGCATACATAATGGAGCAACACTGATAATTGTAGATATTTGACTTTTAGGCACAATAAAGTTTACTTGAACTTTCAGTTCTTATCAGGAATAAAAACATTATTTTCCATAATGTTAATGGTACAGACAGAATATTTCATATATGAACAACATACAATACTACACCATCAATTCTAATTAAGCACTTTATAGAATTTCATATTATATTTGGGCATTATGGATAAGCAGGATTTTAACACTCTTAAACACATAACAGTATTGTGTTTATTTCACACAAATAAACCAATTTGATGAAGTCAGTAAAGGAAGTTATAAGACAATATGATACTGTAATGACCCAATTGTAGTCATTACAGTATCATATTCTTAAACATTAAGTTTAATAGAGGCATAAACAAATAAAACCTCCACCTTATGTAGATTGGAAAGTAAATTACGGAAATATTTGAAAGTGCCTGTTACCGACCAAATACAATTAGTGCATACTTGGGAATCTGGGGTCTATTCAGCAATATTCTTGTCGAATATTTCTGTCATCAAAGTAAAAAAATATGATACCTACGTTTTTAAGAAGAATTAGCAATAGATATGATCAAGTAAGTTAAAAGTTACAAGCTAATAGAGTGCCATAGTTTATTTAAAGCTATGATCTATTGTAAATGATGACATGTAAATATGAGCTACATTTTTGTGACAGTCTGAGATAAGCTCATGCCTAATTGCTAGATAATGTTTATTTTTAAGAAAACACCTAAATTGATAGATTTGCGATCATATTTTTAATGATTCTTTTATGACATAAGTTAGGTAATGGAATCTCATTTTATTTAAATTGGATAATTGTATGTACGCAAAGGTATCAACTAATCTATCATCACAGATTAGCTTTAAGAATTTCTTAGGAATAATAGCATTTTCAGTGTCTACATATTAGTACAAATTCTTATGTAATTGTTTGTTGGTACATAACATTGAGGAGAAATAATTCATTTTCTTTTATAATTAATGAACTGCTTTATCAGTTATTTGTCTACTTTACTGGAATTATGAAATTATGATGACAAAGTCCATGAAACATGGTTCTATGCTTATTGTATATTATCTGAGTTTCCTTTATATGTTTGCTCAATTTTTATACAAAAATATTATACATTGATAATTAAAATAAAAGAGAAATATGATTATGCCAGGTTGTTTAGTAAATATCATCACAAATATTCATAAAATAATAAGTTTACAGGCAATTCCAATTTAAATAAATATTTATCTTTAATAGTTGTGTAAATATACTTAGTAGATATAATTAAAATATTTTGAATGTAATTCATTTAGGTATTTTAATGTAAGATATCAAAAACAGATTTTTATTAGCAAATTCCTCAATCAATCATCTTCAAGACATTGTTGACCCACTGCTGAGCATAGATCTCCCCTCAGAGTGAGAAGAGTTTGGATCATAATATACTGCACTGACCATATTAATTGGAAGAGCTGTGTAAATTATTCTGTCAATAATAACTATATAAATATATGCAATTAAGAAAACATATCTTCATTAAAAAGCAGTAGGATAGGCATGCATAATGCACTCAGATATTAGGTTATTTAATTTTCCCTAACAGAAATTTATGAATTCAATTTAATAAAAGAGTCGTTCAGATAATTACAAAAGAACTGTCTGCAATGTAAAAAACTTTACTCAATAGTATACATTGACTTTAAAAAAATAAATAGATTATTGACATTTATTCATTTATTTAGGGGAGAAAAACATTACTTTATTAATGTTTATTTATTCAGAACATTATTTATTCTCTTTAACATTTATCTATTCATTTTCGTCATTTAGGGGAGGCCTATGTCCAGCAGTGGACCTCAAAGGGCTGATGAATGGATGGATTCATTTATTCAGTTTATAAACAGTAATACTGTGACCAACTTCAAAATTGTATATCTGAAGGTATTGGATTCTCTGCGAATATTGACATGTTTACTTTTAACTTTGTTTTATATGCCTGGCAAGATTTAGAATACCACATGAAGTGATAGTTACAGATAGTTGTTTAAAGTAAAACATAACAGTTTTTGCTGTGCCTTATTATGTATGTATGAATACATATTTAAACATTTCTGATGCCAAATTGTTAAATTAGGTTAACAGAAAAGAAACATTCTCTTGATTTATCAAGAATTAATGAAAACTTTCTCTTCTATAAACATGGAGGTGGGTTCTCCGTATAATAAAATCAAATTACTCTTAATTTTAGATCCTCTTGTTATTTTTGTCCTGTTTTGGGTCTAATTTTGTTACTATTAGTATAACCATACAGATTGTTGATTTAAACATGATTTTTTTAATAAAAAGTTTGTTGGTTTATAACCATGAATGTTTCAAATAATTCATATAACTGTTTAGTTTACAATGATGTTTTTTTTTATGTTCCAATTAATAACGGCAATGTATTTAAAACTGATAAACAATCAAGAGAATTAAAAGTAAGGAAGTCTGAATATTGTTTTTTTAATATTAATCGTAATTACCGTAAAAATAAGTTGTTTGACATTATAAGCAATAAATTGTTTACACGTAACTACTAAATATGTGGTAAAAAACAAAAACATACAACTGAGCTAGCATGCTTGACGCAATAATCATAGAGTTAAATAAATGTGTGGTTACTTACAGTTTCCTTAACACTTGTTCTTCTTATTTTAATCTTTAATTTGGTGCTTGTGTCCATTATTTGACTCCGATATGTGGGTGCACACCCATACTTCTTAGACTTCTTTTTGCTACGGGAACTACAAATATCCAACATAGAACGAGGTTTCCCACTACACGGTATCACTATGTGAGTCCTTTGTGCCTTGTGGGAGTTCTTTGATTTACTCTTTTTTGAAGATAATTGACTAAGTTCATGGCTGTAAGGCTTGCCACTCTGTCGTGGTGCTTTAATATACGGTAACTTTACACTGCGCACACGATGGAGCACTTCGTCATCTGAACTTTCACTTTCCTCTGCCTCGGCTTCCTCCATGTCTTCCTCTTCTTCTTGACACTCACTACTACTCACTAGGTTCAAGTTTTTTCCACCTTTCACTTGCGGCGGCACTACACTGTTCACGGGGGGACTTCGAGTACGGTACTCACGGAGGGAGCGTTTTTTTTTCTTCCTATCGGGTGGAAGACATCCGTTGGCTGTGGCGCGCTCATCCCGCCTGGAGTGCTGCTTGTGTTTCTTGTGGCGAGACCGCTTCAGCGACGGCAGTGCCCCGTTGGCCCCTTTAAGCTTTTGTTTTGCGATTTCGTCGATGCTCTGCTCGAAATCTGTTTCCAGTTTGACGCAGGAGATGTCTTCGATGTCCTCCGGGACGGTGTCAGAGTCGGAGGCAACTGGGGCAATCTTGGGCAGGCGAACCTCGGGGAAGAGATCCTTCCGGACCTTAAGCCTCATCGCAGGCTCCGCAGCCTCGTAGCCACCGTTCGCGGGACTCGAACGGCCCGACATACCGCCCGCCTCCCGCCGCCCTCACAAACCACTTCTACAAACCGCTCCGCTCACCGTCACCTGTCCGCCGCGAGGTAAACAATCGGTTTGACACATCACATTTTCACTTTTGATGCTGAGGGATTCACAGACCGTCTTACGATACTATGATTACGTTTGATTGTCGATGGTTAATGTACTAATCATTATTACATTTGTCGATTCGCACTCCTAGTGACGATCCAAAGCATCTTTTTTTCTTTACGTATTCGCATTTTAGGTCATCCATGTTCATGTAACGTTGTGATTGCGAAAAACAAAGTACAGATCATTTTCGCGGACACTTGCACTTGTATCTTTGGTAAAGACAGATTGAACGCACTACCTTTTCCTGTATGTACTGTTTCTTAATTATTTTTGTCGACTTAGAGTTGATGAAAACTGTTGACCTTGTTAAAAGCTTATTAGGTTTCAAATTTTAGTCAACAGATGCAGACATTGTCACAAAGGTTGTTCTTGGGTTGTTCATCGTTTAAGCGTATTATCTTTGACGCGACGTCTTTAGACAACAGCAGATTATAATTTTGACTTGAAGAAAAAAAGATAAAATTAACTGTAGTAAAAGTTCTATTCTTGATATAAGTATTTTTTATTAAATATTATCAAATTATTTATGATTAAAAATAATGTAATTTATATAGGATAACAATCACGTCTTTACAAGTATAACAATAGTGTCAATGAAAAATGTCAAATCAACTTAAACGACACAAGTGGTAACCCCAATATATTGACCAACCAGATGACGGTATATATAATCGTATAGTGTTGGAGATTGGTTGATTTCAATGTATGGATGAAATCCACCAATCACAAAGAGCATAAATAATATACAATGAGTGAACTGCGAATGTTTTCTTTTGCAGCAATAATAGTGTTCCTAACTCTATCCATTCCATCCAGAGATGGCAGCACATGCATGCATAATTTACAGAATACAGAAATTCAATAGTCTGAAGAAAATAGGAACAAGAGTATATTTTTGTTGTTTCTCTTTCCCTCTTCCCGTAGAAGCAGATTATTTATACGTTTTGCTCACATGTAAATCTTAGCGGACACGTCTAGAAGCATGTCTTTCTGGTTAAACCTTAGCAATATGTTAATATCATTACGTTCCCGAAGTTCCATTGATTGAATAGAATTGAAATGTGTGCTATGACGTGTATATGTTGTATGTATTGTGTGTGATAATGATAACCTACACGGTCTTTCTGTAGCTAGTACATAAACGGGTGAGTCATATTTAAATTTATTTGCTGTATCGATGATCTCATAATATTGTAAGTAGGTACTGTATGAAGTGTTAAACTCCAATGCCATGATTATTACGATAGCGAGTTTGTCAACACTTTGTGCGTAGTTATTGAAAAATATTTAGTTATTTGAGCATTTTAAAATATTTCACCCTACCCTCACTTTGTTTAGGATCATCTCATTTTCTGTATAAATAATTTAAAAATTATGTTCTTTACTCGTCTCATAGACTTCACCTATTGATTGGATTTGTATTTTTTGTCAATACCACAATTCCGGTAATAATAATTCTAAACAAATAAAAAAGAAAGACTTCATCTCCATAAGTATTATACCAGTACTTACGAGTTGAAGTAGGTACCTACATAAAGTATCTGATACTGATATAATGTTCCAATTTTAAAAGATAGTACCTACCACAGAAACTGAAAAGTAATTATTTTTAATTGTTATTGAGTATTAATGTTGTATGTGATATAATGACATCATACTCATTATTAGCTTATGAATTAAAGATGTGTTGCTTATATTTCATTACTAGTATGTTTTATATTTTAATACAGAAAAGTAAAGTAAAAGAAACATATTTATGTTTTGCCCTTTTAAAATATAAAATTTCTATCAGTTTATAGGTTTTACTTACTATTAAAAGGGTACACTTAAAACCTAAGTAGCAGTAAGTACACTGAAATGATTTAGGTAAGTATTAATTCTATACATAGGATGTTTTTAACTAAAAAGGTCACTTATTAATTAATAAATACATTTTTAATTGAAATTTCTTTTAAGTGATAGACATCATAAATGGGCATGAATATTGTCTGCTATGGACTATAACCAAATCTATTTAGATCATAGATCCTTTACTTCAAAGCAAGTGTTAAGATTCATATAATATTGGTACTACACTATTTACATTATTAAATCAAAATTTTTAGTCTTTTTCTTTTTTCTTATTTTTTTATCATTATCTCGGAAGTTATTGTAACACATTTTTGTGTTAAGTGTTATTATTTTATACTCCTTACATTATTTAAATTACAATCAGTAGACAAGACATATTGGCAATGTCTAGTCTGTTTGTCTGCAAATATCAATTTTAATTTTTACTGAACTTAGGAATTGGTATTGGCGTTATAACTGAGCCTTATATTTGATTTTATGTATCAAGTTATATGCTACAAAATGTTTACATGTGTAAAAATAAAAAAAAACATATTGTTAACCAACATTCCTGAAGTCAATGTGTTTGTTTGATTTAAGTAAATGTGATCATCAATTTATTTTAAATTTTACATGGGTATATTCTGATGGCAGTATTTTTTTCACAGTGCACATCTATTATTTTTATGTCAGATAATATGATATTACATAAATTTCTCTATGGCAACTAGGTATGGGTCGTCGACGTATTTTTCGTCAACGAAACTAGACCGTCGAATATCGTCCGTCGACTAGTCGATAAACTAGTTGAATTCGTCGACTAGTCGAAACACGTTAACGTGTATCTACTAAGGTAATATCGTACTTTAATGTCACCATGTGGACTGTGGAGTTTTCATTTAGCCGTCTACGAATTCGACTAGTCCGTCGATGAACGGTAGAACATCGCCGTCGAAAGTGTCGAAACGTTGATTATATATGAACGGTAGATTTAACTACTCCGTTTTATTCAACGCCCATAGTTAATTCTTCGACGTGTTGAAAGTTAACGTGTCGTATAGACTATAGACTGTTCTACTTAGTACAAAGTCACAAGCGTCTAGTTTACTTTAGTTTAAACGGTTCCTTTTGCGGTCTATCTCATGCGATTCCTATATAATTTGGTGATAAGTTGTAAACTTTTGGTTATTACTTACGCACGATTAATTTTAATAGAATCTTATTATAATTGTCAAAGTAATAAGTAATAACTGTTATTACCTACTAAATATTCTAGTAAAATATAACAATTTCGTTACAAAACACATATTTCTTTTTTTATCTGATTGAAGTAGCAAACGAGCATGCAGTCCACCTGATGGTAAGTGGTCACTGCCTCCCATGGACATATGTAAACAACTACATATAGAACATGGGTTCAATCTGAAGTCAATCACAGATGCGTTTCTACTCCCAAGGACTATGATGGTCGCCTCATATAAAATTGTGCCGGCAACCACACCCTTCTATCAAAACGCAAAGAAAATAATAATATGCTTCCAAAGTTCCAATAGAAATAGGTGTGGCGGGCGGTGGTACTTCCCCGGTCGAACTGCATTGGTTCTACCACCACAAAAGACCAAATTCTCTTAAATGTACGTTGTCAAAAATATCAACGCTATGCATTTAGATTATTTAGAGATAAAGTTCAAAACATCTTAATTGCCACGCAACTTTCAACCTTATTGTAACGGACGACAAGCGAGTCGGTTGTCGTCCATTAAAATAACGTTGAAATTTGCTTGAAGCGACCGTCCATGATTACGCGACTATGGTTAATGGTAATATCGTACGTTGATGTCAACATGTGGACTGTGGAGTTTTTATTTAGCCGTCTACGAATTCGACTAGTCCGTCGAAGAATGATAGACCGTCGAAACGTTGATTGTATATCAACCGTAGAATCAACTAGTCCGTTTTTTCAACGCCCATAGCTAATGGCAACTAATGAAATACAAATTGGTGTAGTTATGTCCCAGGTATTTTGGTTAGGATACCACTTAGTATTGCTGCTGGTTTTGGTTTGACATCTCTACTTTCACCTGTGTTCATATCATTATAATGTGTAGAGAACTAAAAAGAAATTGGAAATATCAATTGGCATTGTATGGCAAAATTGCTATTGGTTATTGGTTAATGCAGTTAATTATCTACTTAGCATGAGGTCTCATATACTACTTGATAAGTTTCAACCAGATCATATGACTTTTTCAACTTTTGGTTGTAGGCAAGAAAATTCTATTGTAACATGATTATTTTAGTTAAGTTTAGTACTTTCATGATTATTTCTTCAGGACGTGCCTACATTTTGGCCTACATATATGGTTATAAACATAAATATGGATAGATGGATAGGAAATATAAATATAACTTCAATTTATAATGTCTAATGGTTTGTTATGGTCCTGAGGTAAAATATTTTTAACAATTCTCAAGACGTAACAATTATTTTTATTTTATAAAATTGAAAGAGCCATAAAACCTTGCAATTTATCATTTAAAATTTGCGCACGAAAACTTGCTTATGCTGCTTTTATGTTTATCTTGTGAAGTTATTGCGTTGTAAATATTGTTAAAGTGCATTATTATAATATTTACTAACACTATAACTTCACAACCCAAAAAGCTGTTATTTACTATTAAAGTGACGTTATTCACATTAAAATGGCGAATAAGCGTTTTTGACATTATAGGGTTAACTTAACTATAATTGAAAATAGTAATTTTTAATTTGTCTTATACAAAATCTACAATAAAACATACTTTTAATTTTTTGAAGTGAAACTTCTTTAGGCGCATGAGGGTTAAATTTTTACAGATGAAACGTCACGCCGGTATGCAACGGAAGTGTCGGAAAAGAGAGAGAGAGTGATCGAGACCGATTGAGAGAGAGTAAGACAGGGCGAACGTAGCATGAGCAACTAGCCGTGGAGTGAGAGTAGGGAGCAAGCGAGTGAGAAAGATTGAGAGAAAAAGTGAGACAGAGCGAACGTCGTATCACGCCTTTTTCCCTTCCTCTTAATCTTGGAAATTTAAAGTTTTAGATTTGTATAAATATAAACAAGATTTATAAATTAGTTCGCCAAAGAAGTTTCACTTCTGACATGTGTACTTTGTACGCACGCATATTTTTTTTTACATGATTTGTCACATTCAGATCCCAATATTTTGTTCACCATAACTCTAGTTCACCAGATAGAAGTTTTCCTTCACTTTCTGTTTCATCATGATAAAAAATATACCTAAATAAATTTTATAATCATCGAGTACATGTTCTAAATGTATCAATTAATCGCAACTATGGATTTTAACGTTACCCTCACCCTCTTTGGCCTATTCATCTTTCATATACATTTTAAGGCAGATTTTTTGGTGACGAAAACTAATTTTCATGAAACCGAGTATAACATAGATCGCGGAGTCGATAAGTGCGGATAATTTCGTTCGTCGATCTTCTGCGTCCTTTGCTTTAAGGTCAGTCGCTATGAAATTCATGACAAATTACGCGTGTAGTTATATTCTATTACATGACTTTTTGCTTTCCCCCAAATTGTTGTTTGTTGCCGTGTTAATGTAAGTTCGTGTCTTGGCACAGAAGTATTTTATAGTTCGTTTAGGTGTAATATTCCAAAATAAAATAGGTTATTAGGTCTACTGAAGATTAAATATATATTTAAATATAGCATGGCTGTTGTCGATACGAAAAATAATGCAGAGCATTTCTTCTCTCCTTAGTCTACGTAAGAAGTGTTTACCAAATCAGAAAGACTTTCTTGTTCAAAATCTTTCTGATTCAGCAAACAGATATGAGAAAAAAACCTATAAATATTTTAAATTTGTTACAGATATCAAATCCAATCTCACGATAGGAGCGACTAATCACGGACAATCTCGCGCAATAGGTACATTACCGTGAACTGGCACCCGACACGGGTATCGTATATCAACCGCAGTTGAGCTATCGGGTGTCGGGTAGGTCGGGGGTAGTGTGATGTAGGTGCGTGGTAGTGTAAGTGTCGTGCACGGTGTAGTGGTGGTGGTGAGATCACGGGCGAGGTGGCGAGGTGGCGCGGCGCGAGTGATGCCCGTCGCGGTGATGCAGAGGCATGGTGGACGCGGCTGCGGAGCGCCGGGCCGACGCCGCCGCCCCTTTCGACACTGCTTCCAGCCTGACCAAGTGAGTCCATTTACCTTTTCAAGATTATTATTATGTAAGACGTCAGGTATTTTAATTGTTACTTCTGTGTGTATGTTTTGTCCTCGATGTTTGGATCGATTTGGTTTTATTTTTTAAATTTATTTATAGATAATATACTTAAAGTAATGTTGTTAATATGCAATGTAATGTCAGTAAAACTCAGGTACCGTATTTTACACTTAGAAAAAAACACAAAATTTTAAGTTTTGCCTGATAAAAGGATTAAAAGAATACGGAAATTGCATGAACTCATAACTTTGACACACATAAATTAATTGAAGTTAGTTAATTAATTTTTAACGAGTATACACGGGATGCGTTTCTTAAATTCTTTTCCGATATTTATACCTACTTACAAAAATACCTAATTCAAAAAAATCAATTCCGCGAGGAGACGATTAGACTAAAATCATGAACTACGAATAGTTTAAGATTTTTTTAAAAGAAACTCATAATTTATTTTATTGACAAAAATCAATTATATTTTGTTATGAATCGGTTAAAAAATCGAAACAGTACCCTTAGTACGAGTTTTTAATGTTTCCTAAAAACGGACATTGTTCTTGTTTTCGCTCATAATTTCAAAGTACATTGTAAGTTCAAGGTGGTAGAACAAGTGTAGTTCGACCGGGAAAGTACCACCGCCACACCTATTTCTAGCGTGAAGCATTTCTTGCGCTTCGATACAAGGGGGTGATTGCCGGCACACTTTCACATGAGGCAACATAATAGTCCTCGGAAGTAGCAACGCATCTGTGATTGACTTCAGATGGAACCCATGTTCTGTATATAGTTGATTACAGATGACCATGGTCGGCAGTGACCACTTACCAGCAGGTGGACTGCATGCTCGTATGCTACTTCAGTCAGATAAAAAAAGTAATGGCCGAAAACGAAAACGTGAGCGCGCAAAATACACTGCAATGTCTGACTGAAAACAAGTACAATTTTTAGGAAAATTAATAAACTCGTACTAACGTTACAGGTAGTTCCTTGCAGATAATTCACGAATTTCGCGACACTCATTGGTTAGTGGTATCGTACTACGATCAGTATTTATTGGAAAAGAGAGAATACGAAAGAACCAAGTACATATTTTCAAATTAAATTTTTCAATTACTTTTAATTAGTGAATGCTGAAACTGAACAATCCTTATGTAATTGTTCAGGGGTTGCATAATTTATGGCCCTGTATTGTTGTATCAATTGGTATAAAATGGAAATTGGTAATTCGATTTTATTTCCACTTTGCTCATGCTGTCAATAAAATGGAAATCGCTCGGAAACAGTAGGTAAGTATATAAAATCGATCGTTAATGCCAGTAGTTACGTAGGCTATTAAAATATCTTGGCCACTAAGGAGTAGTAAATTGATATTTATTGCGCATTAGTTCACATGTCGAATCATCACTATTGACCGTTGGCATCTGGTGCTGACCCCGAACCGCGATCAATCTATTGGGCCCTTCCTCATTGGAAACTATCAATAACAAGTTCTTCCTCTCATTTACTACTTTGCACTCATTCCGTTTACGTTTAAGGTACTTTGTATAATAGTCTTATGATTGAGGTAAGAAACGCCGCTTGCTGTATAAGTAGTTCTTTTTTATCTATTTTTCTAGTTAATATTCAAATTTCTTACACACGCTCGCTCCACATGCACTTCTTTAGGATGTTATAAGCTTAAACACAGAATGGACATAAGTAAGAAATGTTTAATATTATTATACAGTGCTGTTTCGTAGGTTGTTGCTTGTTAGTTGTTCGCGTACTCAGAGTTGACACTAAAATATGCGCAGTGTACTCTACGTAGGAACATAAAAGCAAATCTCAACGCTAAATTAGTTGATAATCGGTTAGCGTGCGCTATGCGTAGATGTGATCAAGTGGCCGTTGTTTGGACGGCTTCTTTATTTGGCTTCGTTGACTGCATCATCATAACTCGCATCGCAAATTGTTTCATTAGGTGTAAGTCGAGCCGGGCACGCAATACGAGTCGGTTAATGAGAGTACCGATACGTCTCGTCACGGCTGCCTGTTATCAGGGCCGTGGGCGGAGTGGCGGTGTGCCGTACGTACGCTAACAGTTTATGCATGTGAGCGTCAATAGTAGCGCTTCCAGGAAACACAGGCGGATTTCTCGGAACCGATTGAATGTCGCGCGCGTTTTCAGCAATGAATGATCGCGCAAGACGCTTTCGTAAACGCCGACTGTCCTAAACACAGAAACATGAGCGATAGTTCGCCGACGCGCCGCTATCTTATCACTACATTCGTCCTCGTTACTAGCTGTCGAGCACATTGCAATATGTACATGCTTGTGCAACTGGCTGCCGAGCTCTAAATTGTTGATGCACGTGTTGATCCCTGTGTAAACTTTTAATTAAATTTAGGCGCCTCAAATGCCTTGTAAATTGCATTTTATGGACTTGCCTATGACATGAATCTAAGATGGCCATAAAATATTTGATAGTTACTAAGTTTTATTTGGTTTATCTAATAATTTGACTATACTACCGTTATATATGCTCAGTAAAAAAGGAAAGCAAGGTCAGACTTTCGGATTTTCATATTGACATCCGGGGTTGAAATCTCCTTCCCTCGCAGGTCTCATTTTTTTACTCGACCGCGTCAGACGGCGGGTGACGTTTTTCAAGATGACCTATGTCTATTTACTTGGCACGCCGTATGAGTTGCATACAGCCTTACAGATTTTAACGTATGGACGGTCGGTGGATTCGTCGTGGACTTGTACTTGGATGTGAGATAGACTATACAATTTAAAATAAAACGCCTGCGAACATAAGAAAAGAGAAAGACATTTTTAACATAGTAATATTGAAAGCTAATGAAGAGACGATTCCAAAAATAAATATAGGTATATGGTATGCACTTGAAACGACACTTAGACAACTTAAAATTTATTTATCTAAAAGAGAATTACGAGTGTTGCTATAAGCAAATAATGCTGCACGCGGGGACAGACAAACATAAAAAAAAAACTACCAACACAATGTTTATTTAAGGTAAGGGTACCTTACGTATTATGCTTGAATAATGTATCTTTTTGAGAGTACCGTTAAAATCAGGTCAGCATAGATGAGTGAAGTTTACCAATCCGCCCTTGTCCAGTATTGTAGAATAGGATAGGACTAGGATTTTTCCTGCGTCATGGATGCCATGGATATACCTACCCAAAGACTGGTTCACGTACGTCCAGACCCAGAACGGATATTGATATCTATCATTCGAATATCTGTTTGACCGAGGAGTGAACACTGAACACGCATATCAGACCGGTATGGCGACCGGTATGGTCACTGACAGACTATGGCTCAATTGAGGCCTGTGAAGAACAGTTGATAGGATCACGAAAAAAATCACCTAATGTTCAAATACTCCAAAAAATAAAGTGTGTAAATTGTTATTACCAATATCGTATCAAATTGAAAATGAGTCGGTTTCCTTATCAAGCTTAACATCCGTTGTACAACGAAATTATCATAAATTGCTATTCTGCTATAAGTCTGCGTTTTTCTGTATAGAGATAAATAGGTTTCGTAGAATCCATTCACAGTTTATTAAAATTACATTTAATTAATATAATATGCTGTCGTATTCCGTAAATCTGTAAGCCAAAATAATGGTATAGATATTAAAACTCAAATATTAATGTATTTTTTTTGCTGGTATCAAGATTAATTAACACTTTTTTTTACAAATTATTACACCTTTAGAAAAAGTGGAGTTTTAAATTTCGGTTACAAATACTATTTATAAAAATATTTATGTTCTGCATTTTTAATAAATTTATAGCAGTAACAACATGCATTCCATCTAATTTGAAGTGATAATTGTTTCCTATGTACATCGGTAACTAGCTTAACATAGAACAAAAGTCCTCCCTTAAAGTCAGTGGATGCGTTGCGGCTCTTGAGTGACACTATGTATAAGTTAGCACGAAATATATGTCTCTCTTTAAAAATCAACGGAAACGCAAGGACTACTTTATGTAAGAAATAAGTGTGGAGATAAAACCACCAACATTTAGATTAGATATTAGATTCAAAGTTGCCTATTAAGTTTAGAAACATATGAATCATACTTCATACTAATAATATAAAGGCGAAAGTTTGTGAGTGTGTATGTTTGTTACTTCTTCACGTCTAAACGGCTGGAGCGATTTTCATAAAATTTGGTAGGGAGTTAGCTGACTCTCTGACTTAACATGGAGGCTACTTTTTAATGTGGGAAAATATCTTACTCCCACGGGACAATCGATACATCGATTTTTTTAACGCGGGCGAAGCTGCGAAATTCAGCTAGTACACGATAATTGACAACGTTGTTCATGTCCTTACTATTTAGGGTTTCCTGCAGGGGAAGTCCCCTTGCAGTAGGGAGCAAAATGTACGCCATCCGTCAATCTGTCTGCCAAAAATTTTAGGTACTTGTGTCTCTGGGATAAACTTTACATGAAATAATGTTTTTATGCCTGGTATTAACCTATCAAAGTCCTCGCACCTAACAATTATCTTAACGAAATTCTTTTCAACCAATTATGCCTACAACATACTTACTCGTATCATTTAGGTGTAAATTGTCGGCAGATTTTGATTATTCATCCAAGATGAAAACGAATATATATACAACTAGTATCCCAACATGATTAGAATTAAATGATGGTTAAATTGCATAGGTAACAACGATATGTTTCTGAACAACACCGTTTCCTATAGTAATTTTGCATAATAATAAGGTACAAATCAACCTAACAAAGGCAATATCTAAGAATATGGAAATGAATGGCTTCCTTTCCGAAGATTTAATGTGAACGGCGCTGGTATACAAAGTGACTCCGTCATCGTATGGTGCATCGTAAAACACCTGATGTAAGAGTCCGCCAATGTCAGGCGTCAAGGACAGGCCGATCATTCCTAAGATTAAACTTTTCGTTGCTTGAAAAAGATATATCAAACCACTAGTACTACATGCTGTGGACGAAGATAAATTCCTTATATACGTTTTGGAATAAATGAAAGGGGTATGAAAGGGATACAGAGGGTATTTTAAGTGTTTCGCAGTCACCGTTAAGTGTAACAATAGTCTCTAGTGATTAGGTGTCTTGTCGCAGAAGGATGTGGTTTGTACGCCCATACACCCTTCCTCAAACTGGATCCTAGCACAATGTCTTAACTTGCGCAGAGGAGTTTCACTTGATATTACTTATCATTATGCCAAGTATCTTGAAAATCTGAGATTTACATCTCAACGGCAACTGTGTAATGAACATTTAAACCATTTTTTCTCGATTCGTATTCGACAAAACCTGTTTCCAGTAATTTTGTTGAAAACAGTTAAAAAGTACTAGATGGGTCATGTTCTCGGCGCGATTTTGCTGGAACTGTAGTTAAGAATACTGTTTCAGTTTGTACGATTTAGTTTAAATCCTAAAACATTCAATCTGTTAAAAATGTATAATACTTAAAAACGGTGAACGGTATTTTTAAAATTTCATAATTTCCCGAAAAAAATTAAACAAATTGATGTTTCAAAAAAAATCCCCTCCAATATAATATGTCATAATATTGTTTAGTATAACAGGAAGATTTATTTAAACGTAATAGCAAATGACTAATAATTATTTTAAGGTATGAATATAACTAGTATGAAACAATAATTTTATTATGTACCGCACTTGGTAATGGTCATCTAGAGTCTGTATCTAACTTAAAACCTTTTCAACTAAAATGATTTTAATGGCATGACTATATTGGACAGAAATGATGTCATATAGCACGAGCATGACACTCCTTGTGAATCTAATTTGGTAACAAATAAAACATGTTTTTTGTTTTTTTGTACAAGACGTGATTTTGCACGATTAATGTTCCTACAAGCTTATGAAATTGCAAAATTTAATTAAATCACTCAGAGGTCAAAGTAGTTCTTGGCGTAGAGCCGAAAGCGCATTTAGCTGCTGCGGTTTTTTTATAATCTGTTACTATGCGTTTACGATGTCGATAGGTATAATCAGTGTTCAAAGGGGAAATGCAAGTCGGCGGCTGTCAAAGTTGTGTTATGAAGACGGAGGCAGCGCAGCGGCTGGCGGCTGGTCGTTCCGCGTCGGTCGGGTCGCTAAATTTGTCGGTGACGGTGCGAGGGGCCTGCGGCGGGGCGGGACTATTTTCGTCTGGCGGCCACGTTTGGAAAATGCGCGGTGACGTCACGATCCTCCACGGCGATGGCATCATCGAGCCGCGACACGCACTGGCCGACTTGCCAAAATATCGCGCAAGCTCCCCGCTATCAACTTTATTTTGGTCATTGTTCGGAGATGTGCCTCTCCCTCACGCGGTGTGTTGATGGATTGGAATTACAAATCTTGTTTATGTCCTTGGATTACGGCTCTATTTTCATAGTAAAAGATCGCGATATTTAAATATATTGCACGCATTCCTTGTATCAACTTTAAAACAGAATGTACACAACACAAGAGTGATTTTTGGTCTCTATCCTCAGTCTTATATAATATATAATTTATGTAATGGAAAATAATACATTTAATTCGGAATTTTATCGCATGAAGCTTACCAAGCTCAAAATAACCATTATGAATCCTATCGCTGAATGGAACTCAAAATACCAGTACTTTAAAATAAAATAAAAAACAATAGAAATTCATTGTCTTCGCAAAAACGGTAAGATTGAGTAATAAAAACCAAGATCGAGCTGTGACAAGTTTAACTGTGACAAATAGGGTAAAAATACAGGAGGAAAGAACGCTTGTCACAATTCTGCACTTTTATTAGATTTATTGTCTTCATTATCTTCTTCAAGATGTAATTTTAAACCAGGCTGTTGTTTTAATGTTTTCTCATTATTAATTTATAACGGTACTTGTACAGTATTGAACGCTTAATTTTAACGCGGTATTTTAGAGCTTTCAATAAGGAGCAAATTTCAGCCCAAAAGCAATAAGTTGTTCGTTACGTTGTCATCTATTTTCACGAGGATTGAGCCTGGAATATTTGATGCCTGGTGATTACCATCATGAGGCATTTTAATTTGATATTGATAAAAGTGCAAATTTAAGGTTTCTTTCTTTGTAATTGTAACAAACTTTCACCCGAGGCTTCGTAATCAAAGTACCAATGACGATACAATAATTGGATAAATCTGTCTTTAAGTTCTTACTAATATAATCATGATAAAAAAATGTTAAATGAATATCTTTTATCATGATTATATTGGTGAGAACTTGGTATACCAGGTGGTAGAACCACTGACCCGGGGAGGTAACATCGCCACGGCTATTTCTATCTTAAAACAGTATTGCGTTTTGGTGAAAGGATGTGATTGGTAGGGCACTTTCATATGAGGCTATTATAATCTTAATCCTCGCGAGTATCAACGCGTCTTCGATTGACTTCAGATAGAACCTCTGTTCTATATGAAATTGCTTACAGATGTTCATGGGCGGTAGTTCCAAATAATCAGGTGGATTGCCTTCACGTTCAATTTATAGTTAATTAATTTTATTTTATAGTGCATTGGGAGTCAACCAAACTACCGAACGTTTTATTCAACCACATTGAAAATTTCTGTATTTTACCCATTTACTAAAATACCCAGTTTATGTTCTATTTTCTGCTCTCCCTTCTGCTTTTTGCCTAATTCTTCCCATTTTACCTTCTTGCCCCTTTTGCAAAAAATTAATAGATACAGTTAGCGACTTCAATGGGTCAAGGTGAATTTCAATTTTAATTATAGATTTTTGCAATGATTTTAAAAATATTATTTAAAAAATAAGTTACTTAGGTATGTTAAAATCGATACTATTACTTTTTATATATTCATAATATTATAGAAAAAATACAACCATATATCAAATTGGATTACTTACAATTAGTAGGTATCTAATAAAAAAAACTTTTCCTCGCGCTTATAGTGTGTCAATATTTTACTGACATTGTATTCACATTAAAAGGAGTAAATTAAACTATACATTCAAATAAAGTACAGACTATGAAGTATGAATAGAAAAATATATACCTACCTATGTAAAATAAAAAAAAATACATTCATTATAGTAGAAAAAAATGAACGGTACCTAATTGTCTATTTCATTGATGAACTGAAAATGACTAAATTATAAAGTAGGTAAATAGTAAGGGTGCGTCCACACCTGGCGAATGCGCCGCGAATGCGCAGCTCGCGAGCCGCTCGCGATCTGCTCGCGAGCTGCGCGCGTGCATTTTTGTTCGTGCGCCGCTCGCGCGCCGCTCGCGCGCAGCTCGCGCGCAACATACGCGCCGTACGCGACCGGCGCGCGGGCGGCGCGCGCCAGGATTTATAAAGAGCAAAAACTATAATGATTATTTTTTTGCAGATTGCGCTCTTAATTATTAATCTTTAATTAATGAAAATAAATAAGAGCGCCGTTTTATCTATTCGTGAGTCAATCAATGATTTTTTTGTCGTCATATAATCACTTACGTCTTCATTAATTTGCTCCATGTAAAAAAAACATTAACACGCTTTGGATGGCCATGTCTAGCATTTGGGACTTGCCTAGACCGTTGTAGAATTTGCTGGAATACACTTGTACATATTGCAATGTCCCAAGTGTAAACGGATTTTATTTTGTGGCATTAACGAGTATGTTATGTATGTTATTGTTGGCATGATTGATTGTCCCTCTAACAACGTCGCGGATGCTGTTTGCATTGCTTACTTCACTTATGTACCTATACTTCTCTACCTTTGTTGCTAACGACATGACTTGCAACTTGGGCACTGACTTTATTCCGTACTTCTAAACATTGTTCATATAATAATACAACCTACCAAACCACTGACAGCTGGCGATAGAGAACAGTCCTCCTGTACATGTTGCGTTGCTTCGTAGTCTAGCTTGTTTACTCAACACTTCAGTGTTCGTACATATATGTGATGTGTACCTCCTATGTGCGAACAGAAGGTATCGTACCTGTTATCAGTGTTAAAGCAACAATGCGTGCCTCTACCACGTTCCTCTGTACATACTGCACGGAGTACATGAGTGTTGTTAGTGGTGGTGTTTCGACGACAATTTGGCGTGACGCGTCATCGTTTGAGATATCGTGGTAGCGGTCGTAGGGTCGGGCGCGCGCTATCGTTCGGCAATCGGCAGTCATCAGAGCCGCGCGACCAGCGCCGCCGCGTGGTTCGTTCGTGTTCGGTTTCGCTAATTCGACTACCATGCAAGTTTATTTACAGTGACGTTAGACGTGAAACTAATTTATGAACATGGTGTTATTAATAGGATCATGCAATACATTCGTACACAGGTGAATAGAAACCGTTTTATTCTAAACGACCCCCGTATTCAACAAGCTTTATTGAATAGTGCAGGAATATGTAAATCTTCCGATCGCTGTTTGCTGTACGTGTATTTACTATTTCATAAGTAGATGTGGTAAATTTTACTATAAATAGTCGTTTATAGGTAGTGGCAATAATATTCTTGTAATATTTGACATCTAAAAATTAGAAGGCAATTCAAGGCAGTTTTGACGTTCCTACGTGAAACTCTGCAAGTAGGTTATAATTATAATTACTGAATCTAGTAACATGAAAGAATATGTTTCGTTACCAAACGTTTCCGTTATATATATTTTAACAACATTATTATGTTAATAATGCTGCATTGCACTAATAATATAGTTTTGGAAGATAGCTGCCGTTGAATAGTTTGAAATCTCACGTTTTTATTCTTATCGTATTTTATCGTCGATTTTATGCAGTTCGTTACATAAATACCAGATGATAAACTAGCTTAATCAATTAAACATTCTTTCTAAAATATTTGATCCGTTATAGGTAACACGTTTTTGTACATAATAAATAATGAATTTTATTTATATTATTAGTGTGTTAATGTTAGGTACTTATATAATAAGAGTAATTTAGCATCCATTTTGAAGTTAAGTGATTCCACTTATCGTTTTCATAATACCTATACCTATGTATGTATATAGTGGATCGATCAGCGTTTATCAACATCTGAGGACAACCTCATATGGAAGGTTACTTGTAATATTGATTTATTTGGTTTTAGCAGGTGGCAGGTATGCTTGCCTTTTATTTCTATTCATAATTATTCCTTTATAAATATTTATTACTAGTTGGCCCGTCATACTTCGTTCCAGCTAAAAGTCAAAAAACTAAAGTTATCAGCATTTCTCCACTATATTATCCATTTATTATACATAAAAACCTTCCTCTTAAATCACTCAATCTATTAAATAACGGCATTAAAATCTCCGTAGCGTAGTTTTAAAGATTTAAGCGTACATAGGGACAGAAAGCGGGAAGCATCTTCGTTTTATACTATGTAGTGATACTTATATGCAACGTTAGTTAATATAGGCTGCTAGGATTTTGGTACTATGTCAATAGGTTCTACTGACCACCAATACAGTTAAAATTAGTTCTCCATAAAGACTGTTCCTAAAAGGGATGAACAGTCTAACTAATTTTAACTGCATTGGGAGTATTAATTACAGAAAATAAATTTGATGTACCTATTTAATCCAACAACCAACCAAAAAAAATATACATGAGGAATAGATAAAAGGAAATATCCTTTAGGAAGTTAGATATAAAAAAAACTGACAGACTAACAAACTGAAGGAATAGTGGTATAATAAAATGCCAATACTATCTTATCACCAGGATGACGAACTATCGAAGGTTTGACAACGACCATAAATTATGGTTGTAGTCTGATAGCCTAATTTTATATGTTTCTGTCTCCAACGCTAAATGTCTGGGTTTAAATTCAAGGCACTGGATGCAACTTTTCGAAGTTATGTAGGTACCTAAGAGGAATGACATTTGTATTGACGAAGGAAAACGTTGTGAGGAAACTTACATATAACATTCTGAATGGAAGTCTATTACATAAAGTGCTAGGTTATTCCTGCGGATTCAGCCATGGCTACCACGGTACTGAGAGTCGTCGTTGTCGTCAACTCATTACTGTCCCACTGCTGCTTTTTTTTTAAAGAACTCTCGGGTGTCTAGGTTTTCTCACGATGTTTTCCTTCGCCGAAAAGCAGTGATTTCTAATACGCACATAAATGCGTTTGGGTTCGAACCTCGGACCTCCCGATTGAGAGGATAAGTTTCAACCGTTACGTATCACTGCTCTGAAAGGAGAGTCCTATATGTTAATCTAAGCAATAAACTATCTCTGAGACAAATTTCAGTTTAATCTGATTGGTACTTTTAGCGTAAAACACTCGTTCGTAAACAAAAGTTTGTGAGGTTGTACAAACTTTCGCGTTTGTAATATTAATAGGATTAAAACTTGTGACATTTCACCAACGTAGTGACTATACATAGCTTTATCCCTCCCAACGAAAAGACCGAGTTGGCAGTGGTATACTAATAGATTAATGATGATGATACAATAAAGTATGTCAGTTAGAAATAAAGCAAATATGTGACGTACCCGTAGGTACTCGTAGTGTAATCAGCAGCGACTGGTCCAGTATCCCGTACCATCATTATCACTACACGACCAGAGTTGAATGACCACTGGAATATTTACAACAATTAAACGCTTCCATTAATGTTATATGCCCGTCTGCGGATTTACTCTCGAAATATGTCTTGATGTTTTCGTGTGCTTCTTCGCACAGTAAACGAATGTCTTCACTCAGTGGTTGCTTTTCAAGTGGAGAATTTATTCTTCACGAATACATTTCGGATATTATCCATTGATTGTGTCAAATATCCTTTGAAGCCGTTGTGTTATAATATTGTGTACTGTATTTGTGAATAAATTTTGGTTTGTTTGAAAACATGTTTAAGTTTGTCATTACTTATTTAGTAATAAGAATATACCATGAAAAGTAGAATGTATATAAAAATATTTTCTATGTTACAACTGTCAATTTACCATTGCAAATTTTAAATACATACAGACTAATAACTCGTAGATATACATAATATTACATATATAACCACAACGCAGTACAAAATCTTATCTATAAAAATATCTAACACTTTTTCCATTGTAGCTATTTGTAAGAGTAAATTTCGGTTACTGGATTTTTGCACAAGATTCTGCACTTTACGTTTTTCGTACATTCACCGACCGTTACAACCGAACCGTTATAAGTGAATGTTGGCTGTACAGTAGAGTTCTTCTTTTGTATCTCTAAATAATAATCGATAAAAGTAGGTGTCGATACAGGTATTCGTTTATTATAAATCGGGAGTCACAAATTAATGTTACTTAAACCAGTTTTGAAAATTGGATTGAAGTTTAGACTTTAAAATGCTGCATTTAGGTGTTTACGCGCATTGGGTGTTTGTGCATTCGTCTTGCATTAATGCTCGGAAACGAAACATTTGTTTGGTGCTGCGGGTTGAGCGAATATTGCTAACTTCGCCACTATTTGCAGTGAAAATTCATGCACCCATAAGACATATGCATTTTTTTTTATCAAAGCCTAATAGTAACGCGGTGAGCGATTGATGCTTGAGCATATTTCGTGGCCCTTGAGTCAGTCTGAAAAGCGTCTAGCGTTAATTATCTAGCAAACAGTAGATGATATCATAAATTTAAGCAATATACTTACTTTTAGATTATAATCAATTTTAAACTGAATGTAACAGTGTTATTAGTTACTGAGAAACATTTGCGGTTCGAGGCCACTGTGATTACAAAAGACACAATATTCACATCGTGCAATAACTGAAGAGGTGTACAAATTGACCAATTAGTATGTTATTTAATAGAAGTAGTAAATGATACGCCAACTAATGTTAAATTGGTAATTAGTAGTGTCCGATCGAAATAAATTGAGGTCAATTTTTGGCTGAAGCTGTAGCCGATTATTCGGCTATCATCACAACCTTCATCAATCGAGGTAAATTTTTGGCTAAAGCTGTAGCCGAAGATTCGGCTATCATCACAACCTTCGGCCGAAGCCAAAGTCAAAGGTTTAAAATCATGAGAAAACAAGTCAATATTGACACTTGCTAGAACCTTCGGCTTGAGGCAAAACTTTGTCCATTTTGACCGAAGCCGAAGGTGGAGTTTTTGGCCGAATGTGGCTGAATTCCGAAGCTGATTCGTACATACTAGTAATTAGCTCCCAAAGACATGTTCCAATGTCAAATAGTACATTAATCACACGACTCCTACCTAAAGTCGATCCAGAGATGCGTCTCTGTGAAATTAGCTGGTGCACTTCGCGGATGTTTGTGTATATGACCAGAAAAATCAGACAGCAAAAACCCTGCACTACTGCTATATGGGTGTGCTATACTAGCTTCCGTTCCAATAAGCACTAAAACTTTAACTTTGAGGTCTATTCAATGTATATCTTTAATTGACCATTTATACTTGTAAGGTATATTTTAACGTATGCACTTCTATGTATAAGTGGTAATTTAAATGGAAAGTCCCTTTGATATCATTTTTAATCTAATCAATGTGCGCTCGATCCAAGCTTACTGCACCTGCATTCGCATTGAAGGAAAGTTATAAATAGAAAATTCATAGCGTGCCTGAAAATTTTAAATAATTGGGAATTAGTGTACACTAATGGAGCATACGAGAAGTTGTCCCGAATCAAATATGTTTACTGTATAACTTACGTGGTGTTGTGGTCAAAACGCTCTCTCATGGCTTTCCTATGTGTATCGTCCATCATATAGTGTTCGACAGACAGATATCTGAATGATTTTTGATTCGTTTCCTGAAAGAATAAGAAAATTCATAATGAATTCGTACTACTTGTGTAACTGAGTGACTTAGTGTCTAGTGTACCTAATACTAATTGTACGCATGTATGTGTATACATTCAAAGCATTATACACATGAGTAGTAGTATCGTACCTACTGCATTCCAAGAAACATTTACATTATAATGCCTAGATGAACGGGGTGAACTCAAATTCAATGTCAAGCGAGTTTTAATTGTCAAGACCAGGATGTATACGCGTAATGTCACATACCTGGCGCCTACTTCAGCCATGTGTTGAAGTTACGCTAATGTAACCATTCTATGTACTAACAACGTGCGAGTAAACTATAAGCGATACAAACATATATATCACGAATACGTATGGAAAAATACAGCTTAGAACAAGTAGCGAGTAAATATTATTTGTGTTTAAGATATAGCTGTAATAGGTGTTTGTTTATGAGCAAAAATATTTTTGTAGCCAATTTTGGCACCTACTTGAGGCATGTGTTGAAGTTACTCAAACGCAACTCACAATGCGCGAATAAACGATTAGCGATATGGTAAATATAGCATGCAAAGCAACGAGTGACGAATACGAAGGTAATGTGAAATATATTTTTGTTTAAGATATAGGTACAATATGCATATATATTATTGTTTGTTCATGAGCAAAACAATTTTGTAGCCGTTTCAACAAACGACAGGAAGCTCTAAATTCGAATTTATGTTTTTTTTAAATGTCATCTAATAGAGAACGGTGCTGACAAGTGAATATTAAGTGTCATAGTTATTTTATGACCGTTAATTCGTCATAATATAAAGATAAAAAAGCTGATAGTCATCTTAAAAAAATATATTTTATTTACATTTAATTTACATTTGGCAGTTGGTTTCTTCAGCATCTACTTTTTTATCTGATAGAAATAGTAAACGAGCATGCAGTCCACCGCCTATGAACATGTGTAACCAACTTCATATAGAACATGTATTCTGTCAGAGGTCAACCACAGATTTGTTGCTACTCCCGAGGACTAAGACCGTCGCCTCATATAAAAAAATGTGCCAGCAACCACACCGTTCCATCGAAACGCAAGAAATGCTTCACGCTAGGAACAGGTGTGGCGGTGGTACCCCCCACTCGAACTACACTGGTTCTACCACCTGTTGAAGTCTACTTAACCTACATAACTACCTAAGCTCGTATTGTATTGTCAATTGCGTAGTACAAATATTAGAATATTTAAATTTTGCCCTATCCACTATGGATTTTTTACTATTTGAGTAGATACACGTTTTTTATTAACCCGTCCATTCGATTTCAACGCACGCATCTTAAATCGTAGAAAATATAGTTTTGTTTTAAATCGAAGAAGAGATAGTGTCTTCAGCTTTATTTGTAGTTGTATGTAGATTTTTTATACTTGCTACTGTTCTTGACGAAGACGGTCCGCCAAAGTATGTTTTTATCGTACATATAAGCTTATTAAATACCACTTATCTTGAAATTACAGGCACGCACTTCAGTTTTATTAATTTGTAGCGATGACTGGTCTTTTATGTAGTTGTACTACCACTCGCTACTGGTTATTCATCGTATGTGACAATAACATTACATACTGACTATTCTGTTATGATATTTCCGGCACCGCCCAAACTGTCAGTCATTTCTGCCTACTTGTAGTACCTTCAAAACGAAAAGAGAAATATTATTTTATCTTACTTAGTTGCAACCCCGTCGTTGGTCACGTGGCTCCTCACAAAGGAGATAGTAGGAAATATACTCCACCATGTTGCCCCAGTACCTACAGTTTTGTGAAAAAAAAACATTATAATTGGTATATCTAATTATGAAAATTCCATGTCGTTGGACTGCAGCAATAGTACCACCATATATACTGTCATATAGTATCCGTAATATCCTGTAACAGTGAAGTACCAAATGCATCGAACATCCTTACTGTACAGCTGTACTATCAATACTATTATAGCCTAAAAGAGATGGATTGAAATATGTAAATTTTAAACGTTGTATTCGAAAAAATGTAGTGCTTGTAATTCCAATAATATTTCCGAACAAAGTGTCTACTAACTAATAATGTCTAAGTTATAACGGTTTAGTGGTTAATTTAGACGAAATTAGTGAACAAACCACAAAATTCATAAATAATAATGTAGGTTGATAGTACGACGCGGAATAACAGTATCTTTAAATAATATTATAAATTGATACATAAATAATGTATGACTCGCATAGGCTAGTAAATAACCACTGAATAATGTATGAATATGTAACAGTAGCAAAATTAGTGTATAATATTTCAAATACTTGTTGTCCATAATTGCCTTTATATAATTTACACTGTAGTTGGTCGGCTGTAATGTTTTATGGTCCTGGATTCATGGATTTCTCTAACAAAAGTAGGAGTAACGGTTCAGTGAAATCACTGAATTCATAACAGTTGCTTATATTACAAGTTGTATTGTACAACGATCATCGTCGGCCACGCTTTAAGCCTTAGATATTTGCCATTAGATTTATGAATCTTTAAGCCTATAAATAAAATCGTCTTTAATCAATTGATGCCTGCTTTAAGTGTGTACGGATCTACTTTAAGAAAAAGAAGGTTTAGATAGACTCAAGGCAGTACAGGCAGGCAGGCAATACAGGCTAATAGTGGCTTAAGTTAGAATTCATATATCTATAAAAAATATATAAAGAACTCAAGGATGTAGGTTTCTTCGTGACATATCACGGTTAAGGCAAGTGTTTATTTATTTAAAATATAAAATCAAAACTGATAAACGGCAAGCGGTAGGCACTTACAATGTGAAATGCGAAATGCATATTATCAGACTATCATAACCAAATAAGGATGCATAAATCTCTGTCAGTTAAATCTACATTATTAAGGCCCATAATGGTTAGAAAGGACAGTAATAAACTACAATAGAATACAATACACCGTCGACAATAGCACAATACAGCGTCTAAGCCGGTTAAGGCGTTATCGTTGATCACAATGACATTCTAAAGGACGTTACTCCGTGAGGTCTCAACGCGAGGATGTCTCGAACCCGTTTCGTAGATGAAAACACAATCGATCGCTGAGAGGCTTGACCTCGTCCATTGAACAACCCATGAACGCCACTTCGCGTCAACTTGTGTGAATGGCTGAAATCACCGTCCGTTTAATGATACATCCGTTTTGAGTGCCTCGTGCCGTTAAATTTGGTCCGACTTAACTAAGTCGAGTTAGCACTTAGCGAGCGGACATTTATAGTACGTTTTATCAAAATAGCACATGACTGAGTTATACGATTTAGGTTTAATTTTATTGTTGTTTGAAGAAAAACGTGGAGTGGATTGCAAATAATGTTTTTCATTCAGAGTATAGCACAAAATATAGCCGGCTGTTTTTTGTGCGTATATATAAAATTGTTGTTGAGATTTCTGAGGAAGCTTAAGATAAAGTTCATCGCCTACTCGTGTAGTCACAACGTTCCAAATTCGTCCCAATTAATAGGGACAAGATTTTAAGGAATAATAAATCATTCAATCATTCATTTATAAAGCTCCTTGAATTGAGATTACTAGTTGATATCGTGATAATTTTATTTGAAATAAATGGATACGTATTTTTATTTTTATGAAGTGTAAGAAGAATAAACAAAGAAACGTGTAACAACTAAAATAAAACCTTGTTGATTGTAGTTCATGATGTATCTTTTCGTCAAAGCTCGTCAAAATCAAGTTAGGTATTTTTTAAATTACTTGATACGGACAATAATTATATAATTTTAGTCTAATGTATCTTGTATACTACAAATACGGTTATAGGTACTCATGCCTACGAATTTGAAGGCTGTCCTTTTACACTTAAGCCAAACTTTTCGATTATAATTTGTCCGTAAAAAAAAACAGTCATTTAATACGCGAGTATCACATTTTTTAAATACGCGTATTGTTAAAGAAAACAATAATTTATATAATAGGCCTGTAAAAAATTAATACATATTCGTACATCTTCGCCAATGTGCACGTTTCCGACCTTTTTAGCTTGCGGTGATAGATGGTAATCATGGTATTGAGTATTGCGCATTAGGATTATGAATATTATATTGAGATCCTGTTGATATTTTAGTTCGTACAATCATGTACAATAGTCGCCCGTCGCAATGGTCAGACTTGCACTATAATTTAACTTAAATAAATATGAAACGTGAGATACACTGAAGTTTAACATTGTTCTCAATTTCAATAGATTTAGTCTTATTTTTGATATCGCACATTTTAGAAACTAATTTTAACTTCAAGTTATTTTACGTATTTTTCGTCTCCGCATTAAATTTCTGGTTATTTGAAAAACATATATAGGAAAAATCCTTGTGCCCGTGTTCCCGCCGTTTGCTACGAGGAGAAAACACAGTGGGGGTTTCGCCGGTAAGAGTCCGGCATAACCCAGCTGCTCCTCGGGCGGCTGGGTATACATGAGGATTACCACTTTAAAAAAATAAATCTTGGCTAAGCCATATTTACAGTAATCATTGTGTTGAGATGCGACGAAGGATGAAGTCGGGCACAACTATGATGGCATTGACCGTGTAACATTAGTTAGACAGGTCCATCTGTAACACAATTCTCAAGTTGTTTTTGCAAGGAATTCCAATAAATTAAAAGAAGTAATTACTATACTGAATACTAAAGCTAGTCCGATATTCTAATTTGTATGTTGATTTTAAGTAAATTTTGACTTATAAAATTATTCTCGTGGATTCAGCCACAGAGCTGTTCATTTACACTAGAATTACTTTTTATTAAATGGATTTTAGATAGCACTGTTTTTTTTAACAATTGCTATGATGGCAATATAATTATTGTAATATAAATAGTCATAATTTCGCGAAGCAGAACGGTCCGCCCACGCGGTCGCCGGCCACCGACACCGTCCATCCGACCCGCTGTGATTGATAAAGCAATTTAGTATCATTGTCGTGAGAAATGTGGGCCACAGCACACTTTTCACTCGCACCGACTCCGGATACTCTTGTTACGCACGATAGAACCTTGTCAACAGTAATGATATATCATAATTATAATATGAAATATGGTCTACTCGATCTGCCTACCTATCTGTTATATTCTACAGGAGATTGTAGTTCTGTGGATATTGTATTATCGTCAACTACGAACGAAGTAGTTGCTAGAGATAGGATTACAAGACAAACTACAAGCCACAAGAGGCGCGTTAGATATAATATGTCATGGTTGGGCCCCAGGCTTTGATTGATGGGAGATATTTCATGCCAAAGAACGCTTCATAGTGCGTTAAAGGTAGTATTTACAAAAACGAATGCTTTCGATAGCTTTAGGTTTAAATCCAAATCTATTTAGAGTCGATTATAAATGTGCGAATTTGACCACTTATCTTCAAGTAGGTTGCTTACACGTTTATTTAAATTAATTGAAAAATTTAGTCTTATCTTGAGTTCTAGTAGTAAACATAAATACTAGAGGTTAAAAAGAAATGACAGCTCACTTTCATATATAGCAACTATCTTAGTTATTGAGAGTAGCAATGCGTGTGATTGACTTCAGGTGGAAATCCCGTTCTATATGGACTTCCTTGCAAATGTCACTCTACCAACTTCAAACGTCCAGCTATTTCAATCTTTTAACAAAATTGAAAGTGTGTTTACCTTAACGCCGTGTCTTAAAATTGCAAATTTAAGTCAAATAACAATTTATGTCGCCGATTCCACAACTAGTCGGTGACACTCTACAGGATCCAATATAATGAAACGAGTTAAAGAGATTAGCAATAGCTAAAGCTTAATTAACTCTAATAGTAGTACAGTACAGGTATATGGAAGGTCGGTCATGAGAGTAGTTATTTAATTATTGTATCAACAGTTTAAAACAGGTTTTCACCACCTCAGATTTAAATAATAATTGTTTTGTCCGTGAACATTATAATTAGTATAGTTATTCGCACAATTAATAATTCCTTCTCGTCGTAAGTGGTGAATGTTACCTACAATGTACATACAGTTTTCTAAATTTAACTGAGATCTTTCTTGAAAAATGAATTCGTTATAAAAATGTTTAAGTTATACATTATTACTTGACAACTAGATTAATGTATCACGCTCTGGGACATGTTCAAAATGTCGGTAATATGAGATAATATATGTCCAGTTCTCAATTAAGACACAAGTTAACAGTCGTGAAATAGAGTGTACCGTGGGCGACAGTTCGGCCTTGATCTCTGAATTCTGCTTACCTACGCAGTTATATTAATGTTAAGGTTTATTTTGAACATCGACGATGGTAACCGACTATGGAAATACACCCAAATAAAGAGAGACTGTTTGCAACTACGTATTTTGTATTTTTTATGAGATTAAAGTAGCAAACCAGTATGTATTCCACTAAATAGTAGTTTTAGTCAAAAAAATTAGCGGTTGGTTGTTATAGAGTGCCGCCGACTCTACAATTTATTCATGGCTTATTTTTGCAGTTTTACACTTTATACTCTATAATTCTATAGAACCTACTAACACACTTCATTAAGGAAAACACATAAATAATCCTTTAACGTTTGTTTTAAAAGGTTTAAGTATCAAACGAACATACATTCCAGTTTAGTGGTCACTTCCAACCATAGATATTTGCAAGCAACTTGGAATATAACGGCATTTCTATCTGAAGTCAATTACAGATGCGTTGCTACTTTCGAGGAGATGTTTGCCTCGTATAAAAGTGAGAAGCCAACAAAACCCTTCCACCATGTTAACTTGTTTCCATATAATTGATATTAAGATACGATAGTGTTTACTTCAGGGATCAGTGCGCTGTTGTGCATTCCAGCGTAGAGTTCGATTAAGGCCCTCTATTAGTGTAGAGTCGGTTTATAATTAACGAAGTAGGCTTTAATTAGAGCAATCAGACTGACGAGCACATGAGCGTGTGTTGCGTGCGCGGCGACCGCGGTGATCAGCTATCGATAGCGGAGAGGCGCGGGGCGCGGCGGCCGCGGTGGGAGGCAGAGGTGATGTAAGAGCGGCTGGCTTCGACGGTGATGTCAGCGCGCCCACACCGCCCCCACCTCCCCGCTACTGACCGCGCCGCGAAGCCTTCCGCAAGCCTTCCCACCTTATTCACTAAACCTAACCGTTGCTATGGCCGCTATGCCAAAAATTTGGACACAATGCGGTCAATGACATAGGCATAATGTGATTTACCTGTGAGATGCCTGCTTATTAATCGCGATTTGGAACTTTTCCAGTACATTAGGAGAAGGGTGTAGGAGGCGCCTCGGAAATTTTGTTCAGCAATACGTTTTACCTAATGTATCGCCTCGACTACAAGTAGGTACTTGTGCCCACACAAACTATTGCCGCAATGCAGTCAAGCGAGCAATCTGCAAAGTAGACCGCGACTAAAACAATTCAAGTAACATTTGATTATAACTACAAATAAACTCTTAATATTTCAACTCTATTATGTGTTAGTCTTCGCACGCGGGATATAAATAGAATAGAAGTAATCTCATCTATGTTTCAACGCTAAGAATCGGCATTTAAATGATGTCAAAATTAGAATCTGATTCATTTTATTAAAATATCGTTTCGTTTAAGCATAGAAAATAAAGGATGAATACGGGGGTCGGATGCCTTATGGTAACTTTTGTATTAGACGCTTATTTTCCTTTTTTGATTCTTCAGGTATATGAGCTGTGTTTAAAAATGACAGTTACATCATATAGTCAGCATAGTTTAAAACGATACAACAACGGCTCTACGTATGTCGTGTTCAGGACTCCAACATTGTCATTGCTGACATGATCCTAGATAGCTAATATAGTTAAGTAGTGTAGTGGAACAGAGAATCATGGATTCGAATATACACTGAGAGTGTCGAAGGGACCAAGTGCCTAAAAATGGAGGGTGCCGTTTTGAGCACCCAAAGTAGTAACAGATTTCGTACGCATTTGAAGAATGCAGCGACAGCGTTGTGTGCAAGAACGCTACCTAAGCAAAGATGTAGTGAGGCTACGGACAGTACCACTCGCCACCACACGTACCCGCGGGCCGCTCCACCGAAACGTCCCGCGCTATCCTGTCGCATGGAGCCGGCCATATGTGACTTGCCACAAACATCAACTTTGTGCCACCAAAGCAGCCATTACGATGATATCATCCCCCGAAGTCCAAACAAGAGCAATGTGGTCATCAAACTTAAAGGAACTCTGGCTAGGTAAGTTTATATGCATGTTACTTCGTTCGTTCCGTTTCGCATTTTAATACATTTAACCAGTTAGTTACGTATTTTATCTTCCAAAATTTCCAAATATACAGTAGTAATATTGGCTCAGCGTATTTTGGAAACATGCGAAAATTTGGGACAATATGTTATATGGTTTGCAATTTATAAAATGTCTGCATGAATATAAAACTTTATGTTTACAGCCCTGTAGCTTCTATATTTGTTTAGTACCACGATCACTATGAAACTAGCCTAACGACATTAATAACAGAATATGTGTTCGAAGCCGAATGACGGTCGTATCTTGTTTGGGTCAACAACATCAACATGACATCATGGTGACATGTTTACTCGGGTCGCGGGGTGGAGGTGATGTCGCTAATTATGTCGCTACAGCCATTGTTGATTTAATGCGCATTATTTACGCTACCACTGACACGTTTTTTGTCCTGATGATCGAATCGGCGTATTCATAATGTTGTGATGCGATACATCGGTTATTATGTTGCGTTTCAATTATTTTGTGGTTCCTTTCTTACTCACTTATTGTTTCATTGGTCAAGAAAACGCGAAATCATTGTTGATTTTTCATAAGCCATCACTTACCATAATGATTCAAACAGGTGTTGAAAATGTATGAAGTAGACAGGTAGATGGATCTATTTGTTGAAAAGGAAATGACTGTTATGAGTGGCACATTGCCGAGTACCTACTTGGGTCAACAACTTTACATGACGTCAGATCCAAAAGCTCATCACTTAGTCACGACCTTTTGGCTTCAATAAACTATTGTGAGAATGATATACTAGTACTTCAAAGTTAAATAAGGTGAAAGAAACAAAATAACGTTATACTAAATGCGTATACGTATAAAGCTATGCATTCCATTGAATTCTGAGGCAGTTATTTCTAATAGGAGATTCGTGTAGATTTTTATAAGTACCGTTGCCTGTTAACATTTGATAAATATGAGCATACTATAGATTTCTTGACTGCTTAATTGATTATTTCTTGACTTTTACTTTGGCCCATAAATAAGTAATACTTTGATCTAAAAGATAAAATTTTGCCAAATAATATGTTCTCGACAGAGCTTACGCACCTTTCGATTGGTTACATCTTGAAGTGGGCAATAAGATTGTAAACTCTTCAAACCATCAATGGAATTATGTGTATCTGTGAAAGATTAGCCAATAATAAATAGAATAGGAAAGAGAAATCCGTTGGATTTTATCAAATATTACCAAGGTTATTTTATTGTTTATAACCTCGGTCAAAATATTTAAAACAATACACTCTTTCATCATCATTCTCGCACATTTAACGGAATAAAGACTTAGAACGGGTCATTTAGATTCCATCCATCCATCCATCCATCAGCCTTTTGATGTCCACTGCTGAACATAGGCCTCCCCTAAATGGCGCCACTCCAACCGGTCCTGTGCCCTCTGAATCCAACGGTTTCCCGCTGTCTTCTTCAGGTCATCGGTCCACCTGGTAGGGGGGCGACCTGTACTCCTTTTGCCTAAACGTGGTCGCCACTCGAGGACCTTCCTTCCCCATCGGTTATCGGTCCTGCGAGCGATGTGGCCGGCCCATTGCCACTTCAGCCTACTAATTTTGAGAGCTATGTCGGTAAGCTTCGTTCGTCTACGGATTTCATCGTTGCGAATCATGTCTCGTAGCGAAATTCCGAGCATAACCCTCTCCATAGCACGCTGAGCGACCCTGAGTCTCCGAATGAGGCCTACAGTGAAGGACCACGTTTCGGCGCCGTAGGTCATCACTGGCAACACACATTGCTCGAATAGTTTCGACTTCAGGCACTGAGGAATTGTGGACGAGAAGATACTACGAAATTTCCCGAACGCAGCCCAGCCGAGTTGGATTCTTCGAGTGACCTCCCTCTCAAAGTTGGACTTACCCATCCGGATCGTTTGTCCCAGGTAAATGTACTCGTCGACAACTTCGAGAGGTTGTTGTTGTTGACGGCACTCCTCTCGAAGTTGTCATTTAGATTAGCAAAGATTAATTATTAACATTTTTGAAGTATTTTTATATCATTTATTCAATTCAAGTCAGCAAACATAAATGCATCCTAATATACTTGTAGAGATACTTTAAATAGTAGAATTAAAAAACCGCCCAAGTCTCCGAAGGAGGTGTAAGGTCGGAGAACCGGATTAACGGAGACTAAATTCTTCGCCTCAAAATAAATACGTATATCCAGCCATATCCACATTCACCACCAATTGCGATAAAGCTGTAAATTCCACAAAATGCTTATTACCTTAGACCCTAACCTAGACATTTTAAAATGAAAATTTAATTTATATTGAGGTACATATATGGACAAGAGCCTAACATTATTCACTTTGATGACACTTAAATTAAACAAAAATACAGATTTTTTGTTCAAATGAAAATGCCGTCAAAATTTTTAACCTATTATTCCTTTTCTACGTCAATGAATTCATCATTTGGTGTCGTTAACTCAAATGGTCCAACAAATACGGGCAAACATGACCTCAGACATTTCGTGTTACAGCAAGCGTTAAGTACACTCGGTACCCAGTATAAACACCGTTATCCGGCCGGAAATAGAGCATGGTCGGTATTGGTTGAGGCCAAATTCGATAACGATATACGTACTTCGCATATTATGAGTATCGTAGCGCATTGCGATCAGGGACGATTGTTTTGCTTGGATCAGATCTTGAGCGTTATCAGCCGACGAAAGCGTCCGAAACACCGAATCGATCGTACTTAATTGAACGCGAATGGAGTAAATGCACTCACTAGTGTATTTATAATAAGCTTGCCGTGTGTAACTGGGATGGCGAAAGCAGGTCTCACTCGCACACCATGATGTCATGGTATATTTTTGTAGACGCTCGACTGCCTGGGTCACACGCGTTTCTACGTTTCTAGCCTTTACACTCGGCCGACGCTGGCGATGGTTTTGACGTTGAAAGTTGTGCATTAATTTTCCGACCGCGTTCCAGTTTATGAAAAATTCATTAGTGACGCCGCTAATGACAACTAGAACAATTATCTCAATAGTTCAAGGTTGTAGGACAGCGAAACGAATAGGATAAATGAAGCACTGTAATATTATGCATGTTTGCATTTGCATTTTGTTATAATATTATTCGACCACGTCTACAATTCTGGTAACGTTTTTAAACGTTTCTATAACTAAGAAACGTAAATTATTAAAAAACGTGCTAGAGAGTACTCCTCCCTCGAAATTTCTTGAACGTACACAATGGTGTCGTCACCTCGTGCAGATGTTCTTGTTCCAATGATTACAATCCAGTACCTCAGGTTATACGACATCTCGCATAAAGGAACAGTTCCGCCGCTACCAAGATTGAATTACTGCCACACTGACCTCATCAGTCATTTTTACGTCGTTTAATAAGCGTCGAACAATGAGCGGCTTGTTTTCTTTGTTTCGTGTCCCGAGTAGGTACAGTCATTTGAACTAACAGTAATGTATTCAACATTCAGAATGATACAAATGATTATTTTTTTGCCAATATTTTCTTAGTACCTAGTTGTATGTACATGTTACTGTAAGAGTTCAAACTAAGGTAAAAACTAAAATTTATCTACACTTAACGGTACCTAACAGCTCGAATACATCAGGTGGTTATCCTTTATTTCGATCTTTTTCCACTATTCTCTTGGTAAATCTCAAATTTTTACAAGACAATACCTATTACATAGAACTGATAAATCGATTTCCATCAGAAATTGAAAATCGTTTTTAATGAAATTGGTCGATACTCGATAGCCCATTCTCTTGATTTGATAACATTTTTCAATCGTAGCGGAAATGATTACCGCCCGCAACTCGAGGTAATTTAAAAATCCTCATTAATGAAAAATGTTTATAGAAATCTTCAAAAGGAACTCAATGATTTTAATTAATGTCAAAAAAAATGAAATAGTACAAGTAAACTTTCGAAAACAATTTAAATTTTCGTCTGAAAGTTTCGTTATAACAAATCTTTCTAATATTATCCATCATTTTAGTTAGACCTATAACGTTATGTTATTTTTCTCGTAATTAGTTCCGTTATAATGAACGATTGGTTACAAAAAAAACTGCGCATGCATATTATTTTTGTACAGTTAAATCTGTGTTCAAGTCGAAACAATAATGACAAGAATGATTAATGATCAGGTATGATTTATTGTTTGACGACTTGTGTGGAGAGGTCAACTTATTAAGATATGAGGTTCTTATTCACTAAACCTTAACTATTCATACCGTTTGAGTTCGTGAGTGTAGGTTTCAGGATCTTTAGAGCAGGGGTAGTCAGCGGATGAATGACGACTATTAGGGTTTGTTAACATCGGGTAGTGTACTATTATTAACAAAGTTGCTCTTAAAAATTCAAAGCTGTTTTTTTATTATACACACTTAATTAGAAATCTTTCAATGTTCATATTTTATATGTAACTCTATTACTTGTGTCTCCGACAATCACGTGTTCTATGTATTGATAAATTCCTACACGTGATTGTAATGTTTATGAGCGTGCGTTTATAACGATTCTAATTTATAAGGAATGTAGCTTGGTATATAGGTATGTGTATTTATTGTTTGTTTTATTCTTTCATTCTCTTGCTTTTCGTCTGAAGATTCGTTTGCCATGGAGCTTAGTGACGACCTTGTTAAGCCTTGCTCCTATCAGAGGTGTTACGAATATCCGTATCCGCATCCGCAAATGCGGATTATTCGCATTAATTCAGACATCTGCATCCGCATTCACATCCGCATCAATCAATGCGGAGTTTTGCGGATGTAGATTCACATCAACAAGTAACTACATGCAAAGAAAGTGGGCGGAGCCAGAATGGCACGTGCTTCGCGTTTGCTAACTTCATTCGGTAACTGACGAATAGGAAGGCGCATATTAGTAACAAGATCCTACAGGTTTTAATTGTTGTGTTTTTTCTTATTGTCAACAAAATAGTTCCAGTGAGAGTTTACGGTGTGTTCATACTTCGCACTCCATAGTTTTTTGCGGGTTTCATTAATATTTTGATAAATTGGAATGTCGCCACCAATAAAAGGTAGTATCTGGAGTTATTTTATCTTAATATATATAAATTACGTGTCACTTTATTTGTCCGCAATGGACTCTTAAACCTCTGAACCGATTATAATCAAATTTAAACAACGTGTGCATTTTGATCCAACTTGAAAGATAGGATAGTTTATATCTTAATTTATAGGTTTAATTGCAAATATTTTTTTAGCTTCAGCTGTTAGCTTTATATAATCCTAATAACAGATGGCGGTGTAATGTTATCTTTATCTGTTAACTTGATTAAGTAAGTAATGGCGCTTTGTTAAAATTACAACCGTTTCACATAAGCTACAATTTAATATCATGACCAAAGATAAGTTTAAGTTTCTAACTTCAGTCAGATTCAGTCAGATCAGTAATATTGGTGATCAAAGGTTACTAAAGTACCTAATACATAGCCATCTCAGTATATTCTGCGTTGATACGCAACCTTACCGCCAAATAATGTCATATGAGATATTAGATGGCGCTCTTTACGATAAAGTCATCTACATGAACCGAATGTAATAATGGCGCTTTGTTAAAATTTCATATGAACAAACGTTTCATATGAGCGACAATTTAATATTATAACCAGATATAAATATATCCTTACAAAGCTATCTCAGTATATTCTGCGATGATACGCCACCTTACCGCCAAATCGAAATAGTAATATGTCTGAGATATTAGATGGCGCTGTTTACGTTACGGTCATCTACATGAACCAAATGTATTGTCAATAAATCAATACCGTTTCAGTTAGTCAGTTTTTTTTATTTTAATTTCGTATTTCCTTAAACTAAAATTGACAAATAATTTTAAAAGCAATTTAAGAGATAAAGGAAAAATATTTTATTAATAAATAAACCTACCCATACAATTTTAATTTATTACTGGCAACAATGCATGTATTATGGCTAAAATAATAATGAAGCGTTCATCTGACATACATTTCCCTAAAAACAAAGTGTAAAATTATATCAATCGAACAGTTGACTGTTATTTTTTATTCATAATTTACTGCAAACAATTTGTCTTTATTTATAGAAAACATTTATTTTGATGAAGTATTTTTGAACGCAAATTACATTTAAATTCGTACTGATGTGACCGTTAGGTGGCGCTACCTAACCTATTTTGTTTTTGTTTGTCGATGTACATTGTAGGAAAGACAAACTAACGTGGTTTTTATGTTGTAGTGATCGCAATACAGTTAAATCTCAATATTCTTGGTTTTTAAATTTTTGGAGTTATCATAGACGGCTACGTGTTACTTAGACTGAAGTATAGTATAGTGAACAATAATTTAAGTCAGTATAGTGAACAATAAAACTATTCCTGCTTTTTAATTAATAGTGCTTCATTGTTCGACACTGTAATTTAAATAAATAAAGACAGGTTAACTACAAATATTATACACTGAGAAGTGCTGAATTAAATTGAATGACAATTTTTTTAATAAAAAAATATAAATGTCTTTGTTGAAAATTTAATACCATCTGCCCTTTTTACCTTATATGTCACATGTTGTCTACTAACAACTTTGTAGTATATTAATTTCTTACAAATACGAAATAATACAATTTAAAATTTGTATATGTAACATTTCTTTAACCACAGCAACGCGTGGCCGGGTCTGCTAGTAATAAATAAAAATGATCCCGAGAGGTCGGAGGTTAAGATATGTAATAAAAGTTACTCGCGGAAGGGTCGCACTACTACTTCTTTGAAAAATCACCTGAAAGCAATACACCCGGAGGAGTTCAGTTTATTCCAAAGTGAGAATAAAGAAAAGGAATTGAAGAAAAAAATTTAGATCAAAATCCACTTAATTGGTGGAAAGCTAACCGTTGTGAATTTAAAATTATTTCCAAATTAGCATGCCGATATTTATCACCTCCACCAGCCACAGTTCCAAGCGAACAGCTATTTAGTGGAGCTGGGTTAATATTTAATCCGCTAAGAAACAGGTTGGAAGCTGAGAAAACTGCAATATTGCTATTTATTAAATATAATTTACCAATATTTAAATTTAATTATTAAACAAAGATTTTTTTTGAAGCTCAAAATTCTGTTGTGTCTTAAGTAAAACTAAAGACTTGTGTAATTTTATTTTAGAAATATGATTAAATAAATGTAAAGTTAATTTTAGATTGATTTTTTGCTATTTATGCACTCAAAACATATATAATTATCCTTTTAAATCCGCATCCGCATCCGCATTGAATCCGCATCCGCATCGAATCCGCATCCGCGGATGTGAACTTCTAATAATCCGCATCCGCATCTGCATCCGCGGATGTCTAAAATTTTGCATCCGTAACAACCCTAGCTCCTATATCGCAACCGTAATCTGGAATGTAATTGTTAATAAAGTAACACGTATCAAACAAAATGTTTGTGTTATTGTTTCCAGTGAACTGGAAATAGCGCCGTTTGCCCATTGGTGCCTCGATCGGTTATCGCACGGGTCAACATCGGACATCAGCTATCTTTTCCAGCACATATATTGCTTCATCTCGTCATTGGAGTACTTACTGAATTGACATAGCTTTCATTTCAACTCAATAAACAACGGACTACAGTGATGAATATTAGAACTAGTCTCGTGTGTGTTGTAGTTATGTTTTCTCAGTGCGTCTTAAACTTAAGTTATCGAGGTTTGCGGACGCATAAATGTGAATGTGGAAGGAGTAATAAATTTTTAATAGAGCGGTTTTGTAGGTATGTATAAGTAAAAATATATACTTTGAATAACTTTTGTAACCTTTATTTAGGTCCTTACGACCACCAATTCGCACTTGGCCAGCGCGGTGGACTATGGCCTATAACCCTCTCATTCAGAGAGAAGACCCGTGCCCAGCAGTGGGACAATAATGGGTTGACGACATTTATGTGCTTACTTTATGTTTCTTAAGTTACTCGAGGTGTTTATAATGAGTTAATGTTCATGGAACTTGTGTTGCAACACTTGCAACAGTTTGACGTGATTATGATGAGTGTTACCTAATGACTTAAAATTTAATGATTATTTTGTTTTGGTCCTTTATATTTTGAGTACTATTCATCTAATATATTTTATTTTTTGCCAAATTGCAATGCGGACACCATATTGAAAAATTGTCGGGTAGATAGATCGGTCAAATTCACACATTCACAAAATTAATAATTCTTTTATGGGTCAATGTATACGCTTTTATAATAAACTTCCCGTTAAAATCAAAAATTTGTCAATGAATAAGTTGAAAGCATTGATTAAACCCTGCCGTAAAGCGTATTATAAAATTTCCGTTTATATAGAAGACAAAACTGCTTGGGACTGAGCAATAATATACATTTCTATAGTATATCTAATAAATGTCAGAGCGTGGCGTTATCTTGCAAAACGGGGCTATTTTCTACCGAACTGTAAAGCAAGATACTGGAGCAAAAAAACATGATTGTAAATATATTTATAAAAATGAGATATAAAATAACAAAAAAGACAAACCGATCCGGTGGTAGTGTAAGAAAAAAAAATGTAACTGACAATTCGTAAGACAAACATCACATAGTCAAAATTGTGTCCATGTGACGATGTCTGCAGATTTTTTTTCTTCACGAAATAACTTTTAAACCATATATAAATTCTTATCTTAAATATTTAAATTATAATCTCTGACACGCCTGCTTGCTAATCCATTCGTTTTTTGTACTGTTTTCGAGGATTTCTTTATAAAAGAGTTGTTGTTCGTTTAACATAACGCAACTCACCAAATATTTGTAAGAGGCTGTTGAAGATTTTTTTAAAAACAGTGTAATACGAAGAAGAAATGCACTTTGAAAATAATAATGAGTGATACTACATATGGTTTTTACAAAAATCTTTTTTTATGTTATTCTAACCAGTTGGCTACTTTTTTCTATTAAATTTTCCGCTGTTAAAAGTTTAAAAAAAATCTGGATACTTTTGTTTTATTAGTTCTATAGCCCTATACTTTTATTCATTTTATTTTATTTGCTCTAGATGAAATATAGAGCAGTAAAAACGATTACATATTCACTAACATACTTCCTTCCTGGATCTTAAGAAGTCTCAGCATAAGAAATACGACGACGAATAAGGTAGCTCTACTTTGAAATTAATTGCTACATTTAATTGACATTTTCCTTTCTAATTACTTTTTATTAATCAAAGATGGTAATTAACATCAACAATTCACCTCATGTCATTGACAGTTAGGTCATCGCCCATGACCATGGTGAATAAAGCAGGTGATTGCAATTTCCTAATGATTGATGACTAACAGACAACCAGAGAGACACGTCGCGAATGACTACATATAATTAAACGAGCTATTCAAAGAAATGTGTGTTATTCTACTTACTGTCTATTAGCAGTCATTGTAGTGTAACTGTATAATAAATTAGAGAGCTTTGTTAAAAGCTCATGTATTTATTTTTGCAAGCTCATTTATTAAGCCGATACCTGGCGATTGGTGATTATGTTTTTTCTTTTAAAACTCGTATACGCCTTGACATTTTCGCACTATAAGCAAATACTCAATAAGTTTTTGTCGAAGTAATTTGTAAAACTAATATTCCGTAGTCATTTATAGTGATTCATGGCGCGTACTTAAAATTATGATTACAGTTAGGTATTCATACATGTACTTGCCCCAGCGGTGCTCTTTGCGAAGCCCCCGAGCGCATTCAACACAGAATTTCACGTGGGAACAGACTATGTCAGCTAAACGGTTCTCGTTTACGAAACCCGATCCGTGATCAACGTTTGTTTTGTCTTCCGAGGCCCGGAAATATTTATGTGTGCACATTGTTTTTGCGATAAGATTGAGTAGCGAATTGCGTCACGCAATAAGTCAGACTATAACTACTGTGCACGGCCGCGTGCTTAGATAAAGAATGACCGGCCGCTACTTGTGAAGTACCTACCTCCGATTAAAGCGAATTAAAGTGGTTTAATGTCGTCAGTGCTATTAATGTCGGCATCTTCGCGTTGCCCTTTGCACTGACGACTTACGTGGACGATCGCATCGACTAGTAGCTTTTAAGTTTCAAATAATATATCTAAATTATTATTGGTACTTGAAGTAAGGGTTATTAATTAATACTGCTGTAGATTGACCTTTGCGTTCTACGATTACATTGTATGGCGGCGGTTACATTAAATTTATAGCGACAGCAATTACATAAGGTGAACTTTGGTATTACAAGTGTTAGTGAATAATTGCAGTGCACTGAGCATGTAATGAGCCTGTGCCTGGTTGCAGGGAGGTGGCGAACGCCTGGGTGTGCCGCGTCGGCCCGCCCGACCAGCCGGCGCCCGCCCACCGAGTGCAGAGTCTCTTCAACGATATCGAACTATATCCCACTAAAACCCAGGGTGAGTTTTTTACTATATTATATATAAATCTGTTGGTTCTCTGTTTGTTTGTGTATCTCGTAAAAGACCAAACTTGATAGCGCAGCATATTAAAGTTATTGTTGATCAATTATGTTCATTCAATCAAGATCATTAATATCATCAGGAATGGGCGTAAGGAAGTCTTCAGTTTAAATTTCGAGTCTATATTATATTTAAAAATTACACAACTTTAATTGGAATGTCAATGATGTTTTCATTTAATGTGTTTCACGATAGGTGTGGTCTTTCTATAATATAGATTATAGACTATTCATATCATAAAAACATAAAATGAAAACAATGAATCACCTAAAAATTTAGATATAAACTGCATATCTTCATTTTTACGTGGTTCATTTTTTTGATGACTTCTAGCAGATTTTTTAATTGGTTATATTTTATCTACTACTGACACACCTATTTCGCCCTTTTAAGGATATGTTAAGTGATGCTGTTTTCTACATGATTAGTGGGTATACAAAGACGATTATACAGATCGAAATTACTGTGGCCGATCTTAGGGCTTCAATTTTATCTGAGGTTAATTACAGATGCCAGCATACACTAAGCGTGAGGCTGCAGTGGCACTAAATATCGGGTGGATTGCATGCTTCGTCATTTTCTACTTCTATAAAATTATAAAACACAGTTTAACGCTGTTTACGAGCAGAAGACTTCAAAGTTCGATATTGCACAATAATATTAAGAAAACATAAAGTAGTAACAATAAATATTAAATTATAAGGAATGTTAAAAATATGTACGTTTATAATTTAGACCTTTGTTTAATATAATAACAGACCTTTTCCTTCCATGGCAATTATTCCTAACCATAAAAATAGGAATATGTATTAAGAGAGCAAGAATAGGTGTGGTCATGTAACCACCGCAGTCTAACTACAAAGAGTTACACCATCTAAGAACAAAAGCGGTATCGTATTCAAGTAAATTTTTAAATATCCTAGTAGGTATATTCATAAAGTTGACATGCATAAAATGGTCGGTTAAGCTAAGATAATAGAAGAATAGGAAAAGAGATGATGTAATAGATCGTGACGCGAAACCACATCATAAATGTGAATTATATAATTTGTATTGCTCAACGGATTTATTATGTAACGCATGATCGGAAGAATTGTACTCGTATGTAAACAATAATGTTAAGTTTGTTATGATGATCGGTTCTTGTGTGATTATTTTAACTTAAATCGGTGGCATTTTACGAGTCATATCTTACTAATATTTTGAACTAGCTGTACTCGCGGCTTCGCCCGCGTGAAAATCAATGTATCACAAAGTTTTTCCCGCGCAAATCTCGATCCCGTGGGAATTCTATGATAAAAAGTAGTTTTAATATCGTTCAATAACCTTATATACAGTGAAAGTCCCATTAAAATCGGTTTAGCCGCTCAAGGATTACCCGGAAAACACAGTAAAGAAAAAAATGTAAAGTGTGTATTTGTAGGTAGGAACATATTATTATGTAAAAATATATTTAAAATTAGACGGGTCAAATGACGGATTCGTTTATTTGTTAATCTTTCAACCAAAAACTACCGGTCGGGTTCCGTTGAAAAATAGCTGCTGTAATCTGCAGGATACTCATTACCGTGGTAGACGTTACCAACCCTGGTGAAGCCGCGGAAATCACCTATTTATCTTATTTTTTGTGGTCTTATCAAAATACATTATTATTTTGAACTATTAACCTATCAACAAAATTCAACGATACAATAATGAGCTCATCATTATAAGTACAATTATACCTAGGTAATTATCAGTGAAAGCCTTAACGTTTGCTTTACGAACTTGACTATAACTTTAATCATACTAAAACATAGTTTATTGATATTCTAAAATTCTAAATATTTCGTGTGTAAATATTTAGCATACAATAGCTATGATAAACCCGCTCCACCTCATGAGGTCAGGATTACAATCTAAGTTCAACTGAAATTTCAAAAGTCGGAACGGTCTAATGAGCGTTGTAGAGAATCATTTTATTAGATGATATAAGCGTAAAGTACCTATCTATCTAATATCTTTAAACGAGCAATTCGTGTGTACATATATATGTAAATATATATCAACGATCTCGTAAACGGTTCCAACGATTTTCTTGAAATTTTGTACTTAGGAGGTTTAGATGGCGATAAATCGATCTAGCAAGGTTTCATTTTCAGATAATGTCGTTTTATCCGTGTTTTCGTTGCATAAAGACCTCCTACAAAATTATTAGAATACGAAGAAAAATTTTGTCACCATTTGCAAAGTTAGAATAGCTCGATTGGGAAATCGGACACCTTAAAACACAGGAAGTCGGGGTACAAATCTCAGTCCGATCGTATTTTTATTTTTTCTTTTTTTTTCGAGTTCTATTTTGTTAGTTGATCATCAGTAAGAAATTTGCATAGGTAGTTATAAAATGTTTTTTAACTACCTATGCAAACATCATGTTTTTTTGGAATTATATGTATAATTCCAAAAAAACATGATGTACTCGTAGTAAACAAAAACACCGAGTAAAGCTCGGTCATCCAGGTACTAATACTTAAAGGTGTATGAAATTCGATAAAATGCACATAGCAATTTAGTTTAAATTAATTTAAAACTTCGAAGTATAAACTGAACGCTTTCCGTTTGAAGACCGTTCGCGGCAATAGAACCGTAACTAATGTTAAACTTATATTAGGACTCGAATTAGTCATATAAAACCATTGTTGCACACTAACGATGTATCGATGAATAAGATGTATGTCAAACCGTAATGAGTCGGTACAAACGTGTGACGCAGACGGAGGTGTGAGTGGTTGGCCCCATTACCGTATAAACCGGAGTATATCACATTGTTCCATGGAAATTGCTCCAATAAACTGCGTTTAAAACTCGAATGAACATAAATCGTTCAAACGTATAGGGCCATTTGCTCGTGTACTATCGGTTTCTCGTAAGTTCTTACCCTAATAAATTCTAGAGAACGGTCCATTGGTCATCGATTCGATGAGAGATAACGTGACGTCATATCTTACGATGAATCAACTAAGCATACACCATTAAAAATTACATCGCATTCCTAATCCACACACGACTAATGATTTCCAGTTATAAGGTAATGATTTATTGCAGTTAGGTATACGTGTAATTAATTTTTAAATACAGGATAGGTAAAGTACTTAACTTACTAACTCACTCACTTTTAGTTTATTACACTGATGTTTGTTGCTTACCGATGTAAGCAACTTTATGAAGAACAGGGGTTCTATCTGAAATCAAAAACAGATGCGTGTTTACCGCCCAAGGACTAACATAGTCGCCACATCTGACAGTGGGCTGGTAATACACCCTTCCACCGAAATTCAAGAACTACTTCATACTGTATATGTATGGCAATGGTGTCTCTCCGGCTACACCTACCATACCTACTCTATTTTTCCACTTTGCAAATTGTAAAAGCTCAACGTGAAAGAAACTTGTAAAACTGATTACTACTAATAGATTATTTGAAATAAATATTTTAAATATAATTAATACCTTCATATTAAACGATATTCTTAAAACATTCAAGGAACAATGATGTTTAAAAGCAGGATATAACGTTATTATGCATTAAGTTTCTCTTAAACAGAAAGCTTTTTTTTCATCCGAAGTAGTGTTTAAACACGATTTATTAAATCAATTTGCATGGTAATCGGTTGTTTAAGACAGTCATGGCGATAGTCGATGTTCGGAACTTGTATATATGCAGGATTCTGAGAAAACTTCGTTAGCGTGATTCAAAATACTAGTACCGCCATCTCTTGACGAGTTACGGGAGACTACACTACCCTTTTTTTTGGTTGTCGAGGGGGAAACCTTCAAAAGGTACCCGACGCCGTGGGAGCGACGCAGGGTTATGTGGGATTTTTACCGCACTAAAACTCCCCCGGTGGCCGTTCTCGGCGCACAAAAAGGACGACTCCGGGATCTCGAAACAACTTCAACCGGAATAGACTTCACTACCCTAAAAACCAACACCACGCTACCGTAAGAACAGAACTAACAAGGACTGTGTTGAGTAGACACATGTAACTCCCTTCCAGCGCCCTTCAAACCTCAACCCAAACCCAGACCAAAGCGGCGCTTAATATTATTTATTAGGGAGGTATAAGCGTACCAGAGTCCAACTACGACGGGTTCCACATTGACACAATACTTCATATGTACTGTTTACTTTGATTTTCTTAAATGTGAACTCCACCATAAATAATAGTTGCACACTGCGGCGGACGTCGTCTCAAAGCATTAAGCCATTGTACGACAATTTGATGTCATATAAAACAATTTACGGGCATGCCTCGCATGGGGCTATGCCTCTATTGTTAATTTGTGACTCATAAATCTCTGCAATCACTGGGTTTAAATAACCATTAACACTCATTACGGTTCTTTTATGGTAAGTGAATGTTTATACGGACCTTTCGGAGCTAGGAGTGTCTTGTACCTTGCTGATTAATTATCCATTGAGCAAAATTAACATTACCGTAACTTAGTAGTCTTTGCGATATGATTCAAGAACGGTAACCGTTTCACTGTTGAAATGACCTGAAGATTGTAGTGTCTCTCGAAGGTAGTCCAAACGACTACTAATTACTAGGAGGAAAGTATTATAAAACTATTGAATTGATATTCAGGTTCTCTCAACTATTTGTATACTTGCTGCCTATTATTTAAAATAACGATTAAATGTATTTTGGTTGGTTTTAATAAGAGTCATGTACGGACAACACGCCAACCTATATTTACGTATGAAAGTGTTTGAACTTGGTTAATGTAGTCAACATGGCTATTCACCTGTCTCTTAGATTCGCAAAGTTTCCCTTACAACTTGTTTGTACCTACATCATATTTACGTAATGAGTAGGCACTTGTACGTTGGTTCAATTATATCAGGACCCTGATATTGTTTGAGTAACTTGTTTGTTTTATACCATTTACGCGTTTCAATTTGCCGTTAGATATCTTACCTTGTGATTGCGACAGGTGTTTACATTGGCCCAATGATCTCATCTATTGCTCATTCTGATAACCAATACTGACCGACCTAAAATTGTCACCGTGTTCTACTTCAAAGTAGCCGTAACGTGAGTGTAGAATGTGAATTTATTAATCATTTATAAACCTTTATATTGTTTAGGATTTTCAATGTTTCAAGCCGTTGTTATACTAAAATTATTAGTCGACATTGGGATACTGAATGGGGTAAGGCCGTACGGATGCTGTTGAGTAAGGGAGATATTCCTATCTGAGACTTTCCAACTTAGCCTCTAGGGGACACAAACGTAGCAGTGGGCGAGCTCCAGTTGGACTATTATCCTACCTTGCGTTGATTAAAGATATCCAAACGCTGCAGTGGCCATTAACCATCAGATAAACTGCATGCCCGTTAGTCATTTCCACATTCAAAAATATGTATTGTATACAAGTATATCTTTAGATTAACTACGATTATATGTTATGTGTTAACAATGTCTTGTTGGGCATATTTACGTACAATATGGCCTAGATAGATATCTATAGTTGATTGTTTCAAGATCTGCCTGATTGCAATTGAAAGTATATAAATGATCAGCATATGATGAACCATATTGGTGATATATTTAGAAAAATATAATCATGTGTTAGAGGTTAATATATTATTATTAAATCCTTGAATCCAGTACATAACATGGGAAATGCGGATACTCTGAGTACTGAGAAAGATAATAATCAAATTGCATAACCCTTATAACATCATCGCTACAAACGACCACTACATGTTATTGCTCCGTTATATTTACTATTAAACTTATTGATTAATATGCATGACTCGTGCCTCACGCATTTCTTAATTGGCTTTGTTATCCTCGTGGCCCGCTCGTAAACATCCATCTCCGGTATTTTGTTCCCGCGCTCGCAACTTTATAGCTCAGCACTGAGTTGTCATGTTGATTGTAAAAGAATGTTTTATCGCACCATAATCTTAGTTTTATTTATTAGCTAATCTATGCAATGAACACATTGTATTTGGTAATAATTAGGTACAGATAAGGTTATAATTTGGGCATCTCATTGGAAGGTTCTATTTCGAATTGCGGGAATCTTCTTTAATTTTATAATGTGCGTATTATTGATTATGACTTGTTTTATCGAATGAACTTTGCCAAAACCTACATTTGAGAGTTTTAATAATAAGTTTTCTAAAGTAAGTCCATCAATCGGTGATTGGTCAGAGCGATGGACAACAGTCTAAACCCCTCTCACTCTGAGAGGAGAGATATGCTCAGCGTTGGCACATTAATAGGTGACGGAAGTGATATCTTTAAATATCTCAATGTTTTTTTCATTCTATAAATATCTCGAAGCTATTTATCATGTAAAATACCGTAAACATGTTCAATTATAATTTATTTTATTGTTTCAGTTTTCGAAATGCTGGTTTGCGCCCGACAATGTGCGCGCCGCAAATCTCTGATCCTGACATTCGGAGAGTTCTGTGTCTTCGCTGCCGAATTAAGGCGGTGTTCGAGACAAGCAAGACAGTAAGTATATTTCTATTATTCGTGTTCTATTAACTAAAAAGTTCAGAAGCTTCCCATGCAGTTTATTGGATGTGACAATATGTGTATTGAGCAATCCTTTGCCACAGTTTGTATTGTTGGTTTTGTACGGAACTCGTTTGCGAGATTGAATATTAGAATTCTAAATATTGATGTTGTAAAGTCTATCTTTTGGATGATAATAGATTTGCATGGATCCTAACGTAAAATGACGAAGAATAATTAGATGTTTTGTTGCGTATGGGATAATTGCAAATGAAAACAATATTACGTTTGGCTACGTAATCTCCTACAAATTGCGTACATCTACAGAAAATTTAAATAAAAAGTTATTTTTGACATCTACATATAAAACACGTTTTATCCACATATGCATTCTTCTTTACTGAATTTTAATATAAAAGAAATTTGCGCTACGCTACGTGATATAGGCGGAAGTACAAGACTTTGTGATGTGCGGTTAAAATTGTTTTGTTAAATAAATATTTACTTTTATAATTACGTTAAGGAACTCCTTATTTAAAAACCTATTCATTATGTCAATTATTACTCGATCGGTGGTAGTTTTTCTTAGTGGACGATAACGCGACGCTAGTGGGCGCTGGGTGCCTGATGTAATATATTTATGTTGTTGAAGAGATCTAGAGGGTGATTTTTATTTAAAATATTTTAAACTTGAATCAACAGTTACTTCCCTAAGCTATTTTAATTGTTTTTGTTGTTTTGGCCTATTTGATTCGCCATGAAATAGCTGTATTTACAAATTCTGAAGGGTGCTAAAAAGTAATTTATGTTAATCGTATAAACGAACTGCTGGAGTTTATTCTCCGACATACAAGCTATGAAGATATTGAAAGTGTATGTAATAAAAGTCGTATAAATCGTGTATTTTTTCAACGAGCAGCCTACACGTGGCGCTACATACATCCGTAGGCGACGTCTTTACGACTGATGTTACGCCTACCCACTATCAAAATTCGGGCTGATTTCTTTTTGATTAAACTAAAAATTATAGTTGTAAAAATAAACAAATGAATTTATCATTTCATAATCATAAGCAATATTTTAAAAATACTTTTGTGCAATTTCATATTTCTGTTGTCATGGAAGTAGGTTTCCGTAAGAAATGGTTTAGTGGTCTGATTTCATTTCTAAACAGATGACCTATTTGAAATCGAACCGTCTGTTGAGTTTGCTTTGTGTTCTGACGCATTGTGGCATGTCTTCCTTGTGTTGGTATTTTAAGAAGATGACAAAGTAAGCAAACTGCCCTAAATTATGGTGATTAATATCTGTAATTAGTCGTCGGAAATGTGTAAACCGCGAAGAATGTTCTTGGTACACGTGCTTTTCTGGGTTTTCCCGAACTTATTGTTTTCCGTGTCGAGTAGATAACGATCGAATTTAAACATCTTACTTATTTTATAAATGTGAAAGTTTTGGGAAAATTTCTATGATTTGTTATTTTTTCATGTCGTCAGATCTCATTTCGCTGAAATTTGGCACACAATTAGTTTATGACTTGGATTAGCTCATGGAATACTCATTACCATGGTATATAGGGTTGCCACCCGTACTTCATTATAAAGTACTGTATTTGGAGCAATTGTACTTTATACTTTATGAAAAAATAAAGTGCGCAAAAAATACTTCATTTTGCATGGTCTCGGTTTAAAAAAGTTTGATTTTATGCAGTTTTGGGTGAGACGTTTCCTTAGCTACCTTATTTAGAAAGTAGTAGAATAAGTATATTTGGGGACCTTCTACAAATTTCCTGGACCCAAGAAGTAAGGAAGAAAAGAAATTGTACTTTGTTTTGAAGCTTAACACTTTTTTTCTTATTATAGCCAAACTACTTTAATCGCTGAAAAAAAAGATGGCAAGACTAATGTTAAACGTGATCTAAGCGGGCGGAGCCGCGGGAATGAGCTTGTATTATATATTAGAATTAATAATAATTAAATGTTTAGATGTTGATTTTGTATAGGGTTTTAAAGTTTTTGCTAACTTTAGGTTTATCAACTTTCAACAGTGTTACCTTAAAAAGTAAAACATGTTTAAAATGAGTAGCTATTTGTATTTGAGTCATCATTTTTTATTAAATATAAAAGTAATATATTCGTTGTTTTAATGTTAATGTAAGTACATTAAAACCTTCGTCATTATCTGATGTAGGAAGTAATAAAATGTTAAAAATGTGGCGAATAATATACGTAATGCATTGATACCCTTTGTCACAAGGAAATAGAGAATTGAGCTGTAGTTCTGTCTTATTAATGAGTTTGCTGATGGATGAAGTGTTCATAAATCATTGGGGACTCAGAATTGAATTGTTAGATATTGTATGTACCTACTATGCTGAGAATTACTAACAATGCTAAGAATTGGATATGATTATATTGTTTTTGTAAACCGGTTCAAATATTTTCAATTTTTTAATCTATTTGATTATCTTGTCTATGGTTTTCTTTTTGTGTAAGTAGTTGAAATAAGGTATTTTTAAAGCATTTTTCCGCAAGTACCAAACTATATATTCGAAAACGCTTTACTTACTGTAGGTACTAATCATAATTGAGTTGGTACATGATGTATTGGTTTTGTAATATTATTGAAGTAGCAAACGAGCATGCAAATTATGAGTAATCATTGTCACCGATTGATTTGTAAACGATCCCAGGTAAGATTAGAGTTGTAAAGTCGGTCCTAGATTCGTTGCAGCCTCTTGTGAATTCTCAGAAAAGTTATAATGCCTTGGATAACTATATCGTCTCTTCCACACTCTTTAAACAGAACAAAGCAGCGCTAAACCACTACTTATGCACCAATACGTGTGCCGGTGGTGCCACTGAAGTAGAACCAAGATAAGTTCTATTACCTTGTCTTACTTATTTAAACGCAAGCGTGTGATTTATAGATTTAACCAATGATAATAATATACACTGAAGTAATTATGCAGAATAGTAAAAATATATTAGAAGAATGATTACGTCATGACTACGTTGTAACTTTCTCTTTGCTACGAGACATCGTAGAGGTTTATACTGAAAGTAGCACTTTTATAAATTGTTAAGTGAAAGACCTTTCACTTTAACGTCTCAACCTTTTATTTATGTTGAGTTCTTTACAAGAGATATTGTATAAATGGTTAGTATTAAATGAATCATTGAATACATTGTTCTAATTTAATATATGCAGTAATTGGTAGAGGTGAATAAATTAAACATGTAACATATTGCTTTGATTCGAACAAATAGATTCAGTGATGTAATATACATAATTTATAAAGCTTATGTCATTAGGAAACTGAGTACTGATGTACTACTGTTCATTCAGATACTTGTTCAGACGCGCAGGTTTGCTTCTTATTTTGTTTTCTTTTTGTCTTATGACTGATTAAAAACAAAAATAATAAAAGCAAGCAACCGACCCGATTTTATTTGTCATTAACGGCCATGAATATATGAGATTATCTCTTTACATAATCTTAAAAATTAAGCCTAGAGGGAATAATTATGTAAGTTAACGTAAACTACTGCTAACGTAAACTTCTGCATCATTCTGACAGATGATTGTGAAAACACATTGCTATAACAATTGTTGCCCGTGTCGAAAAACGTATCGCTACCATTCAAGTGAAATATCATAGAGTCCGCTAATCGCTAGATTCAACAACTCAACAAGCAAACAAACAGACGTATACCATTAAACGTATATAACAACTAGATATGTCGCTACCTACATTAGTAATTAGTGCCCTCGGTGTCTCACGAGTGCAACGTGAATCGTTTTAATTTCGTCGATGACGTCCACGTTTACCCGGTCTTGAACCGCACTCCGCTGCCGGTGCTGACGATCGTTGACCCTTGAATGTCACAATGCAACTGAATCACAACTGCGCCAACCTCTTTAGGACCTGTGCGAATTTCCCAGTTTACCAAATTGGGACGTATCGCCTATAATTCGTATGTATCGTCTTCTTTAATGAGATCGTCTTTTTTAATCGGGCGCTACAACTACTAGAACAAAATGGAAGTTGGTAGCGTGGTACGAAATCTATCATCGTATTCTATTTTTTGTAAATGGAAGTTTCTTATTTAAACTTAAACGAACTCCGCTTCAGTTTGCCCTTCGCCCATACATGATAATCTAAACAGTGATCGCTTTGAGGGTTATACTCGTACTACGGCCACAGAACGGGATGCTTAACGTAATTTATAGGATTTATACCTGTACTCTGCGCGCATTGCTACGCCATCACAAAATACATGAGAAACCTTCGCGAGCTCATGAATAACGACTTTGCTAAAGATCATCACTTATAGTTTACGATTTTATAGAGGACATACAGACAAACATTCATTTTTATTAAGAAGAAGAAGAGGGATTTACAAAAAAAAATCCTATCAAAAATCCTATTCTATCAAATATTCACATCGCGCTATTGTTGCTACATGACAGATTAATAATGCGAATGATTTCAATATAATTTTGGATGCGGTATTATCCTTACATCGATAAACATATTCCTCGTCAAATTTGAAAACTAGATGCCCTTGACCGGTAATAAATTAATGCTAGAAAGAAAATTCGTTGCCAATTGTTACCATTGTTGAGAACCTTGACATCAAGTGACGTAAATGGAGCGCCTTTTGAAAGAAATACAAAAGATAAATTAAACTTTAAGATGGACACACTTGCCTAAAATAAGTCGAGGAATTTAGTGAAGGCCGTCGTTTATTTTTACGCAATGTTCAAAGTTTTGTATGGTTGGGAACGTCTTTCTAATAAGTTTTTGAATTGTATAAAGGTATTTTGATGTATTTAATTGTATTTGTGTAATACATGTAGTAAATAGGCTGAGCGCTGGAGTAGCCATCATTCACATCATTAACACGTGTTTTTATATACCTACTAGTTGACCCGGCGAACTTCGTTCCGCCTAAAAGTCAAAAATCTCAAAAATTATCAGTGTTTCTCCACTATATTATATAATTATGTATTACACATGAAAACCTTCCTCTTGAATCACTCTTATCTATTAAAAAAACTGCATTAAAATCCGGAGCTTAATTTTAAAGATCTAAGCATACATAGGGACAGGCAGCGAGAAGCGACTTTATTTTATACTGTGTAGTGATGAGACAGGAGACCCACCTGATAAACATCGTGTGATCTTTGAAGACTTAACATGTTCGAAAGTCCACCACTTTGTATTTTATACTGTGTCACATATCACTTTTTATTTCTGTGTCTCGAAAACCAAATTATATACTTATAGAGTTTCAAGTAGCACACGAGCACGCTCGTTGGCCACTTGTTGTAAGTGATCGCTGCCTTTTATAGAAACCATACAAAACAGCTGACAAGATGGGTCGCCTGGAATTTAATTTAGCCGGCATTCAAACTCCACATGAAACGCATTAACTGCTTCTCGTTAGAAATGGTTGTGGCTGTCGTACCTCGAAGACCAAACCATATTGTCCAAACCACTCTCAGTCTAGATTTAAAATATTAGCTTTTTTTTCAACAGTAGTAGAAATAGAGCAGTATATTTACTCATACATCCTTCACAGTATAGCTAGCATCTCACGACCGTATGTTGGGACGCTTATCTACGCAATAATCCATTCATCGGCCTTACCTAGTCTATTACTGGCCACGTCCAGTATTCCAGTCCTAGAGGTCTTTTCTATCCAGCATTTACGTGTCTTCTTTAGGACATGTGTCTACCTGCATAAGCGTGGTCAACAAATGAGAAGATTTGGCATGTGAATTTAGTTGTAATGTTGACCATGTATTTTCTTAATGAAATGGCAACTTTTGACATAAGTGTCAGATTTGTAAGCTTGGTTCATCCTAAATGGTTTTTATTATATTTGGCACACAGCAAAATACTAAGCATAGATCTGTCTTTAGTGCGCTAAATAAGGGTCAATGAGCTTTCAGTCTATAGTGAAAGACCATTCGTCGAGAGTTCAGTACTGTTCAGAGACACTATTTCATAGAATTATTCATATATCTAATTTTAATTCTTATTTTTAGGACGTCCAACAAACCGGAGTCGCCCGTGTGGAGTTTGGACAAGGAACTTCGTGACAAGGACTCGTTTTGTAAACACGTGAATGGTGAGTGCAAATTAATTACGAGTTTAGTTATTATTCAGGATTGTTTGTTTTGCGCACTGTTACGATAGCGGTGAATGGAATACGTCAGTGATGATGAATTAGTGACGACAATGCGCCAGTTGTTTCTGGACGGTTGTCAAATACGAGAAAAGTTAAAAGCGAAAAGAATTTAAGTTCAGGAATAAACGGAATAGTCGGTTGCTAATTAATTCCTATCACTACTATTACTAACACGATTTGTTTGTTCCACAAAACGTTTACCTAATTATATTACTTTGTTGTAAGCTACAAACAAGGTATAAAGTGTTGTGATTTGCGTTGAACAGGTGTTAATATGTCTAATTGCTCTTACGAGATGATTGTTCGTTTGCACATGTAAGATTTACCCGTCATCTTTGTTTTGAACACAAACGTGCGTCTATCGTATAATCAGAGATAAAAAGTGTGATTGTTGTCACTCGTTCTGTCACAGACAAACGTAAACAATGTGAGTGGTAGTGAGCGAACGTAAATATGTAGTAAACGCTGAGTGAATGTTCGGACGGGATTAATTGAATGTCACCGTTGTGCGGATTTGCGTTTATTTCGTCTTGCGGAAGGTCGGCCGGAGACGGCGTCGGTGACTAAACTTTCCGCACGGTACCAATCCAGAAATACTCGGAGCGGTGGTCCCGGTGGTTGAAGCGGTTCACTCGAGCATAAGTTCGCTGCCGCTTGTCGTCTGCCCACGTTCGTGTGTCGATGTCACGCACTTCCTGAGGGAACACTAAAATTATCAGGCAATATATATTTTTTGAACAGAATATTCGAGCTGCCTTGTATACAATACTATTATTAAGTGTAAATATTAGGATTAGGAATAACCCTAGTAATGTGGCTCAACAAGGTCTGGAATAAAAGAGTATATAAAAAATACTGTTCATTTGACAATATGACTAAAACTAAATAGTTTACAATTTCTAATATAATTAGATATTTCTTGTCAGAAAGTTTCCACAGCCCTATTTTTACAACGGAACGCTTGCCATTAAAGCTTTGTTCTGTCCCGAGATTAACATTAAATACCTACTGATTACATAATAATTACGTACTGATTAGCAGGTGTATATAATGGTAAAATGGTCGTAACATTAATTATTGCGTCCTAACAAACCTGTTTTGCGGACCTCCCACAACTTGTAATCGACCTATTAAATTATGTATCTCCTAAGATCGTGAGGCAAGAGCATTGCAGCTATATCATTAATTAATATAATGGCCTTTTAATACTCATCACTCAACTAAAAGTGAAAAGTCAACGTTTTACCTTCGTGGTCACTATCATCGATCAATATTTGTTTAACATCGTTAAAATTAGAATTAAACCATTGACTGATATGACAACTAAGTGAACCCATTATTATTGCTCTACTACTGGGTACAGGTCTTATCTCCCATTCAGGGGAGAGTCAGGCCAAATGCGTATTGGTGGACTTCACAAATTTTTGAGATCGTTTTTAAGAACTAGTGTGGAGATTTCCTAAATATGTTTTCATTCACTGTACAGCAGTGATAATCAATTTTTTTTTTTTTTTTTTTTTTTTTTTTTTTTTTTTTTTTTTTTTTTTTTTTATACGTAAACCTAACGATAAGGCAGACGGGCTACCTGATGGAAAGTAGTCACCGTCGCCTATGGACACTTGCAACACCAGAGGAGTCGCCAATGCATCGCCGGCTTTGAAGGAGAGCTCTTTTCGCACCTTTTTTGAAGAGCCCCATGTCATAACGCCCCGGGAATACCTCAGAAGGAAGCTCGTTCCACATCTTGCACGTCCGTGGCAGAAACGAGCGTGAAAACCGAACTGTGGAGGACCGCCACGGGTCCAGTTGATGTGGATGGAACCTCATCCTTCGGCGAGTGGTGCGGTGGAGGAAAGGTGACGTAGGCACCAGGTCAAAAAGTTCCTCGGAGCACTCACCATTATAAAGCCGGTAGAACACGCAGAGGGAGCCTATGTCCCTCCGTAGACTCAAGGGTTCTAACCGTTCGGTGACCCGTGGGTCGTTGACGATTCGGATCGCGCGTTTCTGGACGGAGTCAAATGGGTTAAGTTGGTATTGGGGCGCCCCTGCCCAGAGATGCGAGCAGTACTCCATGTGGGGTCTCACTTGTGCTTTATAAAGCAGGAGGAGATGCCCCGCAGTGAAGTACCGCTTGGCCCTGTTCAGAACGCCCAACTTTTTGGATGCCAACTTGGCTTTGCCTTCCAAATGACTCCGAAACTGCACATCACACGAGATGTCAACGCCCAGGATCCCCACGCTTTTTTCAACGGTGAGAGAGGTCCCTTGGAACTTTGGCGCCATGACAAATGGGGCTTTTTTAGCGGTAAACGCGCAGACTTGTGTCTTCGTGGGGTTGAACTCAACTAAGTTAAGTCGACCCCATTCTGAGACCCGCTCCAGAGAGTGCTCGATTTCAGACACAAGTCGGATTCTGCTTTCCTGCACGAGTATCCGAGAGGTGTTTGCATGGCCTGTGTACAAAGCGTCCCTTGTGCTGTCATCCGCATAGCAATGCATGCTACCGATTTGTTGCAACATATCATTGATATGCAGAATGAACAGCGTGGGGGAAATAACAGACCCTTGAGGGACACCAGCATTGATGGACTTCGTGTCCGAGCAGCAACCATCAACCACGACCTTGATTTGCCGCTCAGACAAGAAACTGGTAATCCAATTGCACAGCCTCTCGGGAAGACCGTATGATGGAAGTTTCGCGAGAAGGGCCCTATGCCAAACCCGGTCAAAGGCCTTCGCAATATCAAGGCTTACAGCCAACGCCTCTCCATTGCTCTCAATGGCTTGTGCCCATCGGTGAGTAAGGTACACCAGAAGATCACCAGCTGACCGGCCCTGGCGAAAACCATATTGGTGATCGCTGATCAGCTGGTGCTCTTCGAGGTACTTGAGCAACTGTGAGTTAACAACTCGTTCCATTACCTTTGAGAGCAGGGAGGTTATTGCGATAGGTCTGTAGTTGGCCGGGTCGCTGCGTTCACCCTTTTTTGGGATCGGGTGAACGAGGGCTACCTTCCACGAAGACGGTACTTCTCCCGCCGCGTAGGAAAGCGAGAATAGGCGCGTTAAGATGGGAGTCAGCTCGGGAGCGCACGTCCTTAACACCAATGCGGGGATTTCATCTGGCCCGGTCGACTTTTTGACATCGAGGGACAATAGAGCACGCCTTACAGCCTTTTGTGTAAACCGTATATTAGGCATGGAGCTCTCACACCGCGGGATGGTAGGCGGTGTGGCCCCCCGATCGTCAAGAGTCGAGTTTGAGGCAAAAAGGGTACCAAGAAGGTCGGCTTTCCCTTTTGCCGTATGGGCCAGAGAATCGTCTGGTTTCCGCAGGGGTGGTAGTGAGGAGCGACAGAAATTACCCTCAACAACTTTGGCCAGCGACCAGAAGGCTCGACTCCCGGAGGGGTAACCTAGTAGTCGCTCGCCAACTCTGCCGATGTGCCTACACTTCGCCTTGGCTATATACTTCTTTGCTGAACGAGAGGCAGTATTGAGCGCGGTTCGAAGTTCGGGGAGCTTCGGATCCTTGCACGCGTGCGCAGATGCCCAGGCTTGATAGGCATCCTGCTTAAGGCTTCTCGCCCTAGCGCAAGATGCATCAAACCAGGGCTGACTCCGGCCGCCGACGGACACGACAGAGTTTGGAATGAAACATTCCATACCCTGCCGTATCACGTCAGTGACAGATTCAGCACACGTGCCAGGGTCACCCGAGACGAAGCATAGCTGCCTCCATGGGTACGAAGCCAGGAATTCCCGGAATCCGTCCCAATCTGCTGACTTGTAGTGCCAAACTTGTCGCCTCCCGGGGGGACGTGTCCCCACGGGTTGCGACAAGGGCACAGTGGAGCTTACCAAGCAATGGTCAGACGATCCAAGGGGAGCTCCGACCCTTACTTGGTAATCCTCAGGGTGGGAAGTCAGCAGAAGATCCAGCAAAGAAGCAGTATGGGTCTCAACATCAGGTACCCTGGTAAAACCGGGCACGACCTGGGAGAGCCCATAGGCCAAGGAGAAGTCGTACGCAGTTCTTCCGGCAAAGTCAGTGATCCGGGAGCCCAGCCAATCAGTATGGTGGGCATTAAAGTCACCAAGAATCACTAACTCCGCCGAAGGACACTGCTGCAGCATTCTGTCTGCCGCCCACTGGACGTGCTCGAATAATCGAGCTGTTTCCACATCTCCGCTATAGGACCTATACAGGCACGCGTAAACACGGATTCGGCCCCCGATGTCCACGCGCACCCACAACAAAGATAGGTCCTTGTCTTCTAGGCAGCTAAGACGGCGACAACAGATATCTCCCCTAACATACACACATACCCCGGCTCGACGCCTGAACGCGTGCTCTAAATTATAGCCAGGGTATTCCAGATATGACGTGTCGTCCGGGGTAGATATCTGCGTCTCCGTCAAAAAGAGAAAGGCCGGCTTTGCCGCCTCGAGGTGGTGGTGGACGGCATTCAGATTGGAATGGACCCCCCTGATATTGCACATATCCACAGTGAGTGTGGAGAGGGCAGCCGCTGTACTACACTTTCTCTTTATTTTGCTGCTCATGTTTTTTATGTTTTTTTTTTTGCGAAAGGGAAAGAAGGGATTTGCGGCGCTCCGTCAGCGCCCCCCAAGGCAAGGCGCAAGTCCGGTAACACAGCGCCCGCAGAGGTGATGTGGGATGCTGGCGCGGGGGACGGAAGGTCCCCCCCGTGCACGACTACCTGGCTCCACACCGGTCTCTTACTCCGGCAAGGCAATCGTGCAACGGGACTTTACGCCGATTGGCGGGACAGCCTCCCGGGCCAGAGGTTAAGAGTGTTGCCCGGGTTCGGGTCCCCAACTAACCAGCGGGCGGCCAGCGGATAACCGTTTCACCGGGTCTCCCTGGCCCCCGCGCCAGTACACCACGCCTCCGCGAGCGACGGCGCCCAAAAGGACCCACCGGTCCGGGAGATACGCCGTCGGAGGCATCACAAGAGGATGGGAAGGGGGGGAAGGGGGATAGACTGGCTCTCAGGTGCACTACCGAAACACGACGAGTCGTTATTAACGCTAGATTCCGACCTGAGGGTGGTAGCTAGCCAGGCAGATCCAGCGAAGGGATCTTACCACCAAGCAACTTCTAATACACACATCATTTTAGATAAATAAGTGGTAGCTGGGTTTTCAGACCTTTGTACCGCGAACGAGAGGCCAAATGCAACCATAAGGTACAACTAAGTATCATCATACTATGTTAAAGTTTCATAGTTGGCGCTACTTTCAATGACATTAGTGTTGCTAATGGATTGCAATACGATCAGTGTGTCAGGTTCCCTTGTTATTAATGGCACTTGTTGAAGTATTTACTACTACACTATTTGTTGCCATTATGAAGTCACGTACCGGGATGTCAGCAACGAGCGCAATCGGCACGATCACTAAATTTGGAAATTGAACTCGTAGGGCGCGATGCGTCCGATTTGCGTCATCCTTCAGCGCATCTGACTTGTGTTTATTAATAAATATATTATTTTAGTTATCTTGTACATGAACGAATCGTCAATACGTTTGTCTTCCGCTTTGGTGACTCATGGTGATTTTTTTAAACCCTTAACCACTTAAGGTACACTACACTTATTTACATTCTACACTTCTTTCTAGCGTGAAGCATTTTTTGCGCTTCGATGGAAGGGTGTGGTTGCCGGCACACTTTTATTTGAGGCGACCATCATAGTCCTCAGGAGTCTAGATTCTAGATTGTCTAAAGTGCATTTGCATTTACAAGCAAGTCGTGAACAGACTTTAATGAAGAGACTTACTACTATAGGTGAGGGAAATGTTAATCAATTTTCTCGAAAAGTTAACAGATGCTATGATCTGCCTGTCGATCTCCTTTAATTGGCAATTTTATTATTATTTTCAAATTAACTATTTTTAATTCGATATAATTGACGATTTTACAAAGCTTCGTCGTAATAATGAGTTATAATAGAGAAGTAACAAACAAACTGCTTCAAGACCCAAGAAGAAGAGTTAACACCAAGAAGATACGACCACTCGATATAAAACGTAGCTCGCCTTCAACCCTTAGTCAAATATTTTATGTTCAGCTATTTATGAGTAACTACATAGCGACGAAATTTTTACAAACTAACTTATGACGTATTGACAAATTGTTTTGCTCTGTGCAAATGTCTTTTTATCATATTTCTAGGTACGATATGGATATACACAAACATAACGTGAATAATATGAGTATTTCTCTTGATGTAATGTAAATAACATCTACACATTATTTCCCAATCGTTATCACATCTGCAGAATTAAATGTAAAATAAAATTAATTCTAATCTATTAAAGTGATATGATGACACACTTTTTTCCTTATCCGGTTCTTATGATCACTCGTGATAAATCCACATCTGTTTTATTTTACGACAAAAAATCACTTCCTGTTCACTCGATGATGTAATTCTACAAAAATCTGGTATCGATCACGCCTTGTTCACAATATACAATAAAACCATTATAAATGTATATTTTAATTATTTCCTTCACCATGAATAGTGTAAATGGTTAAAAATGTTGTCTTCAATTCATTTTTATGCTTGTAACGTACTAACTAAAGCTATTGTAATTGCAATGCTGTAATTAAATATTTCTTTATCAAAGTCCTGTATCTCTGTATAAAGTTTTTCTGATATGACACAAAATAATCAAATGTGTTCTGTCATCGTAATGTAATTAGGTACATATAACAAGTAAACGTGCTTTAATATTAAACTTATTCAGCTCTACAAGAGTTTTCGAGTTAACTTGTTTATAAAAAGTTTTATAATTCCATTGAACATTTTTAAAACATCTGAATTTACAGAAAAAAATACTCATAGAGACAAAGTTATAGATCTCTCATAGTCGTAATATCACAGAAGTTTTTTTACAAATAATAACAGTCACGTCACGCTTCTCTCTACTTATTGTCGAAATACAAGCACTAATATGACTATATTCGGGTGATTTCCAAAATTACACAAAACTAAACAAAGCCACTGGTTTGTTCGTACATGGGCAAATTTGAACAACTTATTTTGTGTATATTTATTTTAAATCCACGGTTAATTTATCTAGTTCCATTCCCCTTCCTGTTGGCAATTTTTAATATCGTGTAGGTAACAATTAATAAAATCTCATTAAAGCTAGTTTTATTAATATCGGCCAAATTCTTATAAAAAAAGTAGAATTTAGAATCTCTACCTTTTTTGGAAACGGTTATAATGTCGGCATTCTAATAGGATTTTTTATTGGATATTCTACAAAAAATGGTCATCTCATTTCGATATTAACACTATGATGGCGTAATTACTATCTACGTAATTCAGTTAATTCGAACAGTAATAGGAAGACAAGCAAACGTTTTTAGTTATAGAATCCAATACATAATTATATGATTGTTTGCTATCGTAGACAAGGTGTTGATACTATGACTTCATCTGTAATCATCTATACAATAATATCGTTTAAGAAGAGTATCGTTGGCCAAAAAAGTGAACAAAGAATGCTAAATAAACGGCGGGCGTGACCTTCCGGGCTCTTCCGTACCATCTATAAACGGTATACGGAAGAGCTCGTGATTAGGGAACATCTATGTTTTCGTCCTCGAACCAATATTTGAGACTAAAATATCGTTAATCGTTAATAAAAAAACCTGATAAATGATAGTTAACCATCATCATTATAAAGGCAAAATTTTGTGAGGTCTGATTTCGCTGATATTTAGATAGCTTTGATCTTAATTTCAGTGAAAAAGCTTAGGTATGACCTGTATTAAATGGTTCAAGACGTCTTATTACCTTGGTAAACATTATCAAAACGGGCGAAGCCGCGAGAATAAGTTTTATATCAAGCTGTCATCATTTGTGATGTTTTCAAAATATTAGGGAATATTTATGTTTTGTCGTTAATATCAGTTCAGTTAACCAGACTAGAGCAAGTTAACATTACAATGAACAATATTAGTAGGTACAATATATAAGTATAGTATCGCAGTCCAATTTAATACGGAGGCGGACCCGTAGACGGTATGACTCCAAACTATAAATCAGAAAATCCTTATCATTCCGCATTGTTTAATCCGTCTGCGTTTATAATCTACATGAAGTCATAATATAATAACTCACTTAATAGCATATGAAATCATTCCTTTGTTAAATGATTAATAAAATTAATTATTGCTCTACTCGTATCGAGTAGGATTATAAGTAAATTTTTTCTTTAACACATTTTAGACAGTTTATTATTGCTTTGTGTCTTTTGATATGGAGTTGTTGGTACTTTTGGAATTATATACCGGAATTCCGTTTCTGATTTTGAGCAATGGATATTTTACAAATGTCAGATGTGTCCACCGCTAATATAAACAGAAATCAGCACACAAACAGAACACGTCAGCTTCCTTATCACCCGGAAGACTCCGTAAAAAGCCGCCTCGGAATCATTATTTACATTTTCTATAGGCATAACAGTGGATTTAGTTAAACGGTAGATTCTTCTTCCGACCTGTCACGTCTGCTTCGATGTTATAAAATGTCAGTCTATTTTTGTAGTGTTTGTTAGAGTTTTTATACTCGTACTTCTAAAGAATATAATTGTCCTATTTAATAATTGTAATTTAATGTGCATTATTTAACTATTTTAATAAATGAGTGCATCTATAAAATACTTCATCTATAAATTACTTCAAAGAGTAATATTATAGTGCAAATCATAATATGTATCGACGTTATCTTTAGTTCTGATAAGTCCAGATTTTCTCATATGATATATTTTCCCACGTTCCATTGTATATGTTTTTATTGATAATTCACTAGAATAACGAGGAGTCATAAATGATGAGGATGACAGGATCCGATGACACGCACCTACGATGATGATTTTATCATAAGCGGATCTTTAGTTAATAACGAGTTTATGGGAGGATGGATGATCGTCATCATAGTTGTATGTCATGTGTTTGTAGTACTATAGAAATAACGGAATATTTAAAATGCGGAATTGGCTAGTGGTTGGACGTAAAGTTGGCTGCGGTGATGCCAGTTGGCCGCCGACCGTCCGCCGGTGGACAGCGCGCACGGGCGCGAGTGCCGAGCAGCGCCACTAAACCGCAGTCATGCCGCCGACGACCATGATCGTGCCCTGTGCGTCCATAATATTTGTAAACTTCCTTATTTTGTTTATAAAGAATGTAACGCCACCCTCGATCATTCGCTTGCGTAAAAGTCGCTTACAATACGAAATATTTCACACCCACGGTGCTCTACCACATCGGAATCTATCGAGTGACGTGAAACCTAGACTACGCGGTTTATTCCAGGACATTTGTTTAACTATGCGGTAGGATGGGAAGGATGTTCAGTGCGTTTGTTGACCACGCGTTGTGTTTACGTTTTCGTTCTGGCATTGGATGTTGATCCCGAATTGGATCGCCGTTCGCTACGTTTTGTGCTTCGCAATGTCAACATTGACATCTGTTCCATACAAATGGTTTGGTATAGTTGTAAATTTATGAATAACTAGCTGTACCCGCGGCTTTGCCCGCGTGCAAATCAACGTGTCACAAAGTTTTTCCCGCGCAAATCTCGACACCGTGGGAATTCTATGATAAAAAGTAGTAACATTAAATTCGGTTTGGCCGCTCACCTTACCGCTCAGATTACCTGGTCAAACACAGAGTGAAAAAACGAATTTAAAGTGTGTATTTGTGGGTAGGAACGTATTGTTATGTATTTTTTTTTAATTAGACGAATTCTAATATTGTAAACCGCTTTTTTGAACCAATTTACATTCTTAATGGTCTAATTCACAATATCGGGATACTTTTTTTCAATCAACTCCTCCACATTTGAACCAAAACGTATCGATTATAAAGACTGATTTGAACTTTTCCGAATTGGAAAATACTATTTGAAGTAATTTTGGCGGATTCAAATTTCTAAGTAAGATTATAGGTAAACCTATTTTTAATATTAATCTGTGTTCAGGAGTTCCGGAAGGCATTAAGGAATTCAAAAATTCTGTTGGATAATGTACTGCTTCCTCCATCTCAATGACTGTGTCTACCGAATAGTAGATCTGTGACGCTGTTTTAAATTTTGAAAAAAAAATCATTTATTTTATCGACACGTTCATTGGTGGGTGGGTATATAGCCGTCTTTTGGAACAAATTTATAGTGTTATTGGTTGTATTAACAATATCGGGACATACTTTTTCAACCAACTCCTCCACATTTAAAAGAAGACGTATCGATATAAAGATTGATTTTAACTTTTCCGGATAACAAAGCACTATTATCTACTTGAAGTAAATCATTATAAAATTGGAATATCACTGTACAGCGACATATATTCTAAGTTCATATTTTGTTTCATGTGGCCAAAGATAAGATCTTTTAAGAGGTGCATCGGGCTATTTGTGTGCGTAAATCCCGCATTGTTCTTTGTAAAGCAGAAGACATAATCAAAACACTTACAATTCATACGAACAGGGCGCACCCGCTCGCAAGGCGCTGCCGCACCCTGCTCGCTTATTTTTTATGTTTTCTTTTATGTCCCTACCTAACCTAACCCATCCTGTTTAAAAAGCTACAGCTAAATCCAACTCTTAACAATAACATGACAATACTCCTCCATTTTCAGGATTTAGGTATTCAAAGTGACACTTTTCATCATTATGTCCTCCTCTCAGGAACGGGTTGTTAGGTATTGTAATCAATAAGTACCAAACTCATACGGCTTAAGTAGGTTGCGTACTTAGATTATCAAGGTTGATGAATTGAAGTTTAATTTATTAATCACATTTCAGTTTAATGAGCTGTCATTAAACTTATAATATATATTAAAAACAACCGTAAGCATTATGTGACTACCTTTTATAATTTAGGCTTGCACTATCCCGCATCATCAGGGAGGAGTTGAAGGTAAAAAAAAATATCCCGTGTCTTTGCTTAGTATTCTTATTACTTATACGTAAGCACTTGCGAGCCAACTTCTACGGGCTTGCAGTACGTCATCAGGGCTGAGGAGCTTAAGGTCGAAATTGTCATCTTGTCTTACCCCGGCATCATCACGGTTGAGGAGTTAAAGGTCAAAATTTTCATTATGTGTCTTTGCTTAGTAATTATATTACATACCTGAAAGCACTAAATAGCTAACTACTATAGCTTAGGCTTGAAGTACCCCTACATCATCAGGGTTGAGGAGTTAAAGGTCAAAATTTTCATCATGTGTCTTTGCTTAGTAATTATATTAAATACCTGAAAGCACCAAATGCCCATCTCGTATAGTTTAGTCTAGCACTATCCTGCATCATCAGGGGTGAGGAGTTGAAGGTCGAAATTTTCATTTTGTGTCTTTGCTTAGTAATTATATTGCATACCCGAAAGCACCAAATGGCCATCATCAGGGTTGAGGAGTTGAAGATCAAATTTTTGTGCCATGAATTTGTTTAATAATCTTAATATATATCTATAAAAACAAATTGACTTACTTCTAGGGTTCAGGCTAGCAGTACCCCTGCATCATCAGGATTGAAGAGTTGAAGGTCAATTTTTTTAGGAAATATCTGCTTAGTATTCTCATTCTACATTCAACCCAATTGGACTCCTACAGCTTAGGTTTGGCCGAGTATCGCTAATTTCGTTAATTTGCTTCAAAGAAATGGATCCTATGATCAGAACCGTATCAAACTCATCAGAGTACCCTTGAAGTACATTCTTTCAAATAAAAGAAAAATCATCAAAATTAGTTGGCGGGAAATTGAGTTATTCATCTATTTATCGCGCACATCGTTAATGCAAATATCAGACTTATGCGCTTTTCTTATGGATACCACTGTCAAAAGTGAACTAAAAATAAATGGGACCTCATGACACGCACTACCTTTCAAATGAAAAAGAAATCATCCAAATCCGTTCACCCAGTGCGGAGAAATCGAGTAACAAATATAAAATAAAAAAAATATAAAAAAAATTGATAACCTCTTCCTTTTTGGAAGTCGGTTTAAAACTATGTTTTAACATAAAAATCAAAGCGAAATACTAAATTTTATTAAGGTGGCCTCAAAATTGACTGACTTTCATACAAACTTACATCTCGTACTTGGGTTAAATGGGGGGGGGGGATCAGAAAATTCATTCTTTATTCTTCGTTCTTAACTGACGTCTACATCATAAAAGGAACCCCTAGTAAAAATCATATTCGTATCTTTAGCAGTTTAGGCTCTACGATGTTTATTCGATAGATGAGTTAGAGAACATCCTTTCGTTTTTATATAAGTATATATAGATATTGAGATATAGATTTGTATAGTATCAAATAACATGGGTACACACATAACCAATAAAAAATACATAACAAAGGAATACATTTTACAGACCATAACATGTTTAGTTTCTACCAATTCAACTATGCAGTTACTTATCTTATTAACACTTATCGAACACAGAATCAATACTGCGTAGTTTTAAATTGACATAACTTTTTTATTCGTAAACCGATTTACATAAAATAAACACTAAATGTTAAGTGAAGTTTCCCCCAACACATCGGTGAAAATTATATTCAAATTGGATAAGCCGTTTCTGAGATTAGCGTTTTCAAACACACAGACAAACAGACAAACAGACAAACAGACAAACAGACAAACAGACAAACAGATAAACAGACAAACAGACAAACAGACAAACAGAAAAGATTTCTAAAAACCATTATTTTGGGTTCTATATCGTATTAAAGACCTCTAGAAATGGTTTTCACCTAAATTTATTCCATGTACAGACAGCGACCTCTTACAGATTTATTATAGTATAGATAGAAGACAACCGTAAGCATTATGTGACTACCTTTTATAATTTAGGCTTGCACTATCCCGCATCATCAGGGAGGAGTTGAAGGTAAAAAAAAATATCCCGTGTCTTTGCTTAGTATTCTTATTACTTATACGTAAGCACTTGCGAGCCAACTTCTACGGGCTTGCAGTACGTCATCAGGGCTGAGGAGCTTAAGGTCGAAATTGTCATCTTGTCTTACCCCGGCATCATCACGGTTGAGGAGTTAAAGGTCAAAATTTTCATTATGTGTCTTTGCTTAGTAATTATATTACATACCTGAAAGCACTAAATAGCTAACTACTATAGCTTAGGCTTGAAGTACCCCTACATCATCAGGGTTGAGGAGTTAAAGGTCAAAATTTTCATCATGTGTCTTTGCTTAGTAATTATATTAAATACCTGAAAGCACCAAATGCCCATCTCGTATAGTTTAGTCTAGCACTATCCTGCATCATCAGGGGTGAGGAGTTGAAGGTCGAAATTTTCATTTTGTGTCTTTGCTTAGTAATTATATTGCATACCCGAAAGCACCAAATGGCCATCTCCTATGGCTTAGGCTTGAAGTAACCATCATCAGGGTTGAGGAGTTGAAGATCAAATTTTTGTGCCATGAATTTGTTTAATAATCTTAATATATATCTATAAAAACAAATTGACTTACTTCTAGGGTTCAGGCTAGCAGTACCCCTGCATCATCAGGATTGAAGAGTTGAAGGTCAATTTTTTTAGGAAATATCTGCTTAGTATTCTCATTCTACATTCAACCCAATTGGACTCCTACAGCTTAGGTTTGGCCGAGTATCGCTAATTTCGTTAATTTGCTTCAAAGAAATGGATCCTATGATCAGAACCGTATCAAACTCATCAGAGTACCCTTGAAGTACATTCTTTCAAATAAAAGAAAAATCATCAAAATTAGTTGGCGGGAAATTGAGTTATTCATCTATTTATCGCGCACATCGTTAATGCAAATATCAGACTTATGCGCTTTTCTTATGGATACCACTGTCAAAAGTGAACTAAAAATAAATGGGACCTCATGACACGCACTACCTTTCAAATGAAAAAGAAATCATCCAAATCCGTTCACCCAGTGCGGAGAAATCGAGTAACAAATATAAAATAAAAAAAATATAAAAAAAATTGATAACCTCTTCCTTTTTGGAAGTCGGTTTAAAACTATGTTTTAACATAAAAATCAAAGCGAAATACTAAATTTTATTAAGGTGGCCTCAAAATTGACTGACTTTCATACAAACTTACATCTCGTACTTGGGTTAAATGGGGGGGGGGGGGGGGATCAGAAAATTCATTCTTTATTCTTCGTTCTTAACTGACGTCTACATCATAAAAGGAACCCCTAGTAAAAATCATATTCGTATCTTTAGCAGTTTAGGCTCTACGAAGTTTATTCGATAGATGAGTTAGAGAACATCCTTTCGTTTTTATATAAGTATATATAGATATTGAGATATAGATTTGTATAGTATCAAATAACATGGGTACACACATAACCAATAAAAAATACATAACAAAGGAATACATTTTACAGACCATAACATGTTTAGTTTCTACCAATTCAACTATGCAGTTACTTATCTTATTAACACTTATCGAACACAGAATCAATACTGCGTAGTTTTAAATTGACATAACTTTTTCATTCGTAAACCGATTTACATAAAATAAACACTAAATGTTAAGTGAAGTTTCCCCCAACACATCGGTGAAAATTATATTCAAATTGGATAAGCCGTTTCTGAGATTAGCGTTTTCAAACACACAGACAAACAGACAAACAGACAAACAGACAAACAGACAAACAGACAAACAGACAAACAGATAAACAGACAAACAGACAAACAGACAAACAGAAAAGATTTCTAAAAACCATTATTTTGGGTTCTATATCGTATTAAAGACCTCTAGAAATGGTTTTCACCTAAATTTATTCCATGTACAGACAGCGACCTCTTACAGATTTATTATAGTATAGATGAGTGAGAGAGCATCCTTTCGTTTTTATATTAATATTAAGTATATAATATATAGATATAGAGATATAGATGTGTATAGTATCAAATAACATAGGTACACACATAACCAATAAAAATACATAACAAAGGAATACATTTACAGACCATAACATGTTTAGTTTCAACCAATTCAACTATGCAGTTACTTATCTTATTAACACTTATCGAACACGGAATAAATACTGCGTAGTTTAAAATGGACATAACTTTTTTATTTATAAACCGATTTACATAAAATAAACACTAAATGTTAAGTGAAGTTTCCCACGACACAGCGGTGAAAATTATTTTCAAATTGGATAAGCCGTTCCTGAGATTAGCGTTTTCAAACACACAGACAAACAGACAAACAGACAAACAGACAAACAGACAAACAGACAAACAGACAAACAGATAAACAGACAAACAGACAAACAGACAAACAGACAAGATTTCTAAAAACCATTATTTTGGGTTCTATATCGTATTAAAGACCTCTAGAAATGGTTTTCACCTAAATTTATTCCATGTACAGACAGCGACCTCTTACAGATTTATTATAGTATAGATGAGCCTACTTAGTATGTGATGATTGTCCTGTTGTTTATTTTTTGCTATCATATTTTTTATTGTCAGCTCAATGCCATGATCAAACCGAAGTTGTTTTAATACAATGATCGCCTAATACGGTAAACAGTGATTGGAAACGATCAATCGGCAAGTAGGTGTCTTAAGTAGTTTAAGAATTTGCGAACGCATTCGTAGCCCACGCACCCGATTCACATCCATCATTATCCGCGAGCTGAGTTAACGTACCGTTCACCTTTTTGTAACACTTTCTAAATTAGGCAGTAACATCATATTAGTCATCACTTCTAATAGCAGCACCATCAGTATGTCTTCCGGACAGAGATGAATTGCTACTATTTGCGTATAGATAGTTCGACCGCCCATTTTTTTGAAGTTTAATTAAGATTGTCTTGGCACACGCCTCTATTTATCCCCATCAATATCTACCTACATATAGTGAGTCAATGAATGAATCTGTGCGATTTTTACTACTATTCAAAAATAGCGTCTTATAATAAGTAGATTTTTTTGCCGTAGATTGGTTGACCTTAACCGGCTTGTATAAATAGTCAAAGAAGGTTTAAATGTAAATATAAACTCTCAGCGGTCAATTAACGAGTCCCGGGGCCCGCTGAGAATTTCTCAAACGCCTTCGGAGAGCTGCGGTTACTGCTCACGCGCTATTGCGTGTCCGACCGCACTACAATTGTTAACAATTAACTGTACTTCTTTTGCGTGCCTCAATCCTATCTGAGAAATAGGGTCAGCTACTCATACATATTTAGCAGCTATTGCACTCATATCTGCGCGCTGATAACTGCCGTTCCAATACTGAACCGATTTCAAATCCTTCTTCATTATCTCCGCAACAGCTGTATATTGTGGCATTATTCATAGTATTGACGTAGACGGTACGTTAGACACGGTGGTTGTTGATAGCATTAAAAGCGTGGGTTTTGTTCTCGACCACGTGATAACATACTCGTATATCTTGTAGGTATATAGTGTCGGATGCGAGCCGGTGTTGCTAGTTTTCACACCTACACCTAAATTGATCGTCTCTACATTTCGAAATACCTTCCGTGATTTATTGCTCTCGACGTAAAAATATTTCAATCGCAGTTGTATTCGCCTACTCTTAAGTTTGCAGAGAGAGCACAGGTGTGGCTTTTAGGTAAAAGTAAAGGCACGTACTAATTTCCAATCGTTTTACGTAGGTATCGCTAATTTGTTGTTATCGGCCTTATCGTTTTAACGCCAAAGCTATCATACTGTCTTGTGTAGCTAAACTTTAACTTAGTTGTATAAATAAAATTCATTGATGATGTCACCGAACAATGTCGTTGACCTCGTTCACCCGTCGGACTTATCAGGGTTCTTAGGACATCACTTTTTGTTACATTTACATCGATTTCAAGGTTCTAATAAATAAAAGAATCGAATGTATATTAACTCGTAAAGTAACAGAAATAATGTCAAGTCAGTGAAAACGTTAGATTTTTTGCGATATCTCAGCAATCTAGCAATATCATTAATTACTTATCGAGTATAAATATCGGTACCGATATAGAATAAAATACAGAACCTACGTATTAAATATTATACGTAAATAACCCTTTACTTTGAGTAATTAAAGTAAAAAACAAGACTGCTTTCGAACGGCTCTTGAATTATTTGCAGAAATTTTAATAATGATAATGGTTAAAAGCAAGTAAAAAACTTGACAATAATGGTAAATGACAATATACAAATATTTATGATTATAATGTGAAGTTTTACTAAAAGTATGTTTTGAGCACTGTCCTCTTTCATAATCAAACCAATTTAATTCATTAATAAAAGTATAGACAATTCTATATTAGTTTAAAACAAATTCATATTACAATGTTAAATTAAATCAAATTAAAAGTATCTTTAAGTACCAATTCTATCATTGATTAGTTTGGTTCAAATAGTTTCATTCGAAGGCATTCTGAGCTATATACTAATTCGAATCTATCATACCATATTAATAGGTTTATCATAGGCCTCTGATGTAGCTCCTTCTGTAATACAATAGTTTATAGTTATGACTCGTATGTGCATGTCGTCAGGAATGACGAATGTTAATCTCGGTCATACCGATACCCATTTAAGTAAGAATGATTCTGTATGTATGACTCGTATGAGGAGGGTTCTGGTTACACTATTAGGTATTACCTGTGATGTTACTTGGGGCTCAGAGGGAAATAACATTGGTTTTCTCGGTAACCTTAGTAACCTTAATTCCTTGCGGAAAATGACTTCGACTTAATTATAAATTGCAATTGGTTTTGTAACTGTACCTAATGCCTTCCTCTTTCTTTTTATGTTACTTTTAATGTAATTGAAGTAGCAAATAAGTGCTAAACGTGCACACGTTAAGGCAGCTGTTGCCCATAAACATGTGTTATTCCAAATGGTACCACACTGTTATCACTAGTCGATTAAATGTTTTTCTAGTAGGGTACCAAGTTGAAACGTCTCTTCTAAATAAGTCTGCCATACATTAAATTGCTATATTGCCCTGCTCTTTAGTGTTATATTGCCATATTTAAGGCAACAGTGGGTGTGTCGTCGGCGGAAATAACATAATAAAGATATCACTGTTTCTAATTGTAACTGTTAAGAAAATTATTTGAAAAGTCACAAATATGTTTATGGCTAAAACATAAGACTGGGAGAAGCAGACGACCATTAAATAGCTAAACAAATTCTAAATTATGCTAGATGATGTCCCGAAAAATGCGGTTTAAAAAACTGTTAGAATTTTCATTTCACAATACACACACAATATCACAGACAAGATAGGTATCGGTATAAACGATAAATGCAAGCGACATTTATGAAATTATTTTTTCGTATCGAATATTAATATATTATCACCCTTGATATATTGTAGTGTAGGTAATGAAGATATCAATCATTTAAAATTTTTATTTTATGACGGTTTACTTGCATATGATAGTAAATACCTCCTTAATGAAATATGAATGTAATATAATAATGTGACATATCAGAAGTATTATGAAAAATAATCATTTTTATAATATTGTTCGGCGTTAATAGTGTTCAAAGATCATTGTGTTTCAGAGATTATGTAACAATATGTTGAGCGGCGGCTTAAACAACTAAACCATCATTTTATTAAAAATACGTTATTTATTAGTGACATTTTTAAGTCCGTTGTTTTATTGATATATCTTCAGTGCCATTGTTATGTGAATAATATTTTAATATGAATTCGTCCCACAGGCAGCGAGGCGTCACCACCGCCATGCGAGGTGTTCCTTGGCGGCTCCTGCAACCCCACGACCTGGCGGTCGGACATCGCTATACCTATGCTGAAGAAGATGGGCATCACGTACTTTAATCCTGTAAGCTTAATTTATTATTATATTTGTAAGAGTTGCCGTTTTTGCCTTTTAAATTATTTTTGTAGTTGCACAAATAATTAGTTTTCAAATTTCTTACTTACGTTATCAACACTTAAAAGATAAATTATTTTTAAGTTACTTATTCGATGATCGGATACCATTGTTACTTAAGAAAAATATTAGGAATTGTTAAATACAGTTGACTGTGATCAACTACATTCAATTAATTTTAACTTTCTCTGAAGAAAAATAGATGCACATAAATTATTTAACTCGTATATCTATACTTCTATACTAATAGTGCCCCCGCAGGCCTATACAAAATAAAGACATTTCATTTCATTTCATTTCATTTCAATATTATAAAGAGGAAAACGTATTTTTGTATGTTTGTCATGAATTAACTTAAAAACTACTGAACCGATTTTAAAAATTCTTTCACCATTAGTATGCTACATTATCCCTGAGAAACTTTTAATTACCTATTTATTACCTATTTTAATTACCAGACTATATAAGGCGTCTTTGCTAAAACTTGAGAAATGTGATTCAAAGTGTCAAAAATTTTGCTCAAAAATTTTTTTCATTGCATACATTGTAATACCTATTGATAATAGAATATGTCCAGGAGTAGTGCTCAAATGTATAATGGTTGGATAGATTACATTATAGTTTGCGCGAACGAAGTCACGTCGATTCTGCTAGTACGATATAAAAACGTAACTTTTAAATGTTAACCTGATTGTATATTTTTACATTCATATTATATAGGTATTTACTGATATTCATCTTAAAAAATACTTCCGTGAGATATATTTATTGAGAAAGTAATGAGTTTTGAAAAGTATACGCTTAGAGAATTACGAAGTAGGTCGTGCCCAACAGTGGCGGATTTATGGGTTACAGCCAAGTCGACAAGCATTAGGATACTATGTGTCGATGACCTATAAGCGAAAGTCACCTTTTAGTCACTAATGACAGAAATATATATGTAGTATACATATATTGTACATCCTTTTGTTATTTCTAGTTTCACACTGCGGCTTTGTACGCTAATTTATATCAAAATTAAAAAATACAAACGCTACACGCAGCGTCTAACCATTGATATGAATATTCACAGGAACAAGTATAATTTATAGGTTCAGAACATCAACCTAATCTATATGTCTGCCTGGGCGAGTGTCGAACGTTGTAGTCCCCGCGTGTCAGATGTCGGTGGAACCGAAGTATGTTTTACACGGAACAGAATATTAATAACTCGCTGACCCGGTGAACTTCGTTCCGCCTAAAGGTCAAAAATCTAAAATTATCAGTGTTCCTCCACTATATTATAATATAAAGCTGCATTAAAATCCGTAGCGTAGTTTGAAAGATCTAGGCACACATAGGGACAGACAGCGCGAAGCAACTTTGTTTTATACTATGTGGTATTAAAAAAAGAACGTGCAAAATTAATGTGCATCATCCTACGTATTTGGCGTGTAAAAAAAACGTTTATTTTCTATATTAAGGACAGCAGTAATTTTACAGTCGGTTTTAAGATCATCATCAGCAAAATTAGACCATTGTCTTCAATAAAACGTGGAGCTGGCGGTCAGCCAAGATCTGATTTACTTGTGACTGGGTTTGATTGGATAAGATTTACTGACTATGATTTGTATCGACGCCGACGTATTGGTATGCGATGAATTGAATCGTTTGAGTTCCCTAGCACCGCTAATTTGTCATCTTTAAACGGATCCTTCATAACAAGCAAATGATAGCAATGGATCTAAATCACAGCCTCATTAAAGTAATTAGAGAACAATCGCAAGCATTTAACCCAGCGAGTGTAAGAACGACGGCGCCCCGTGATATCATCTCACTTGTATTTATTTACTCGGAGATTATTTTTTGTATTTATTAGAATGAATGTATATTCGAGTTACCTGTTTTCTAATTAATTCGGCGAATTTGCTTATTCATGTTTTGTAAATTATTACTTTGCAACAATTTAAATTAGGGTTATGTAAAATTGTTGTCGAGTTAATCATAAGATATGCAAATGAAAGGTAAATTTATTAAATAAAGGGTGCTTTTTATTCCTTTGTGAGAAAATCGTGTCGTTGTGCACTGCGGTTTTATTCTAGACTAGGGTTTCGCAAAGTGGGGTACGCGAACCCTAGGGGTTCGCCATTAGACGGCAGGGGGGGTACGTGACAAGATTTACGTAATAAAAATACAAAATTGTTTCTCAATTTGACTCCATTTATGACCACAAACAAGCGTGCACACCCATCATATTTATAGTAGTAAAAACATATTAGTTTAGTTATGTTGCCGTCGGCTATCCGGCCTGGAGTAGTTATTTATTCATACATAAAATAACAAGGTATAATAATTAAATTTATTAACAAGTTTAGAGTGTGATAAAAATGACGCATTGACAACCAATTTTAAATAGCACCGGTATAGGTATATTTCTCTGGAAATTAACTCACGCGTAATACAATGTATGAACGAAACGGTAATTTTGTTAGGTAACTTCAAAAGGCACGTGCCTTACTCCCTCGTACACCTCAAAGATCACCAGATGCATCAAGTCTAAATGCATTCTTTACAAAAATGTGCTCTTGGGAATGACGACTAGGACCGCACAAGAATGCCTTCGCTTACCCGTAGTCCCAATAAGGGGCGTCAGAACATCGTGGGGTTTCATTCGGTAAGATATCGTATAATTAATTAATAATGTATTACTACGGCTACTAGTTATATGTAATTACATAGGTGATTGCTGCTGTAGTCGGTTGTAGGGAAATTAAGCAAATTTCGTATGACTATGTGCTATCTCAATATAGCATGCTTAATAAATCTCGTGACATTTTTAATTACCGATAAAAATATATCAGTTGAGTGCAATAACGTATTTCAAAACAATGTTATTTCGCCACTCACGGATATGAAAGCAACTTTATATAAAACAGGGGTTCTATTTGAAGTCAATCAAAGAGGCGTTGATACTTCCGTGGACAATTATGGCCGCCTCATAATAAAATGAGTTGGTAACCACATATTTGTAGGGAAACGCAAGAATTGCTTGACGTTAGAAATAGGGGATATCTAGTATCTCGTCGGTCGGACCATACTCTCTCTAGCACCAGATTTGTTGAAGTGCTAAAGAGTACTCAAACAATTACGTTTATTTGTTTTTCAATCGTTTGACATGTGAGTTTTGATTGTTCGATATCGCAGGACAAATGTGATAATGCATGTTTCGTATTATGATATAATTTCCCAGTAGTCTGCACGTGAGTATATTGCACTTTTTGGAGATCTGATAAAACACGTTGCTTGTACGATTAAAATATGAGTGTATTTAATAGGTCGCTTTTACTTAAGTTCTTAACTAATCTTTTTGATTATATTTATAAGATGTCAATCAAATCTTATCAATTCAAAGAAAATGCATTTTTAATTACACGATGTTATAATTAAAATATTGCGATACTTATACATATGTTTAATTATACTTATAATTGTTATGTTAGCTAACCCAACCGTAGATTATATTATTTATTTTGTAGTCTGTAAATTTAGGAACTATTCCAGTTTTACATTATCTTCTACACTTATCTTTAATCGGAATTTGATTTAATATTTCAAGAACAGACTTACCTATTTGTTGTTGGTCATATCGATAAAGCGATATTATTAAGTGTGGGCAATGATATCATTTTGTAAACGACCAAGATATTTTGTTTGAATGCAGCAAAGTTCCTTGTATATCTATTTCTGTTCTGAGTATGCAGTATTTGAGTTAAAAGGGTGTGCAAAATTTTAGGGTTATCGATTGTCTCATATTGAATTGACTGTACCATTATAGGTGGCATAATCATTATTAAACATTATCATTATTAGACAGGATTCTTAAATATATAAAATGCGTTATTTATTTTAATGATTCCCTGTAAATAGGTTTAGCCATATACATAAGTTTGGAACAGTTATTTTCAACATTTGGTCCTTTGGTAGTTATTTTAATGCCATGTCCAGACTCTTCAACAGATTTCTATAACATGTGGAAGTGGTAGCATTTTTAAGTGATCCACTTGAGATAATTATATTCTATGCGGCATATTATTTTATTCTATTTTTTAGATTCATGTTCTGGGTCAGTGTGTTTGTGTATTCGTCTAGTGTGTGTCCATGGTACCTACGATACAGGAGAAAATCCTAGTGTGGGGCATGAGTGTAGAAACCGTATATAGATAATTATCTCAGCAAGTGAAACATATGCTGCCTCTATGAGAAAAAAAAACAATACTACTAGGTACTAGTGGAACATCTATCTTTTTATTCTCCTGTTATCAGATAAAATAGAAATTGATTATACTAATATGTTACGTATCCCGCAGCAAGTGGAAGACTGGTCAACAGAGCTGATAGAAGTGGAGCACCGGGCGAAGGCGGAGGCGCGCGCGCTGCTGTTCGTGCTGGACAGCGAGACGCGCGCGGTCGCCGCGAGCGTGGAGGCCGCGCACCTCGCCGCCGCGCCGAGAGACCTGCTGCTCGTGCTGAGACCCTACACGAGACATCAGAATATAGGACGCGAGACCATTTCTGACCAGTGAGTATAATCACACGGATTGATACGTGTATTGTCGTTTTTACATGCACTTTTCGCACTTGGCCAGCGCGGTGGACTATGGCCTAAAACTTTCTCATTCTGAGAGAAGACCCGTAGTGCTTTTACTCGGCCCTCTTATTGGTAGAAGTACGTACGATGTACGTAAACCGGCTGTAAAACTACTTTTAATAGACATATCATCGTCGCGATATCATCTCCAATCGATTAAAATCTACAACGACTTATCAAATTTGAGCTAAAATTAATCCTGTCATAACGTAGGTAATACAAACAGGTTTTTCTAAATGACAGATAAGTCATTGGTAAACATCCAAGTGTTAATAGTTGATAATTCGTTTAACTATTGCCAGCTCATGCCTTTAAATCCTAGCGTATAATTTACTTAAAAACTATGATCGGTTGCCACTTCATTATCTTAAAAAACAATTTTACCGACGGGTATTTTTTTGTTATATTTTTTATAATCTTGTGCAATTATGTTTTCGTGAATCACTATGGATCATTTATTGCCTTTTATGAGTTTTTTGTCCAAATCAAGTGTCTTGACCTAACCAGTTTAGAGCCTAGACAGAATATTTGCTCACTACGAGGTCAAAGGCTAGATTAATGCATTCGATTGATTGTGATCAAGTTGTTAAAATTATAAGTCTTTTAACTTTGCCGCTAATGCACAATTATTTTATGTTTTATGTGTTTTTTATATGCCATTTTGCTTTTGATACTCAAATAATATTGATTTAATACCGTGGAATAATTGATAAATCAAATGTGTTACAATACACTTGAACTATAATTTAATGCGTTTGGTTTAAAAGTCGTGCCAACTTATCAATTACAATTGATATCATCGTATCGAATCATAGAACAATAAATTGTACTAGACGATATTGCTTCGCTTTAGGGCAATCAATTTAAAGGCGGTATAATCACATTTTCCCAACTATTTCTGGCTAATAACATAAACGTTAAATTCATTTTTAGACTTTAGAAATAGAAATACATAATGTGACCGACATGTTTGTCTTTGTTACCTCACTATGCCAAAATTAGTATTACAGTTGGTAGAACCAGTGTATTTCGACCGGGGAAGTACCACCGCCACACCAATTTCTAGAGTGAAGCATTTCCTGCGATTCGATGGAAGGGTGTGGTTGCCGGCACACTTTTATATAAGGGAACCATCATAGTCTTAGAACATAGAACCCATGTTCTATATAAAGTTGCTTACAGATGTCCATGGGCAGCAGTAACCACTTACCATCAGGTGAACTGCATACTCGTTTGATACTTCAATTAGATAAAAATATGCCATGCCATATACTTTAGTACTGACTATCATAATTATCTTTCCAGTGAGTACATAGAGTTATCACGAGCGCGCGCCACCCTCCAAGAAGCGGTGGAGCGTCGCGGGCTGCCCGCGTTCACGGACATCCCCGCAGCGTTGCGATGCGCACGCGCAGTCCTCCGCGGCGCGCGCACGCACCCCCGCCACTCGCTCGGCCACACGATCCTGCGGCTGAAGCGGGCGTACGACGCGGCGGGCGGGCGCGCGGGCAAGCTGAGCAGGTCGCGCGCCATCGACGCGCTGAAGGAGGCGACGCGTGCGCCGACCAACTTGGCGGAGCGGTGCTTGCCGCACACGGAGTCGGTCGACTTTGAGACCTTCTGTGCTGCGGTCGCTGAATTAGCAGCTGATTCGGGTGAGTTTGTTCATCAACTCTTGATTTATGATCAGTTGTATCCTGCTTAGACTGTAATGGTTTGGGTTGTGTTCAAGTAGATATATTTATTGAGGTTAGTCGATGTTTGAAATATTCAACATTAAATTCATAATCACCTATCTATTCTAAAATCTGCTCTATATGATCTTATGAGTTTAGAAAAATCTATACATATGTGGGTTTTTATAAGATCGTTTGTAAGAAGGTACATTAAATGATGAAATTGTAAAGGAAAATTTTTTGAAAAATCTATACACATGGACTTTAAACCAATTATGTGTCAAAAATGTAGCGCTTGAACTTTGTAGGTAGAATTAACATTTGCAATTCAAATCAGATAGTCACTAGTAGTTAATTAATTAAACTGTATAATTAAGTTAATTCACAATTACAACCAAGGATTAACGTATTAGATCGTATAAAGAAACTAGGTTAATTTATGCAAGCAAAAATTTGTGTAGGTATATGAATTATGAAATGATATTATTGATAAACAAAGTATATTTATTACAACTGGTGTTATTGTAGCTTTTTTCCCTATTGTTCGTTTTATGGCACGTGTCAGATATTTTTAAGAATATGACCGAAATCTATCAATAAACCAGGACTCTATTAGTAGAATCGAAGTTGATAAGTAGACCTTGAGTTTTGAGGCCTCTAATATTCTGATCGATCGATAGTTCGTTAGTTGACCGATAGATCATTGGTCAAAGTCAATAAGTAGACCAGTAATACTTGAGGTAGGCCGTTAATTAATCAAATGTCAATAAGCAGACACGTAAGTAATATTAGTAGTCGTGAATCACTAATATAAGTAAACTCATAGCCAATCAGCTGAAACAAAAGTAATATTTGATGTCTATGAGTAGACCGAACGTAAGTTAGTAAACTAGAAATAAATCGGCTGATACAGAAATAGTAGTAGAAGTCTATTAGTAGACCGAAAGTCCGTTAGAAGACTTGAAGTTGATACATCCGAAGTCTGTTAAGAAGTAAAGTTTAGTAAACTAGTATGTATACTTTAAGTCCGTTAATATAGCCGAAGTCAGTTAAGAACTAAAGTTTAGTTAACAAGTAAACTTGAAGTCCGTTAATATATCCGAAGTCTATTAACAAGTAAATTAAGTAAACTAGTAAACTTGAAGTCCGTTAACATATCCGAGTAATGTCTTGGAAGTCGGTTAACAAGTGAAGTGTTGGTCAGAGCGGTGGGGCGCGGCGGGCGGCGCGGGGCGCGGCGTGGCGGCGCGCGTGCGGCGCGCCTTCCGCTCGCTGAAGCACTTGCTCTCTCCCGGGCCCGGTGCGTGCGCGCACGAACGCTTCATGTAGATGCATACAAGTCGGCTTGCAGTGTTATTGTGCTGAATGTGATATGTCGATATTTTAGTAGTAAAAATCCTCGTCTTGATCGATTTTCATTAGCTTTTTTATTTTTTCGTTAGTTTCAATTTTTCAAAATTTTCGAAATGGAGACCAAAAACAAAACACTATCTTGATTTGCGCTTAGTCTGTTAAGTTTTCTACTTTTATTTATCATGTTATTATGTTGTATTTTGTTCCATTGAAAAATATTTAAAATCTATAATTTGAATGAATGTGTTTAGCAAATTACTTGGTAAGCCGACGATTTATCATCAATCAAGTCATTAAACTCCGTAGATGGTGCCTAAATTGCTTAAGCTAAACAACATCAATATCAAGCAGGAATATTTGAACAACGCATGACCTCAAAATTATAAAGTTAGCACAAGCAATAGTGGTACCAGCAACGGAAGAAATTGACAATTTCGAAGACTATTTTCACATTATCCATTCATAATTTAATACATCAGGCGTGTTTTTTCATTTTTTGTAAATAAAGTTACCTATGTAAAATAAAAGGTCAGTCATAACGTTTTACATAGTAGGCGAAATAATTTTATTTAGGTAATATTTACCTATGTACCAAAAAAGAAAACTCTTAAGATGATTCAAATGGAAAGTCCATTTGAGTCATATCGTGTCTAAATGATATATAATTATATAAATTTTTAAACATATGTCATTTGTTTGTTGATCGTAATTAGTACGTGTTGAATGTAAGATGAAGTGCAATTATAACAATACATTTTAATATAATGTTGTACGATCATCTTCAATTACCAGATATAATTATGTATGTGAATTATTTGACATCAGATCAAATATTCTGATTGATACATTGATTGATTGATATATCCTTCAAAATAAATAAATCTTGTGTTTGACATATTTTGATTAGAATTGTTGATATAGAAAATATGATACCTGAAACATAAATTTTGCCATATTTTTCCATCAATAAATTGAAAATGTTAATTTAACTGTATACTTTTCAAGATCTTTTCTTTATTTCGGTTTATGTTTAAAGGAGATGTTTCAATCTTGGCTAGGTATATGTACACCATCTCAAAAAATCGAGAAAAATCTCAAGAATCCGAAAAAAATACTTAAAATTTATAAAAACGTGTACTTTTCTGGTACAAAACCAATTAAAATCAACTATTTTCTCCGTTTTCCAATATGGCGGAACAACTGATTTAGACAGTCTGTGGACAAAACTATAGTTGTCATTATCTGACAACTGTCATATTGATTCTTTTACTAGATCCATTCATCTGTCTTCTTGTTCTTAGATATTTTCACGGAATATTTTCGTGTGCGTATTGTGTTGGAGTTTCTATATCAAGTTACCAAACCCCTGGCTTACATATCTTGGATTTCGGATCGCTACTTACCTCAGTTGACTTGACTTTCATATTTTGGACTGTTCATCGGTTAACCTGTTGGCCAGGCTAGTGAATAAAGGATTTACATACTCAACTTGGACTTCCAAACATCAACTGATTTATTCGGGTTTGAATTGAAATCATAATTGTAATTGACTAATAGCTATGAGGTAAGATTAGTCTTTGTTTACATTTGTTTACATAGAACCATAACTATACAATACTTTTAAGGTTATCATAGCTAAGCTACATAATGTAGTAATAAGTTTTTCCTTTTTTGCATTGGATCAGAATTCAGATAATCACTGACAACTGATTGTCATTGTCACAGTTTGTTTATTAACCTCAACTGTCAAAATGAAATAATATCGCCGCCATTATATTGTGTTGCAATTCTTACTTAAAATTCTAGTTTTGTACCAATAAACCCAGTCAATTTTAATAAAATGCTTAGTTTAAAAGTGCTCTATACTGTACTGGCTTTTTTATCATATGGTGTACAGATACCTGGCCAAAGGTCCATACATTTTGAAACATCTCCTTTGAACGATAGTAGAAGCTAAGAAGGTAAAATAAATGCTATGTTATAGTATTTTGTTGCTCAAAAATTTTAGGTATCTATTGCAAAATTTCGTATAGGGAAGAGAAGGCTGTTAGGAGGCTTTTTGTTTAACTATGTTACATTTTACCCGTATTTCTACGAGGTTTATGGTTTATACAACATAAATATTGCAGTCAAATTTATTATTTTTTGTTTATTCAATGTATTCTAAAAGCAATAACGATAACGATTAGAGTTGAGTAATAGAATACGGTAATACTATAGTAATAAAATAAACATAATTATACCTCCATCATCCATCACTGATAGTGTCTGTTATATTTTTTTCAGTTTTATCTGGCTTATCTTTAAGATAATAAAGCTTAAATAATTTGACGTAATACCTGTACATCGCTTATTTATCATATCAACACCATTCCATTTCATATTCCATGGAATTTTCATTCAGAATTCATTATTAGAATGGAGTGGTTTTAGTGTTTTCTATTTAATCGGTTTATTGTTTTTTTTTAGAACTGCGTTGCGTTTCACTAATTTTGTCAATATTATTGTCATGATGCATGCGTGTACAGATGCGTGTCATTAATGTTTAATTGTGTAAAAAGATTTTATTTTTATTTCCTGGAAGTCAAGTTGATTTTCTTATATTAGATTTTGTGCTTATTTTTTAAGTTAAGGCGATCATGTGCCTTGTGCACCTTTGAGATCTTAATGATTACGAATAGTACTAAAATATATACATACAGATTTTGGTCTATTTTTGTACTTCAATATATATTTGAATGATACTGTTTCAATGATACTGTTTGATATATTGTCCTTTCGTTGCAATATATTTAATATTAAGTAAAACCACGTAACGAAATCCCCTAATAAGTACTGAAGTATACGTTTTGGAATGCGTATATTACATGTTAATAACCATTTTACATGTTAATATTTAATGCTATAAAAAATTATAATACAATAACAGTTTACCAAAATTGTGAACGGTAGCACTTAAATAATTTCTTATAGATCCAGTACCTTCTAGTTATCAAGTACATTCCATTTCTCTTTATGCATTTATTTGAGATATTGATCAAAAAATAAAAAGTAGCTCCTATTTACTACAAGGGTTTTCATAGCGAGAGATTATTATCATAAAACAAACGTTTGTCCCCAACAAGAGTGGGTTTATTGGTTGAGTGATAAGGTTCTCTGCAGTCTCCCGCCCTGGCGTTAGGTATTACAGTTGTGTTTAGAGGTTTTCTAAAATACGTTTTTGTAATAGGATGTATTGTACATATCCTTGTTTAGCTTGTTTTACGTAAATCTACAAATACAAGGACACAAAAACGTGCTGATACTTAACTCGAATATTATAACAAAAAAACACTAATCAGTAATCGAAATAACAGTACTTGATTAATAATTCACCACAGATTTATTGCAGTTTTTCTGTGAAAGTTCTGTCCTTTGTTTTTTTTAGTAGCATTGTATTACCTTTGTGAATATTTAACTAAATAGAAGCATTATCTTTGTAGAATACCAAGGGCGTAACGGGCAAGACTGCAGCATAACGGACAAGCCGCGAGTGACGGACGCGGGTACGGAGCGATCGGCGGGTACGGCGCCGCGGGAACCCAGCAACGGGCTGCACGTTCATAACGAGCGGTTGCGAGCCTGTGGGAGGAAGCTCGGCTTGTTCATACCCAAGGTATAAACATTTTACATACTTGATACATCTTTATTTGTTTTACTTTCTTATCATATTTGAATATTTGTATTCACTCCACTGTACTAAAGGACAACGATTAACGGATCAACATACCTATATTGTGTTAACAATTTTTTTCATCCGTGAAAATAATATAATAGATACAGGATCTACAGTAATTAAGGAAGGTGGTAGAACACTTTGTTGTTGGATTCTAAGGGCATTCATATCTATTTTTTTTGTCTAATAACTGCAGCAAGTATTGCTGTGTTCTAGTTGGAAGGGTGTGGTAATGGACATATACTCATTCGGGGTATCGCCAGTGTACTAAGTAGCCGTAATCAGTACGCTGGGGTAGCGACATATGAATCACAGGATATCTGATCCGTATGGTTCTGGATTCGTAGGACAGATAACCGATGGGGTAGAAGAGTCCTCGAATGGAGACCACGCCTCGGCAAAAGGAGTGCAGGCCGCCCCCCGACCCGGTGGACTGATGACCTGAAGAAGACGGCGGGTAACCGCTGGATTCAGATGGCTCAGGACCGGTCGAAGTGGCGCAGATTAGGGGAGGCCTATGTCCAGCAGTGGACTTTCAAAGGCTGATGGATGGATGGATGGATGGATGGTTCTGGATGTTTGTGTGTTTCCATGCCACCAGAGAAAAATCCTAGTTTACTGCTACGACTTTAGAAAGTGGTGTTTTAGATGCGAATATAAGAATGTCGGTTACTTGCAGCGTGCGGCGGAGGAGGCGGCGACGGTGGCGTCGGCGGCGTCGGGCGGCAGCAGCGGCGACGTGTTCACGCCGGGCACGGAGCGCCGGCTGGAGCGCCTGCCCGCCATGCTCGGCGCGCCCACGCACGACGTCTACCTCGGCGGCGCTTTCCCGGTAACTAGCACTTTTTTACACCCGCAGTTGAGGACTAAAGACGCGCGACCTTGAGTTCGAGGCTTGGATGAGTTTGTGTTAGCGGTTGGCGCGCCGTATCTCCGGGAGCGCTGACAGCGCACCACAATCTGAGGGGCTTCCAGCCCCTCCACTACCGACCTCTCGACGGACTCGACATGTACATAGGTGTCCTCAGACCACTATAATCACTACTTACCAAGCGGACATGCAGTCTTACTGACTGCATTCTTTTTACTTATTTGTATGATTAAAAAAAAGTCTTAAATTATTATTAGATATAGGTGTAACTAAATTCATGGACATGATTATTTTATCATTACAGGTAAATAAATGTTCGCAAAATCCAACAAATCGATATATAATATCCATTTGTTATATAATATCGAAAAATAGTCTTATTAAACTATAGAACAGGTTTGTCAACAGATTACCTGTGCTTGTGTCGATCTGTGAATACGTAACGGTGCACAATAAACTTGAAAACAAATCAACTATTCATTTCTTCACTCATCCTTGTACGAGGTAGATAAAAGGTCACGGTCAAAGCTGACTAATACAAATGTTTTTCATGCAGTGATTCTTCCGAATGTTACTCATTTTACTATTAAGGACATATTTATTAGCATAATGAGAAAGATTGATTCAGTGAATGTATGTTGTGTGTACATAAAGTATGAAAAAACAACTACACAAATCGCACCACTCCTTTCATCTCTTCCTCATGCGTAATAAATAAAAGGTCAACAACTATGACTAATGAGTGATTTCGTTTAAAACATTTACTCAGAATCGCATCATTTTTTTTCTGTGCCAACGGCTTCATTGCGTGTATTGTATGCTTAGTTATAATTAAGTAGATCACTAAAGTATCAATTAAATTAAGAATACCGTCAATTAAAACTTGCTACCCTCGTACACCCGTTTTGAGTTTTTTAAGTGATTGACATTTACATGATTGTACACAAAAACAAAGACAAATAAATTCACACGTAGATTATGAACTGATATTTTTTATATTTATATCGAATCCGAAACCCGTTTTTTCGTATTAGATAGATATGTTCATATATACTTTAATACTTATGTATAAATGTTTTTACTTTTAGAAGATTAGCAATATAGCGCGGTACAAATGAAATAAATAAAAATATTTCATCAGAGTGAATGTTCCAGTATAAAATTAATAAGATCATAAATCTACTCATTTTTCCCTTCGCCCTAATGCGTAATGAGCAACCGTGACTAATATGTTATTAATTCCGTCTCGTCGTAATTTAATTTTTTCCTCATTATGTTATTATGAATTTAAATGGAACCCGATTAGTTACTTTTCAGATACAACTCATCATTAAAGAATGATTGAATAATAATTTCGCAATTTATTATGTTGATTAACTAAGCTGCGAATCATGTAGCATGAATGTAATTCCGTTAAAGATAATCTTTGATACTTTTGAATAATGTTTATTGACAATATTAAATTATATACCTCTTGTAACTTACGCGAGTAGATTTTTAAAATATAACATGTAAGTATTTCGGATTAGTGTACAGTTTTACATAAACTTGTTATTGATGAATTACGTGGCGGAGAGGTCACCATTTCGGTCTGACATGTACTGGGTTCCGGATACGATCCCCGGCCAGACAGGTATTTGAATAATGAATTTATGTTTCTGTTCTGCGTTTGAGTGAATGTTTAATCGTCTTTCAACTTTGTTAATGGTACCCACGACTAAGGAGAAAGTCCTAGAGAGAGCCTATGCGTTTAGAGAGTGATAAGTTGACATTTGATATGAACAATTTAATTTTCTAAGTAATGTATGGTAAAAGTTAATATATTATACATTTTAGTTAAGTAAGAAAAACACGTGATGTTTGCACTGACAAATACATTTGAGTACCTTACCTACATATTATGTATGTAACAGGACAAATAATGTGACTCAGTACAAAACGATAAGTGGGTATATTATATACAACGTAAGCGAAAACATCAAATAGAAAAAGCGGGCTAAAAGTAATCAGGTTATCGCTGTAAGAATATATTATTAGTGCACACATATACAAACGAAGACAATACACATCAGATGTACGTAGTGGACAAAAAAGCGTTTCAATATTTTTTGCGTGTATTTTGGTAGGTGCTCTGTAACCAAAAATGACATGAATCTGAACATAAGATTTTTTTTCAAAATTTGTTGATATGACGCATTTAAGTCAAAAACTTAGTGTAGCTAAAATTCGTTTCCTTCTAAACATTTTGTTAATCATATTTTTAATTATATTGTTATTAATTTGAAGTTATGGAGTTAAGTTAACCTTGGAATAGAACATGTAGCACAATGTGCACACATTGTACATTTCACCTATGCATAATAATCACAGCGACGTTAAATTGTCGTGTGAATTAAAGATAGGTTGTTTCCGCGGCTTTACCCGCTTGGTCGCGTCTACCACGGTAACGTGTATCCTATGTATCGATCTAAGTCAAACTATGTTTGCCTAACTTCTCTGAAATCCGAGCGTTTGTGTAAAAGAGACAAACACATACACCTCCCGAACTATCGAATTTATAATATTATCAAGATTAAATAATACCATTTTCCATGATCCACCAATTCGCACTTGGCCAGCGCGGTGGACTATGGCCTAAAACTTTCATTCTGAGAGAAGACCCGTGCCCAGCAGTGGGACAATAATGAGTTGTACTCAAATAACATATGAATTTTGTTGCAGTCCGGCAGCACGCGGCCCGAGGAGATCCTGCGGCGGGAGGGCTTCACGTACGTGATACCGCGCGCGAACGACTACACGCGCATGTTCTCGGCGCCCGCGCGCCGCGCCGCGCCCGCGCACCCGGAGTCCCCGCGGCACGACAAGAAGCCGCGCCAGAACTCCTCGTCGCCCGCGTCGCCGCCCACGTCCCCGCTGGACGACACCGTGCAGTTGCGGGAACGGGCTGAAAGCGACCGCTCTGCTGATAGACTCAGCGCGTCTGACTTTTATACCGTCACGGAAGATGTCACGCCGCAGCCCTTCAAAGGTGATTATTGATTGCTTTTGTCATATTTAACTGCGGTGCTGCTGCAACGACAAGCCGCGTAAGAAATTTTCGTCGATTGCAACACCACTATGTGGTTCGTTGCGACAAGTAATTGACGTCCGAATAAACTCCCACGACGGTGTTTGTAATGTAAGGGGACTTTGCAAACACCGTCACGGGATATGCTGGACTTAGGGGCTATTAGAGAAATTAAGGTAATATTAACAATACAATAATAGAGAAACATCATACTAAGGTTACAATCGTGTAACATTGAGTAAAGGAGAATATTAATGGATTCGTAAATTTAACGTCTGTAATAGCAATGTTTACTACACTTTTTTGTAATTAAAAATAATCCTGGTTTACTGATAAGCATCAGAATATTTAAAATAAAAAATATATATATTAAATATTATAGTAAATTTCAATAACAATTGAGCAGTAGCATGACCTTAAATTTTTTGTTCTATGCTATGCAGTGGGTCAATAATGGATCGACGAGACTATGAGTCTCGTCGATCCATTATTGACCCACTGCTGCGCACGTGTCTTCTCTCAGAATGAAAGAGCTTGCTAAATTGCGAATGAGAGAGTGCTAATTGGTGGACTTCACACACCTCCAAAAACTTTCTTAAAAGAACTCTGGGGTGTGTAGGTTCCCTCATGATGTTTTCCTTCTCCGAAATGCAGCGATAATTTTAGAAAAATCAGCGTGCCTGGGTTTTGTACCTCGGACCTCCCGATCGAGAGGGCAAGTTACAACCATCAGGCTATCACTGCTCTCGTACACTTATCATAGTAGTAATTAGTAGTAATATTGATACAAATATTCGTGATACAACACAGGTACGTACGACGAGGACCTGCTGCTGGGGTCCCGCGTGCTGGTGTTCTCGCTGGCGGCGGACGCGCCGTGCTTCGCGGCGATGGTGCTGGCGGCGCACTACATGGGGCTGCGGCCGCACGCCACCGTGCTCATCGTGCAGCCCATGGACCCCGCTAAGGCGCACGATGTATGTACTACTGTATGCGTTTTCTGTTTTTCGATAGAAGGGTGCGGTTGCCGGCACACTTTCACATGAGGCGAACATCATAGTTACAGTAGACATCAGACCAGTTGGGAAACGGCCTATAAGCGCTCGAGAACGGCACACTCACGCAAACATCGCATCGATGAGGCCGCTATGGAGTTATCGCGGTGCTTCAGTAGTTCTTTCCCTACTGGTCTAATATGTCTACTGTGTCATAGTCCTCGGGAGTAGCAACGCATCTGTGATTGACTTCAGATGGAACCCATGTTCTGTATATAGTTGATTACAGATGTCCATGGGCGGCAGTGACCACTTACCATCAGATGGACTGCATGCTCATTTGCTACTTCAGTCGGATAAAAAAAAACTTATTGTATAACCATGTACGTGAAAGCACGTGCACAAACATACACCTATTCACGTACGCATACACGTTAGTACTCATGTACGCGCACCCAAAATCTTTCTGTGTCTCTTCTATTGTTTCTTTACTTAGAGTGACAATATCTTTTTTCCCAATCGATCATGAATTTGGTTCCAATTTTTAACGACTTTAAAAATGAAAAGGCAAGCGACATCATTCATGATACTTCTTACACACATCATTAATGAACCGAACCTCACGAACAATAAATGAAAAGTACTCATAATGGTTAAAATGTCGATTGAGTTGGGTTTATCGTTAATACGAAAAATCGGATAACACACCCTAAGTTGTTATCACTTATAACATAGTGTTTTCTTGTCATACAGTACAGCGAGATCGCACTGAAAGACTACAACCGCGGCCGGCACTACCTGACGGACCTGGCCCGCCGAGCGGGCGTGCCCGTGTTCGACGACGTGCCCGCCGCGCTCGCCTGCGTCGTGTCCCGTTTGCGGGCCGCGCTCTAGCCCGACACTCGACACACGCTGACACCGCCCGCGAGAACACAAGTGTCTTACATGCTACGTGAGTTAACCCAGCGACCCAGCCGGACACGTGCGACAGACACCGTCCGGGAAGACTATATGGAACGATATCTAGTATCTCTACAGATACTGTGTGGCGTGTTATCGCGTCTCAGATATTAAGTATGTAAAACAAAAGGTGTATATGGCACTATGCTACATAGTGAAGTGAACCAATAATATCGGTCTGGTACAGATTTTGACACTAAAACAACACTAAACAGTATGGTATACGAGCATTACTAATGAAGTAACGTAACAGTTGTTTGAACAAATGCTAGGTAGACTAAAAGTAGTACAGTTTATAGTAGCCAACAATATCAACCATCCATCCATCTAATATTACTGCTATAAAATAAATTTAGAATACAACTTAATACAGTATAGTTGAAGTGATAAATGCTCAGGATATTTTTATTTTGAACTAATTTCAACCAAGTTTATTTTATGAACCATTCTTAAATTGAAAGTTTGAAAGGGTACCTTCACTTATGTAGGTTTTGCCATATAATACTGCTTATACTCTGAAATCAAAGAAAAGCAGGGTACTTGTGAATAAAATACCCTTGTATGACCACGGACTAGTATATATCTGTATTTTAAACCTTATAGATTGTCTGTGGCCATTTGTGTAAGTTGATATATATAAACTGTCAGTGTTATATTGTTGAACTGAGCCCTATGGTTTATTTGATATGATAATTATATATATACTTACGTGCACATATGATAATTGTTTGCACGTAATTATAAAAAGCAAGTACTGTTTTTTGAAATCAATATTATTATAATAATTCCTATTCAAATAGTTTTATAATTAAAAATATAAAGTGCCTTCGAAGAGTATATATATATATATTTTTTGGAATAATCATATATATAATGTACTGAATATTTTCTTGTATTAAAAGTAGCCCTAAAACTATGGACACAGTTAAACAATGTACCAACTCTTTGACGATATTCTATTAAATTATATTATCGGTAAATATGTGTGAGAAGCTATTTTGTATAAAAAATGCAAGTGTAGCTCTACAAACGCCATACTTATAGTGTTAACACAGTGCGAGCAACTTTCATAATTCAGCTCCAATTACATTTGACGTGGACGAAATATAGTTACTCGATTATTGTCGTTGATTTTAGTCGAAAGTGTTTATAACTTTGAACTTTAACGAAATCTGTATGCGTTCTATACAACCGTAACAGTAATAAGAACATTAATTTTTATCAACAAGTTTGAAACTGTATATCTCATTAGCCGTTTTCTTATGACACACTGGTGATATAAATGTGTGCCTGATCGAACCACATCAAAGAATCCACAGTAATTATCACAAACTATGTAATAAAGACATCACAAATCGTACCCATCATAGAAAAGTAGGTTAGTTGCTCGCGTGGCAAGAGTCTCATAAGAGTGTACTTATTTTTCTTAGGTATTCCACACAAGCTATTGAAGTACAATAAACCCTTCAATAAAATGGGTCTAGGGTCAAGCAATTGCCTTGTTATTGGATATTTAGTAGCATTGTGTGAAAACGACCTAACATTATTTTGATAAAGTTTAGTTTAGTACAAACAAGTCTCTCTTTTACTTCGTCACTCTCTATTGTATTATATTAGATTTACAACGGTAGGCACTAATTTTAAAACAATTTAACTATTGTATGTCTGAGTCGGAATGAAATGTAATGTGACGAGGTTGTCGTAATGAGTGTATAACAAATCTCTGTGATGAACTTGTTAGGCGAATCGTGCGAATTTTCAATGCATAAAATATCTAGTTAATAGCTGATGTAGAATAGGATAAATAAAACAAGCAGATTGGAGTACCGGAGACATGTTTAGTGAAATCTTAACATGACAAATGCATATGTCAGTACACGACGATTAATTATTGATATCCTGTATTTCTTGTTAATTTTAATCCTCGGTGATTGAGTGCGATTTTAGTGTATTCCGAAACCCGGAAATGTTTGTTAACTTAATACGAAGTGTATACTTAGTGGGCCTCTTAGACAATTCTCTCAAATAAATCTTTTAGTGTATTGGCATAGTGCTAATAAAATTATTTATGAATATGAGTAATTTTAAAGCTAATGTTTTAGAGTACAAATGTATCTTGCTCATGTAGCAAAATGTAAGGGTATATTGTAAAACGATAATGGAAATTTTCTAATTCTGCTATGATACAACATGTAATTTTTATGTTATCTTATACTCATTTTTATATGTAACGAAATTTTAGATCACTAAAATATTTGATATGAAAAATAATTATTAAAACATGTTTAATAAGCTTGCAAACTGAAATTTTATATAATCAGGCTTCTGAAGCCTCGGTTCCATACCTATAATAGGTATAGCATAGTTAATTTTAGGTAATATAGAATAAAAAATTGACCCACTGTCATTAAAAATATTACAATTTTATATATTCAGCAAATATTATTTGCTAGTCACATTACCCATTAACCTGTATGAGTACTTTGTAATATTGTTTGATAGTACAAAAAATAATTTATAGAAAAAATATTTCATATATTAATTATTGTAATTATATGCCATGTACGCTTATTTTAAACTAAAAACATCACATGTAAATATAGAAATTCGTAATTAATACATTGTTTTATTTATCTTGCATTATTATTCACTAGATGTGTCAATCTTTTGCAATAGCAGAATCACTACTATTGTCCATATTAATTTTGGGTTTTCCTGCGTTTATACATAATTTTTATACTTTTCTTTTTTGACTTACTAGCGACCCTAGGTGTAGGAGATTAATTACGAGGGTGGCCATCATAGTTTCACCTTCGATGGAGACTTATAATGTTTCTAAGGCGGCAGACGACAAGCGAAGTGTATTTTATAAAGGGTGTTAAATCAATAATGTCTATGTAATGATCTTTTTGTGGACATTTACAATACTAGATTCAAATCATTTTTATAGAAACAAAATAGTATTATTTTATTTCGATACAATGTACATTAGTTACATTAATCTCAACAACTTACAATTAACTAAAAAACAGTCATTTTTTGCTTGTCTTTCCTTTGTTTCTGCTCTTTCGCGATTTGCTGCTCCTTTAGCCTTAGGGCATTTAGCTCCTGATTTTTTTCGGTAAGCTGTTGGCTTATACTCCTATGACCATTTGTTCCTGATGGATATCTAACTAATGAACTGTTTAATTTTAAGATTTCTTGTTCGATGCGTTTACTTTCCTCGGCCGCTTTAAACTGTTCAATATTCAAATCTTTGCTCGAAGATTGTTTGATATCCACAGATGGTGCAGTAGATGTTACTGGTTTATCTGATTTGCTACCTAGAGTTTTGTTAAGGAAATTGAATACATTACGCTTTTCTCTTTCTTTCTCCCGCTCATATGCTCTTAAGTGTCTTTCTTCTTCTTTCTTTTGTAACCTTTTCAGTTTTTGCTCAACCTGTATATAATTTAAAATTTGGTTAATACAAAATATTTGTCTCGAGATGTATAATTATGTTACTGTAAAAGCCTGTACAATGATATATCTTAATCTCTACCAGCAAATCCTTAGATATACCGACTCTTAGTGGTAAAAGTTCCTAAAGATTATCATTTAAAATGTAACCTTTAAATTTAACCTGTATTTTACAGCAACACACACATTAAATAAATAAGGTTACTAATTACATTCATAATAATAGTATATTTGAAATGAATGTAACTGAATAAAGAAAGATATTCTTTGAGTGGTTCAAAAAGTTATGAACTTACATTTTATTGAAGTACTATATGAATTACTCGTGCTACGCTATGGGATCTAAATCTCACAAAAATAGTAGCTATTTATTTATTTATACTTTATTATACCTTACAATTTTGGTACAAAAGGCGGACTTAATGCTAGGAGCATTCTCTACCAGTCAACCTTTAGGCTATATAAGAAATTATAGGATAATTATAAATATAAACATACATATGAAATACTAGGATAGTACCTAAATATAATAAAAATAAACAAACATATTCTCAAGAAGTGGAAGAATAAGATTTAACTTTCATTTTGAAAGTCTGTCTGCTGCATGCTTTACGTAAATCATCTGGGAGGGAATTCCAAAGCCGGGATGTGTGAATGGCAAATGAGTTGGACAAGAAACCGGAACGATGAAGGGGAATCGTTAATACGAGAGAATTAGAAGAACGCAGATTACGCTCAAGAGAATCACACAGGTACTGAAACTTTTGTTTCAGGTACTCTGGAGTGGACGTTTGAAAAAGAATAGAGAAAAGAGTGGAAAGTAATCAAGCCTGTCTACGCTGTCGAATAGGAAGCCATTCAAGCTATCTTGAAATAGTACAAAATATCGAAATAAAAAGTAGGGTATAGACTGACCACTTATATAAGCTACATCCATGCAAAATTTCATGTAAATCAGACCAGTGGTTTTTGCGTGATTGAGTAACAAACATACACAGTCAGTATAGTTCATAAACATATTGTAATAAACAAGTGGACTGTAATAAACGCTTTCTACAGTCATAGCCTCACAGTAGGATTTTCTCCTGTGTCGTGGGTGCCATGAATTATGAATTGGAATTCCTCCAGCATTTCTGAATTAGGTCGTAGAATTTTCCCTGACGATGAAAAAAAAACGGTCATTGGGTGGACTACATGACTCTTTTTTTGGCATGATTATGTAGCCACCTAATTTAAAAATTTAAAACACCGATTACAAACACCAATATTTTGAAGTTATAAAAACCCCTAAAAATATAACCCCTAAAAATCCCCATCTTACTTTTATTTCCCCTAAATCAAGGGAAAAACCCCTAACTTGGCAACCTTGCCACTATGGTAACCGAACCGCCATGCGGGTCGTCAAAACAATAACCATAAAGCTACCTTCAAAGGATCCCTCGCAGCCAGCTTCTCCGAGATGGCCATGCAGTGGTCGAGGCTGCGCGCGCCGTGCGAGCCGCGCGCCGGCACCGGCAGCACGCGGCCCGCGCCCGCCGCGCCCAGCCCCGCGCCCGGCACGTACCCCATCGCCAGCATCAGCTTAGACCCTATGCCCTGCGAACGTTATACTGACCTTGTTATAAAGAACAACTTCATACGTTATAATGTTGTATTAATGTTAATATGTTATATTGTTATAATGTACAACTTCATGATATGAAATTGGTTTTGAAACGAAGGTGGTAGAACCAGTGTAGTTCGACCGGGGAAGTACCACCGCCACACCTATTTCAAGCGTGAAGCATTTCTTGCGTTTCGATGGAAGGATGTGGTTTCCGGCACACTATGTATAACAGTATGGAAACAAGCCTAGTTGGTAAAATAATTGCCTACACTCTATTGAAGCCATAAGGTTGTCTCTATATTATTTTTTTAATAATGCTGTTATTCATTTTTAATTAGCATCTACTGTACTGTATTTATCAATCAATAGAATTGTAATATCTACATAGTTTAGAAATAACAAGAGAAAGCCATCTCACGGCGTCTGTCAATCCCAGCATGACGATAATTATTATTACAGTTTTATGTACAGAAAACAGTTTAATATTGATACAACTTCAACCAATGATCTACATCATTGATTTTTTGTAGATTTTTAATACGGCATAAATTTTTCAAATTTTGGCAGGAGCGTACACGAACCACGGCATTATGTGGCATTTTTTAAAGATCGCGGAAACAAATAGCAACGTGACCACTCGTCTTGACGTGACTCTCGCTACTCACTGCGAAAACCCCTTAGCAGCATAGTTGATGCGTATGTTTGTGTGAGTGTGCCTTTTTCGCACGTTTGTAGACAGTTTCCATACTGTTTCCTATATTTCTACTGTGATCATAGTCCTAGCAAGGAGCTGTGATTGACGTGTGACGCATTTGTGATTGACTTCAGATAAAACCCATATCCTATTTGAAGTCGCTTACAGATGTCCATGGGCGGCAGCGAACACTTACCATTAGGTGGGCTGCATGCTTTGCTATTTCAATTAGATAAAACAAAAACTCATACGAGAATGACAAATTAATACATACTCACTCTAGTATGTTTTTCCCATTCGCCCAAAGCAGGCACATTATGCTGCAAACTCTTCTCAGCTATTAGATCGCGTTGACTGTCTTCACTGTCCACACGACTTGTCTTATAGTCTGGATACTCTGTGTCACTTAGATCTTCATCATCACTACTGGAGTCCTCGTTATCTTTAGCTAAAAAGGAAACTTACTTTGTTTAAACAGGAAAGAGTTTCAATGTGTTATTAGTCTCATGTTGCACTATAACTCTGAGTGTATTGTAATTATGAATCTAGCTAACACTGACGGCTAATACTTAAATAGTTGCAAGCTTAATAGATGTTATATTATTACACCAGGATTGGATCGATCGATTCCCATTATCAAAATATTGATTTTATTATGACTTTTCCGTCCCGTCGCTTAAGCTTAGAAACCGAATTTGCCGTGACATACAAAATCATGTTTTTATGCAATATTTTACCAGGTACGCCCCTAATAAACATATTATACATTCAAAGAAAGAGACAAACCGTCTGTTGTGCAATATTTAACAGGTACCTGCTGCCCTTATTATACAAAGCCAATGTACTTGCTGGATTTTCTCTGTTGAGATTGTTTCGATCAAGTGGCAATGTAAGAACAAAATATTGTAACTGACTGTTTGTAACTGACCCTGTAGGCTTTTCAAAATAATTCCATCTCAATTCATTTGGTGTGTGCGCGTTCGTGTTACGTCAAGTATTCAGGAGTGATAGTATTCATTGTGATGTGTACATTAGAACACAGCAGCAGCACACAGCAGTTTTTGCATTTCGATGGAAGGGTGTGGTTGCTGGCAAATTTTCATATGAGGCGACCATCATAATCCTCGGGAGTGGCAAGGCATCTTCCGATAGAACCCTATGTTCTGTATGAAGTTACTTACAGATGTCCATGGGCGGCAGTGACCACCATCATCATCATTACCATCAGGTGGACTGCATGATCGTTTGCTACTTCAATCTTATAATAAAAAAATAGAAGTAGAATCATAGTAGAGAGTGTATAGTTTAAAGGTAAATTTGTTGATAACATACTCACTGCTTAGTGGGAATATTTCTTCAAACTTGACATGGTATTCGTCGGGCATTGATTTTCTCTTTTCACCAGACTTCACCCCATGCTCCAAATTTACTAAGCACGATTTATTCTCCATGTCGACGTGTCTCACTATTCCTCTATGCCACAAATAATATTTCTCTGTAGATTTTTTTGCTATGCTTATATCCTGCAACAATTATAAATGCGAGTGTCTGTATTGTTAAGTACCCTTGTCGATTTAAAAACCTATAGAATGTTAAACATTATTTTCATATACAACCATTTATAAACTAAATAAGTTTATAACCAGTGCAAATGTTAAAATAATACCATTGCAATGGGGTGACATTGCCCACCTCTTCGAGAGATGGCGCCACTAGGATTCTGAGTCACGCTATCGAAGCCGAAGGAAGAGAGACCGAAATCTTCTTTAATAGTCAGAATACTTATGACACACTCCTTTGCTTGCTATCAGATTTCGAGACTACTCGATAATAAAATTACTAAGTGTTACGTTTACACTGGGGAACGGTCGTCGAACGAATGACCCGAGTCTTTTTTTTTGGCAAATGTGTAGTTTCTGTTGGCCCTAATGGCCTTCACAGCTTCACCGAGTATTTTTATGGCGAGCCTAAAGTTCGGAACGGGACAAGAAGACTGTGGGCTGGAAGTGAGGGATAGAGCAGAAGGAGGAGTAGAGCTGGTGCATTCTTATCAGAGATGTACCTAACTGCGTTGACAACAAGCTGATTGGGATGGTTTTAAGCTGTTAATAGCTTTTACAAAGCTGCTACACATATTAAGCGATGGTGGGCAGCTCAAGATCTTTATGGAGGTCTACATAGCGCTCGTAACACGAGTAGCCCGTGGCCATTTTGCAAGAATCTATTCTGAAGCTTTTGTATCTGTCAATGTGACTTGAGTCGTGTCCGCGCAATGCTTTATATCGGCTCAGTTGTGGGGATCGACAGAGGCTATGTTTCACGTGCTGCTTAGGTCAACAGATGGCGGCGCCGTCGCATATATATAAGCTCAGAAAAGAGACCATCAGAGCCAGGCCACTACCCAACCATTATCACCTAGCCTGCCGGGAGTTGGGGCATGTTGTTAAAATTATCTATAGAATGAAATGCAATTTCTTTACCTCATCCTTTGGTGGTTTCAATTTAAGAAGCACCCTGCTACCAACTTTTAAAGATTCAAAGTCAGGTTCTATTGCCTCTTTTAAGCTGGATAACTTTACTGTAATCCCATGGGAATATCTATGAAAATAGAAAAAATAGGTTGTATTATTTTATTGTACTGATGTATGCATAAATATGGGTAAATTTTTAAACCTGTACTAAAGGAGCAAGGTAGATAAAAAGCATAAGAAGAAAAAAGATTTTCACAAGTAATATTTTAAGGTTATATTAAATAGGCTCGAATAAATTATACAAAACTCACCTACATTGTTCATCCGTGAATTTACATTCACCATCCAGGTAGAAAGGACATGGCAACATTTCTGCATGTGTTGGATGAGTGTATAGAATTTGGACCTTTAAATATAAATAAAAAGAAAATAAATAGACCATGTAATACATATTGATAGTGAAATAAAATGTCTTTGTGTTATATAGCCATTGCCTTATAGGCTTCTGTACCTCAAAATGGTGTAAGATTTAAATCTGTAAATTACAGGCTTGTTGCTCGGGTAAGTTGCACCACTTCATGAAAGTATATTTTTCACACCAAAAAAGATAATAATAACATCACCATTGACCAGAGTTTACAATTGGTGGATTTTGCCTTGTTACTGGTCCATCCAAATAAAATACTGAGTAATTATTTTTAGGAATGGTCAAAGCAAAATTATGGTAATAATATAAAGGTATGTTGTAAAGACTTTTAGTGGGTATATAGGGAAATATCATACGAACCTCATCAAGGCATGATAAATGTATGGATATACTTCCATAGACCTTACTTGTACAAATGAGTTTAACCATTGAAAATAAATTTTATCCATATAAATGTATAAATGGTCACTCACCTGAAGATCAGTAAATTGATCCTCATCTTGTTTTGGCACCACTGAACTAACCATTGCATTGTGAAGTGTGGGTTGCCCTCCCCACATGTGGGTATGATACACTGCACATTTCATTCCAAGCAGTGATGCAAGTTCATCCTGTTAAAAGAAATGTTATGAAAGAAAAAATTCAAAGGAATTGTTTATATGGTCAGTGCTTTTATAATATCAGCTGTAAACATCTCCAAATAGACTTGGAGAACACCAAAGGTCACCAAATGTTTTGCTATCTTTAAGGACTGACTTGAAATAACCCAAATATTTAACTTCTATAAGAAATCACAATCGAAAATATTTTTGTTCTTAATATAAAAAATATTGTGTTCATAATTATTTTGGAGAGTTTCCTTGTATAATACAAGGTTATTAAAGAGACAATACTTATGTTTGACATCTGTTACTTATGTATTAGGTAGGCAAAAAATATTAAAAATAGGATCTTCATATACAATTAAAAGAATAGTAAACCTTGTATTATTATTGACAATTATCATACCTCTATGTCACTATCATTACTATCTTCAGTTTGGCTAAGATCTTTGGAGTCACGTGAAGCATCCTTGTTATCTCCCTCATAGGCTCCACTCTTTTCCATCTCTCTCTGAATCATAAAAAATATACATAGTTAACAAATAAGTAGAAAATTTTGAAATTGTAATGAATTATTACTAAAAACCCAGGCATGCGCCACAGATTTTTTGAAGTTAGGTGTGTATTATTAATTAATTATCACTGCTTTTCGGTGAAGGAAAACATCGTGAGGAAACCTACACACCTGAGAGTTCTCGGAGGTGTGTGAAGTCCACTAATTCGCACTTGACCAGTGCAGTAGACTATGGCCTATAACTCTCTCATTTTAAGAGAAGACCCATGTCCAGCAGTGGGACAATAATAGGTTGATGAGATTACTAAGCAAATGCCTGTGTTGGTGAAAACATAATTTATCATTTGACACAATAAACTTTAATTCTTACCATAAATAATGCATATTCATCATCAAGTCCGCTTGCACTATTTTCAGATGCATCATTTGTCTCCGATTTACTGGAGCTTCCAGCTTGAGCATGCAAGCTTTCCTTTGTGAGGTTAATCAGTTCCTGCAGCTCTGACTGTAGTGTCACCAGTGATTCACGTTCAGTCACATCTTGTGTCGCTTCTAGCGCCTGCTTTACCATTTCCAGCTGAAATCATTTTCATTAAATACTTACTGTTAGCCAAACATGGACCTCTCCTTAAACTACAAAGTATACCTCTCTGATTATCCATAAAATGGAAGACCCATATTGATGATAGTATTATGAGATATGCTAAGAACATTAGTATTCTCACAATGTTTCCTTTTAATATTTGATCAACTCGTGATTAATTTGTAATAAGTACATAAATATTATTGCTTATGGTTAGACATGTTTGAAATTGAAGTAAAGATACTCAGAGCAAGGTATCAAATGTTAAGCAGTTTAGCTATATATAGTTATCAAGCTACCATTCCCATTAGCAAAAAAGATCTTAAATAGTTCAGTTAGAGGACAAGTTGACAACGTTTAACGATGTATGGAAATAATTTTTATACTAAGTACACTAAGTCACAACTTAAATGCTTGAAAATAATATTCACCTGATCATTATATTGAGATATAGAGGACTGCAGATCTTCCATGATGCAACTATATTTCACAGTTTAGTTAAATTAACTTAAATTTTAGTTTTAGGGAAATTATGTACCAATTTAAAACATCACAGTCATGTAAGTCTTCGAACTTGTTACGCTTAATACATTCGGTATTTTAGTTCATTGTAAAGAATTCACTGATCACTTCACTTCGAAAATTTACATAAATAATAATCTCATTTACAGTACCTACAATTATTTAAAATATAAATTTCAATAATATCAAATTTTTAAGTCAAATGACATTAGGAGCATAGGAGAGAGCCCTTTGACAATTGACAGGTGACAACTTTATTCTTATTCAAACAGCACTCGAAGCTAAAAAATGAGCCGAGCGAGATAGTTAATACAGAGGTCTCTTGTCCCTTTCTAATAGGGTGACAATAAAATTTAGTTATGTGAGACAAATCTAAAGTTGCAATCTATCTTTGTATTACACCTACTATTTTGGTGCGATGGCTTCTCGGTCTTATGACCAATTTGCTAACGTCAAGTTTCGTACGTACAGAAACGGGGAAATTCAAATCACGAAAAATAAAAATCGGTAAAATACGACAACGATCAGGGAAATAAGCAGGAGCGGCTCGTGCAGCACCCGTGTGCAATTAAACCCTGGCTATAACTATTAACTTTGCCGTCGTACCAAGAAAGTTTTTTCATATTCCAACAAGTTATTTTTTATGTAGCTGTACCTTACAGTATGGTTTAGTTACGGTCTTTCTTCTATGACGGCAGAATAACACTCATTGTTTTATGCCTGTAGCACATCTCTTAGCTGTCTCAGGGAGCGCCGCGGCGCCCGTGTGCATTACACACCCTACACACAACTAGGAGCGTAACGGTGTTTCTTTTCACCCCGTAAACTATTAAAACTGTAACTGTAAACTGTATTTTACTTCTTACTGTTTTCGAAAAAAAATCGGCTATTATTATTGTTTGTACATTGATCGAAGTAGTGACGTTTACATTCATTATTTTATCATTTTCGTGTAATTCTCAATCTACATATATACAGGGAAGTCGTGTTGATTATACCATTTATAACTCAAGAACGCCTGGATTTATTTTTATGATTGTTGAATGTTTGGACTTATATTCGTCAGGAATAGGATCATCCATCCACTTCGACCGGAGCCATCTGTACCCATCGATTACCCGCTGTTTTCTTCAGGACATGAGTCCACCTGGTCGGGGGGTGGCCTGCACTTCTTTTGCTCAGACGTGGTCTCCATTCGATGACTCTTTTACCCCATCCGTTGTCTGTCCTACGAACGATGTGGCCTGCCCATTGCCACTTCAGCCTGCTAATTCTGAAAGCTATGTAGGTAACTTTTGTTCTGCTAAGGATTTCATCATTACGAATTCCTTCACTCATATGTCTCTTGTCATAGCTCTCTCCAAAGCTTGCTGAGCGACTTTAGGTTTCCGCACGAGGCTCATAGTAAACGACCACGTCTCGGCGCCGTATGTCATCACTGGCAACACACACTGCTCGAACATCTTCGATTTCAAGCTCTGAGGTACATCGGATGAGAAGATATGGCGCAGTTTTCCATACGCTGCCCAGCCGAGTTGGTTTCTACGAGTGACCTCATTCTCAAAATTGGACTTAGGAATAGGATAATGAGTGTTAAAAAAAAGTCTACCGTTCATTAACTATTAAAAAAGTCTAACGTTCATTAACTATTAAAGGTATAAAATAAAATTTACATTTTATTTTAACCTTCTATTTTGGACGTGGGTGTGGAAAATTATTTAACTCTATGAGTTATGGGGTGGAAACCACCATCACTCCTACGCTTTTTTAGATAATTTAGGATAACTTAGCTTCTTCCAATCCGGTTCTCAAGAAATGTACAATTTACTTGGGTATCTAGACTATCTAGGATAAAAAGATATTAAGAAAAAAATATATAATTCATCTTCTCAACGCTGATGATGCAGAGGTATTTGAAGCCTTAACTGTAATAATAGTTTAGGCTTCAAATACCAATATACTAATAGGATTAATAAGCAGAGACTTGATGAAAAATTTAACGTTCAATTCTTGAACCCTGATGATGCGGGGCACTACAAGGCTAACTCATAATAGTTGACCTTACGGCAAACGTATGGACCTTCAATTATTCAACCAGTGGCTTAGCTTTGGGCGCCGTCTGCTAAGAGCGGCACTTTTTGCGGGCGACAAAATATTTAAATATTTTTTTTGGTCGTCAATTTGCTTAGAGATAGGTGAAAAGAGTGAGTGAGATGTGTGGCCGCATACCGCCCTAAAGACTAAAATGAGCGGTGGGCCCAGCCGCCCTTCAACTCCTTAGCTCTGATGATGCAGGGAACTTTAGGCCTAACCTGAGTTTACTAATTAGTGTTTATGGATATAATAGCAATCCTAAAAAGAGATGCTTAGTGAAAAACTTGGTGTTCAACTCTTCGGCTTTTTTCAATTCAGATATGAATTATCTAACAATATAACCAATTATAACTCGTGTGGTTCTTCATCAATTGCAGATTGAACCGGGTGGGCAGGAGAAGACAAATGCTTAAATTTGGTAACTAGTTCCTTTAATACTGCCGAAAATATATTTTTGTTAGTATTTCGGAAGGCATTTTAACCATTTCCGATATAAATAACCCTTCAGTAGTCCTTGTTATCTCGAAAAAAATCTAAAAACATATACTCATCCACTTTTGTCGTATTTTTTTCTTCACGTGCATACCGCTGCGCTGGTGCACTTTTGAACATTTTTTGGGAATTGTAATAATAGTACGACAAATAAGATCTTACTTGACCACACTTTATGGTCACCTCACTGACATTGACATGATATTTTAGACGGTTACCATAATAAAAATAGGCAAAATGATAATTAATTTATTTTTGTAATAAAATAATAAATGCAAATATTTTTGTATTTACAATTGTTAAAATAACGTGATTATAGAAGTATTTTAATATCGTTTGGATCAAGTGTTTTTTTTTTAATCAGGGACTTTTTTATGCTGGCAAGATGAAAGAACGAAAGTACGAAAGACAAAACCTCCATTGTAACCAGCGACAACATATTGTCGTTGATTGTAACTATGCTTGTCGGCTCGGATTAGCCTCTGAATCATAGAATGTAATATTTTAACACATTGAAATAGAGTTCATTTTTGAAAATGCTACTTTTCAGAATACTCGGTCCGGTTTAGTTGTTTATGTTCATGACCAAACTTTACATGTGGGAGGCAGGGGCACCACTAAAGGTGTAGTTTTTTTTAAAGCATTCAATATTATTTTTTTACTTGTTACATACATTATTTAAATTACGGCCCTTTAATAATTATTTTATAATTATGAGTTTACGACTTTTTAAGCTTAATCAATTAAGCTTAAAAAGTCGTAAACTCTGTTAACGTAATGAAATTTTAAAATAATGACATGAAAAAAACGACTAAGTTTTTTCAAAAAAGCCGGCTAATAATGTAAATAAGCCATTACACGCATTGTAAAGTTTGTGAGATTACAAGATAATCTTTAATGTTCCATCCTAGCGTATTTTAACCAATCTTAGATCGTAATAATTTTAAGTAGCACACTGTCAACGGATGAATCCAATTTCATGTAAATTTTGTGGTTTTAATATAAATACGCATTCTGAGAAAGGCATGCAGAATTGCAGATGAGACTGCGCCGACCTCAGGTCTATTTTTGCAAATTTATTTTATCCATAACAATGTTTCTCTTTCAGATACAATCATGGTGATAATATTAAAAATTAACGATGATCTCAAACCAGTGGCGTACCGTGGCTTCATGCCGCTCGTGGCGCAAGTAGATTTTATTTTAGTATAATTTTGTCGGCGAATAAATCTCTGAAAAAAGGTCTTTAAAATTATATTTAATTTGTTGCGGTTACCCCAAAAAGTGCCGGCCTGACGGACCCACGCCTTTCCACTGTCTCAGATCATTTTGGGCTTCTATCATTAAGAACTTGCAAATCGTAGATTTTAGTTAGATGTCATAGTATTTACGCTAAGTTCAGGTTTTGAAAGTAACAGATAATTTTATTCTTTATATAACATGTAGAATTACTTCTATCAGCAAAGATTAGGCAGCACGGTAAATTAATTGAATATAAAATAAAAATAAGATAAGATTTTATTGCTTATCAATATTAGAATGGTACATGTATGGCAGTTAAACAAAACTCATATTATAGTATAAGAAATAATCTTTCGTTACAGGGTTTAAAACAAGTCTGTTAAATGCTTGCAATCCTTCCTTATTTTTTATTTGCTATATTTAAGATAATATCCTTCGAATTAATACACATTCTGTAAAAATTTTAACTCTCTGTCTGTACTGAGCCCTTTCAACGGCACCACAGCTCAATGTGTGGCTGGACGTAGCTTCATTAATATGAAGCCCTTAAAATGAACAACTACATTCATTACACAGAGTGTAGCTTATATGTTAAACTCCTAATTGACATGTCTTCTGAAAACTGAATATCCTATTTTATTTCAATTCCTTCAATGCTTCAATTGTAGTTTTTTTAATAACTGTTGCTATTACACCTTGTATTGACTTTCCAGTGTATAGTTTTTCTTCATCATCAAAATTGACAGAAATAGCTTGGAATGTATCATTCATAATTTTCTTAATCTTACTTGCTAAATCAGTATTTTCTTGAGTGCTCATGATACTACTGTCTTTTTTCATAGTTGCTATTTGTTCATTTTTCGCATTTAGATTATCTTTTAATGTCTCAATTTCCTTTAACAATTCTTCAATCCTTGTTTTGTTGTCTTCTAATTCCTTATTATTTTTATCATTTAAAACATTCACATCCTTTTCCAGTGTAGTTATAATTGTGTCCTTTTCTCTACATTCCTTTACTAACTCTTCAATTCGGTCCTTGTATACATCATCTTGAGAGGGTTCTGTATTTTCTGTCATATTGACTGATGATCTTATGGAATGACAATCAATTCCATTAGATGTTATGATATCTTCATATTTTTTTATTTTACTCTCATACTCTCTTATTAGCTTTTGAATTATATCATTTTGAAAATTGGATACAGAATGGCTTTTATCTAGATTAGTAGTACAGTTTAATCTTTCTAGCACTAAATCAATTTTGTCAGACATTCTGTTAACATTGATTCTTAATTCACTGTTACTTATTCTTTGCTCTGATATAAACATATTCATATCATTACTACTAGGAGGTGCATTACTACTCTTTGTGGACACTGGTGATTGTCCATCAATGTGAATCTTATGTGGTAGTTTTCTTGAATGTGATGCAATATTTCCCTCAGTATCTTGAATATTTAATTCTGCACTTCTTCTAGGAATAGATTTTCCTGGTTTGTGTCTGACATTTTTCTTCCCACCATCAACTTCATCTGAATCTGATGAGTCACTTGTCTGTCCCTTTGTGACACCATGGGTGGGTAATACCGAATGTCCCATGTTAGCCATTCTTTTAAGAATTGAGTCTTTAGTTTTCTGGTTCATATATGAATCTGTATCTATTTCCTTTTCTTCCTTATGTGCCATATCTTGGACAGTTACATCATCTTTATTATCCACTTTGTTATCTGATTGTTCTCTGTCAGTTTCCTGGAAAGATTTATGCACAATAGTGGCTTGTAAGTTCTGCAACATTTGAAGCATATTGTTCATATCATCATCAGATGTTTGAATACTCCAGTATTTTTGAGCATTATCATAGTATGAAACTGTCAAAGCATCTCTTTTATGAATCTTAAGTTTTGACGATATTGTAGCAAAAGATACTGTTGTTTTATTAGAGTCATAGAGTATAATGCTATGAACATTTGTTTTTACTACTCTTAATATTGCTAGGCCTAGCTTTCCTTTGCTAATATATCCTGAATTCGACCTGAAAAGGCAATACTAAACATTAAATGGTTATACATTTCAACAGCCTGGTGTTTAATATTTCAAAAGTAATTCATTTCAATAGTAGGTACATATGAAATTAAAAAAATATATTAAACACAACCATACATACATCCAAATTAGTGTAGCTTTATTTTGTTTTCAAAGTGAGAATCTGTTTAAAATACAAATGATTATGAATACACTTTACCACTCAAAACCATGCACAGCACAGGTAAAAATCCACTGCGTAGGTTTAACTTCTGGCTTAGAAGTTGGTGGTGGAGGTGGGACATACTTCAAGGATGGGCTGTCTTTTGCTTCATCTGGTTGAGAAGTTTTCCCAAAGATGCTTGCCAGGGACGTGCTAAGTAATAAAATATGTAAGTTAGTATATTAAACAAGAGGTGGTTATTTCTGTAAATTTGCTGAACTAGAAAAATAAATAGTAAAAAAATAAGATGTGTGAAAATATTACTCAAAATATAGTTATACTTGTACTTTAGAGATATTTATTATAATTTTGCTATGAATCAGGCAATAACTAACTAACATAAAACATGATTGTTAGTATTAGATTTATTCTGAATTTATATAGTAATAAGTAAGTATCCATATGAAAGTCGTAAAAACATTGTAAAAGATAAGTTTACCCCTCAGCTGGTGTAAAAAAATCAACATCGACTTCTTCAGTTTCCAACATTGTTGCTTGATCTAGACATTCCTGGAAAAAATACTTTAATCATTGATAAATGATAAAATGTAATTAATATCAGAGTGTACTTATTTGAGATAATTAAATCGGATCCGATATCGAACAAGCTGATTTACACAATGATAGCAGTTGGTAAAATAAGAGAAAATTGTCTTAAGTACTAGCAGTAGAAAACGAGCATTAACTTCATCTGATGTTAATTGGTCATATCTGGTCATATCACGCATATCATTTGGAAATCGCGAGCCAAGAGCAGTTCTAAACAGGACGGAGAACATTGTGGATGGTGGTTGTTATTGCTTCCAAGAACTAAGTTATAAACCCAAAGTAGATATGTCTTATTGTGTGCAAAAAAAGTTCTACTAGCTTTATAGGGCTTATAGTAAGTATATACCTATAACAAATCAACTCGAATCAAACAAAGCACTAAGTAAGAAACCTAAAGTTTAATGTAGTACGTACCTTTATCTTTATATACGTACCTTTATCTTCGTAACTTTCGTAAGACAGTAAAATTAAAAAAATACGAAATCAAACAAATGAAATGTCAAATGTCATAATAAATATCACACTCCACTTGATCATTGTAATGATTTATATGATGATATATTTATTTTAAACTTGTTTCAGCTTAGGGTAATCTTAAAATAATATTCTGTGACCTGCTGTAACATTAAAACTAAATAACTACTTTATTACTGAGGTTAGTCTTGGTTCAGTGATTAACAATAATCTGCAGGTTACTTAGGGCTTAAGAACACTGCGTTGAAGACAAGTGTCATTCAATTACCTTATATATAGACTGTGGGTTGGACAACAGACTACAACTGCTAGTTGCCATTATTATAATACAAAAATGACATTGACATTACGATAAACGTTATCGTAGTTCGTCGCACACTCGCACGTTGTTGGAAAAAATATTGTTCGCAACCTTTTGTTATAATTTGATAAATATTTTTTTCTTATAAACGTGTAACCTGTTTTAGGCTGTGATATATCCATTTTCATTTCTACATAAATCAAAAATGCCGGATATGTTTACGTGCATAACATGCCAAGTGCTGTTCAAGTCTGCTGATCTGCAAAGGCAACATTATAAGTTGGATTGGCACAGGTACAATTTGAAACGGAAAGTCGCTTCAATACCGCCTGTAACGTTGGAAGAGTTCGAGCAGAGAGCGAAGGAGCACAGGGAGTTGGCAGAAAACACAAATCGTGACGAATCTGTATACTGCAAATATTGCTCAAAGTTGTTCAATACTCAGAATGCTTACACCAACCATTTGAATAGCAAAAAGCACAAATTAGCACAAGAAAGGAATGTCTCCGTTGACAAGGACGAGCAGAGTGTTCACTCCGACACGGACAGTTTTGTCAAGGTTGAGGGGTCCAAGCAGGACGAACCAGGGAAGTTCGTTGTTGTCAATGCTGATGACTCTGGAGACGAGGACATTGAAACGGATTCTGAAATTGAAGAGGTTTGTATACTTTTACCTAGGTTTTACCTTTGTTTTTTCAAGTAGGTATTGATTATTGATCTATTACTGGGTTCATCATGAGCAAGGGATCAAGTAGTTCTTTTTTTCATCTTTAAGAATGAATACAGAATGGCAGTAATAAATTTTCCCTCAAAGCTGAAAGAAATTATCAATTTAAAATTATATAAACTGTGTAAGCCTGAGATTAGTTCTTGCAAATTTTACTCTGTTTTTTTTTTACATTGAAGTAGCAAACGAGCATGCAGTCAACCTGATGGTAAGTGGCTGCTGCTGCCCAAGGACATCTGAAAGCAACTTCAGAACAATCATTTTATCTGAAGTCTTGTTACACATGCCTTGCTATTCTCAAGGGCTTAGATGGTAGCCTCATATAAAAGTGAACCTTATATTCTATATATTATTAACTATTTTGTGTATTCTAATATTATACCACTGATTTATGTTATACTTTGATAATTCTGTTGCTCACTGGCTGACCCAGGCTTTTAACTTAATCCTTTGCTTCCCGCCTGGATTTTAATATGTTTCCTTCATTATGGTGCTTGTTTGTTACAATATTTAACCAGCTGTATGCTAAATATCACAAGACAGCACAATAGGTACCTACCTGGCAAAAACACCAGTTGTTTAAATATTTATAAAATTAAATGATCATATTTCATATATGGCATGCCTTTGTAGAAAACTGTAAACAGAATTGTATGGAAAATACATTAACAAAATTATTTCCTTTTGCTCCTTTGGCTCCTATTTGTTCCATGAAATTACACTCTTAATGAGTATTGCTAAGAAATATTAAAATATTTTGAAATTATTTGAAATAATATTCTATAAAGCATTTACATACTTTGAAAATATATTTATTTTGCTTTTATGATTTCAGCTGGACTCTGATGAATGGGATGAGTGCAAAATCAAGGGAAGTGACTCACTCATCAAGCCATCGGATTGCTTGTTCTGTGGACACCACAGCAAGTCTATGGTTAAGAATCTTAAACACATGTCCGAGACCCATTCATTCTTCATCCCAGATGTGGAGTATTGTGTTGATATTAAAGGACTATTGCTCTATCTTGGAGAAAAGGTATTTATTTCTATTTGAATTTCGAACTTTATATAGGCGATTTTTAGCTTGTAACATACCTTATTTCTATTTGAATTTCGAACTTTATATAGGCGATTTTTTGCTTGTAACATACCTATGTCTAAATCAGAAATTAAGCAAATTTCACTTTTTCCACATTTTTTCCTTATATTTTTATTGTAGATGATTATCTTGTATTGAGTAAATATGGTGCAATACTCAATTAAGATAATTAAAAATTGAGGCAATGAGTTTTATTTGCTTCTTATGATAAATATTTAATAGCAAAGTAAATAAAATCACTTTTTTAAGTAATGTTTAACACACAGGAGACATAGATATTAAGGAACTATGTTCTAATTTACAGATATCACAAGGTTTCATGTGTCTCTGGTGCAATGAGACTGGCAGGACCTTCTACTCCATGGAGGCAGCCCGCGGTCACATGATTAGCAAGGGACACTGCAAGATGTTACATGACGGCTTAGCACTTGCTGAGTATGCTGATTACTATGACTATAGGTAAACTATTTAACTTTACTTATCATTTGAACTTGCTATATAGTATTACTCTTACAAGTAGAGGAAAAGTGTTACCTATGTGGGGTGATATTTAGTGACAGGTGTAAAATGACTCGACACAAGGCTAATCCACATTAAAAATATGACACCCGTAACTGAATATAAACTGAAAGAGATCTACCTGAAGTTCAACACAGGTATTGCAGAGTACTGCGATCATAGTGCCTCAAAGCTTTCTACACATTTTGGATAGATGAGAGACCTTCATATTGCAGTGTTTTTGAGTTGTGAATATTACATCTCTACTTTTATTCCAGTACTTCATACCCTGATAACAATGAAGGTGACGAAAATATGGATGTTGATGCCGAAGTAGAAGGGCCTACTGCTTTAGAAGGTGATGATTTTCAACTGGTGCTGCCATCTGGTGTTGTTGTTGGTCACCGATCCCTTATGAGGTATGCATATTAAAAGGTGTTATTTATTTAGGCTAAAATCTGTTGAAGGGCGGGTGTCTGTTTTCTTTTGTTGAGGGTTTGAGTTTCTTAGCTTCACCCTTCCAGTATCAGCCTATATATATCCTAATTCTCTATGTATTGAATGTTTTTTCAGATACTACAAGCAAAACCTGAATCAAAACAGTGTCGCCCTAGTCAAAAAGTCCGATAGGAAGTTACACAGGCTGCTAGGAGTATATAAGGCATTGGGTTGGGCGCCAAGAGAGCAAGCACTTGCAGCTAAGTAAGTATATATGTACAAGTCAATAAATTTTTTGAATACAGTATACTCTAAATTAAAGTGGCAAATCTGTTCGGACAAAGGCTTATAAGGGATTTGAACTGCCCTAAACCTCACATTATTTCACTGTACCAAGTCATACATATCTTCTAGCTTTCCAACCTACCTTCTAGCTTGGATGGTGTTTCTATATGTGGCCTGGACTCCACCAAGGTGGAGATGTGCGAGAATGTCAAAAATGGAGACGATAAGAGACGCGTACTAGCTTGATTGGAGCGGAGACGTATGCTAGGGCTTCTACCCGCTAACATCTTTGATTTCTTTGAGCTATAGAAATGTACAGTGGCATCCATACACTAAAGCTGAGTGAAGCCGAGATGTTTGAAAAACTAAATTATGTTTTATTGCAGGAAAGCCCGAGACATTCATTTCATGAAGCGAGTGCAGGCTAAATGGCAGATGAAGATGTCTATGAAAACAAACAAGTTCCAAAAACACTACAGACCTCAAGTCAACTTCTAAATGTTGTGTAACTCTACATTGTATAGTAAATTGTATATCATTGCTATTGTTTGTTATTAAATTAATATCTTTACGACTTGGTGCAAATACTTATCTGTTTGAACTTATTTTATAAAATAAATCCTGTTAGTTAATGTACAATTCAACTTTGTCATAGATATTGAATACTATTATAAATAATTGGGCACTAAAATATAAATAACACCACATAAATAAATTTTAGGAAAGCTTAGTAAAAAATGTAGAGCTAAATTAATTGGACATACCTACATACATAGCATAAGTATAGAGCGGGTATATGTGTATAGCATATGTATATGTAGTACAGTACCTATATCGTTGTTAAAGTACACAGGTTGGTCTATTCTAGAGTTTAATTCTATATTACAATAAACCAATATTTCAAATGAATTGTATTCAAATATTGTAACAGAATAAAACCAATAACTCTCTTATGAAGAAGTTTTATTCCGGTGCCTTTTTAGAACCTTTTTTATTTCTTATGTATTTATATTTCTTTTTATAACTTTTCCCATTAATTGGGCTTGCCTGGTCAAGGGTCCACGGAATTTTTACCGGTTTTCGGTCGATCTTAAGACTTACTCTGTATAGAGGAAAAGGGTTTATTTTTCCGTTAAAGTAAGTGGATATTAGATTCGACAAAGCTTCGTTTATAACGTATTTTGGCTCTACGTCCGGTATCCCATCGAAGTATTTACTGATTTTATTTACCATTTCTTCCTCATCCAATGTCCTTTGTTGTAAAGTGTTACCTATTGATAATATGACAAAGATCTGGAATAAGCAATAATAGGTACATTCATATTTCTGAAATTTGCTTGAGACAAATACTTTTATATCTAGCTGTACAGTTATTCAGTGCAGTTACAGCTTTAAATTTGATGGGATATGCATGTAAATATTAAAGCGGGAACAGTACGTACCAGTAAAATTAATATATTCGTAAATACAATCATGTTTGATTTCGTTATTTAATGAAAAAATATTGATTGGACTCCTTAATCGAATAAAGCGAAATGCTACGGTAATTTAACGTACAGATTTTGAAGTCAGGGCATGGAAATGAAGCAATGATTAGGTAACAAAGAATAGAAGTAAATGCAATAGTTTATTATTCGTAATATGTAGTAAAGTAGATATATTGTGATGATGGTAAATTTATAACTAGATACATAAATAGCCATAGAACGTATTAATCGTAAAACCGTTAAGGCATAGTGTTTAATCAATGGGGTTAACATCATAGTTGGTGTCAAACCTTATCTCTGCTAATAAAGTTGTTATGCATATTTATAAAAAAAAAACACACCACACCACACATCACCACGAAAATTGTAAGAATACGTGTATTATTTTACATTTTTATGAAATAGCCCGCGATTTCAGTTGATGATGTTATTCTTTCTTTGATAGTAGGTACCTACGCAAATTAGGAATTTTAAATGAAATTAAATTATGTTGTCCCTACATTACTTTATAAATCTGTTGCGCTTACATTATTTTATTCCACTGTGATAAGTACCTATTGCAGTTAGTAATTTAATAATATCAATACATTACAATTATCAGTACATTGACTCAGACAATAATCACAATTTACAAAAAACATATCAGATCCAGATACAAAATGTTATGTTGGCAGGTTATTTATTTAAGTATTTAAATGTGAAGTGCTTAAAATACAACATTTATGTAGTAAATGCATACGTAGGTAGTTTTATATATGTTTTTTTCGAGGGGGAAACCCTCAAAAGGTACGCCTTGGGAGCGAATCCTGGTTATGTGGTATTCTTACCGCACTAAAACCCCCCAAATTGGCCGACCTCGGCGCTGCAAAGAGGATTCCGGGATCTCCAAGGAACGCAACCGGAGTCCTCTGAGCGCGTTCTCCCATCGGGTTCCGCCCAGGTGAGCAGCTGGGCGCACAGCACCGTCTGGTTTATACGACGATATGCGACCACACATACAGCCGTCCTTACCGGGATCGCTCCCTGTTAGTCGCCTTTTACGACAGGTAGGAGAAACCGTAGCCATATTCTGATCCCGAAACTACAGGGACGAGGTAGTTATTTACCTACCAAATTATTACTAAATTATTCGTTTAATTTGTATGCTTTGAATGGAATGTTTGTATAGGTAGGTCTTTAACACCCCGAGGTAAAGGTCCTCTACGGGAAAATCCTAAGCCGGCTCGCAGTATGCACAGGCCAGCTTCGAGGGTCTTCTTCCTGTCGGAGGTGTCCCCGACGGCTGGGTTTATCTCCACGAGGTCAATGGCTCGTAAACGTCCGGTAGAATGGATTATCTCCATTAGATTTATCCCCTCACGGAGCGTTAGCCCGCCGCGAACTGTTGGAGCAGAAAATAATTGTCCCTTCGTATTTTATTTACCATAAATTCACTTAGGCAGCGCCGTTGCTAACGGTAAATCAGACTGCCCGACTTGAATTTAAAAACTAGGTATCCATATTTACTTAAGAAAATATGAATATCTATTTTTTAAATTCAAGTCAAGTCAAGCCAAGCCTCGAATTCTAGATTCGTAGGCGTTACGAATTCTAACTTACCTACCTACGCATTATTGACAGGATTTCAGTATGCCGATATGACATCTGTACTTTTTTATTTAATGGATTTATCTACTTCCAAGGACTAGGATGGTCGCCTCATCTACATAAAAGTAAGCCGGCAACGACACTCCAACCGAAACGCAAAAGCTGCTTCATGCAAGAAATATGTGTGGCGGTGGTATTTCGCCTCTCATATCATAAATGTTCTACTGCGACCTTGCGTAGGCATGTGGGCCATACTAATCATCTAATGATGGTCAGCATAGTCGGTCGCATCTTATATTCGTTAGGTATATTCAAAATTGGTCAAGTTGTGAATGAACCTTTTTTTGTAGTCGCTTACCTGGTGTTCCTGTGCTTGGAGCTTCAATTGCATCCAGAGCATCAATATCAAAACTAACATGGATTGGTTTTTCCATATTAGGGTCTAATACGTGAAGAATGTGTCTGATAGATTTCTGTATGCCATATCTGAAGAGAAAGTCAGGTATTAATTATATTTCTTACGACATCCTCTTAAACCAAAAAACCCAAAAACAGGGCCGGTGCCTCCTTACATAGACCCCTAAGAGGTCTACGAAAATATGTAAAAATATTTAATTATCTACATGTCTAGCTTTTGTTTAGCTACGGTTTATTCTGTTCAAAAATCTAACATAAATGTAATTTTTAATTTAATGTTAATGTTAGGTACCATAAGTGTGTTAACTTTTAATTTTGAAAGAAAAAAGGAATGATTTATAATATAAACTAAATATTATTTGAAGACATGGATTGTAAATATATTTTGCAAACCTTGAGATTAAATTCTGTATACGACATGGTACGATTTTAAACACACGGATAAATTATACACACAGTCGGATAAAAACTAAGTATAAATACAGAACATTCTATTAGTACCTACTTCCTAAAAGCACCAGCAAAAGCTACCAGCAAAAGAAATGTTTGAACGACTAATAATACTAGTCGTTCAAACATTTCTTTTGCAAAAGGGACGCGGATTTTTATCATGTGCGTGGATATGGATTATGGAACTCACTGATCGATATCCTCCATAGCGAATGCAGGAACGTCGTACTTTTGTATGGCTACCTTTTCGTATTCATCAACAGATCTTAGACCGACGTAGGCGAGATTCTTGATTGAGAACCTAAAAGTATAATGTCAACAATATAACTTAATTTTTTTTTTATAATTCTTTAGCAGGGTAGCATATTTGAATTGACCATAACGGAAAAGTGGTTTTAGTAGCTATTTTGAGAAAATTGAACTATGGGAATAATTATATCAGTCTGACAGTTATTTGCTGATCACCTAAAAATGATAAATTTCAAATAAATTTAATATTACATAGGTTATATTTAGGCCAGAACATAGCTGGTACACCACAATAGGTAGGTATAGCATTTTAAAAGCATTCATTCAAGGAAAGAGAGAGACCATACAGATCAGACACACGCATTTGTTTTTATCGCTCAATGCTTGCACTAAAGAGCGATTAAAGCTCGAAAAGACCGTTAGATACTTGGCCTTCCAGTAAATGTTGAATTCGAGTTTAAATGTAATTCTTACTTAGGAACCTGCCAGTCCATAGTGGGCAGGTATGGCCAGTAGTCGGACATTTCCTTTGCTAGCAGTGCAACGGGCATGCCATGAACGGAACCCGAGCCTGAGGTCTTGTTGGTATTTATGTCTGCATGAGCGTCCACCCAGATGAGGATCACGTCTTGGTTTACGTTAAAGTGACCGTCCACTGTACCTGAACAAAAAAATCATGAAAAGTGACTTTAATCACGAGATGTAGAATAATCACCAATAGGTATGTGGGCGATATGTTTCACATATACTTATGTGACAAAGGTGTTTCTTGCTGTCACGTTTGCTTGCTGTCTGTTACAGCTCAGTTGTATGATTTTTTTTCAATACCTATGATTATACTCTAAAGATATTATAACATACTAATCTACACTGGACCTAATCTTTATACCAACTTGCGCTTGGTTAGCACGATGGACTAAAGCTAAAACCGATTCTGAGAGAAGACTCTTGCCCAGCAGTGAGACAATAATGAGTTAACGACAATGCGTAGGACGAATATCAACTCTAAATACCTATAGATACTACCTACTGCAGACATTTTTTTTCTAATTTTGGTACGTATTCCTTACCTATTCATGTCGGACCTTATTTCCTTATTAAATTAACTCGATGTCGTCGGCACAGCCAATTCATTACACACATTAAGCAAATTTAACGTCCTCTTTCTGTTAGCTCCTCTGAAGATATTTCTCTCATGTACCTACTACTAATTAGCTAATGCGGACGACGCTAAGTAAGATTGAATTACGATAGTGATGTCGCATTTTGCTCTTGTGATTAACTAGTTTAATGGAACGAATGTTTAACAACCGTTAAAATGTTACGAGTACTTTACCACTTTTTGTTACCTCTCTTTGGGTTTTGGTACGTTCGAGTGGAATTTTGTAATCAGTTTTGCCTTACCTTCGCAATGAACTACTTGAAATTTTAAACTTATTCCAGAGTAATGACAACTGTGAAAAATATTAGCCTATACACGTTTTTATCCGATTTCTACATACGTTAATGATTATTATGCGGGTAGTAGGTACATATATTAAACAAATCCTGAATAAATACTTCAATTGCCTTGAAGTTTGCTAGCATATTGTTAGCTTGGCATTTTGATCTTAACTTAATTTATTTGTATTTTAAAATTAAATTGGTACAGTTAGGTACCCAAAGAAAAAAACGATTTTCAAGTAGTCACCGTTAATATTTATTTAAACCAATTTGTAATATTTTAATTAAGCTCCATCTGTTTTCTACTCTAAAACAGGTACTAGTTCTACCAAATATTAGTCAGCACTTGTCATTCGACCTTGTTTTGATCAAGGGGCGATCAAGAGCCTCTTATGTAATTGGGTCTAGTTCTATTGTAATACGAGGGTTCCTATCTATTAATTAGGTAAGGTAATTTAGGTGGTTAATATTTAGATATAGGTACGCATAATATTAACTATCTAAAAGGTGTTAGGGTCTTTGTAGATCGACTACGGAAACACCACCGCCAATGATATTTCTTCCTAACTTCTGGTCTGAAGGAATGACGACCCGCGTGGCGCAGCGGTTACCATACCGGTCTGACGCGCAATGGGTCCCGGGTTCGATTCCCGGCCGAACAGGTATCTGAATGATGAGTTTAGGTTCCTGTTCTGGGTCTGGGTGTTTGTGTGTTCGTCTTGTGTGTGTCCATAGTACCCACGACATAGGAGAAAATCCTACTGTGGGGCTATGAGTGTAGAAAGCGTGTGAAGGATGACGTAAGGGAGATATACTTTTAAAAGACATTCCAACTGATTATGAGTCCCCATAGGACAACACTTTCATGGCTAACCTCCGGTAAGCCTGATCTCATCTGAAGTTGAAATGTCCATGGGCGGCAGTGGCCACATACCATTACCAGTATGAAAAAGTTTTACCGAGCTTATAAATTATAACGCAATAACGATTGTTGTTAATATTGAAAATTTAATTTGATTAGGTAGGTACTCAATTGAAGAGTACCTTCCTAATTTGTTCCTCCAAGCTTCTGTCCATTTTGGAAATAAATTAGGTACCTACCTACATAGAACCTGCTTAGCGTAACATTTAGGGAAGAACTCTTTCGAAATTTTTACTCATTTATTGCAATTATTGTGTGTGTTAACAACATTATTTTTTGTCATATAGTTAGTTCATTTATTTTTGAGAGATACTTATTAGACAATTTGTCAAAACTGAGTTCGTAAAACTCAAATTTTCTCATAATACCTATATGTACCTAATATAGAATATATGGTCGAATAAAGTTAGTAGAATTGTAAGGTGGTATAAGGTAAACGGTTCCACGGGGAAGGTACCGTCGCCACACCTAGCGAGAAAACAGCTCCTGTGGTTTGGTAGAAGGTGAGGTAGGCACTTCTTCACTCAGATAGAACCCATGCTTTATATGAAGTTGCTTACAGATGGCCATGACCGGCAGTGACTACTTACCATCAAGTCGTGTGCTTGCTCGTTTGCTACCTCAATCTTGTAAAAAAGTAGAGGAAACTTCTACTTACCTATATATTAATAAGTAAAGCAAAAACTTGTGATCCGATAAGATACTTGCCGCAGACGTAGGAGTATGAAATTACGCACGGTTGTAGTTGATGTACAGAAGGATTACGCAATGCTAATATTTTTTTAAATAATGCATAAAACATACATAAACTCAACTAAAAACACATTACACACACTACCTTGCATTTGACACAAATGACGCAAACACATATATATTAAACGAAATAGAACATCTTGGAACATTCAATGTCTTAAATTACTATGAAAAGACAACGTTAAAAATGTCAGATGTCTTTGTCAAAATACCCGCTACTGCTCTTAAATGCGGCTAAGTTAATAAAACCTTTTTATACCTTTAACGGGTGCGTTCAAAAATTATAACAATTTATTTTAATTTGAGAAATATTCGTGCTACTTTGGACAATATGAAGTGTAGTTTTTTTTATGTTAAATTACGATCAAATTTCGACCGTTGGTACGGGTTACTAGTTTTATAAATTTAACAAATCTTTGATCTTACCTACTCCAATAGAATGATCACCACCAATAGTGACAGCCACTCTTTCATCTCTTAGAACCTCTGACACCTTCTCAGAGAGTTTTCTATTGCACTCTGAAACTAAGGGCAGATGAAACATGTTATCCACAACTACTGGGTCTGCACAGCCTGGCGTATCGATGTCACCGTAGTCTTTAACATCCAGTGCATCTGAAAGTCAAACAAAGATAAAATGAATAAAACAGAATTACTTAATTGAAAAGATATTCTTTATAGCCGATGTTACAAATTTAAATGTAAAAACTGGTATTGTATGAAACTTTGTTCTAAGATTATGTTTTATTTCATCGGCCTATGTCTAAAAATTAGACATAATAGCCATTTGTCAGAATATCAAATATAAAAACGTTACACATACAAACAAACAAGTACATAAAGGAGTTTATATTTTATCTACCTACTTATACAATATAAAAGGGTCTTATCTTCAAGTATTTTGAAAAGCGATTTTACAAACTTTTTGTCATTTAAAACGCTAAAAAATGTATTACTTTGGTAACATGCTATATTAAACGTTAAGCTGTATGTTTATTTGATGAATGAATAAGACGTAAATAAATTACTTGCCAATTTCCTTAAGTTGTTCTATCAAGCCGGCGGCCCTCATTGCCGCCGGCGCCATGCTTACGCCATATTTCTTCTGTCCTTTCTCAAAAGGTACGCCTATGATGCCTACTTTGTTCAGCGCCTCCCATTTCTTGCCTTGACTCATTTTCCTCACGAATATTCTGAGAACATTCATTTTTAATAATTTCTTTAGTTACACTCGTGATTCTATGGCAGCATTTAATAAGTTTGTAGTAAGACGAAACTCAATAATCTGCCGCCTTATCTCCTTACGACCAAGTCAAAGGTTAGGGACGATATTTAAATTTGTATTGGAGATATTCAACTTTAAAATGAAGTTTTAATATGCTATGTCTTATTTTATTATTGGTTCAAAGCGGTAAAAGTATTAATTTTAGGTGTTGTAATATTAATATGTATATATATACGTATATACTTACTTAGTATAAGTATATGTGTACGGGTTTTTTCAACTAATCCTAAATTAAAGGTACTGACAGACATGCTCATTAGTGGCATGCTAATTGATCGCTAAAAAGCATGCTCAAAACGAGCATTCTCTTTCATTGTACACACATGCTTATTATAAGCATGCTTATTTTAGGCATGCCCACGAAAAAGCATATTCGAAGCAAACAACAGAACACACATGCTATTTAAACGCAAGTTCTTGTATAAAATGGACGCTTGTTTTATCCGTAACGAACTAAATAAAATAATATTTTTGCTTGCATTGCAATTGTTTAAGAAAATTTTGGCAAAAAAGAAAAGGACAATAAAAAGGAGAATCTGGGTACGTAACTGGATAAATAGAAGAGAAACGCTTGGAGCAAGCAATCAATTGTTGTTAGAGATGCGAAACGAAGATAGCAAAAGATAGCAAAGGCTATAAAAATCATTTACGCATGCTCCCGCAGAAGTTTGATGAGCTACTATCTAAAATTGAGAATGTCGAAGAAGAAGAAGAAGAAGCGAGATCGAAGTGACAATATTTAAATTAAGAATGCTCATAAGCAATCCTGTTCAGACATGCTCAAAGCACACCCCCCTTTCACCCGCGCCTCAGGAAGCATGCTCAAAAATAGAACGGCGGTTGATTTGTGAGCATGCTAGAATTAAGCATGCTCATTACTAGCAACGTTACGACACACATGCCATTAATGAGCAAATGCTCATTACTAGCATGCTTTCGTGCTACTAATGAGCATGTGTGTCAGTACCTTAAAGAAACATATCAACAATTGTTATTTAATTTTTTTTCAAGTAGCCTAAGACAAATCGTATCGTAGGTAAATGCACCAATTATGGACACTATAAGCAATTAGATTTTATTTTTACACGTGCTCAAGGATTTGGAGGCAAATGACATAGAATCTTCATAATAAGTACCTATTGTTTTAAATGAGTTTAACCCTTAAAAAAATATCGAAAAAAAAACTGTGTCTCAGACTCCTATTACGGACAAGGAAAATCCAGTTATGAACACTCAATTATGGACAATATCCAAATAGCAGCATAACGCCACGCAAACGTTTATAAGGTTATAGTTTCGTTGCCTTAGCTAAAAGTCAGCAGCATTATGTTCCAGTAATCACCAGAATTATCTTTTGTTCTTCATCTCTTGACGTAATCTAGACATTTTACCCTCCTTTACGTACTAAGAGTTGGGATTATTGATTACAATCCCTTTATTTTTAAACAAGTCACAAAAATTAATGTTGTCCATATTTGTTCAGGCTTAAATAAATAGCCAAATATGAAACTAAAAAAACTACACCTAAAAATATAGAACTAAAATTCCTTTAATGTTTGTGGTAAAATTGTATTTTTAATTTAATATTACCAATAATTAAATTAATAATACGATTTAAAACTTCAGCGTTAAACATAACAAGAAAAAAGCAAATAAACATGCCTACTTATTTACATCGCGATCCTTATACGTAATAACGATTTTCAATTCCATAAAGCACTGTGTGAACGATAAGTATTATTTTTCGATAACCCAGCGGCTTAATTGCTCTAAAAAATAGTCGACATGATATATGGAATATAGGCAGAATGATATGGACATTCGAATAAGACAATATACCTACCAATTTCTCATTATTGTAAGTAATTTCTAAAAATGTCCATAATTGGACCGTGTCCATAACAGGTGCACTTACCTTACGTATATTTAATCTGTTAAGACAAGAATAATAAAGACTATAATCAGATGAAAAATGAAAATAAATAATTAATCTAAAGTAAGTTTACCGGCGTGTACAGCAATTTGAAATGTAACCGTTGTGACTACCAGCAGACTCCAATATGAAAAAGCAATCGCTTGTTCACACGGGGTAAGCTTTGGTTAATTAATAACACGTGTCGCCATGCGAAGGCACGCTATTATTTCATTCACGGAAATTAACGATCACAATAGGTATAGATCATAGTTTAAAAAATCACGCTAATTTTCATTATCATATTAGCGTAATGTCCTGGATTAACTAGGTGCAATAAAAATGACCATATCAGATTACAAATATTTTGTTAAAAATAAAGCATGTTAAAATATCATGTAAACACTTTATTAGTAAGTAAAATTAAATAAACATATTTCGCTATATCTTTCCTTTGTGCAGGACTTCTTTGTAGACTTAATTGTGCATAATCCTTTTGAACTGTGTCTATCCACTGCAAGTATGGTTGGATAAGCGTGAATATATTGTGTTTGTTTTCATACGTTTTCAGAGCTAACGATACACAGGGGCATGCCGCAATCCCCACAACTGATGTACCGAACAATAATGGTGCACCATTGCCAATTTTCTGCTCTTTCGAGTTTTTACTATTTGATTCATTTCCACAGATGCAGTAATACCATTTCGGGTTTAAGCAAGGCGTTTGTTTATATATTTGCTTCTGTAGAGCCATAGCGACCGAATTGCGAATCTTTGCATATCCAACCACTATCAGAGTTTTATCCTTTAAATCTGAGGGGTACATGTTTCCTATCACCGGACTTTCTATGTAAAATTGTAAAACTTTTCGATATGTGAATGCAAGACCAATGTTACTATTCATAGTAATAACGCTAGGTTCTGATTCTTGGAGTTCATATATGTAATCTGTATGTAGTTTAACAAAAGCAATTTCAAAAATATTGTGCCTATTCGCATTTCTATCATAAACTGTGACGCCCACGGCAACGTAATGGGGTTGAGGTGTGATACAATTACCAGACGTTATTATTGTTCTCTTGCCTATTATTGTACCTGAACACACAAACTCTTTGTTAGCGTCCAGTAAAGCGACAATAAACTGATATCGCTCCGCTAATTTTTCAGTCGTTCTCCAGATAGCTTCTTTCGCACTATTTTTATTTGAATCAACAATACTGCTTAAAATGATAATTATAAAACATGTTTTTACACATAAGACTGGGAGCATTACACACTAAAATCGTTAGCTTCTTTCATTTTCTGTTCTTGCTGACAAAATAACTACAAAAGAAGACTTGTGAGCTACGAAAAGCTTATTTTGTAAAATAATATATGATTTAGGCAAATAAACTGATTGACAGAATTAAGACAGACAGCTGATATTGTAGAAACGTTCAAGATTTACTTTGTTTGAGATTTTGTTATAAATGGTGATTTTCACCTTCATGGCTGTTGCCGGTATTTATAGATACCCCGTCCTGTAACCCACAACAAAAAAGGTATCTTGATTTTGCTAGTATATATTTAACGATAATATTATATTATATTATATTAAATTATATTTCGACATCTCTATAAGTAATTATTGATCATTAATTTTATTTAAAACATAGGTACATTCGCGTGGTCCCTGTAGTCGGGGATTAGAATACGGCTACGGTATCCCCTACCTGTCGTAAGAGGCGACTCAAAGGGGGCGGGTTGCGGGCGACTAGAGTGGGAGCTCTGACCGCCCAGTCAACAACCCATGGAAGGACGGCGGCATGTGTGGCTGCATGTTGTCGTACACTGACAAGGCGTAGGGGACAGTCACGCTCCCTAAGAGATGAGCCCGTAAGGGGCGCAGCGCTAGGGGGCACCGGTGGTATCCGTTGGAGGTCCCGGGGTCCCCTGCAAGCGCAGAGGAAGGCCACCGAGGAGGTTTTAGTGGGTAAAAATCCCACATAACCCGGAGTCTCTCCCAAGGCTCCGGTGTACCTTTTGAAGGTTTCCTCCCCGTCAATAAAAAAAAAAAAAAAAAAAAAAAAAAAAAAGGTACATTCGCGTGACTATCTATTGTTTACCTTAGCTTTATTTTATAGATAACCGGCTAAGACTTTACAAAGTACCATTTAAATAGAGAGGAAATTTCATACAATTTCCTCCAAAACTTCCAAAAATATCCTCTGATAGATTTCATACTTAGATAGGTAAATTGTATTACAAACAAAAATACGCGCTAAATTAATTAAATTCTTTATCATAATTTTTATTTGCAGAAGATTTTTAAATTGGCCCGTGATAAGTTATCCCTGTAGTTCAGGGATCAGAATAGGGTTACGGTATCCCCTGCCTGTCGTAAGAGGTGACTACAACGGGCTTCCGGGGTTGCGGGCGGTAAGAGTGGGAGCTCGAACCGTCCTGCCAAGCGACCCCGTGTAGGACGACGGCATGTGTGGCCACATGCTATCGTAAACACCAGGGAGGCGCACTGAGTACAATGCTCACTGGGAAGAGCCCGAAGAGGGCATCGCGCTCGGAGGACACCGGCAGCAGTCCGTTGGAGATCCCGGTGTCCTCCACACAGAGCCGAGGATGGCCACTGAGACCCCCCATGGTCGCATACCGTCGTAAAGACTAGACGGAGCGGTGGGCCCAGCCGCCCATCTGGGAGGAGCCCGATGGGGCAACGCGCTCAGAGGATTCCGGTTGCGGTCGGACCGAGTTCCCGGAGTCCTCTTTTTATAGCGCCGAGGACGGCCACCTTTTAGTAAGGTAAAAATCCCACATAACTCGGCGTTGCTCCCACGGCGTCAGGTACCTTTTGAAGGTTTCCCCCTCGAAATAAAAAAGGCCGTGGTAAGTAACTACTCGTAACTCAGTAAGCGATACGCAGTAGAAAGGGCAAAGAGATTGCATGCGGAGAGGGCTAGGGATAGTTAATAAAAGCTCGAGCTAAAACGCAATGACAATATAGATAATTTATTTAAACTATAATAAACTTTTAGTACCTACTTAATTGAAACTCTACGTGCTTTTTTCGCAGCTCTAATTATTTATGGTCAGCGTAAAGTCTCTCAAATAAAGATCAAAAGTAAAGACTGAAGTCTTGCGACATCTATCATAAGATTTTAAAATGCAGATATGTTGCTATTTATAGTTACTAGTCACCCATCGTAACGGTCGAAATTGGACAGTACCTAATTTAAATTAAAAAACGAAACTTTACAATGTCCAAAGTAGCACAAATATTTCTCAAATTCACATAAATTGTAATAATTTTCAAGTTATTCGTACCCGTTAAACGTAAAAAAGGGGTTTAATTAGCTAAGCTACATTTAAATGCAATAGCGGGTATTTCAACAAAGACGTTTTATGTGTTTGTGTCAAATGCAAGGTAGTGTGTGTAATGTGTTTTTAGTTGATTTTATGTATGTTTTATGCATTATTTGAATAAAATATTAGCATTGCGAAATCCTTCTCTACATCAACTATAACCGTACGTAATTTCATACCTCTCCGTCTGCGGCAAGCATATTAAAAACGATTCACAAGATTTGCTTCACGTATTAATATACAGATTAATCCAAGAGTTGATTAAACATAGATAAATAATTTATTAAGAGAAGAAGGCTGTAAATGAACAAAATCAAGGTTACTGAAGATAGGTCTTGTGTTTATTTTCAATCGTGTTGTAGAGGCGGCTAAAATGACGAAACAAACACTAAAGCTTGTTTTGTGTGTCAGCAAATTGGTCGATGTGCCTTATCTTATTCATCTCGAGCTGAAGTGCCCGTGGCGTCAAATAGGCAAGCTCATCTTACTCCAAGGTTAAACGACGAGATTCTTAGATGTTTTGTTTAGTTATGTAGAATATAATGTTAAAAGTTTGCTATGTATGCCACCTAGTTAAAAAAATAAGCTTTCTACACTTAGAGCTTTTTTTTTTGTTTTCGAGGGGGAAACCTTCAAAAGGTACCCGACGCCGTGGGAGCGACGCAGGGTTATGTGGGATTTTTACCGCACCAAAACCCCCCCGGTGGCCGTCCTCGGCGCTAAAAAAAGAGGACTACGGGAACTCGGTCCGACCGCAACCGGAATCCTCTGAGCGCGTTGCCCCATCGGGCTCCTCCCAGATGGGCGGCTGGGCCCACCGCTTCGTGTAGTCTTTACGACGGTATGCGACCACATATACCGCCGTCCTTCCCGAGATCGCCTGATCGGACGGTTCGAGCTCCCACTCTAGCCGCCTGCAACCCCGGAAGCCCCTTTTAGTCGCCTCTTACGACAAGCAGGGGATGCCGTAGCTCTATTCTGATCCCGAAACTATAGGGACCATAGCCCTACACTAGGATTTTCTCCTGTGTCGTGAGTACCATGGACACACACAAGACGAATACACAAACACACAACCCCAGAACAGGAATCTAAACTCCTCATTCAAATACCTATCTGACCGGGAATCGGGACTCATTGCGCGTCAGACCGGTATGGTAACTGCTCCGCCGGGTCGTCTATGGATGATCATAAATATTTGAATCTTTACGCATCTGTGGTTGATTTAAAATAGAATCAATGTTTTGCATGAAGTTGCTTACGGATGTAAAAAATAAGTATAGCGCAAGTATCATCATTGACACACTATGAAGGGATTTCCAATTTTCATAGATTTAGAAAGCAATACCTTCTTCATATCTCAAAGGATAGTCCTTCATCACATTTAAATGTAAATAGATACGAATGATCATAGCAAAGTTTAATACAACAGCTCGCAAAGAAATTGTTCACAATTCCATAACGGAAATGAAAGCGGTGGCACAATTGTAACGGAAAGAAGAACCAAATTTTTCCTTGTCGGAAATGGAAATAAACTTTTCGGAATTTGCTACAAAATAAGTAAACAACATTTTTTTTTATAAGATCGAAGTAGCAAACGAGCACGCAGTCCACCCGATGGCAAGTGGTCACTGCCGCCCATGGGCTCCTCTAAGCAACTTCATATAGAACGTGAAGTTCTATCTAAAGTCAAGTACAGATGAGTTGCTACTCCCGAGGACTAAGATGATCGCCTCATATAAAAGTGTGTTCGTAACCACACCCTTCCATCGAAACGCAAGAAATAGGTGTTTCACGCTAGAAATAGGTGTGGAGGTGGTACTTCCCCGGGGAACTACACTGGTTCTACTACCTATATAGGTGTGGCGTTGGTACTTCCCCGGGCGAACTACACTGGTTCCACCAGATTATTTATATAGTTTACCTTACCATTATAGATTACCAATTTCTAAATCATAAGAATAAAAGAAAATCAGGGACCAGATTATTATACATTATAAATTATAAACTGGAAAATTTAATTTAATATAAAAATGACAAAAATGAACCTTCAGCTGGGGAGCGAGGCATACCAATTGATAGGTTTTATTCCATTGTTGATTTTGACTACGTACGTCGATTTCCTCTTATCAATTTGACCATAACCAATTAAAAAATCTATAGGTAGTAAGTACCTACTCAGAAAATATCTTACTACTGCATGTGAAAATTGTGGCACAGTTTAAAAACTATTCTCAAGATTTATAATACTTATACTACAAAAATGCACCCAGTTAACCTTGAGTGTAAAGGGCGAATATGGGCAAATATTCGGTTTCAAGAGCTCTCCAACGTTGAAGTTACGAGAGCTCTTTAAAGCGTACAAGTGTAAAAATATCGATTGGCTTGTCGGGTTTGTTGACATACATTACAGGGAATTGAAATGAAAATCAAAAATTGACATTCTACCACAGTATTTTGTGTTCCTTAATAACATATTTGGTAACTAAATTAAAATAATATTTAGTTTTCTTAAAAAAATGTAAAAAAGGGGTGTAAAAAGTAAAATCTTGTTTTCCATCTAATTAGAATATTAACTACTGTTAGATTGGTATTAGCAATGTTTAAATTCAATCCACGCAAAATAGGTATACAAATCAGATTAAAAAGTCAAGTTTTTATATTAGTTTACATATTTGCAATTTGCACCCGCGGTAAGTCTTTCACTAACGAATACGTTATACACTTAAAATCAAATATGTACATAATTATATGCAATATTAGTAGGAATAATTTTCATATCTTCGTACTAGGATACTTGGCTGTAACTCATATTCAGTCATATATATTTTTGAATTGACGGGCTCATAACTTCAATAAAATAATGCAATTAAAAAATCTATTGTACACAGAAATGCAACGACTCACGTGGTGGAGCGGTTACCATACCGGTCTGACGCGCAATGGGTTCCGGGTTCCATTCCCGGCCAGACATGTATGATGAGTTTAGATTCCTGGTCTGGGTGTTTGTGTATTTGTCTTGTGTGTGTCCATGGCACCCACGACACAGAAGATCCTACTGTGGGACTATGAGTGTATAAATCGTGAAAATAATGAAATGAATTCGAAATAGAAAAATTGCTAGATTTGTAAATATTTAAGATATTACGTGACTAGATACTTCTATAAACGAGGCTTGAAAATCGGTTCAAGTTATAATTTATTATGTGCGCGCTAGTTCCATGAGCTCACGCTCTACACATTGTATGTGCAGTGTTTCCCAAACTTTATTATACCATGGCCCGGTTATTTTCATGTCTCCCCTAAGTGACTTATTAAAATGTATAAAAGTAGTGCATAGGAGAGAAATACCATAAATTGTAATAACGTTGCGCTCATAAATTGGAAAAACAAAACTATCAAAGCTTCTACATTACATCGAAATTGTTACTATTAGTGATGACCTTAACAATGATGACTATTTTTAAAGAATTTTCACACTGATACAAAAGCTATAGGTACATATCTTAAGATTTTCGATTATGACTAGTTGCACATAAAAGAGCAGTGGCGGCGTAAGGCGTAGGAAGTGTGGATCTCCGCTTGCAGCCTCGCGGAGCAAAGGGCTTCGCGCCTCACAGAAACAGGGCTTCCCAAGATTTGTGTGATTTGGCGACCTTTTACTTAAGTCGTCAAATGGCAGATCGACTTTAACCTATATACATTTGGCGACCATGTGTTTTTTTCGTCGTCAAATGGCAGATCGACTTTAATCTATATACAATTGGCGACCTTTTTTTTTGTCAAATTACAGATAGATTTTAATCAGAGGGCCTCGCGAATTGTAGCTTGCACACGTTAAGTTTAGGTCTAGCGCCGCCACTGATCCCGTGACCTGGTATTTTATTTATAAAGCCGGGTCGCGGCCCACCATTTGGGTAACGCTGCTGTATAGTGTTACATTAGGATTTACCTGACTAAGGTAGCAAACTGCATGCTCGTTTGCTACTTCAGTCCATCTAATGGTAAGTGGTCAGTGCCGCCCATGGACATCTGTAATCAACTTCATACAAATCATGGGTTCTACCTGAAGTCAATCACAGATGCGTTGATACTCCCCAAGACTATGATGGTCGCGTCATTTAAAAAGTGTGCCAGCAACCACACCCTTCCATCGAAACGCAAGAAATGTTTCATGCTAGAAATAGGTGTGACGGTGGTAGTTCCCCGGTTGAACTAGACGGGTTCTACCACCTTCAAAAAGAGAAGTGATAACTGGCATATTAACCGTATAATATATTTTTTGTAGGTATACAACTAAATATGCTTTTAGTTAATTCTTTTTAGGAAGTAAAGCTCATTATGGCTTTAAATTTATTAGTTCAATATTTTAAATCAAAACTTAAAGAAAGAGAGACAAAAACATATTAGATGTAAAGATTTGCAAATTCCACGGCATTATGTTCTATTTAAGAAATACGCAAATAAATTCGGTAATAAGTGTACTCGCCACTTAAAAGAAATTATGTAAAACAACTTCATTTTCGGAGCGATGAATATCAAGTTACGAGTAAAAAGGAGCTTTTAAAAAATTCTTGAGGAAATTTTAAGAATTTCAAGTGACCCTTTGAAAAGCAAACAGCGAGCGTTGGAGGGACCGGAATTTTGTTTACTAATTAGATCTGCCGGCTTCCGTCCATTATGCTGTATTATTTACCGACTCAATTTCGTTTATGTACATAACTAAGTTATTCTCCGCAATAAAACAGATTCTGCTGCGAACACTCCTTAAACGAATATAATGTTTTTGCCACATTAGCTGTTTGTATTTTCTTCATTAGAAATATGTCACGGACGTGCCAGATGGATACGTAAGTACGTACCTTACAGTGAGGGCATGTTTTAAAGCTGAATTCATATTTTGTCAGTTATATTTTTTCTTAAACATACTTCACCTAATGGTATGAAAAGTCAGTGAATACACACTCAGCATTATTCACGATCTGAAATGTACATACATCAACACTGGATGACGTTGTTATTCCTTACAGTAATAAGGTAAAAAAAATGGGTATCTACATGGACCAGCATCTTTCGTGGATTCTATAGATCTCAGAAGCCAGTAGGAAGCTTTTTGCCGCTGTTGGATCTCTTCGCAATCTGAAATTAACAAGGTACGTTTTCCTTTTCTCCACTTGTCCCATGATAAATCACTTCTCTCTACTCAAAACCTTACTCTCCACACCCCTTCCCACTTATCTGCTTTCTACAAAAAATCCTTCACTGTGTCAGCTATTCATCTGTAGAATTCCCTTACTATATCTATTCGTTATGCCCAATCCCTTTATTCTTTCAAAAATGTTGTCAAATCCTAATCTAACCTAGTCTAACCTAACTTAAACCTCTAACTCTATTTCTGTTTTTCAATCCCCTCCTTACGCTTTTTGCTATCTTTCAACCTAATTATTTTTATGATTTGTTGCTGTGTTTAATTTTTATAGCTAATTATTTAATTTGTATGTTGCTCTAATTCCTTATTCTGATTTTTGCACCCTACCTTATCTCAATTTTCATCTTTACTGTAACTACGAATCCTAAGGTTGTCTGGAAGAAATCGCTGTTTAGCGATAATTTTGTATTTCAACCTTGTAATCTCATTGTATTATTTCATTTTTTTGGGTACAACAAAGCATATTATTATTATTATCATCAATTATAATCTATACAGATTCGTAACTTTAATACTACAAAATACAATGAAACTACATTGAGGTGTATTTTATTGTAAAATATTAACATTCACTATTATTGGCCTACTGCTATTATTGTACGAATTGTGGTTAAACGTGAAGGCTTAGGTAGCCGGGTAAGATAGTGGGCGATGTTTCTCCCCTGGGCAACCCGGAAGATTACTGCGGCTTTATGCGAATCCAGAGGCGTCCCTCGCAAGAGATTTTCATTTCAATGGCTCGACATATTATAATATCTAACTCGTCGTCGCATGAAAAACTAGCTTTACCGGAAATCCGCTTTGAAGATAGGATATAATGTAATGTGCGTTATAATGTCCGTTATATACGTAAAACGCGTATCCAATGATTTTATCGTTAACCAAAACGTTAACAGTTTGGTAATATCCTTTTTATATTTACGTATTTTAAGTATTCCTTACAGGATTACCTCCTTACCATATAGACAGCACCATTTAGTTTTTCCATGTGTCGTTTTATTCATGTAGTATTATTTAAATTTGCTTTTATTATATGTAGTTAAAAAAACGATTTTGTCCTCAGGTACTCTATTTTAAGGTAAGCTTTCGCAGTCATCCGCGAACCCACCGGTGCCTGGCCGCTCCCGCAGCTCCTCCCCGCATGGAGCATAAAGCTCCCCTCCAAACAGCAAGGCGCGCCAGAAAACACAAAGGCGCGCCTTACCTCCAAGGCCCCCATCCGCAGGGCGATGGTCTAACGCCGAGACCGCCACCCAGGGGCCGTGGGCATGACAAGCCGACACCCGCAAGGCATCCCTACAGGCATCGACCTCCCACATCCAGCGGCGGATCCCTTCTTTAGTTCCGCCGCAAACCACCAAACGGCCGCAGAGGACAGGGAGGACGGCAACGACACATCGCATCTCTTCTTCCTCTGCGGCCCCACCGCCAACGCATCTGACGGTGCGTCCCCGTTCGGTCGCGGGAGACAGGGTGTACGGCAACGACACACCGAGACATCTCTCCTCTCGCGACCCCTCCTGGCTGCAGAGGCCAGAAAACACCGACCTCCGCAGCCCCCTCGGATGCATCCGGAGCGGGCCCTCAGCCGAGCCCGCTCGGAGCGTCCCCTTCCTGGGATCCCTCTTGGCTTCACCGCGGCGCCCCAAGCCACGGTTACTGAGCCCCCTCACCACGACAAGGTGGAGATCCCTTCGAGGGGGAGTAGGCGTTTAGATAGGAAAATATCTAAACAAATATATACATACATACGTAGCACAAGTGTTATTATGGCCCTGTTTATGGGTAGAAATTCTTATCAAAATAGTAGTTATTATATAAAAATAGTAGTTTTCGAAAATTTGTACTGGATATTCCTAACTAGAGAGTTTAATAAAAAAACTAAGAATGAACTATTCTTGACAAACTTCAGGAATGTATTAATATTTATTTACAGATTTTCTCCCTCTGCGTCTACTCTGCCCATACCTACTCATTGAACTACAATTACGTTTAATAAATATATTAGCACGCCTATTGAAAATAGCCGACCCGTATTACTCCAAGTTATGAGAGTTTACAATTTTTGAGCCTAACTTCGTTATTACCATATTTCTTACACAATTTCCTTTCCAAACGGTGTACAATCCACTTCAGACGCGGACGTGGAGATTGACCTAATTTCAAATTTAATTTTTGAGGAATGACTCATGAATGCAAATTGAGCGAGGATCCTTTAGGGAAAATCCCTTGAGTCCGACGAGGTTCTTGAATGATTTTTCTAAGAGCTATCCACGGGAAATCTCTTTATCTGTGGTAATGAGAAGTCGAAATGGTAATGCTGGGAGTAATAAGACATTGCTCTCTCGGTCTTAATTCATCTTCAATTAAACGGTTAAATTAATTTCTAAAGAATATCACTACATAGTATAAAAAAGTAGCTTCTTGCTGTCTGTCCCTAGATCTTAGATCTTTAAAACTACGCTACGGATTTTAATGCAGTTTTTTTAAATAGATAGACTGATTCAAGAGGAAGCGTTTTATGTATAATATAGTAGATAACACTGATAATTTTAGATTTTGACTTTTAGGTGGAACGAAGTTCGCCGGCGCCGGGTCAACTAGTATTGTATATTACAAAAAATGCTAAGAATGTACCTACATACTACATAGTTTCAGGTAATTGCAGAAGAATACTGAGTGTAGAATACTTCGATTTACATTTTAGTTGTAACTTCCGTGTATATTCACTAAGTAGTACAAAAATAAACAAATTTGAAATATCATCAAGTAAGAAAATCGCTATACGTATTTTATGCATGCTTGCCTGGTAACAAAACACAGTATTGTATTACGCCTTTGTGAGTGCCACATTAGTAATAGCGTTCTGGTTATAAAGGCTAATTAAAATGTTATGCACTCTCATTGCCTAAAGTTAGTAAATAACAAGTCATTCTCGTAAATCGAAAATTGTATCAATGTTCTACCAAATCTTTAGCTAACGTACGCAAAACCTAAATTGTTTGGGATGAACTGAAAAAACGTAGCTAAAGTGTTGCCGTGAGCTTTTCCAATATTTCACACGTGACGGCGTGATATGCGATTGCCTTCGTCGGGCGTAGCACACGTGTACAGAATGTCACATATTGACATGTAACTCTACACGGACACCTACATACCCGCATCATCTTTTCCATTTCCTCGACATATTGCTATCGGAAAAATGTTTTTTGGTAATTGATACAGTGTTACGTGTTACGTATGTATCAGCTTTGCCAGATTTTTTATTAAGTCGAGATTTTGAAAACTTTTTGAGTGAAAAAAATTGAATTTCATTTTTAGCCAACAGCAGTCCTCGCGGTACAAAGGGTGTCGCGCGTCACAGACACACGGACAAAACTTTTAATTTTCTCCTTGGTGTAAGGGGTCCAGAGGACCTTTTTTTAGCGTCTTTTTTTTCTGAGTGACAAACTGCAGAATCACTTATATTTGCAATTGGCGACCTTTTTTTGCATAAGTCCAGTCCTTCCCAAAAAGCGGGGCCGAGCCTGTCCCGTGCAGGATAAGGACATTTAATTTTTACAAAAAAATCGGGACGTCCTGCCAATCTGTCTAGCAACCCTGGTATATATAGACGTTATAGACAGCGGTGCTGTTTGTAAGTATTCTTAAGAAGATGACATTTTGTGGTATGTCTATAATAACAATTATTTGCACTATACACAACTAACCAAAACCACCCACACTTCGTCATGCCGCAGTTTGACCTTTTCCGTGGGAACTTTGACAAAACACTATGCAAATAAAAAGTTAGTTACCAAAAATTAAAATACAAAAACATCTTTACGATATGATGATCGTTGTATAAAAAACTATGAGTGTATTAATTAATATCAAATACTTTTCTATTTTTCGATACAAATATATGTAGAATCTAACGTAAGTTAATGACACTTGCATGAATGTTTTGCTGGCTCACCCAGTGAGGTAGGTGAGAATTATAACTCACAAATGCATCAGTGATCAATTATATCCGATAGATTTGAAGCGTCGTAATAGAAAAGGGCTTTCACGTGTCCCTTTAGATATACATGAAATACAAGCTAAATTGCTACAACGTAACATACACCCGTAGCCAGTAAACAGTTGGTAATGAATGCTGATGTAACATTCATAGTGTCACATATCAATGTGATAACAAACAAATGTTTGAGCAATCAATTCTGTTTCTAATGACGTTGTTAGTCTTGATTTATAACGGAAATGACGTCAGATCGGAAGTAGGTTCGAAGTGTTGAAGCTTGACACGCCGCAGGGACTTATGAAACTTTGGAAACTTCCTTATGTCCGGAATTTCCATGAGGTGGTTTCGTGTTATTTTCAAAGTAGTGAAAGTAGGTTAAGCGGTACGCAAGTTTTTCTACACATTTCTTTATAATTAATATTCATATTGTTTGCGTAACTTTTGTGTAAGCAATTAATATTTTGAATAATTATCTAAACGGCTCTAGTCCCCAAAATTGAGAATCATACTTATGTTCACTCGTGACCTTTTAGGGGGTAAAAATGCAGTAATATTAGGACATTTTATTCGGCTACTTTCGGTATTTAAGTGTACTTGGGTGCACTCTGTAGTTTCGGGATCAGAATAGGGCTACGGCATCCCCTGCCTGTCATAAGAGGCGACTAATTGGGGCTTCCGGGGTTGCGGTCGGCTAGAATGGGAGCTTCAACCGTTCGTACAGGCGATCCCGGGAAGGACGGCGGTAACGGTGGTCGCGTACCGCCGTAAAGACTAGACGGGGCGGTGGGCTTAACCGCCCATCTGCGAGGAGCCCGATGGGGCAACGCGATGAGAGGATTCCGGCTGCGGTCCGTTGGAGGTCCCGGAGTCTTCTTTATAGCGCTGACGACTGCTACCGGGGGGGTTTTAGTGCGGTAAAAATCCCACGTATCCCTGCGTAGCTTCCACGGTGTCGGGTACCTTTTGAAGGTATCCCCCTCGAAAACAAAAAAAAAAGTGTACTTGGGTATCGCCACAAAATAAAAATGTAATCCATTAAGTGTCTGTAAAGAACACTAAATAGTAGGTAGTTAGATGTCCGCCGACTCTGTTTAAAAAGCTTTCTTAGCTAAAGACTGTCTCGGAGCCGGAGGCCTCAACTAAACAATGCAAAACATATCCTTTGATATTAGTTTTGAACTAAACACAAACTACGTGTCAGTATCACAATGCACACGCTGTATGTCTTTAATTATTCAGCCAAAGTTCTTTGTTTACGAAACAATGACGTACGTTTTAACGAGATGCGTACTTATGCTTTGAATGGCGTATTACAGGCTTAGTATATTTATTATGCCGTATTTTTATTTCAATGAAGAATTGGGTCTGATTTATTAAAGGTAAATTTGGGTAAAATATTGTACCCATTTCCACATACAGCGTAAAATAAGGAACTCAGATCCGAGCCGCGCGATGTGTCATCGAGGTGGGATTTATGTGACGTCGTTCAGTGGGATTTGCTCGCGTTTCACATAATGGATTGTTTTAGAATTTCAAACCAGTCGCTTCCATATTTTTGTATCCGTCTACATATAATATTAATCATTTCATAATAGGGCTATTGTTTTTGGACGCGTGGTTGTATTTGGGATAAAGCGAAAATTTAAATATTCAATATTTATAATTATGCTCAAATGTTCAACAAGCATAGTACTCGACCAAAACAATTAGGCGCACGATAGTTGAAACGTCATTTTTTTTTTTTTTTTAATAATAAAATTACAGCTCCACAGACGGATCGTCCGTGCCTTTTTCATATAGCATTCATTTTGTCAGTCTTAGTGTTTTAGCTCCACTTAAGCCTCCGTTGTCACCATCATCCAGAGGGCGGTGGTGGCAGCGTTGGCTTTACAAAAAACCTTAATATTTACTTACTCTATACATAGGACCTTATATATATATGTGTATAATAATACATGGAATATTTTCTTTATGTGTGTAAGACTGATGCCTATTGCAGCACACATTCGATTTTCGACTATGGAGACAGGAGTACTGAGTCCAATACTCTTCTCTTATTAAAAAAATGCATATTTTGAATGTAAGAGTCCTTTCTCCTCCACGAATAGTCCGTTTTCCTACCCATTTTGAGGTTAATTAATGATTAATCAACTAATTTAATAATAACTTTAAAAATTCAACAATCACTCATTAAACTAATATTATAACGAAATAACATTAAACACGTGTTGGCTAACGTAAACACCTAGACGATACACGACTGCACGTCACTAGGTGATGCGCGGGGTAAGAAGCGAGATGCGGGGTACCTACTGAACCACTTTTGTTTTATGCGCCTAATTGTTGTGGTCAAATAATACATTATGTTATTGGCACAAAAAATGTTTGCATTACTAGAGTGAGACAAAAAGATTTACAAAAAGAGTATAAACATGATGTTAAGTTGTGTTGTCAGATATAAGAAAGTATAAAAAGAATGTAATACATAAAGGATATCCACGATAAGTAGTTTTTGAATTATTTCGCCGTGACCATAAATCCATGCAACTTATTGAAATATCAACAAAAAAATCATAAACATACATCTCCTACATTTCCAACATTCTGATAATTAAATTGGGTTCCGGACGTAACTTCACTACAATGATTGTTAAAAGCAATTTCAGATACGATAGGCAAATCAAAATGTGATATGTAGCGAAATAAGATATAAAAACCGTTCCGATACATCTTTGTTCCGTATAATTATCTTACCTTAAGACAAAAAATTAATTCAATTGCAATTAATGAGTTTAAACATCTCTTACCGCCACGTCCATATCATCTTATAAACAAGCCTGGCTACCTAACGCCTTTTTTGAAATCCTTTAAGCAGATACTGTTAAAAACCTTGGATTAAGGTAATTCATATGAATATTTTTTCAAGTAGGGAAAATATCCATATCCTATATCGAGTCGTTATTTATTATTATTAGGAATTCGAGTAGAAAAACAATGCATTGTTTGTGTTCAAATAAACAGTACTGTTCTTTGTGGAAATTACAATGTGGGACCAAATTTGGTAGAATATGAACATTAATACCAACGTAACGTTACACGTTTGGTACAAGATTTGACTAAATTAAGCTTATATAAGGGCAGTAAATTTAGTAACGTGCACTCACGTTATTGGTGAAACTGCTTCATTTGTTTTTGACAGACCCCAAGGCGCTGTTGCCGCTGCCTCATTCGAACAACAAATAAAGCCACATGACGATATACGTACTCGCATATGATCCAAGCTGAACAGTTTCGTATACAGGTTATAAGAAAAAAAGGTTTATATAAATTTGGAAATATGTATATAGTATGTGTGAACATCAGTTCCGTCTGTATATCCACGTGCATGATACTTAGAATATAGATATTACAAACGATAGTATGGATGCAAATAACGAGCTTTCAAAATAAAAACAAGATTGGTAAAAATATTTTACATCCGATGTGTCACGTCACCATTCAATCATCCACATATTTTAGGAACTAGAATCTAAAACGGCGTTATGTATAGCAAAATACAAATAGCACGACAAATTTCACAAAGTAAGGCAATCTAAGGGAAAACATGAGTAAATTTTACACCCAAACGATTATATAGGTATAGTAGATATAGTCAGAATAGTAAATAAATTCAGAGCAGAAGAAAAAAAAACTATTCATGCTTTAACAGTGTATACAGATTCACACAATTCGTGGTACTTGATCCTTTTATTTGCATAACTTCTTTTTTCGTGTATACTTCAACGAATGCTTCACTCTACAATTTAATTTACATCGCAGCACTTCGACCCTTAGATATAATAAAAAGCGCCAAAACCAGTTTTTTGTTGAAATTCACGCTTCGTTGTGTAAATGTAGATCGTAGACCCCTTTTGTTGGGACTACAAAAAGTAAAAAGTTTCCGCTCCCATTGCAAAAGTGTATAAAACCATTCCGTAGCGCCGGATAAGCAGATGCTTGAACTACAAGATCCTCAAGCGCCAAGTTTTATTTAAATTTCTCACTATTTCGCCGAAGTTAATGCCAAACTTTATAGAACTACTAGAAAGACATTTTAATAAAAAGGCAATTTTGTTCAGAAAGTAATTACCTACGTTAAAGATAAAATGTCTTTAAAAATGTGGGATCTTGGGTCTAGTCTTTCATCGTTTTCTTAACCTAAAATAAGTAACAATACTAACAAATGTTTGCTCAGAATTGTTGTTTTGAGCAATACATTTCTCAGAATTAATATTTTCTATAAAATAGCAAAACAAATGAGCCTTATAAAGCGCGCTAATGAGGGGGTGTAACAATTCCGTCTGCATCTATAACTCTATCTGTAATCTGAGCAGAGGCGACCCACTTAATGGTGACCCATTATCTAAATAGCAAATCAATTTTAATATTTTTTTGTATTATTTTATGTTTGAAGTTATCATTAGTCGGTTGTTATAACAAAATATATTTTTCATATCAATTCAAAGCGATATGAAACTAATCGTCAAAGATAATAATTCAAATTTAGACTTTATTAGCAAAGAAACCGTATATATTTATGAAAACTAATCATCACATTACAAAATACCACAACGTATTTAATGCAAGATAGTTCTGACCAGTACTTCCAGAGATTAGCTCGTTCAAAACAAACATACTCGTCCGCTTTATAATATTAGTATAGATAATAATCAAAAGTCTGTAGAAATCTTATTTGACGTACGTTCGTAATAACCCGTATGTATAAGGTACTTTTAATCGTGTCTACGAACAAAACTATTTGGAAAACTATTGAACTTTTCTCGCAGTGCCTGGGGGACCTGGGCTGGCAATTATTTGTCGTATGGGATCACGAAAAATGTCGCCACACAAGGAAGGGTAAATAACACATGATGTTAGAGACAAATAGACGCATTATTTTTTATATTTTATATGCTTTCGAGTATATACTTGTATAAATTAGAGTTATATAAAATCCAATCAAATCTAATAAATAAAAAATCCAAATAATAGCTAAAAACAAATTAAAATAGTCAAGGCATTTAGGAACTACGATGTCACAAAAAGAAGACACGTCTAACATATAATAGATCCCTCTTTTTGTCGATATCTTAAAAATTGGGAGTGCTCAGAGGAATAATTGCTATATCTATGAATGCATTTTAACATTAAAATTAACCAAATTGAACTTTGGTTTAGAAAGGCAGATACCTATACACGTGCTGGTTCATTTTCTCTCAGGATTAACAACACATTGCACATTAGTCGATGTTAAATAGGGTTATAATGTTACCTGTAACTTAATTCTAGACATCCCTACATAAAATTGACCCGTAACTGTTAGGTGGATTGCATGCTAGTTTTATAGTTTTTTAAAAATGGATGGAATGTAAAAACTGTGTATAAGAAGAAGTCACGGTACTTAGTCAAGGAAACATATGACATTTAAGCTTACTAATAATGTTAATAAGTATTGAGATATATACGAACAATATCAGCAAAACACTCTCTTGGTAATTTCTAAGAAAACCCTACCAATAATACTAAAATCTTAGTCGGAAGGGTTTGGCAATAGGACAAACGAATAAGACTGTTCGAATTTATTAAGGTCAGCGTTGATTTATTTGTTGAACTTATACAGTAGATCTGGCTGTAAGCAGGCAAGGATTTTTATCATAATTAAGTTTATTGACCTGTATGGTTTGAATCTCATCATGTTGTCATGATTTTAAACCCTTTGATCACCTAGGCCTAGGTGACCAAAGTGGATCACACCTTTTTTAGCTAATTAAGCCACGTGTATGACCTAAACCTTTCTTGGCGTTGATCACTGGATCACTGGTTGATCAATGATCTGCAGTCAGTCCTAAGTTTGGTTTGAGTCCTAACTATCATTTGCCTCAGATACATTGTTACCTCTGACTTTTTTGTGTGTACGCTTCTTTAGTGTGCTCTTATATGGTAGAAATGGGTCTTGGTGTAAATAAGACATTATACCATCTGCGCGTCTTGGACTTGTACCGTAGACTTTATCTTGTGCACACAATACATAATCATCAAGCTTGCTCACCAAGGCAATGCATTGCAAATACCTATGTTCCCATACCGGATCGGTAAAGTAGCTTGGCTCAAGGATTTTTCATAAGAAAGGTATTTTAATATTTAAATACTAAGAAATGCATATTTATGTTAGGGAAAAAGATAATGTGAGGGACATTTTTTTATTTCTATGTACCAAATTCTAGATGAAATCATTATTTTGAAACGTAAACGTAAATAATATGGAATGAGATCAAACACTACTTTAAAATCAAAAACTGTAACGGTAGCATAATATGCTTTTGAACTCTGAAAACATAAATCTTCTGCGTAAATAAGACAACGAAATAGGCAGATGCAGTGAACACATACAAAGTTTAAAATTTAATGTAGGAATAATCTATTTGTAATTTGCATACCTATTTCGTAGACCCAGCCATTGGTATAAAGTCACGGGTACAGCCAGTGGAAGTATAAATTCTAAATATCAATCTCAAATGTGAGATAGCTAATTGGTAATATGAATACCGAAGAGTCTCATTAGGTCAATATAGTAAAATTCCCGAACAGAGTATAAAGATATTGCATAATACTGAGGTTTATAAAAACGAGTATATTTTTCATACTCGTTAGTCCCAGTCATAAGTTAGAATTAGTTCTGTATTTTACTTATTTTTACGTTACCATGTCGCTAGTATAATTTGCTTACATTTTTACTTTGCAATTGGTCGTTAACTTTACTTGTTAGTTGCCTTTTCAATTTTTTATCAGTATTCTGATTCGAGATGTGAACTGGACGCTTTGCAATGAGGGAACATTTCTATGACTTTAATTACAATTTCTCAAAATTAAAAGGGACATGTCGTACATGTGTACATGTCCTTTATAGTATCTATGGTTTACACTAAATATTACATTTTATATTACAAATATTACAAGGGTAAAATATTGTATTTAACGAATAAATTTGAACGTTTCACGCAGAGAAGACTGCATAGCGAGAACATTTGCATTCTCATTAGAATACTGGTCTTAACACCATTTGCAGTTAATATACAGTGAAATATTGCATTCGCTGCCAGCAATAAGCAATTCTCAAGCGGGATTTAAGTAGTCTTGGGTGCTCTAAGTGAATATATATTTTTTGTAATATATAAATGCATGTATTCCATATTTACACAAGGAATTACTGTTTGTTTCTTGCCATTTACTGATCTTTCGTTAATAAACAAAAAAGACGAGCCTTGATTTATAAAAGCGCACACTTACTATTTCTACTTTATAAATGTCTACAATTACTTGGAACAAGAATCAATCAGTTTTAGAATTGAATTCAATACATGTAGTACTGGTGGAAAGAAATAACCGAGCAGTACTACTACCATACTAGATGCCATACTAGATGTTCGTTCTCGACTAACATTTTTTTTAAAAACGTAATCTATTCGTCATGTGGGACCGTGACTTGTTAAGTTACACCCATTCAAAATGATTATAAATAGTCTATGTAATGTCACTTACGATCTTGTATATCACGATAAATAAATAATGTGGAAAACAAGCCAGAGTAACGTTTCACACGGGCCTTATTTGGAATAAGATTAAGGTAAAAAGTAAGGCAAGTAGAATTTTAAACTATTATAACTACCAAATCTACAATTACGAGTACTGTATGCTAAATTCGAAGAAACTATTTTTCTTCCTCCGAAACTTGTTGTTAACGCAATGCTTGTAGCATTGTGTTAACCGAAACGTTAAGCATAAACTTCAGTAGGTCTTTTCTTGTCTGAAATAGCAAATGAGCATGCAGTCCACCAGATAGTAAGTGGTCAATGCCGCCCATGGACATCTGTAAACAATTTCATATAGAATATGGGTTCTATCTGAAGTCAATCTCAAATGCGTTGCTACTTCCGAGAACGCCTCATGTGAAAGTGTGGCGGTGGTATTTCTCCGGTCAAACTACACCGGGTCCACCTTAGGTACAAATAATTGATCAAGACTGGTTGTTAGGCCCATCAGTGCCGTGGCTGTTGTTAACAGCAGCGGCGGCTGATATCGCGGGGTCGTAAATATAATGTTACAGTCCTCGTGAGCAGGCAAAGAACGTCCGGAGGAACGTCACAGAGGATTAAGAGTCCGACATACCTATATATTTCGCTTCCCTCGGCGATAGAAGAACCATGAGGATTTTCGCGATAAAAAAGCTTTTGGTTGAGCACCTCTGTGGATTGAATATACTCGTAAATTTAAACCGTGTCTAATATAAGTGCATTAAAGGCCAAGAGCAAATTTGTTGCACGGCTGAAATAAAGCTGCTTTTGCTTGTTCGCGTCAGAACGTTTTAGCTCAGCTTTGTTTCAGCGGAATATCGCTTGAGCTTCCGAATGGCTCGTTGGGCACGTTGAGCGGTAACCGGTCGTTGTCACGCCGGGAACTGAGTCAAAAGCTAATGTTTAATACACTCGGTTAGCCAGCCAGCGCGATACGGACTGAAGGGGTCATTAAAATGCAAGCTTGAGTTATAAACAGGTCACTTTACCCGCAGTTTAGAGCGTGGGTTTTGTATCCACTGTACCGTAACACATTTTACTGGCGGTAAAACCTTAGGAAGTTTATGCCGCAAAACTAAAATATATAGTACACAATTCCGGTCGTTTTCAGACGCCATTATGCCGTTCTGTACAAAATTGTAACTGCTCCGTAGTAAATATAGCGAAAAAGGCATTTCTCGTTTTCTATTTTTAAATTATTTTTGCATTTCTTACTACAGATGTTAAGTATATGTCTTTTTCTGAAAATGTATTTTGAAGATATAGTATAATAATGCACAAAGGATAAGCAGAAATAAACATTTTTTTTATAAAAATAAATTGATGTTTGTTTGTTTTTTTGTTTAACGGTTTCTTTAATATTTTAATGGATACACCTTTTCATTATATACGTTAAGTAAACAATTTTTTTTTTTTAAACAAAATGTGATATACTTATTTCTGAGATTATGATAAGGCATGATTAGAGGTCATAGCGCGGAGTTTACATACTTGTGTAAAGTCCGTGGAGTACTGAGCCCGCTTGGCGCCGCGCCAGCACCAACACCTGATGGCTGTAATTTAAACTATGGCCAATTTGATCCCGTAATTTAATGGAGATACTATAACATTACAACTTGAGGTGTCTTAGTTTAAATTATTCAGAACTTAGTCTGGCTTAAATTATATTGTTATTAACGATTTTATGTACGTCTATCTGCTAATTATTCCTGCAGTTCTTTATATATCTTTTGATTAAGAAGATGTAATACTCGTTGGGTAAACATTTCGTTGCCTCTAATTCATAAAAATACTTTACATATTAAAACAACCCTCTATTCAATAAAAATAAATGTAAAATTTGACTTAATTGATTCAGTAAGTACGGAGCAAATTGGCTGTAGGAGACAGAATGTCAACTAAAAATAATTTTATTTGGTTAGATACTTGAGTTGGTATTTAGCTGTTTACACTAACGAATATTTATTATATTATCACGAAAACGTTATGCTGTAACAGCAGAAGAAAGTTACGCCCACACGGGTCTGACTTCTGCTCGCTTCTTGCCAAGAAACAGAATTAACCACGCTTCCTTGCTCGTATGCGCACTTGCAATTTATTACTTTACCGCGCAACCATTTATATAGAAGCGGCACACTAACTGTCCTAAACGTTCCCAAATAACATTATTATTCCTAATAATGTGAAACTAGATTATTTGACATGGGTCTCCGGTTATATTTTAGTCCCGAACATTTGAGGCCGAAAGTCCTGAAAGTTGAGAAAATAAATACGCGATTTAGGTATGTGATTTTTGAATTTTCATTAAAAATGTTACTTAAATGAAGATATTATTATACTTAAGTTTCTGAATCTTACGTAAATGTTTATACTTTTTGAGTATAATAACAATAATCATACGTTAATGATTATTGTTATATATTGAATATGTTGTTGACAATGAGATAAACGTAGTATAATCAGAATTGCAAGAAAATAATTAAGCTTTACATGTAGCGATCCACATAACCCTGCGCGCATTTGATAGCCTATCCCAGCTGCTTCAATACAACGCGACGCATCATTCAACCGCAGTTTCTAAAAACGTGTGTTGTCGATGAGATCAAGATCAAGTTTACATGTAAATCGCCGATGTTAAATATTAGCATGTCTGACTGGACCGTAATTAATAGAAAAGAAGTAAATGAACATTTAGTCTACATAATGTTACTACGCTATGGGCGCCTGTAAACTTTACAGATAGATTTAGCTGTACTTTATTTAGAGTCCATGACTACACCCTAAAATGCAAACTATATCAGAGTCCATGACTACACGCTAAAATGCCAACTATATACCTTCGTTTCTATTCCATTACATAAATTCAATGTAGTTAAGGTAAAACAATTTCAATGAATGTACGCATCTATCCCCTAAGAGTCCCTTACCCGATTTTGGCAAAATGCCGGAATCTATTTCCGTAACCAAAGCCTTGTTTGCTTTGAACATATTATTCCATTTAAATGTACAACTTCGGCCTATAACTGTATTCCGCTAACCTCCATTTTTAAATTGTTTACTACTATAGGTGATTATATGACGTGACGGTGACGTGATTTGGTAATATTTTCAAATCAATAAAAGTAGATTAAGCGGTCCATAAAGACTTCTATATTATTATAAATAATATTATTATTGTTTGCTTAACTGCTTGTATTGCTGAAACATTAACAATGAAGTCTCACTGAAATTGGAAAATAATGATCTAAGGGGCTCAAGCATCCAAAATCTAAAAACACATGCCTAAGACTATCTATGAACTCAGAGTATTGGCAATATTTCACAAAAAGGAGGCCCTCTGCCCTCCTTAGTCGAAAAATATATGCTTAAATTCACCTGTGACTTTTTAGAGGTGATAAATTCAGGAATAGGAGCATTTAAGTCTAAGGTATCTCTCAAAACAAAAATTCTAATTCATTAGTGTACCTCGGGGCCAGAGGCCTTATGTAAACAAAATATTCAGGTATTGTTGAGGGAAAAACATATCCTTTTTTTAATATCCTTTTCTAATAGTTTTGAACTAAACACAAACTACGTGTCAGTATCACAATGCACACGCTGTATGTCTTTAATTATTCGGCCAAAGTTCTTTGTTTACGAAACAATGACGTACATTTTAACGAGATGCGTTCTTATGCTTTGAATAGCGTATTACCGGCTTAGTATATTTATTATGCTGTTTTTTTATTTCAATGTATTGGGTGCTGCTTTATTAAAGGTAAATTTGGGTAAAATATTGTACCCATTTCCACATACAGCGTAAAATAAGGAACTCAGATCCGAGGCGCGCGATGTGTCATCGAGGTGGGATTTATGTGACGTCGTTCAGTGGGATTTGCTCGCGTTTCACATAATGGATTGTTTTAGAATTTCAAACCAGTCGCTTCCATATTTTTGTATCCGTCCACAAATAATATTAATCATTTCAAAATCGGGCTATTGTATTTGGACGCGCGATTGTATTTAACATAAAGCGAAAATTTAAATGTTCAATATTTATATACTCAAATGTTTAACAAGCAGATACTCTGTTATTTTAGTTAAAACATTGTAGCGTACTTGTGTATGTAAACTAAACGTTATTATTATAAATTACTTGTTGGTATAAAAAGTTGATACACTACTACATTATTTACATTACACAGGTTTAAAAACAAGAATATAGAATGATTTAATGTGGTGTTAAATTATGTTGCCAGATGTAAAAAAACATTATTGATAAAGATAATACGTAACGGAAACTCATGATAAGCGGTTCTTGAATTATCTCGCCGTAACCACAATTCGTATACCTAACTTGATCGAAATATCAACAAAAATATTCGTAAACCACTTAACTTGAATACTTAGTGCCCTCGCGCATTAGGCGGCCGGCCTCGCGACCATGTCGCTGATATTGATATTGATACATTTAATATCATGTATCAATTCCGCGTGACTATGCGTCAAAATCATGTATTACACAGTAAAAGAAAAGTGCAGATGAGCACACTACTACGCACGGAGCCATAACATCACATAGTAAGTAATATGAACATCACTTTCGTTGAACACTGGACGTACCTAAATGTGGTCTCGGTGATTGATGCTTCACTCGCTTCGATTTACCGCCGGCGGTCCTGATGGCCAAATTAGCCGTCGATGCTGAGGCTATAAATTTCCCGAAGCGCCTCCTAAATCGAGAGTTTAAAGCCTACATTTCCAACATCCTGATAATAAATTCGGTTCCGGACGTAACTTCACTATAATAATTGGTAAGAGCAATTTCAGATACGATAGGCAAATCAAAATGTGATATATATAGCGGAATAAGAAATCAAAATCGTTCCGATACATCATTGTTCCGTATAATTAATTATCTTAAGACAAATACTTCCTTCAATTGCAATTAATTAACTAATATTACCGCCACGTCCATATTATTTTAAAAGAGCCAACGCCTTTTTCAAATGCTTTAACCGAATACGGTTGAAAATCTTGGATTAAAGTAAATCTAAAAACCAACAATCAGATAAAAGTATAGACCAATTTTGATAGAGGAATGTTGTTGTGCAATATTGTTGTCTAAAGCCCACTAGCGGTTCTTCGAATGCATATTTTATACAAATATTCTGATTACGCGTGAATAAATACTTTTAAATACAAAATCACATAAAAACGCACATTCTGAAGAAATATCTAAATTCACTATTTAGATATTTGCTTGACTGGAGCTTGAATCTAAATCTCTGCAAATCGATCATATAATACGTGAGTAATCACTGTGCCACATGGATTTTTTTTACATATATAATCTTTAGGTCTCCACTTGTCGGCTATCTGAACGGCATCCTGGCTTTCCCGATGTCGGATGAGGCTAGGATGCTAGTTAGATTGTCTGATATGGGACTAAAAAAAAATTGAGTCTATTTTATGTTTTGTCGTATGTATATTGTAGTCTCATGGGACGATGTGGTACCAAGCGACAAAGTCCTTTATTTAATTAATAAATAAATACATATGTAATCTCAAGGAAATAGAGTTGAAAAACAATTTCTGTTGTTTGCGTTCAAATAAACGTTACTGTACCTTCCAGAAATTTCAACACAGGCCCAATTTTGTTACAGTTACAACATTAATATTACCGTAAAAGGTTACGTTATACAAGACAACCCCGTTCGGCACAAAATTTGGCCAAATAAAGCCCCAATTAGCGGCGGTCACAGTAAGTTAGGCCTTCAGGTTGTTGGTGGAACTGCTCCGTTTGGTTCTGACAGACCTCACGGCGCTGTTTTTTCTTTCTTTTTTTTTAGTAATGCCTCCTTAGTTCATTACGATATACATACTCGTATATGAGTCTAAGCTGAGCAGTTTCATTAAAGGTATTTCAGGTTATAACTATTATTAGTTTAATTTGAAATATGAACGTCATGTTAGTCAAAATACGGGTGGGACAAACGATTATATGGAAACAAAAAATAAAGAAATTCATAAAAATCTTTTACATACAATGTGTCATGTGACCGTCTAGTTCAAAACTTAATCGACATTATTAAGGATTATAATCTAAAATGACATCATATACATCAAAATTAGGCCATTCCTAAATGAAGAATTGCGTATTTAGTTAGTTGAGTCACTTGTATTATCCAAATTAAACTAAATGGATGTAGTTTTTAGCCCTCGCCTTTTATCTAGGACACAAAATCTAATTCAACGGCTTAAGAATGCATGTTCTCGTTTTTGCTTCACTATTCCGTTTAGAGCTCATATGACTCCATCTTTGAATAAATACTCTAGACTCAAAATGAAGCATCGTAGGAAACTACACTTAGATGCTGGAATAACATTCCTCCGCCGATTAGGAACCTGGAAACCGTTCATGGATTTAAAGTTAAATTCAAAGAACTTTTAGGTACACATTTACCAGAAAAGTCTGGAAACTTACAAACATGACACAAGTGCTGCATAAAACAATAGATCGTTCATGTATCTACGGGCTTTATGAATATGGTAATTTTTTTATTAATATCAACTCAGATTAGTAACTTTACAGAATTAGTTTATTGACGGTATTTTGATAATTGAACATAACACTGTCAATCAGAAATGTCAGTGTCACAGATAATAGTTGGAGTGCGTGCCATTAGATGTTCACAAAGCTCACGCTCACGACCGCAGTTTTTCCCGTTCCACTAGCTTGTGAGCGTTACTGACATAATCTCTAGTGAAACGATCATTTCGACCCGCCTTATTAGATGGGTCGTCGTGAGCTTCTTGTGGGCGTAAGTCATGACGTCATGAGTGACGTCGTCACCGGTTGGATACTGCGGAAGATCAGCGCTGGTTGTCCTCGGATGCCATCATAATGCCGAGTAATGTATGTACTAAATGTATGTATTAAAAGCAGATCGAATAAGTAACTATCATAACTTATCAAAATTAGAATAACACAACTAACCTTTAAATTAAAATTTAATGGAAAACATCTGTAAAGATTACATTAAAACGAATCCATAGGTACAGTAGATACAGTCAGAACAGTCAATTCAGAGCAAAAAGAAAAAAACTATCCATGCTTAATAGTGTGTACAGATTCACACAATTCGTAGGACCTGATCCTTTTATTTGCATAACATTTTTCGTGCATACTTCAACGAATGCTTCACTCTACAATTTTTTTTTTTTTTTTTTTTTATACGTAAACCTAACGATACGGCAGACGGGCTACCTGATGGAAAGTAGTCACCGTCGCCTATGGACACTTGCAACACCAGAGGAGTCGCCAATGCATCGCCGGCTTTGAAGGAGAGCTCTTTTCGCACCTTTTTTGAAGAGCCCCATGTCATAACGCCCCGGGAATACCTCAGAAGGAAGCTCGTTCCACATCTTGCACGTCCGTGGCAGAAACGAGCGTGCATTTTACATCGCAGCTCTTCGGCCCTTAGATATAATAAAAAGCGCCAAAACCAGTTTTTTTGTCGAAATTCACGCTTTGTTGTGTAAATGTAGATCGTAGACCCCTTTTGTTGAGATCACAAAAAGTAAAAAGTTTCCGCTCCCATTGCAAAAATGTATAAAACCATTCCGTAGCGCCGGATAAGCAGATGCTTGAACTACAAGATCCTCAAGCGCCAAGTTTTATTTAAATTTCTCACTATTTGACCGAAGTTAATGCCAAACTTTATAGAACTACTAGAAAGACATTTTTAATAAAAAGGCAATTTTGTTCCGAAAGTAATTACGTTAAGGATAAAATGTCTTTAAAAATGTGGGATCTTGGGTCTAGTCTTTCATCGTTTTCTTAACCTAAAATAGGTAACAATTCTAAGAAATGTTTGCTCCGAATTGTTGTTTTGAGCAATACATTTCTCAGAATTAATGTTTTCTATAAAATAGCAAAACAAATGAGCCTTATAAAGCGCGCTAATGACGGGGTGTAACAATTCCGTCTGCATCTATAACTCTATCTGTAATCTGAGCAAAGGCGACCCACTTAATGGTGACCCATTATCTAAATAGCCAATCTGGGTCTTTAATTAAATTTTCTACTGTATTTTCTGAAGTGTTCAAAACCTGCCATTTGTTAAATCGACGAGTCCATTGAAGAATTTACGACTGAAATCCTTTGCGTGTACGTTCTACGACGCGTTACAGTTACAGGAAGTTTTATTAATTTTAATATATTTTTGTATTGTCTTATTTTTAAAATTATCATAATATTCATTGCCTTGAATGATATCAATTAATTTATTTTCAAACAAAATCAAACGTTGATAATTTATAATTTGTAGCTGCAACAAAAAGTCGGTTGTTATGTCAAAATATATTTTGCATATAAATTCAAAGGGATATAAAACTAATGGCCAACGATAATATTTCAGATATTTAAATCTGAATTATTATCACTTTAACAAAGAAATCGTACATGTATATGAAAACCAATCATTACATTACAAAATACTACGACGTATTTTTTGTAAGACAATAATCATAAGTCTGCAGAATTCTTATTTTACTGACTTTCGTAATAACCCGCATGCATTATAAAGATGCATACAGAGATAGTTTGAATAACTAGCGTAGCAGCGACCACTAAGGTACTCGTACTTTTAGTCGTATCTACGAACAAAAGCATTTGGAGAACTATCGAACTTTCCCGCAGTGCCAGTGGGTACTTCGACCGGCAATTATTTGTCGTATGAGAATACGAAAACAAGGATAGATAGCACTTTTGGATTTGGAGACAAGTAAGTTGACACATTATTTTTTTATATTTTTTGGGCTTTTGCTTTATAAAATTCAAATAGCTAAAAACGAATTAAAATAGTCAATGCGTTTAAGAACTACGGTGCCACAAAAGGAAGACAGATATACCTCAAACTTGTAATATATTCCTCTTTTTGTCAGTCTCAAAAATCAAGTGGTGACCTGCTTAGAGGAATCATCGTTACATCTGTTGATTCATTATAACATTATAATTAACCGAAATCGAACGTTGGTATAATGGGCGTAGAAAGGCAGACACATATACGCAAGTTCACTTGCTCTTAGGGTTAGCAACACATTGCACACTGTGTCAGGTAGATTGCATGCTCGTTTAATACTTCTATAAAAATGGATGGAATGTAGGAACTTCTTATCGCTTTAAAAAGGGAAATATATGAACTTTAGTATTAATAATAATGTTTTATGTATTGGGATACGGACGAACACTATCAGCATAATATTTTCTTCGTAATTTCTAAGAAATTCCTTCCGATAACAGCAAAATCTTCGACGGAAGGGTTTGGCAAACAAACGAATGGGAGGGCTGTTCGAATTTATTAAGGTCGGTGTTGATTTATTTGTTCAACTTTTACAATAGATCTGGATGAAATTTAGCAGGGATTTTTATCATAATTAAATTTATTGACCACTCCGCTTTTGAATCTCATCTTTGAATTAGCTTAATCGTTTCTTGGTAAGAGATCACTGGCGTTCAAAATGATTTGCAGCCAGGCACAAGTCTTGTTTGAATCCTATCTAACGTTTGCCACAAATACATTGCTACTTCTGACTATTTAGTGTGAACGCTTCATGTCTTTCCCAAATTAGAGTACAAAATTGATGGTAATCTTATAAGGTTGAAATAGGTTTGACGGCGGTTAAGAAATTAGAAGAAATTGCTAATTTGGTAAAGCGATGAAATTTTCCAAAAAGCTATGATCCCATACCGGAGGGGCTTAGAGCTTGGCACAAGGATTTTTCATTTCAAAGGCATTTTATTATTTTAACGCTAAGAAAAGTTATGCATATCTATGTTAGGAAAAAGACAATGGGCAGGACAATTCTCTTATTTCCACCGACCAATTTCCAGATGAAATCATTCTTTTGAAGCGTAAACGTAATGAATATGGAATGAGATCAAAGGTCGACCTCTTTCGGAATTTGGAAGCAGGAAAATAATTCGGCCACCGCTATTAATCGCGGTGTCTTATATCGTCGTCTGGTGAAGTGTATGGTTGCAGTTTTTAAATATTTCTACGTCATATTTTCGACACTTCCAGATAAATAGAAGAAAGACAATATTTTGGCTACTGCCATTAATCAAAACTAGTCCCAACGTCCAACTAGTCCAAACCCGTCGCAACGGTCGAAATTCGACCGCAATTTAAAATAAAAAACTAAACTTCTTCTTCTCCAAATAAATTGTAATATTTTTAGGTTATATTGAACACACCTGTTAAAGGTAAAAAGAGGTTTAATTAACTAAGCTACATTTAAAAGCAATAGCGGGTATTTTGATAAAGACATCTGAAATTTTTGCAGTTAAGTGTTTTCATAGTAAGGCAATGAATGTTATATTTAGTTTATTAAGTATGTATTTGTGTCAAATGCGTGTAATGTGTTTTTAATTGATTTTGAGTATATTTTATGCATTATTTGAAAAAAATAATAAGCATATCGTAATCTTTCTCTACATCAACTATAACCGTGCGTAATTTCATATTCCTCCGTCTGAGGCAAGTATCTTAAAATGGATCCAAAGTTTTTGCTTCACGTATTAATATATAGATACTGCTATCGTCGAGAATTATTATTACATATGAGACTTAATTTGTTACTGACTTATGCATGTGATTAGTATTATTAACTACTACTAGTTAATATTTTAAACAGTTCAGTTATCAAAAAGTAACCGCCGTTAACTTTATGCTATCACCCTCAACTGCGTAATACAAGCTCACACACACACATATATACACATTGAGTACTGCACGAAGGTGCAGTACATCTGATGATAGGTGATCACTGTCTCTACTTCAATTATGATCAATAGCCAATTACATAAAGAAAAAGACTTATAACGAAACCCATGAATTGCTTCATTAGGAATAGGTTTGATAGTACTACCATCTTGGTCGAACTCTCTTGGTTTCACCGTCGCTTAAGATATTTTTATTTCATAGGACTAACAGTCAACAATACAAAATACAAAATATTATAAAAGTTATATTAGGCCATTATATCTCATAACATTTGTCGCAGGAGATACCTTAAAGAGGTGCTTTAATAAATGAGCATTATACACACATGTTACCATTTTAGGCAATTTTCTTGTAATTTCGCGTAATAAACTCCGCGGTGTTAAATTATATGATAATCATTATCTCGCGTATTATTCGCCGTCTATTAAAATTGCTTGACGCATAATCGTTTTTTTTATCTGACTGAAGTAGTAAACGAGCATGCAGTCCACCTGATGGTAAGTGGTGACTGCCGCCCATGGACATCGGTGAGCAACTTCAAACAGAACATGGGTTCTATCTGAAGTCACTCACAGATGCGTTGCTACTCCTGAGGATTATGATTGTCGCTTCATATGGCCACGTGATGGCCACGCAAGAAATGCTTCACGTTGGAAATAGGTGTATCGGTGGTACTAAACATCATCCGGTACCTTAATGCTTCAGAGAAATACAATTTGAACCACGTCACTCACCTGCGATTGGACGTTCAAACATGCCTTTATTTTTTTAAGTGTCCTGTAAGTAATCCTCATGGATACCCAGCCGCCCGTGGCAGCAGCTGGGTTATGATGGACTCTTACCGGCTAAACCCCTACTGTGTCTTCTCCTCGCACCGTAAGCGACGCGAGAAGCGACTTTGTTTTATATTATGTAGTGATATGTATTTGGTTTCTAAAATCTAAATCAATCGTAGGTATCTATTTATAACAGAGAGGCGACTTACTTTTAACTAATTATTGCAGAACCTACATAATTGGATTTTAATATAAAGATTGTTTAATATTCCACACTTGAGGAGGTTAAATAGAGGTTAAAAATTATTATATAAATTCTTCATAATATAGTTTGCGTATTTAAAGTCGCGGGTAATAGTCAGCTGGTGTGTAAATTCGAAATATCAAAATCAAAACCGCGAAGACTAATTGCGATATGAATAGCAAAGAGTCTCAATTCCTCAATACAACAAAGACTCCCTAACAGAGTATAAAAATGTTGCATGATACTCAGGTACGTAAAAACGAGTACATTTTTTATACTCGGTCTCAGTATTAAGAACCAGATCAATTTAAAAGGCAAAGTGTAGACTGGTTCTGTATTTCACTAATTGAAGCTAGCATCTCGCTAATATTATTTGCTCACATTTTTATTTGCAAATTGGTCGTTAACTTTACTTGTTAGTTGCCTTTTCAATTTTTAAATCAGTATTCCGATTATAGGCGAGAACAGGATGCTGTGAAATGAACATTTCTATGACATTAATTACAATTTCACAAAAGTAATAGGCATACGTAGTGTTCTTTATCGTGTCTATTATTATTATTATGAATATAAACATTAAATATTACATGGGTAAGACATCGTATTTAAGGAATAAAGGACGTTTCACGCAGAGAAGACTGCATTGCGAGAACATTTGCATTCTCATTAGAATACTGGTCTTAACACCATTTGCAGTTATAAGCAATTCTTAAGCGGAATTTTTAATGTAATAGTCTGGCGTGATCTATGTGAATGATATAAATTTTTGTACATTTTTTTTTATCTAGTGAAAGTAGCAAACGAGCATGCAGCCCACCTGATGGTAAGTGGCCACTGCCGCCCATAAACATCTGTAATCAACTTCATACATAACATGGGTTCCATCTGAAGTTATCACAGATGCGTTGCTACTCCCGAGGAGTATGATGGTCGCCTCATATAAAAGTGTGCCAGCAACCACGCCCTTCCATCGAAACGCAAGAAATGCTTCACGCTAGAAATAGGTGTGGCGGTGGTACTTCCCTCGTCTTAAAATTAGGACCAAGTACTACTTGTTAAATTCAAAGAAACTATTATTCCGCCCAAACTTGTGGTTACTACAAATATTATGTTAACCAAAATGTTTGGCATAAACTTTAGTTGGTACAAATAATTACTCAAGAACATAAGGATGAGCACCTCTGTGGATTAAATATACTCGTAAATCTAAACCGTGTCTAATATAAGTGCATTAAAGGCCAAGAGCAAATTTGTTGCACGGCTGAAATAAAGCTGCTTTTGCTTGTTCGCGTCAGAACGTTTTAGCTCAGCTTTGTTTCAGCGGAATATCGCTTGAGCCTCCGAATGGCTCGTTGGGCACGTTGAGCGGTAACCGGTCGTTGTCACGCCGGGAACTGAGTCAAAAGCTAATGTTTAATACACTCGGTTAGCCAGCCAGCGCGATACGGACTGAAGGGGTCATTAAAATGCAAGCTTGAGTTATAAACAGGTCACTTTACCTGCAGTTTAGAGCGTAGGTTTTGTATCCACTGTACCCTAACACATTTTACTGGCGGTAAAACCTTAGGAAGTTTATGCCGCAAAACTAAAATATATAGTACACAATTCCGGTCGTTTTCAGACGCCATTATGCCGTTCTGCACAAAATTGTAGCTGCTTCTTAGTAAATATAGTGAAAAACGCATTTCTCGTTTTGTATTTTATATTTATATGCAATTCTTGTTACCGTTATTAAGTATATGGCCAGAAAATGTATTTTGAAGATATAAATATATTAAAATTATAATATTAATTATATAATATATTATAATATTAAATTTACATAAACATTTTTTGTTATAAAAATATATTGATGTTTGTCTTTTTATTTGTTTAACGGCCTCTTTAATATTTTAATTAATACATCTTTTAATTATATACGTTAAGTAAACTAAATTATAATTTTATTACCGAAATAAAGATGCGATTTACTTAGTTCTGTGATTATGATAAGCATGATTAGAGGCCCTAGTACGGATTCTACATACTTGTGTAAAGTCCGTGGAGTACTGACTCCGCTTGGCGCCGCGCCAGCACCAACACCTGATGGCTGTAATTTAAACTAAGGCCACTTTGATCCCGTAATTTAATGGAGATACTATTACATTACAACTTGAGGCGTCTTAGTTTAAATTATTCAGAGCTAAGTCTGGCTTAAATTATATTGTTATTAATGAAATATGTACGTCTCTCTGCTAATTATACCTGCAGATTTTTAAATATATTTTGATTAAGAAGATGTATTACTCGTTGTAAACATTTCTTGGCCTTTAATTTATAAAAATACTTTACATATTAAATCAACCCTCTATTCCATAAAAATAAATGTAAAATTTGACTTAATTGATTCAGTAGGTAGCCGGAGCCGGAGCAAATCGGCTGTAGGAGACAGAATGTCAACTAAAAATATTTTCATTTGGTTAGAAACTTGAGTTGGTATTTGGCTGTTTACACTTACGATTATTTGTATCACGAAAACGTTAAGCTGTAACAGCAGAAGAAAGTTACGCCCACACGGGTCTGACTCGCTCGCTTCTTGCCAAGAAACAGAATTAACCACGCTTGCTTGCTCGTATGCGCACTTGCAATTTATTACTTTACCGCGCAACCATTTATATAGAAGCGGCACACTAACTGTACCCAAATGTTTTCAAATAATATTATCATTCCTAATAGTGTGAAACTAGATTATTTGACATGGGTCTCCAGTTATATTTTAGCCCCGAACATTTGGGGCCGAAAGTCCTGAAAGTTGAGAAAATAAATACGGGATTTAGGTATGTGATTTTTGAATTTGCATTAAAAATGTTACTTAAATAAAGATATTATTATACTTAAGTTTCTGAATCTTACGTATTTACGTAAGATTCATACTTTTTGAGTATAATAACAATAATCATACGTTTATGATTATGAGTATTACGATATTCCTATTGAATATACTGTCGACAATGACATATTCGCAGCATAATCAGAATCGCAGCTACTTCAATACAACGCGACGCATCATTTAAACGCAGTTTCTAAAACGTGTAGTGTTGATGAGATCAATGAAGGAACTCGTTATGTAGCGTCGATGCATACGTTTAAACGTAATGTTAAATATTAGCATGTCTGAGAGGAGCGTAATTAATAGGAAAGAAGTAAATGAAGATTTAGTCTACATAATGTAAAGTGATCATTGACGGCGCCTGTAAACCATACGGATAGATTTGGCTGTATTTTATTCACGGTCCATGACTAGACCCTAAAATAGAAATTATATACCTTCGTTTCTATTCTGTTACCTGTGAATGTAGGTAAGGTAAAACAATTTCAATGAATGTACGCATCCATCCCCTAAGAGTAACCTTACCCGATTTTGGCAAAATGCCGGGTTCTATTTCCGTAATATCAGACCAAAGCCTTGTTTGCTTTGAACATATTATTCCATTTAAATGTACAACTGCGGCCTATAACCGTATTCCGCTGATCTTCATTTTTAAATTGTCTACTACTCTCTATACCTATAACTTATCACATAACTCACATAACTTTTTTATACGGAAAATTACGCGCATTATCAATAAATAAGGCTCGTATATCGTATGTTATCATGCCTATTTTACTATTATAAAATAGGCATGATAAATCCATCTTAACCACTTTAGCTTTTCGTTCTAATTGAAGATCCATTCAATTTTGATTACATTTGAAGGCATAGATTAATTAATTCTTACTAATATCTTAGCTGCGAATATCCGTGACTTCGTCTGCTTCATCCTACTAACAGTGTCTAGAAATAAATAAAAAAGGCGAAAATAATAAAAAAAAACATCTCAATCGTCTGAATTAAAAAATCGAATGTTCCGAATGACGTCACACAAAACATGTGGAACACGATGTTACTTATATATGCTAGAGCCGGTAGAAAAGTAAGTCATTTGCTTTTATTACGCATGTTTTATTTAGAGAGATGACCTTTCTCCACTCGTCTCGTCGTCTAATAATACAATAAATAAATGAAAGTTAGAATAATTGTATATATCAGTCCTGGTGATTAACTATTTGTAAAGGAGAAGTGGTAGCCTAAAAGCTTAAAGCTCGGCCTCTGAATCGAGGGTCCGAAGTGCAAATCTCAGGTATTGTAAAATTATTTGCGCATTAAAACGTAATTATAATTGTTTTACGGCGAAGGAAAATATCGTGAAGGGACCTGTATAATAGAGAGCACTTTAAAAAGATAAGCTGTCAAAGGTGTGTGAAGTCTACCCGTTCGCACTTGGACTGCCAGCTCCGAGGACTATATCCTAAAACTCGCTCGTTCTGCGAAGAGACCGGTGCCCAGCAATGAGACCATAAGAAGGTAACGGCGACTATTTGTGGTAAAATTTCTAGAAAATATATTAAGCTTTTTATACGTCATCAAATATGTAACCAATGTACAAGTTTCTGCATTGTTTCGTCTATGGCATCACTAACAAATATCGCAATAAATCCTATTACATGAGGATAATTCATGAAACCTTTAATATCAGAAATGGAGTTTGCTTACTCAACTCTCTAGTTCTTTAAGTAGATTCCCAGTAGATTTGAAACTTAGATTTAGACTTTTAAAGGGATTCATGAAGATGAAGTTTTCCGTCGAGAATTGCGAACTTAAATATGCGAGATTTCCTCCATTCTACTTTTGTGCAGTTTTGCAACAAGTTTTAATATCATTCGTTTTATGATCTTTTTAGTAATATTGTTAATACAAGAAACTCATTTCAGCACTCTCTCTGGTTTTTGTTTAATTTTTTTTTATTTGACTGCAGTAGCAAACGAGCATGCCGTCCACCTGATGAAGTGTTTACTGCCGCTCATGGTCATGTGTAATCAACTACATACAGAACATGGGTTCTATCGGAAGTCAATCACAGATGCGTTGCCACTCCCGAGGATTATGATGGTCGCCTCATATCAAAAGTGTGCCGGCAACCACACCCTTCCATCGAAACGCAAGAAATGCTTCACGCTATAAATAGGTGTGGCGGTGGTACTTTCCCGGGCGAACTACACTGGTTCAACCACCTGGTAATAATGTCAGTTTTGATATTCACCATCTTAACTCACGTTACTTTAAACCAGCGTTAACAGAAAGTCTACATCGCAATTTAAAAAAGACGCGATTTAACTTAACAATATGTCTTCTTACCTCTGTAAGGTTAAACTTTGTGGAAGAATTCCTGTTGCAAACCAAAAGTTTTTTATTCAGGCTCTTCGTGGCAATGATGTTTCAAATAATATACGTGTAGTGCGGCCGTTTGTAAGATTAATTAAAAGATTTACACTCGTTTGTTTATTTTCGTTCTACCTTCCTAATATAATTAGGTAGCTATTTTAATAATTGGGGTTATAGCTACTAGTTATATGCACCAATATCTATATATGTAAAAGAAGTGTAATGTAAAAAGTTATGTACAAAAGTACATAACTTTTACTACAATATAGAGTCAATTTATAAATGTAATCAATTTAGTCCTAACCTATTTTCTTATGAAAAAATGTTACATAATATATTAAGTGTATATTTTCCTGATTCTTTTGTTTTAAATTCCACTCAAGGTTGCCCTTCGAGCACCAATTTTCGCGTAATTGTTTCCGGTCGAACGTAGGGCGGTAAACAACCTGCCGGCCCGCCATAACGTGACGTAAGTACATTTATCCGCTGACTTTGGAGAAAACACATAGTTTGTTACAACAGCCGTAAGCATGTTTTTGCTACTTAACACATGTATTTTAGAGAGGCTTACAGTGGGAACTCGGTAGAAATGTTTTTTGAAGTGAAACTTCTTTATCGGGGTTGGAAAAAAAATTAGTGTAACATTTTTTCGTTACGCGCCATCTTTTTCTGTTACGCGCCATCTTTTTTTTTTCGTTACGCGCCATCTTTTTCTGTTACGCGCCATCTTTTTCTTATCCCTACCACGCGTGATATTAGATAGATTATTATAGATTAAATTATTAGATAAAGTTTAATAAAAGCCTTTTATTAAACTTTATCTAATTTAACTTTATTTAACCAATTTCTGTAAAGTTGCATATAGTAAATTATTTTTTGAAAAATAACGTCATAAAGAAGTTTCACTTCTTACGAGTGTACGCTAGTACACGCACACATTTTTCTTGTTATTTCCGAGTCAAATCACACCTATAATTACAAAATATAGGGCGGATTATATTAAGAAACATATTGCGTAACTAGATTTATCCAATAACTACAAGGAAAACATCCAGTTCCGTGCGATTGCGTTGATTATGCTTTATTGCCTATTTCGGTTATTTATCACATGTATTTTACGGATGCGTACAGTGGGGACATATTTTTAACACCGGAGGAGTTACACGTGTGTCGCTGGCTTTCTTTTAGCATCCATTTCGAAGAGTCCTATGTCATAATGCCCCGAGATTACCATTGAGAGAGGAAGTTCATTCCACACCGTATATGTTCGTGGCAAAAAGACTATGTCGGTTATTTGATAATGTGAGCAATCCTGCCCACATAATTCTTAGCTTCAATATACATTGAAATACATTCATACATGTGCATAATGTGAATAGGTAAATATCCATGTTCATCCTTTCTTGAATTCTTTCGCGATATTTCCGCTTCACAGTGCATTGTCTGCAACGTGCGTTAATGATCATTTAACGACATTTTTCACAATTATTTGGTATTCAACGATCCAAATGTAACAAAAAATACAGTTTTGGATCGGTTAGATTAATAAATTAAAAAAAAAATACAACCATAAACGTAGTACACGCTAGATTTAGTTTCGTTTATCTTAAGTTTTAATATCAAGAATCCTACATATAGGTATTTTTGAGGTATGTATATGTAGATTTTTAAGTCGCTCTTATAGTGACTGAAAACACGTGCCCAGCAGTGAAATAACAAAAGGTGAAAGAAGGTGATTAAGTACATGAAATACTTTTAATTTTCGACACTTCTTTTGATATATTATAGGTACAGAAATATTTTCAAAGATACGTTTAAATCAGTAAGCAACTTCTTGCACAACAAGTGATATATCTAAAGTCACAGATGCGTACTCTCGAAGACTAAGATGGTCGCCTTACATAAAAGTGAGTCGGCAACCACACCCATATACCGACAAATAGGTGTGGCGGTGGTATCACAATGGTCCAACCAAATACGATCCAAATAAAACATTGCGGAATATAAATGCTGACAACGAATCATTACTAGTATATTGTTTATTTTAAGTAAAGAAATCATGATTTAATCTCGTTTATAATCTCATTAATAGCTATATACATAAGGAGAAAAAAATACTTCAAAATATACTAAATTTAAAAAATGCGTACATACAAAAGCGCTATAATTTATTTTTTCTTTTACCTTTAATAATGATTTGAGCTTCAATCAAATTCCAATAGATAAGGTACGTACGCTATCCCAATATTATATTCAATAAGCAAATAACAATATTTATCCAATATACATGCTCCGATCACACTGTTTGTTTTGAAAATAACCCACTCGAAGCAAAATACACATCGAACATTTGAACTTCCCTAAGGCAAAAAGAAAATTGAAATGCTCTAAAGAGAGTAATAGCCAGACGGAGATTCTAAATTGATATAAACTCATAGTTGCTTAAGATACTGGCTACTGTGAACATCAGAGAAGTCACCAATACGTAGAAAAGTTCTTTTCATCCGTTTTTTTTTTTTTAATTGCAAGTTCAGATAAGCTTGTAGTTCATCTGAATTAAATGCTCGTCGGTTTTCTATCGAATTCCGTGACCATTCACTAATGGTCTTATAATCCTAAGTGAACTGGACCATAGATGCATTATAAAGTCACTAATAGTAATATTAACGTTCAAGTCGTTTAGCCCCATAGAAATATTCATTCCTGTAACGTCAGTATCATCTATAGAAACGAAGATAAATACACAAACACACAGACCCAGTTGTCACTATAATCTCTGGAACCTACAAAATCTTTCTTGCAAGTATTTGAAGAACCCTTTTAATCCTAACACACTCGCACATTGTTACCAACCAGAAAGTAAAGGCGATTTAATTCTATTCGAACCACGAAGTCGTAATAATCTCCAAAGTCACATATTATAACTTACACGCTATATCGTCCGTAAATGAATCAATTCCGGAGGTATTGCAATTACTGGGACTTTGATGTAAAATATCACGAACTCGTTTTCCCTGGCACCTTTACTTTATACCTTTACCTTTATACCTTTTGTTTTATAGACCATCCTACTGTGTCTGAGTTTGCAGAGGGAAAACGCCTGTTCACAATTCTCAGTTTTTCAATAAGGTGTTACGAACATATTATATGTTCAAGTTTGTAAATAACTTAAAAACGAAATAGGTAAGTACTTAGTACATATTTAGTTTTGTAGCAGCTTGGAAAAATGAATATTCTTAAAAATACCGAAGTAATCTCATATTAATTGTAACAACTGCTATAATAGATCTTAAGAAATACCCATACTACAAACATCCCTAATGGAATTTATTCAACTTCCAAAAAGTCCTATGATTTTAAATGATTGTTCGCCAACATTATTGTGTCTGAAAGGCATTTTATTTTTGAATTCAGGTGTTCATATGCGAATATCCTCGCAAAAGAATCATTTTTATAATGGCGCGGTGAAGTGTTCAAGCGCGGTTTACAATTGCAATATTAAGGCTGGATTCACATGAATAAATATTTTTATTTGGATTCTGATTTTGCGAGAATTTTCAATTATAAGGTTCTTTGATTTTCCTCTCTCCCTGTCCATTTGTACGTATTATGTTTTTGTGTGAATGGTTTTTATAACTCGGGAATATCGTTTATTTAAGTCGAGGCAAGGTCCCCATCATACGTCATAAATTTCATAACAATGCACTTTGAATGTATGTAGTTACAATATTTTGAATTAAAATAATTATCAACAATTCAAAAAAAGGTTTATTCAATATATAATCATTTTAGTTAATCGCACATGATTACGCATCTATAATGTCCTCTTCTTGAGTGAACGTTGTAGATTATTAGGAATTGAATAAAGCAGGTGGAAAGCTGCCATTTCTACTAAGTTGATTTTATTCAAACATCAAAAAGCTGTAGTGACCATTTTCCACCAACGCACACGGCGTTTGCTATTTTAATATTATATAAAAAAAATTGAGAAGTATTTTTTTTATTTTAGTCTAAATTGGCAGAAGTTATATTTAGGTGTTAGTAAATGAAATTGTATCTAGTAAAGTTAGTAATTTCTTTATGTGAAAATCCAAAATGGAAGCTCCATCACGTTTAATTCAATGAACTTGTTTATACCAATTTGTTAACTGCGGTTCTGATATCCCAGGTGTATAAATCGGTTTTGCGATGACGGTACATGATCCATATGTAACATTAATAAACGACTTATATTTATTTACATGCCCAAAAGTGATACAAATTGTGAAACAATTTTAGTTAATTATTATTTATACAATTAACTAGCTGACCCGGCAAACGTTGTTTTGCCATTTAAATTTTAAAAAAATGTTAAGGGGGACAACCCTTATAACTTAGGGGTATGAAAAGTAGATGTTGGCCGATTCTAATACCAACTCAATATGCTCAAAAAATTTCATGAGAATTGGTCAAGCCGTTTTGGAGGAGTGCGGGAACGAACATTGTGACACAAGAATTTTATACATATGGATATAGCAAGTGGGCATGCAGACCATCTAATGGTAAGTGGTCACTGCCATCCATGAACATCTGTAATCTACTTCATATAAAGCAGGAATTCTACCTGAAGTCAATCATAGTTGCGTTGCTACTTCCAAGGACTAACATGGTCGCCTCATACAAAAGTGGACCGAAAGCCATACGCCCTTGAACTGAAACGCGTAAACTGTTTTACGCTAGAAATTCACATATTTCTGTAGTACCTTCACTGTCTTACTATATTGGTTCTACCACCTGGAAAATATAGAATAATATAGTGTGGATATAAGAGAACATGAAATGAATACGTAATCAATATCGGTTCATTCTTTCGATTTAAAGCCGGCGAATGCGGGAAAACGTCATCTGACCTTATTACTGAGGCTAGGTATATCTAATTTAGAGAGTAGTCTTTCATAATCGTTTCGCAAGCGACATTGCCATCATGACGGTTATGGTAGAAGAGTTTAATACTATACTCTGATGCCTCTCACTGACGGGGTTTTCAGATGAACGTGGTCAATACGAAAATTCTACGTCGTTGGCGAATATTTTCGGCTGTATATTGTATGTCCAACAACGATAAGGATGTCATTAGTAATCCTATATTATAATCGTACTTAAAATATTAATCGTCCTTCATAAGTTCATCCGTCCTTCATAATCCCTGTCATTTGTTTAACTTAACGAGTAAACCTTAACGCACATTCAGCCATTTTTAAGTTAATCAGAGATAAGCTAATACTGACGAGCCGTAACGGTCGATTTAGGTGCGATTTCACGACACAATTTATGGCGCCGGTGGCCGACATGAGCAGTAAATTATTTAAACTGCCCCTCCCAATACCTACCCCTAGCCCCCCGCCACACTCCCCAGTGATTAATGCTTCGGGACGTAAGACGCCTACGCTGATACGATGACGTGTAAAGATTTGAAACGTTACATTTTGCGGGACATTAAAATTTAATAACGTGAGTGCCGGCGCGCCCTCATCTTATCGACACGTTTAAGATCATACTTGATAAAACATGCTTTGGTAATGATCATCTGACGACCTTAAAAGTTTAGAATTTGTTCTACTACGAATTAATAAGTTGAAAGTGGAGGAACCAGTGTACTTCGACCGGGGAAGTACCACCGCCACACCTATTTTTAGCGTGAAGCATTTCTTGTATTTCGATAGAAGGGTGTGATTGCCGGCACACTTTCACATGAGGCGATCATCCTCTGAAGTAGCAACGCATCTGTGATTGACTTCAGATGGAACCCATGTTCTGTACGAAGTTCATTACAGACGTCCATGGGCGGCTTAGGTGGACTGCATGCTCGTTTGCTACTTCAGTTCAATTAAAAAAAATAATAATAAAAGGTTTTTTCTCTTATAGCTCCATATATTTTGATATCGTATATGTCGGCGGGACACCGCGTATTTATGAAAAACGCGTTGCCGAAAATAATTATTTTATTATTATTAATATACTTTATTGTACCCAAAAAACAGGAAGTTTTAGTTACTTTAAAGATCAAAAAATGTTTGTTTATTAAATTAGAAATATTTAATGATTTCTAAAGATGATAGTAGTTTACCCTCCCTAAATTTCGTTATTGTCACCTCCCCAATCTTTATCATAAAAAGGCGAGCGCCTGCCGGTACAAAAAGATTCTTGTTTAACCGTCGAAGCGATCGGACCTTCTACACTGTGAATAAATCGAGAAAAGTAAAGCGTTTTACTTTCAATCTCCAAGAATGGACAGTAATGAAGACCCTGACCATCCTGACGTCTGGTGACCACTTCGTTATCGTTATATATTATAAATAAGTACAAAGACAAGTAAATAAAAAAAAAGGATAGGTATCAAAATTCTAACATGTCTCTGTTCATTAAAGTGCACGCGTATAATTAAAGTTGGAACACAATTTAATGGGACAGTCCATGGCGACATAATAAGATCTATAAAGTTCGAGTGTTTCTTCAGAAAAAATAATTTCAATCATAAGTGAGTACTATCTTAGGTGTAGCAACGCATCTGTAATTGACAATAGATAGCACTTTTATTCTATAGAAATTGGTTGCAAATGGAACGGCAGTATTTAAAAAAAAATGGAAGCTAATAAATATTTAACTTGTGAAAAGCAGAAGCAAAACTAAACTAACTCCGAATGGAACAGATCACAAATTGTACATGATACTTGGAGTCGGTTGGGTTCCTCGGTCTACAGCCACAAATCTTCATACTACGATGACAGCTTGCATTCACGCCGAAGTCTGGTAGATACGATGAGTGATATTCGAAACGGGAAATTGGAATTTATCAAGTGTGTAAAGAACGCCGAATTCCTGGTTCTCCCAATTAGGGAGCTTAGTTGCGTTGCGGGCCATAATTGATTCTATGAGTAAGCCTATGTCATGTAGCATTACTGTACGTGGCGTACGAACAGTATCACATTCTCAATAAACTCGTACTAAGGATGCTAATATTATCAAACGATTGCATTAAGGATGAAGAATTAATTTGTCTAATTATATCAACAGAAAATTAATTTTTGAAATATTCTAAAAAAAATATTAATTATTTCTTATAATTACAAACTCAGTAACGGGACGAAAATGCTTATCTCTCCTATATCAGAAGTTAATTAAGTGTGATATCTATTTAACAGTAGCCGATACGTTCAGTTCAACATGACACAAGCTCGAAAACTTTCAAAATTATTTTTTTATTAAACATCGTATCGTTGTGTGACGTCACGGATGGTAATTGTAGCCGAAGTTAGATTTTCCATTACACAGTAACAGGCTATTAGAGAGGACGCCGCCATGAGCCCAGCATCTGGCCGTAGCGACCTCGCGCTCCGCTGCACCGCCATTTTAATTAGCTCGCAAATAGCCTGTTACAGGCAACTACACTCCATAATAAAATAATATTACGTGGTCCTCCCATAGTTGCGCTGTTCCGTTTTCATTGTCGGTGGTTCGTGGTGCCATACGATTTAATCAACTTATAAATAATTATTGGAAAGTATAATTCATTTGTCAAGTGATACTATATTTCATGGTTTTTTCAATTATTACACATGTAACTGTACGGTTTTTCAACATCTCTTTTGCTTTTAAATTCAGTAACTTATTTGATTCATATAAATATTCATGACTAACGTAGTGGATTCATGACATTTAACTATTGATTTAGTAAATGAGTAGAGTGAAGTAAAGGAATTATGAAATGAGATGTCATTTTTAACCACATTAAACGTCTACTGTAATTGAAATCATAAGTAAAAGTCATTTTGTTTGTTCAAGTGAGAAGTTCAGACGCTGCGAAAGATTCCTTAGTTAAATCCGTGAAACTATTTCATTATTAACATGCACTGAAAACGGACTGAAAGCCCGAGTTAAGTCCTTAAAACTATCCGTGAATGGAGGGAACAAGTCAGTTGCTCGACTCAAAAGTTTCCATTCAAGTCGAAAAGTTAAAAATTAACGTTTCGTAACTGAATAAAATGTGAAGTGTCTGCTGACAAGAGGGATTCGTTACAGATTAAAAAAGTTTTCTTCAAACTTCGTAACGGTCTTTTATTACCATATTTTTATTTATTTTCTCTCTGGAGCCGAGCAGAGTTCAGAATGTGGTCGTAATATGAGAACTTGAAAAATATCTAAAAATATTTTCAGTTTTATCCAGCTTATGCGTTAAATTATATTAACTTTAATATAAGTTGGGTTTAAAATTTCTTGTTTTATACTTTATTTGATATTTATACTGCACTATCGTCATTCCATTCCTACAATTACATGTTTATGCCTCTCCACTATAATATTGTTTATTAAATTGTATACAAGCAAGTTATTATGTAACATTTCACAGCAATACTACTATGTGTTGTGTCATAAGATACGAAACGTTGGGTTTATGAAAGTCCACACGAGCGTTTTCGACGTAAACTCATTTCCTGTACCAAGGGTCGCCAATTCCCCGAGGTATTCAAGTTGTTTACAAAGCAGTAAAATAAGTTTGATCTGGTGTATAAAAACAACATTTTTGCAATCAACACCAGAAGAGAAATGTAGATCAAGTTTAAGATGAGCAACCCAAGGGGACAGAAGTTAGATGCGGTTGACTTAGCATTTCATTCGCCCGTTACGGTTCATCCTTAACTTTAAGTAACTGGCAGATTTGGGCGAAATAGTAAGCAAGGACATATTTCAGGACCTTCTTTACCTGATATCCATGTGAATGAAATGCTTTTGTGAAAATTAAAGTATCGATTCTATGTATAGAAGTATGTTAATTATAGATGTAGGAAAGGAGCGTGCAGTCCATCTGACAGTAGGTGGCCATGTCAACCCCTGCACACTTTTGGTCAACCTCGAATATATGTGTATTCCTTATTACTCCTTCCAAATTAGAACCTAGCAACTCTGAACACTGCTGTTATTAGCTACTGTTAGAAATAGGCTTAACGGCGGTGTATCCAGAATATATCTACAAGAGATTCTACCACCTTTTAATATAATGACAATTTTAGAATTTTAATTTGTAGGTATATTTTACTGGTTGCAGACGGCTAGAGTGGGAGCTCGAACCGTTCGGTCAGGCAATCCCGGGAAGGACGGCGGTATGTGTGGTCGCATACCGTCGTAAAGACTAGACGGAGCGGTGGGTCCAGCCGCCCATCTGGGAGGAGCCCGATGGGCCAACGCGCTCGGAGGATTCCGGTTGAAGTCGTTTCGAGATCCCGGAGTCCTCCTTTTCAGCGCCGAGGACGGCCACCGGGGGGGTTTTTAGTGCGGTAAAAATCCCACATAACCCTGCGTCGCTCCCACGGCGTCGGGTACCTTTTGAAGGTTTCCCCCTCGAAAACAAAAAAAAAAAAAAAAAGTATATTTTACTAGTGTTCGTAAGGTGCACGTGTAAGAACCTAAAGAAACACATCATCATATGCTTCGCTTATCACAAAGGGCAGCAATTCAACCTCAGATACTATAAATTTTATTTACTTACTGTTATTATGTCCTACTTTCTATTATCTGACGTATAAATTCTGTGACAAACAAGTGAAAAACATTGGCTTGTGTTAAATAGTTTCGTTACAAGTTACATCTTACATTTCTTAAGAAATGCGGGCTATCTTTCCGAAACTTGTAAACTTTGTACATTTTATTCAACAAACATTTCAAAAACTTTCGGAAGCTTAAGTTTCAAAGTAAATATATTTTACATTGTGTCATCGTGGCAAAGTTTTAAATTATTAGATCAGATTACAGGAAAATTCTTGAAAAGTAGGTAATCTTTACCCTCTTGGAACATTAAGTTTTGTCACGGGGTGCTTAGCTCAGCAGCCCATTTGGCAAAGTTATAAGAATAGCAACTAAGTTTCAAAAAGTAGCACACTACGATTTTGACAGTTATATCTGCGTTAACTTTTGACCAATGCGTTAAATATAAGAAATATTTAAATGTATTTATAAAATTGGGTGTAAATTCTTGGCTCTGATACGTGAGCGTACCGTGATTCGAGACTAACAGTAAGCAGTATCACGCAGTAATCATTACATCAAAGTAATATATAAAATAATATTAAAATAAAACTTTTTTAAACAAGCTTTTATTTCAACTCCTAAGATGGTAAAATAAGTGTTGCAATTTTGTATGAAAGTCCGGTAATTTTAATGCCAGCACAATTAAACTTAGTATTAGCTTAGCTTTATGGTTTGGTATTTCAAAATACCATAGATATACATAGATTTTTAATACTTAATATTTGACTTTTGCTTGGAAATATGTAGTGGTTAGTAGTACTATTCATCACGTTAAATAGGTAGTTCACAAATGTGTAATGTAAGTGGGCGATAACGCCCCCTTGTGGGCACCGGCCTATGGAGGGGGGGGGGGCGCTGATGTGACCAAAAGGAGGGTTGGGTTCTCCAATTTGACGACCCTTTTTTGATCGACATACTGCAGACATTGTCTTAAATTTGTATAGCTTTCGCGACCTTTTTTTTATCGACAAACTGACAGACGTGATTGATCTTTAATTTTGATTTAAAAGTCGGGATATCTAGCAACGCTGATAGGCTCAATAAATTTCCAGTCGTGACCGATGTTCAAGTTTTTACAAAATAATTGATTTTCAAAGTAGGCGTTAGACGATATGAGTTTGGGAGCCTCTGGTTTACGCGAACGAAGTAGCGCGAGTCTGCTTGTCAGGTATATCATAATAACATGGAGTAGTTTATACATAAGGATAATGCGTGTTTACCATTTGCATAACGTTGGCAAGTTCTCAAAAAGGTAAAAAGTAATATATGATTTACAGGTGATATATCGGAATATTTTAACAAGGGTTTGGATCACTATGAGGGTAAGAGCTGAGTAGGCATCTTGTCTTTATGCGAAAAGAGATGAGTCATTTATATCCAACTACGTAAGGAGAGTAATATTTTTAGTTGAGCTATTAACAATTATTTTTATAACGCAAAAGTATAAGATGTAAAAAAACATATCAAATTACCACAAAATTAAATATTCTTTCTTCTAAGAAGAAAGTTCCCTTAAATGATATATTCAGTAACTGTTAAACATTTGCGAACTTTCAATATCAGCTTACAAAGTTTACTAAATCAGCTAAAGTGTTTATTAAGTCACTAATTCTCTGTAAGTCTATAAGTCACGATATGATATATTTCGTGTGTTTTTACTTTTATATTTGTTTAAAATTGTAGTGTGAAACAGAGATAAAATATTTAAATTATAGTAATTTAAAGTTGATTATACAATATCTATAATTAAAGAACACACGTTTTCTAAACTCATAGAACCACACACGGATTTTCTCCTGTGTCGAGGGTACCATGGGTAACACCCAGACCCAGCACATGAATCTGAACTCCTCATCCATCCAGGAATCGAACTCGGGACCCATTGCGCGTCAGACCGGTATGGTAACCGTTCTGCCCCGTGGGTCGTAAATTAAACTTAATTTAAGCAAAAGTCGGGTACCAAACCTAAATGTTTCTTTGGTCTGTCGACAAATAAATGAATATTGTCACGAATTCTGAAATAAAACTCCAAATTATTTTAACGTTGATTGAATACACGTTACACCAATGTTGGCATGTATCATGTAACGTGGACTTACAAATATGATTCCATAAAATTTTTTAGCAAACGTTATGAAAGCTAATGCACTAATTTCATTTTTTGCATCAGACAAGGCCGTTGGTACGTTACTCAGCCACTCAAGTAGCTGCTAAGAGTCTTCGTCATGGCTACTTTGAAACTCACGATGCTTTTAAAGTGTTTTCCACAAAGATTAGTCACTTGTACGTGCCCAAACTAAAATTCTGTATATCACAAGAAGCATTCACAAGATACTCTTATTGAAAAGGTTTTTCAAAGAAGTTCAAAGTAAAGTTGGGACAGTCTTTTTACTTGACACTTTCTTGAAATAGTTCATGAGAATATGTGCCAACATGAATAATGTTAATGCAGAAGAAATTTAAAATAAAGAACTTTTAAAATATGGATCGACTATGAAACACACCAGTTATACAAATGTAGGTAGTATGCCCCATAGTAAAGTATTGAGAACTGATGTGTTTTCTTTCAAATCGGCCAAGCTATTGTTGTAGTATAGGTAATTGATATTGTTGAATAGGTAAAGAAATATCGTCAGTCGAGTCGTTTCTGTTTTAAAAAGTAGTTAGTAGTAAATGTGCTACAACGAATAGTGCTGCTGATACGAGTATTTTTCTCTATCAATTACAAAATATTTATTAGTCGAGTCCTCATTCTGTTTTAATATGTAATATGTAATTAAGTAAAGGTTCCACGAAGGAAGGTGCCGCCAATACAGTTACCTATGGCCGTCAATTGGCTTAAGAGCAGTCTTAGCTCAACAATATATTGATAAAAGTTTTGTAGTCTTGGCTATTTTTGTCTTAGGTTAGTTTGTGTCTTAAACGACATAAGCTACCCTTTATTACCATGCAACCATGCGATCTTAATAGTCTTGATACAATTTAATAGTACTCGCACAAATAATTAAATTATTCGTTATCTTACAAGGATTCATGTTATGCCATCGTCGGGCATGGGTCTTTTCTCATTAGATAAGGGTAAGTCCAACGTCCTAGTCAAATGCAAATAGGTAGACTTCATAAACCTTTGAGAACACTATTACCCTTTTAATACAATTATTTTAACTTTAGATGCATCAGGCAATTTCAAATTTGTGTTGCCAATGGTCGGCTAGTAAAATTATCACTTTAATAAATCATCGAGATTAATTATATCGCTACTATTAACAGATTATTAAATAAATTTGTTGATGAAGCGATTCCTGTTTGGTTTTAAATAATTATTTTGTAAGTATCATATAAATGTGATGTTAAATCGAAACATTTAGTAACGAATAATTTATTAAAACTGTTTTATTTTACAATAAGTGCAAAATACAAATGAGTAACTAAATTAGTAACGAGAAATAACGATACAGATAATTATAGTCGTCAACCCATTATTGTCCCACTGCTGGTCACGGGTCTTCTCCCAGAATGAGAGAGATAATTATAATAAAACAGCAAATTAAACGTGCTTAAATATTTTGATGCTGTTATTCACATGACAAATTGTGGTGCTCTTACAAAAATCCTGTAACAAAAGATGATAGAGGAACGCAATGATAGTTCTGTCTTCACACTATATAAAAATATTTAACAATGCAAAGTAAATATTTTAAATAAATTCTTCTTAAAAGTCATCAACATTCAACTTTATTTACCCTGTGCAACGACTTTTGCAACCTACCTAATATCCTCTAAGTGCGTCATTTCAAACCACAACCCCAATAAACAGCCATGAGTCACTAAGCTATTCGCTAATAAAGGTGAATGTCAGGATTAAATTAATTTACACAACAAAGATTGTCTATCATATTGTTTACATCTACGGCTACTTAGAGTTACGTAAAAGTATCGCAAAGTATGGCTTAGCAGTCTCTACAGAGGTACTCATACACTACAAACGCCACCGCTACGAGCACCTACTCGTGCTTGCTACGTCGTAGCGCATAACCACAACTTTGTGTAGCCGTTCTTAGAGGCTTAATAAACGTAGATGCATGTACCTTCGTAAGCCACAAGTCCTTGTTACAGAGAGTGGCTGGCGTAATTCGAAAGCCGTTACAAGAAGTCGGTATTGTTACATTGTGTAGTAGATTTTTATCTTTACATTTAATCTAAAATACAACTCCATAATTAATCTCATATCTTATTAAATATTTCAGTAACGAACATTATAAAACAATAAAATAGTTATAACGGCTCAATAAGTGAAACCAGACTGTTATGCAATGGTAGCATGTTCGATTCCCAGTAAGCTACAGTAACATAGGTGAATGACTAGTACATAATATTCATTCTGCCATAGGATATGTTTGTCACCTACATACACACCCTAAAAGGTGTAAAATACATTAGTGTATATTAAAACATTTTGTCTTGAATATCTTTCTATTTCTAAGGAAATATAAACCTTAGAAAGGTCACGGTTACAGTTATATTCGGTTTCATTTATGGGATGTTTCAATGAAGATCCGAGCTATGACTGTTAACTGGAATGTTTATTCATGTACCTGTAATTGAATTCTGTGGAGGACGGTGAAAATTAATGCGAAGGCGTCCGAGAGTCGAAATCTGCATCATTATTAAGATTGCAAGTCGAGGGAATAGTAGATATTTTAATACATTGTATAATCTTTATTATTTTTTTAAATATTAACATTATATTTAATGTCTCGTCTTGTAAAGAAATGAGTTCCACTTTCCTCGTTTCAAAAAGTAGTGTAGATAAATTACTAAATAATCTGAATAAAAATGTTCTTATTACAATTAAAATCTTTATTATTTTTAACAAACTTATTATTTGTAGTTAAAGTTCATAAAACGCATACATTGATTGATTGAGTTGGTATAGCTTCCACCTGTCTCTAAAATAAAAATACTCACTAATTTAATTGCATTGTTAGAACTATAACAAGATAGGGGACAACACAATAGTATATTGCAAACCGATAGAAAACAAAAAGGTAAAAATATCAAGATTTTATTTATTTATTTTTATTTATTTATTAGGATTGCCAACGGAACGTACACATTACATTTTATAAGAAAAACGTCGTTCCAATTATAGGCGACCACGTTTTACAATACAATATTTTATATTTAGTTTTCGCACAATCACATTTAATACATTTACGTTCTCTCTTAGTGTTGCACATGAAATGTAAATTAGGAACTGATATTTTAATTAGCTAAGCAATATCTATATTATGTAAAACACACTATACAATAAAATAATTGACGACCCGTGGCGGCGCGGATACCATACCGGACCAACGCGCAGTGAGCCCAAGGTTCGATTCCCGGCCAGACAGGTATCTAAATGATGAGTTTAGATTCTTGTTCTGGGTCTGGGTGTTTGTGTATTCATCTTTGTGAGTATCCATGGCACCCACGACACAGGAGAAAATCCTACTGTGGGGCTATGAGTGTAGAAAGCGTTTTTTTTTTTATTGTTCATACATATATTACGTACCTTGTAGCCGATGATGAATTTATTATAATTTATAGGCAACGCTTTTCATAACCATTAGTTACATTTTTGCCTCTAAACTTTAGCTTAAAAATATAACCCATAAAGATTTGCCAGGAAATAAACGGAAGGGGAAGTTTAAGCCGATCGAGGCGTGACTTAATCCCACAAAAGCGGCTAAATGCAAGCTTGTAATACTCAGACGGCCAGCCTCACCGCATCTTGATTTAACTTGTTAGTTTCAGTACACCTTTACGTACTATAACAATAGTGTTGAACCTAATACTTTAATTTAAACTTTTGCATAGGAATTTAACGATGTATGTATGTGCTAAAAATCAAGACAAATTATTTTTTGGAGTTAAGACTTATTATATGCATTGTGTCAACTATATATGTATTTGTATACTAATATAATATTTCAATAAATGACATTACCAGCGGATACAACGGGACCGAGGCTAGGACACAACCAAATTCATGGGCAGATGACAGATGACTCAAGTCCATTTATGTCAACTGTTTTATAGAAAATTTTCAGATATGCGAGGCATAAAGTTCCTCCCCCTAGTAAAATCTTGCATCCCTTTGTTCTACCTTTAAACAAGCCCCTTATCGATAATCCTAGATCCACTATAATTGTTATTTGTGGTTTAATAGGACATGTTTGGGGCCATATACTACAAATTAAAGTTAGAATAGTAGTGGATATTATTAAAAATTAACACAGATACATTAGTAAGGGATGAAGTTGAAATTCATAATATTTGTCCTTAAAACCCATAGCATATCACTACACCGCTGTTCTAAGATAAAATATATGGAGATATTGCTTTCGACAATAAAACACGAAGATTGTCATAGTGCAAAAACAATTACTAACTATTTTATCCTTTACAATATTACACGTGTATACTATGCTGTACTAAAATACATTACATTTTATTAATAACATTTTCTGTGTCACTGTTCTTCAGTAAATACAAGTTGTGCCAAAAAGAAATAAGCCAGCCAGCCATTGTTATTGTAGAGCTCATTGACCCCGGGCCTGATCTAGTGACAGTCGACAACTTGACTCGTTACAATTTTGGGGTGCTGCCAAATGCGGTATTATCCTCGAAATACCATTGAATTATTGGAGACACCAATGTAAAATAGAAAAATATTAAATAGAGGAGCTTATTTCCGTGACAACGGTCTTTCTTAAAATATTAAGTTGAAAACGAACATACATTGCATTTCATAATAAATAATGATTGCTGTTCATGGCCATTTATAACTTAGATACGTATTTCATTGATTTGCCTGGTTTAATTCAAACGTAGTATTAAGTGTAGGAACTATAACTGGTAGTAGACGCTTATCTTAGTATTATGGTGAGCAACTATTGCAAACTTGCAATTAATAGCTTATTCAAGGTTCTAAGTACAGTTCGGAAGTTGCAGTTATGAAGTAGCATTAGTCTCGCTTAGCTACAATAACAAAATAAGAAGATTTATTACTACAGTTTAAGATTTACTGCAAAATTGTAACACTCTTTACCCTTTTAGAAAAAATGGGCTATGAGGGATTAAAAATGGTAAACTAAAATAAGACTCAGAAAAGAGTTTCGAAATTTAAAAAGAATAGATTTAATCATTTTTTATTTTTATTTAATTAGGTTTCGGTTTTGATGAGGTTTTAACTTATGTTGACTTCCCACGGCCCTAATATTGCGAACGGACACGGACCAGATTGATGCACCACGGAAAAATATCATTACAAAAAATAAGCTAAAACAATATCTATGTCGTAGACTCTGCAGATATCTTATACGAGTAAACACACAGAAATTTCCTGCATTCTCCTCCACATCATTAAACAAAATTTGAAATTTGAAAGTGTCTTCATAATCATTTATATTAATTTGCGAAGGGTTCACATAATTTAAAATAAACTTTCAATTTAAACATCAATGCTAGTCACAGGCTTCAATTTATTGCCGTTCGTGAGAATAATCACATTTTGTTCGACTTTTTATTGTTTTCTTCATTACTTTACATTATATACTAGAATTTATTAGTGCTTGCCATATTCCGTACTTAGAAACTGGCTTTATGTTATTTTCTGTACAGAAAAACTGTTATTATATAATATTCACCCCGAATACGAAGATATTGTGTTTGGTTTGATGTTATGAGGCAGCACTCCCCGTCGCTTGTTCCTATAATTCTATACTTAAAGAATGTGTTCGTATTTTTCAAAAATATAAGTTAAAAATTCAGCAAATATGTGATTAAATAAAACATATAAAAATAAATATATTCAAAGTAATTGCTAAACATAGATCAAATGAATGGCATATTCAAGGTAACAGACATATAAGGAGCAATAAAAGATACAACCTAAGTATTTATTGAGCAAAATATGAAGTGGGTATCATCTTTATGCGTAAGTGGCGTGTATGTGACACATATTTACAGTACACTATATAATTTGGATAAATACACTGATATTTTGTAAGTGAACGCCTGTATCACTTATATGTGTACACTGATTAAAACAATAAAATATACCTAAAAACTGTAGATCTGCAAAAATGCCACAATTAAGTCCGCAATAGCATATCTTCTTTTATGTTTCAAAATTCAACTAAAAATATTACGTTATTTTCGAGACTGTTTTCTCCTGTTCCGTGTTAATCCTTATCTAAAGAAATGCGTTCGTTAGCTTTATAATTTAATATGGATAAAAATTGACTATTACACTATATGCATCAAAATAAATACTTTACTAGATATTAGAGATTTAAAATTATACGCCAAATAATATGCCAAAGTTGGTAAAATCTCAATAGTTCTTGTGCGGAGTAGGACGGATTAGAAACGAGAGGTTGTATTTTTTTTTTATTTCATTAGTATTATAATTATGTTTTTTTTATAAATAATAATTTTAGTAAACTCGATTTGGGTAACTTTGAACATTTTTTACAATATTTGTGATATTATAATCTGTTTTATATTTATTGCACCTTGTTTTTATTAAATGAATAGTGTCCTTTTTAGCTGGTTTATTAATCTAACACAATAAATTTACGGAGAAAACAATTAAACTATCCACAATTACCCCTAAAACTCAAATTCAAAGTTATCCTTAGTTTTGGGTAACTTTGAATATAATTTTTTGAGGATATAAAATCCGTCATTAATCGAATATTTTAAGGTCTGAGTAAAATTAATTAACATATTTTTGTTAATTAAAACCAAATCTATAAAAAATACATTTATTTTGATATATAAATACAATAGACAACTTGGTCTTGCCATATGAATCAAGGTCGATCAATTTGGTGGTAAAATAAGATACTAGTTTTTTTTTTATTATTTATTCCATCCATCCATAGGATGGACGGAACATCGGGTACCTTTGGAAGGTTTCCCCCTCGAAAACAAAAAAAAAAGGATGGACGGAACATGGACATAACATAGGCCTCCCCTAAATGGCGCCACTCCAACCGGTCCTGTGTCCTCTGAATCCAACGGTTTCTCGCTGTCTTCTTCAGGTCACCGGTCCATCTAGTAGGGGGGCGACCGGTACTCCTTTTGCCTAAACATGGTCGCCACTCAAGGACCTTTCTTCCCCATCGGTTATCGGTCCTACGAGCGATGTGGCGGCCCATTGCCACTTCAGCCTGCTAATTTTGAGAGCTATGTCGGTAAGCTTCGTTCGTCTACGGATTTCATCGTTGCGAATCATGTCTCGTAGCGAAATTCCGAGCATAACCTTCTCCATAGCACGCTGAGCGACCCTGAGCCTCCGAAAGAAATATTTTTTTATGATACAGGTAACTTTGAACCGTTCAAAGTTACCCATATAACATCCAATTTCGACGTCGTCAAAAGTTTAACAGTTTTACGCAATATTCAACATAGCATACGGATAGTACAGTTTCAAAATAATAATATACAATATACATTTTAAAGATAAACACCAAAACACACCTGTTTACGGTAAGTTTTATATTATAATTGCTATTTCAAAATGAAGCATTAAACACTTGCAACAACTTCACTACGGAAAAGGTGGTATTTTTTAAAATTATGACATTGACAGGTACCTTTTTTTGCTTTCATTGCTATTACAACATTTTGGCAAACCATTTTACGCAGGTACGATATTGAAACAACAAGAAGTTTCCATGTAATAAATTAATATATTTTTTTCACAACTTTGTTCAAAGTTACACCGCTGTTCAATGTTACCCAAATTGAATGTATTCATTTTTTTTTAATATTATTTAGTATCGGAAATGCAAATTTTTCGCCTGCGTGGAAATCAGTGTGTCACAAAGTTTATATGAATTTAGTAGAGAAATTTAACTTCTGTCAGGTAAAAGTACAAAATATTTTACCTTGCCGACAAATTCAAATTTTTATGTAATGAACCACAAAGAAAGCTTACGATACATAAACTATAAACATATGTCAGCGCCGCTTAAATGTAAGTAGAACCAAAATTAGTTTACGAACTGTCATTAGATTTTTAGTTCTAGTTAGATGTACTAGGGGGGCACGGGTCGTCCCTGTAGTTTCGGGTTCAGAATAGGGCTACGGTATCCCCTGCCTGTCGTAAGCGGCGACTAAAAGGGGCTTCCGGGGTTGCGGGCGGCTAGAGTGGCAGCTTGAACCGTCCAGCCAGGCGATCCCGGGAAAGACGGCGGCGTGTGTGGTCGCATATCATCGTAAAGACTGAGACGGAGCGGTGGGCCCAGCCGCCCATCTGAGAGGAGCCCGATGTGGCATCGCGCTCAGAGGATTCCGGCTGCAGTCCTTTGGAGGTCCCGGAGTCCTCTTCATGGCGCCGAGGACGCCCACCGGGGGGGTTTTAGTGCGGTAAAAATCCCACATAACCCTGCGTCGCTCCCACGGCGTCGGGTACCTTTTGAAGGTTTCCCCCTCGAACAAAAAAAGGGGGCACGGGTAAAACCTTTTTAACAAATTTAGGGTAATCTGGTAGAAAAATAGCTATTGCTGTGGCGTCGTTCAGCATTGCGGCCACACTTTTGAAACGCGGCCAAAGTGTCAGACTGTTCCGCCTTTGTGCGTCCACTCAAGATTTGTTGCGACGATTTTTTTAACAATTGTAAACATTTCAAATCAAAAGAATATTGTAAAATCAATGCGGGATTGTTATTTGACAATTTGACATGAAGATTTTGTGCTTTCTGCTTTACAATGCGGGATTTACGCACAGAAATAGCCTGATGGGTGATTGCACCGATTTGTTCTTCGAAGAATTTTGAGAAATTTAGCCCATTATAGCAAAAGGGACCAGAGCAGACAAATTCAACGCATCTCTTAAAGGATCTTATCTTTGGCTTAGTTTAACAAAATATGAAATTAAAACAAATGTGTCACTGTCAAGTGAAATTATTTCAAACAGTATTTCCAATGCAGACAAATTTAAAATCAATCTTTATAATCGATGCGTTTTGGTTTAAATGTGGGGGCGTTGTTTGAAACGACGTATCCCGATATTGTTAATGTGAACACTAAGACTGTAATTGGTTAAAAAAGTGGTTTACAATATTCTAATTCGTCTAATTTTAAAAACTAGTCACCTGTCGCAACGGTTGAAATTCAATCGTAATTCAACTTAAAAAACTAAAATTTATATTGTCCAAATTACCATGAATATTTCTCAATTTATAAATTGCATTGATTTTTTTTCATTGAAATCACTTGTTAAAGGTAAAAAGAGGTTTTAAATAACTAAGCTGCATTTAAAAGTAATAGCGGGTATTTTGGCAAAGACATCTGACATTTTTGAAGTTATGTGTTTTCAAAGACATTGAATGTTTTATTTCGTTTATTATTTATGTGTTTGTGTGTAATGTGTTTTTAGTTAATTTTATGTATGTTTTATGGATTATTTGAAAAAATAAAAGCATAGCGTAATCCTTCTCTACATCAACTATAACCGTGGGTAATTTCATACTCCGCCGTTTGTAGCAAGTATCTTAAAAACGAATCACAAGTTTTTGCTTCACGTATTATTATTTTGAAAATATTTTTACATAACAATATGTACCTAGTTACAAATACACACTTCAAATTCAATTCTTCACTCCGTGTTTGTCCGGGTAATCCTTGACCGACGGAACCGATTTTCATGGGACTTTCACTATAAAAAAGGTTATGGAACAATTTATAGACTACTTTTCATTTCTTTAGATTTGCGGGTGAGACTCTTTGCGTTACATTGATTTGCACGCGGGCCAAGCCGCGGGTACAACTAATAAAAATAAGTAGGTATAACTACATAAATATCGTTGGCGTTCTTGTTTTAAGACTGAAAAGGTCCACCAAATGTACGACACGGTGTTTGCAGTTAACTCCGGGAACGAAACGAAAAGGTATTGTTAGCTGAAACAATATTGTGTTAAATTGTTCTATGAACGAGTTGTATAGTTTTGTAACATTAATTGTTGGTACTAACTTTCTGTTTGAGGTAAGCGCAACAGATTCCGGGCATTTCCACTGCACGTTAATTATGTACGTCGGTAAAATTTATGTTATTTTAGCTATTATACTAGCTAATCTATATACTACATATGTATGTAGAATGGATTACTAACTCGTATTTGGGTTTCTGATTTGATATAAGTGACAAGCTGTTTCACCATTTTTGTGGCATCAACCTCTAAAAAAATTGCCAAATCATATGCATACTTAATGAAACTTAGTGACTAGCTTTGTGGTTCAATATATTGGTTAATGTTGGGTAGAGAGGTTATCCAGCAGTGGATCATACTATGTTTTGCGCGAATCAAGTCGCGGGTTCTGCTAGTCTGCATATAACTGCAGAAATAAATATCATTTTAAAAGAAGTCTAATATCGATATATCACTTTCTTTTAATATTATTTATGTTTAAGTTTTTGTACTCGGTGACTTAAAAAAGATACAACATTTTAAAATACAACATGACAAAATATCTTCTAGCAGTGCTGATTTGGCATTGCCATACGAAAAGTAAATTAAGTACTAAACTTGCACAAACTCAGCTTCTTACCTTTTTTTTTCAAATTATATATTACAATGTATTTATAATAAATACAAGTTCAGACATAACGAAAATACTTATTTTTATAACACGCAAAGTCAGAACAAGCTTAATACAACCAAAAACGATAAGTATCAGGATCAATGGATTCTATTTTATTAATCCTATGTTCCACATATATAAACAAGTTATGTAGAGTTCCATTGAACTCAATGAGACTAATGTACTTACACGTGTTCACAGAGAGTAAAATATTTGAATGTTTTAATCGGATTTCATCAAAGTAATGTTTATGTAGACGTACAATACAATACAATACAAAATTTCTTTATTGTACACCAAAACATAGGTAACAAGAACAAAAGATACAATGGAAAGTACAACAGGCGGTCTTATCACTAGAATAGCGATCTCTTCCAGACAACCTTAGTGGTTGAAGGAAAACATTATGGGTGCAAGAGAGGGCAGGGGTGTACAAAAGTATGACATACCGACTTAATAAAATGTGAATATATATGTATATGTATATATCAGCAGCTAATTAAGACGTTACAGAGATTAAATAGAAATAAAAAGAGAAATGCTAGGACAGCAGATATACAATTGAATAGAGATGGAAAAAATATAAATGACTATTTAAGAAGTAAACTATAGTGAAAAGTAGAAGTCTTTTACTTGTTTTTTAAAAGAATCCAGTGACTGTGCACGACGGATAGCGATAGGTAAGGAATTCCATAAGCGCACAGCCACTGAAGTAAAGGATTTCCCATAGAAAACTGAAGAACAGGAAGGAGTTAGTAAGGAAAGATTTTCGTTTGAACGAAGTAGGTGAGTATCGTGAGAGAGATGTAGATATTTAAATCTTTCCTTTAGGTAGTGTGGACTGTTTGGATTAAACAAGACGCAGTACAAGAGACAGCAGACAAGCAAATATCTGCATAGTCAAGGATAGGGTGCAATAACGACATTGCAAGTGAAATTTTAGTAGAAATTGGTAAGAAGTTACGAAGCCTCCGAAGTGAACCCATTGCTACAAACACTTTCCTGCTCACCTCGTTAACCTGAGGAACCCACGACAGAGAACTATCCATATAGATACCCAGGTTTTTAATTTTGTCTGATAAAGGCACATGGACACCATTAAATGTGACGGCAGGTAGATTGCTGATGTCAACTTTATTTAATAGCCTAGAGCTACCAATGACAATGGCTTGGGTTTTTACAGGATTGACTTTCAATCCATGTAATTGGCACCAGTTCGAGATACAAGCCAAATCTGCATTTATAATACCGATGGCTTTCGGTAAGTCCTCGATTGAACATTTATAATATATCTGCAGGTCATCGGCATAAAGGTGGTAGAGTGAAGATATGTGAAGGGTAATCGAATTGATATAAATAGAAAAGAGAAGAGGAGACAACACGCCACCTTGTGGGACGCCAGCAGAAATGTCCAACCACGATGAATACTCATCATTGATCATTATACGCTGGCGGCGCCCATACAAGTAACTCCGAAACCAGTCAATTACAGACGGAGATATGTTAAGAGCCCGTAAAGTTGCAAGCAAGATGTCGAAATCAACCGTGCCAAAAGCGTTGCTAAAGTCAAGCAACGTTAACACGGTCACTTCTCTCCTATCCATTCCTAAACGGATGTCATCCGTGACTTTCAGTAACGCAGTGGTCGTACTATGACCAAGCCGGAAACCTGATTGGTAGGGGTTTAAAAGATTATTACAGGAGAGAAAGGAATTGAGTTGATAATATATAAGACGCTCAAATACTTTGGAAAGGAATGGCAAAATGGAAATTGGACGATAATCAGAACAGCAAACGGGATTAGACTTTTTAGGTAATGGAATAATTTGAGCGTCCTTCCACGTTGAAGGAAAAAAGCTGTAGGAAATAGAACAGTTAAGGATATGTGTAATGAAAGGAACAACAAGGTCAAGGATAGGAATGATCATATTACGACCAATGCCATCACTGCCGACAGAATCCGAATGAATAGAGAGAATGCTTTTCTTAACATCACGGCTGTCAAATTGACTAAAAGAAAAAGGGGGATACTCAGGAGTGGGATACATAGAAAGAGTATTTAAAGTTGTTTGTTTTGAGTTGCTATCAATACAAGAAATAGTTGTTGTGAAATGAAGAACTGATTAAAACAGTTGAGGCTAATATTACTTGGAAAGGAGTTGTTACGCGATTTCCCAACTCCTATAGACCTAAGAAATTTCCAGACCTTTGCAGGATCTGCGTCTTCAACAGAATTGTGAATATAGCGTCGTTGTGGGTCTCTACACACCTTATTGCAATGGTTCCTGATGTTTTTATATTTTATGTGATTTTTATCGCTGGGATTTGACTTGAATCTCGATTTAGCGTTATTCTTCTTTGTGATTAATGCCTTTATGTCCTCAGTCAACCAGGGAGCAGGAAGATGACGAACCCGAATAGGACGAACAGGGGCGTGCAAATCTAGAATTTGTACGAGTAAAGAGTTAAAAATCGCCACTTGATCATCAACAGTATTAGCAGCATAAATGGCCCTCCAGTCGGCTTTAGCAACGTCAGAACGAAAAGCGTCGATATCAATATTATTGAGATTACGCCGAAGTAGTATCCTTGCTTTTGCTTTAGGGGGTTTTAATTTGTAAGATAGGTAAATAAGATCGTGATAAGAGAAAGCATCAGCAGCACATTGACCATGCTTAGAAACATGATCAGTAGAGGATACGAATATCAAGTCAAGAAGTGACGGGATAGAATTAGGAAACAAATGAGTCGCAGAGAGGGGAAGAATGTGTAGGTTGGCTGCGTCAGCTAAAGATTTCAGTCGAGTAGCTCTAATGTCATTTTTCAGAAGGCACGTGTTAAAATCTCCCATAAGTATGGAATGAGAATAAATAGGACAGAAGTCTTCTAGTAATTTATCCAAGGTGGAGAAGTAGTCCACGTTTAAAGAAGGACTATAAAAAACTCCTAAGAGTAACTTTTCATTGGAGAACAAAACTTCGACAAAGAGATACTCCGCTTCACTTCCAGGTTGAATTGAAGAAGACATTTGTAAAATGGAAAAGGGGATATGTGAACGTAAATAAATAGCAACACCGCCACCACCCCGGCCAGTGCGATCATTGCGAATTGTAGACGTACCTATATGTGTACGTAGTGCCCAATTGGACACCAAAGAGCAATCTATCAATCACAGTTCCCATGAATCAAGGTCTATCCGACGGGCAATAATAGATTAGACGGGTCAATCAACGTCATGCTGTACCGTAAGCAAAACAATACACATTGTTCTCCAAGATCAATCCTACCACTAGCGTGTGTATCCAGTACCTACATTTTCGATTTATTTGTATTGTTTGGTTATTTGCTACGTAAATCTGGCGTAGAAAATGCAGTGTCTATTATAAAGGCAACTCGGTTTTACTCTAGCCTTTTTCATTATTCTGAAATGCAGAAATAGTTCAGTTTAGTAGGAAATCCGCATGGTTTCCAATTTTTTTATGGGATTGAAATAGCAAACAAGTTTGTTGCTGCCGCAAGTCCGCTGCCGCCTGCATACCTTTGTAACGACATAGCAGTAAAATATGATTTTAAACTAGTAATATCGCGGAATTGATACATTTTAATACTAACAGGTACTCACGATCCGTGCAACTGTGTCGAAATATCGGCAAAAAAAATTCTATAAGAATTCAAAAACCGCGTATCATGAGTACCCGTTAAGTATTAAAATGTACGTAGCAGTAAATTAGCAAACACGAAAGAGATTTTGCATCACATACTTATTTCAAGTAATCACTAAATAATCGCCATAAATTTTATGCTTTGAGGGAGATCCCGATTGTTTCTTTTTATTTTTATAAAATACCTTAGGTGCCCTCTGGAGAACTACTAAGGCTAAAAGATTATCCCCGAAACCGGTATCACTAATCTTAGAACTGGTTAAAGTGGTCACGTATGCTCCAGCGTACTCCAGTGTGCTGACATTCGGACTGAGCTATAAAATATATTGCAGCACATTCCAATAATCCTGACTGACGGTTCTGAAATATTTATAGCATACAGGTGTTATCAGTCACAGCTGTTTCAACTGGAAAACAGCGTAAACATTTATAAAATGCAAACACGGCGGCAGAGCTTATAGTGCCTATCTATTAGACAGCTCAAATATTTGCTGTAAATAGCGCTATATTTGAACTCTTAGGAATAAAAACATTCTGTTACCTGGAATTTATTTATTTTTAGGTAAGATACATTGATTTAGAGATGGTAGAACTATTTCCTGTTCCAAGATAATCATTATAGATGTATCTTTACTATCCAGGAATGTAGACCTTCTATGTTCTCGTCGAAGAACGATGTATTATTTTGTTTTGGTATTTAGTCAGAAGAAATTGATTTGTTCATAAATGTGGTAAGGCCTCCTTGAGATAAGGTAGCCATTTTCTTGTTTTCGAGGGCTAATCTTTGTAAGGTACTCGTCGCGCTACTTTTTGTCCCAGTCTGGTCACGGAACTATAGAGACGGAGATCGCTGGTCGATCGTTAAATAACAATTATAATTTGAAATGCTAAGGTGCGGGTGCGATTCAACATGGAAACATTAATCTAAATGACGAACTTGGATATCCGCTCTTGGCAGTTTCTAGGTATGCATGTCCTATGTGTTCAAGTCCCTCACAACATAGAATTCCTACTAAAGCTTTCAGTGCACAAAGCACTATTCGACGTTGGCCATATACACACTACAGCATTTTAGTTCTAAGTTGTAAAGACCAAGTTACTAATGCCACATGCATTATGTATGTAAGTAAGTAGTGCAGTTTGTTAGAAGATAGTTCTCTTTCAACGAAATCGCATGAAAAAGTGCCTATTTGTCCGCCTAGAAAAGGTTACATTTTAGTACTGTGAATCTGTTTAGAAATCTGAATTAGTTTTCACCACGGTTATTGTGAAACTGAATGATTATTTTAATGAACATACAATGGGACAGACATATATTTGACATTTTTTAAATATATAAAACTATAAGTTAATACTTTGTCTAGACATCTTAACAAGAAAGATTTAAAAGTTAAGCGCCGCTGCGTTCTGGTTCGATGAATGTGGTAAGGAAGACGTACGACTCCGAAGCTTTCGAACTTAGTTCACAGGAGCAGCAACCTGGCAAAACTATTTGTTAAAATTTTAATTTTATCTGAGTTTGCATACAGATGTCTATAGACGGCAGTGGCCGCGTACGATTAGGTGGAATGTATCCGCGTTTACTACTTCCACGTTATAAAAAAAATTTATAAGCGTAAATACAGTTCGGTAAACAAATATTTCTAACGTGAAGCATTCCTTGCGTTTCGATGGATGGGTGTGGTTGCCGGCAGACTTTTATATGAGGCGACCAACATTGTCCTCGGGAGTTGCAACGTATCTGTGATTGACTTCAGGTGGAAACCATGTTCTGTGTGAAGTTGATTACAGATGTCCATGGGCGGCAGTGACCACTTACCATCAGGTGTACTGCATGCTCGTTTGCTACTTCAGATAAAAAAATAGATTACAAAATTGGCATTAAATAAATACAGAACGGGGTTTCCCTTTCCGATCTCGGGCGTGACTCAATCCGCAAAGCCGAGCTCGCGATGATCCTGGGTTAGATGAATTTTACCGCACTTTGCCTTGCGAAAATTCAAATTCTATGACGATTTACATGGCGCTATTGAGATAATATCAGTTCATCGTAGGATCAGGGTTCGATCCTCGGTAAGCAAACATTTAAATAAATTTAGGTCGTTGTTTAAGATTTAGGTGTTTATGTGCGTGTATTTTACATGGCACCCACAAACTCCCAGTACATGTATGAACATAAAAAGCTTTTTTTGTCTTATTATTATTATTTCTAGTGTAAAGGAACATTAATATTAAAAATATCCTTCGTATTGCGCTATCCTATTGAAGATTTGCTTTCATAACGTACGATATACATGCACAAAAGGTTTCGTCCACACCGTTTTATGCCACATCAAGACATACTTGTCACAGTTATAATGTATTCATTTATTAAGCTACTCTAGGCAAGTGTTATGAACTCAGGATTAATAATGTGGTGACTCATCCACGTGCAGTTTCGGAGTTCATTAAGACTTACTAGCCATGGACCATCAGGGCTATGCAGGTCAAATTATTGAGAACATAGCTAACGTTACCAAAGTCCAATATAACTTCATCTTGCTTGATATTTTTGCACTCTAGTATCAGAATAGGATGCACTGTGTTGTCGATATATGTCAGGGGTGCATAATGATGAGCAAAGTAACATTTAGGGCTAGAAAAGAATTCTACATAATTAAGATGCTTGTTGAGCTGGGATCACACCTGGCACCTTATACGTGGTAAACTAACATGTATATGATTTAAAATAATTAAAGCTCTTTGACAACGATCCGCTACCGCCATATATAATGTACGAGTTTAATAGTAGCCAAGCGTACCTAAAGACTTTTACTTATTAACTTCACTTGCGTATAAGGCGACCATCTTAGTGTTTATGAGTAGTAAATGTAGCAATGCAACTATAATCAACATGACATCGAAATTCTTTATTATATGATGTTACATAAACGTGTCCACGAGCGGTAGCGACCACGTACCATCAAGTTTACGGCATGCTTGTTTCCTATTTCAACTTTATAAAAAGGTTGTAACGCTTTAGAGAAATCAATACTTCCCTTTAACATTCATAAAAAAATTAAAGACGCCTAGAATATACATAGAATTAAATAGTACAAAATAATAAACAAGTAATTCATTTTATTAAATATATATTACTTGTGATAATACTAGTGTTGCCCAAATGCAAGAACAAGACGAGACTTAGCCAGTCTTGGTCTTGGTCTTGCGCCAATACACCTGGTCTTGGTCTTGGTCTTGGTCTTGCGCTCCCAGTCTTGGTCTTGGTCTTGGTCTTGCAGCAAGAGTCTTGCAAGTCTTGCAATTACCTATTAGTCTATTACTATTTATTAAAGTTTGACTAAATGTACAATAATAGTACCTAAGTAATTAGTTTAAAACCATATAAGTAATCAATATTATAATATATACTTACTAGAATGAATTAATATGACATCTACTACCTATCCTTACCATTTTATCCCAATCATAATACTACTTGCGTGATCAGTATAATGTATTCATTTTCATTCTAAGCACTCTGAAACTTATTTATTCTTTGGAACACCTGTAGGTACTCTTAAAATTCGAAATTATTTTGCATGAGTATACCTACGCCCTATGACGGCAATCAAATAGTGTCAAATGTTATGATTTCGGCGTGGCGGCAACGATTGTTTTAGATTTCAAAAGAAGCCGCCGGCGGGTGTATCATAACCATGTACTTCCGAAAAGCGGCAAATTTCTTTGAGAAGTAAGTGCAAAACCTTTGATGCCGCATTATTAAAGTGCCGATGGTTAAAACATAACTATGCATGCACTCAGTTTGATTTTAATAGATATTTTTTTATTCGCTATGTTTATGGTATTAGTCGTAATGCGCATAGGTCCAGTTTTTCATATTCTTTGATACAGTTTTTTGCGTCTCATAGAATTCCTAAGCGTACCTACCTATACACCGAACTGTTACACCTAACTACTCAGTGAAATAGCGCTAAGTCCTAGCTGCAAGACGCAAGAGTCTTGCAGGCTATGTCTTGTTCTTGCTCAAGTCTTGCACGGTCAGTCTTGGTCTTGGTCTTGCTAAAAATACGCGGTCTTGTTCTTGGTCTTGGTCTTGCAAAAACGCAAGAACAAGACCAAGACTGCAAGACCAAGACTGAATTTGGGCAACACTAGATAATACCACATTTATAGCAAATATCATATGATGTCTTCAATATTTGATAGGGATTAGAAAGTTTGAACATCGAAACAAGAGGGCGGGTACAGTATACGAAAAGTTTGGAGAAAGTAATAAATTGCCAGAATTGCCACAAGTTTTGTGGTCGCAACCCTTCATTATTTATTACTGCTCTCCGCCTCCAAGCATTGCCTGTGATTGATGTTTGTATTTAATCGCTGAATATAATAAATTACAGTATATAAACCAACAAAAGTTACGTCAATTTATCTATGCTCTTAACACTTTATATACTTTGAAGTGAATGAATTATGTTATCTTTCTCAACTAAAGTTAATGAGCGTTGTACATTATGAATAATATCTTAATTTTTACATGCATTATATTTTAAGATTGAATATTCAGAAATTTTAAAATAGTAGATAGCTTAAAATTTTAATACAACATGAGTCTTAGGTTTCATTTTTAAGTTTTTACTACTAAACTACGTATAATTACGTAGTTTTTCTACAAAAGACCACGAGTGGCGACCACGTTTAAGCAAAAGGAGTACAGGTCGCCCCCGTACCAGGTGGACCGATGACCTGAAGAACACAGCGGGAAACCGTTGGATTCAGAGGGCACAGGACCGGTTGGAGTGGCGCTATTTATGGGAGGCTTATGTTCAGCAGTGGACATCAAAAAGCTGATGGATGGATGATTTCTACAAACTAACAAATATCTTTATATTTTTATATATTTAATGACAGTAAAAAAAAACTATAAAAAGTATGTCAAAAAGTTTTTGTTAACATAATAATCTTCGTGACTTATTCATGTGATTAAATATTTCATAAAAGGCTTGTTAATAGACTTTTTGTACGTTATATGTCAGAGTATCCCAGAGTATCACTCAAGTCAATCCCAGCACTTTGTTAAACTTTGAGCAACATGTCGAAAGATAATCAAAATATAGCGCAGCATGAAATACACAAAACTTTGGGTTTATGTAACTTTTGCACACGTAAAGTAGGTTTGTCTTTTATCGACGTGCCTCCGAAGAGTCCTATTGGGAAAATAGGGGTAAATCTGTGGTTGTTGTTGTCAGCGATCGTCTTGTTTCTTATGTCTGCTGGTGAGGTTGGCTATGTGACGAATAAGCTTATTACTTCCTCGTCAGTTGAAGAGTTCGTCTCCAGCCTGCATATCGTGGGCTACGATATTATGAGTAAGTTGATAATTGTATAATTTTTTATTAAGTTACTCGCAGTAGGCACGACGAATGTTCGTCGCGGAAAAGCGAAAACTACTTATAATTTATCTAAAAATAAGATATAGAAAATATGATCAAATCTTCAGTTTATTCTTTTTGCGGTTTATGTTAGGTGTTTTTACGTTGACACGAGATCGTGTCTTATTTGGCAATATTTAAAAATATATATACAATGAATTATCATCAATTTACCTTGTTGCGCTACTCGCAAATTTTTAATGCTATTAGTTAGTTGTTTATAATTAACACATATAAATATACATAAATTAATAACAAAAACAATTTGAATACATTACAACTGAGTAAACGAATATGAAAAATCAGCTTTTTATATGTCTGTATTGGCTTTTAATGAATTTTCTACATTTCTTTTCTTGTAAGAGCGAGGAACGTCTTGCCTGTTGTAAAAAAAAATGTAAAAAAACAGAAAACGAGAAATTATGAGTAGAACGAATATCATTTAAAGCAAGCGGAGCTACTGACTTTGAAACATTCCAATTTCCGGCTTCTCATTGCGGTTCAGTGGACTAATTAAAATCAATTGCAAGCTTTTGACTGAATAATTTCCGTCTATTTCGTTGATGGAAGAAAAAAATCACATTTTTGCCATTCCCCGTTAAGTACGTCTTGTAGGTATCCTTCTAGTTCCTTCTTTAAGGCCTATTTTCATCAATGGACGTTCTTAGGCTAAACGTATTACGTTGGATGTTCTACAAATTATTTTACTGTTAGCGAAATTATTGTATTTGTTTAATGAACGCTCAGTTAAACTAAGTGTTATTTTTTTAACATGCCGGATATTAAGCTCTTGTACGCGCATCTCATCCGTGTAACACTTGCACTATATCTCTTCATAGATAAAAGAAGCCTGATATTGTGAGATTTTTACTTAAATTACCGGTCATTATTTTTAGGTTTTGGCAAGTTAATAACGATATGGTACAAGAGAAATGTGTTCAAGCGTCTTTTAAAAGACTTGGAGGACATCTGGCCCGTCTCAGTGCATGACAAGAAAGCTGCAGAAATTAAGCGCGAACGACTTTCAGCTTTACGCATTGGACAGTTTTGTATGTTTTTCTTAATTAATAAAATGACACGATTCCTGCTAATATCCACCCCAAAACGGGTAAACCAGCAGTTCCACCAGAAACGAGTAGAGAAGTGGTTTCAGTTTCTCTGAGTACATTATGTCTACTTCTAACCTATTCTAAATTTCTAACCTAAATAGCAATATCGGCCAGCATTGTAGTTTGCTGCTACAATGCTGACAGTAGTAAGTATGCTGGTTTCGCAACTATAATGTTAGAATAAAAAAAATACATCAAAAGTAACGAGAAACTAACAAAGTAACGAGTAACTAACAAATGTAAACTTTTTCTATAACTAAATTATAGCAAATAAGGGTAAAGTTTTGGTTTTCAGGGTATGCGTTCTGGAATATATTGGGGGTCTGGCTGTATAACTTGACTCCAATAATCGTATATCTATACCGGAAGATACAAGGCAAATCCGCGGCGCTTGGTTACATATGGCTGTTGTGTTACCCTTTCGATAAGACTAAGCCGGGTTACCACGAATTCTCTTTTGTCTTCGAGGCCTACGGCGGTAAGTGCAGTTTTTCACTCAGGATCCTACTAACTTCGTCTATGCTTACATAAATATGGAATATTATGGGAAACCATTTTTATATATGCCAAGCAATTTCAAAATTACTTATATTCGAATTAATACATTATTTGAAAGTATGTATTTATAATATAATCTCTTTTTGTACATAACAGAGGGTAAATTGTTGTGATTTTGTATAAAAATGATGATGTCAACTATATTAGTGTCACTATTTATCGTACTTATGATAATGAGAACGGTAAATACAAGTAGATTCATGGTTTTCGAGTTACTTCATCGACAATTAGTTCTTGATTAACACAGCAGCTCAGGGTGTGATAGATTCGAACGAGTTTCCTCCGGTAGGCGGGGTGTAGAATTCAGCTACGGTATCCCCTGCCTGTCGTAAGAGGCGATTAAAAGGGGGCCTTTGGGGTTGCGGGTGGTTAGAGTGGGAGGTCGAATCGTCTAAGCAAGCAACCCCCAGAAGGATGGCGGTATTTGTGGTTAAATATGGCCGTAAGCACAAAAAGGTGTAGAGTTACAGTAACACGTCCCCCAAGAGATAAGCCCGTGAGAGCCGTCGCGCTAGTGGACATCGGTGCGTTCCATTGGAGATCCAGGGTTTCCCTGGAAGCGCTGAGGAAGGCCACCAAAGATGTCACAAACAAAAGGTCCAAAAGAGTTATTTCTTGTGTAGATTTTAAAAAGCAATTTACGAATTTACTTTGAAAGTGGTAGAACCAGTGTAGTTTGACCCTGCTATTTCTAGCGTGAAGCATTTCTTGTGTTTCGATGGAAGGGTGTAGTTGCCGGCACACTTTCACATGAGGCGACCATCACAGTCCTCGGAAGTAGCAACGCATCTTGTGATTACAGATGTCCATGGGCGGCAGTGACCACTTACTATCAGGTGGACTGCATGCTCGTTTGCTACGTGAGTTAAAAAAAACTGAAAACTCGGATATTTCACCTAACTATTCTATATTACGTTTATTTGTTTTAAGGAGTTGTGTCAGTATGGTGTATGATCGGGTCAGATATGCTGTTTATGACGATGGCGAGTCACATCAGCATGTTGTTGCAAATTTTACAAGTGCAAATACGACGATTGGGCACTTCACCGGCGGGAATTAGTACCAATGTAGCGTCGAATGAAATGCAGGATTGTTACAGCGAAATTGTTTCTGTTGTAAAAATACATCAAAGGCTTATTACGTAAGATTTACATTTATTATTTTATTAGATTGATTAGATTGTTTAGAATTTTAGATTGTTTATATTGTTTAGAATTTTTTTAACATTTAAGGCCAATTGGTTGGTTTTGTAATCGGTACGTACTCGACTCGCTCCAACGTTTAGAGAATGCTTATTTTTATTTTTTTCTCATCTAAATCGATCTTACTAAATATATTATAAACTCTTTTTCAAGTTCTTCTATTTCTATTAATTCTAGGTTCACCTGAAAATAAGTGGCGACTGTCATCTATGAACATTTGTAAACAACTCCAGATAAAGTCAAACTCTAACCTGAAGTCCACAGAAGCGTTGCTAACCTGAGATCTAATTTCAATTAGCTGCTGAGGTGTAATTTCGAGCACCTCAAATTAATATGCTTCCCTTAGCAGACCCTTCAAATTAAATATAGCTTCGTTTAACATTGCTGTTATTAAGCAGTAATAAGTGTGGAGTTGATGCATCCGGAATCGTACCACAAAAGAGTTTTACTATCTTTAACACAGTAAAAATCCTTTATTAAGTTAATAATTACTTAGTTAACCACAAAAATTATTATTAATTAAAAGCCTGCCTCTGTAGGAAGGCCTACAGCGGAGGAGCCTGAGGGTGCTTATAAAAATGTTTGCAAAGCCTTAATTGTGTTCTCGTAATTGCAGGTACGGTAATGACTTAGAAGATGCTTTCTCGGTGGTGAATCTCATTAATGTGCTTCTGAGCTCCGTCAACATTTGCTGCGTCGTGTTCAATATCGTTAGTAACTTAAGGCGCTCCCTTACTGGAACATTTGCCCGTGTAGTAACATTAACTTAAAGGTGGTGAAATCCTTAATGTTTCGAATCTAGAGGTAACACCACTACAACTTTACCGCCAAATCACACAAGTTTAAAAGGTGTAATTAGGTAGACATAATTATTCAAGCTGTTCTAGGTTTGTCTTCTGCAATGCACCTGGATTCTAATCTTTATTGGGTGACAGATGTCAATGGCCAGACATCAGTTGGGATGCGTCCTCGCTTAACTCTACCTTTGAAATATATCGTTTTTAGAATCGTCATAGAATATTGTTACAGTGACAGACGAGTATTCACTTGAATAGCTCGTATTTGAACAGTTCCAGTTAACAGAAATGTTTCTGGTGAAAGAGCGCTTACATACTTTTTTTATTAATAGAGTATTATCTATAGTACTATACAAGCGAAATTTTGTTTAATAAGGGAGGATATAATAAGAGAGCATCTATATTATTATATATAGAGCATATATATCCAGCGCGGTGGACTATGGCCTAAACTCTCTCATTCTGAGAGAAGACCCGTGCCCAGCAGTGGGACAATAATGGGTTGACGAGATCTATATTATTCTCTGCAGCAGTGTTAAGAGCTGCTATGTTCTGGTTTGAATAATGTGCCGAGAAGTAAGGAGACGCGCATACGTGGGACATCAAGTAGAACTTTTTCGCCAAGTGTTCTCAAATTCGACGATAATTATGTACAAAAAAATAGAGGATTTTATTATTGACTTATTTAAATATAACCGAAAATGGTATTGAACTGTTGCTTTATCTATTCATAATTAAGTGTAAATGTGAGTAAACTGTTTTGTTAGCTTTTAGATCCGTGGATGGCAATGAGCAACAAGTTTTTCTTAGGAGCAGCTTTGACACAAGTGGGAATTCTGTGCTGGTATGCTAATGAGATTTATACTTCAGTAAGTTGCATTGTATTTTTCCAAAATAGTATTATCAAGCGAGCTAGTATCTAACGAGCAAGTTCGTTAGTTACCAAGTATCTAAAGAATTTGTGTAATAAAAATGTAAAAATATACAAAACATGCTTAGTATACAAGAGCTATTTTCGAATAGTTCATCGTCTACTGCCATGCCTACTGTATTTAGCTTGAAAAAGGGTATATAAAACACGCACGCATTCTACACTCATAGCCCCACGCTAGGATTTTCGCCTGTGTCGTGGGTACCATGGACACACAAGACGAATACACAAACACCCAGACCCAGAACATGAATCTAAACTCATCATTCAAATACCTGTCTGGCCGGGAATCGAACCCGGGACCCATTGCGCGTCAGACCGGTATGGTAACCGCTCCGCCACGCGGGTCGTCAGTCATATACATTCCGTACTCAGCTGTAGAAGGAGTCATACATTGTTTCGCATAAGCAGATCTCTCATTAGGCTAGGTGATAGTGCCATGAAGCGGTCGCGCTTGACATTTTCAGTTCGGAAGTTGGATAAATGCAAGAGAATACTTCGATAGCGTGATTTAAAGTACCAGTGGCGCCATCTCTTGTAGAAGTCGTAATACTAGCAATTGCAACCATTTCATAGCAATACAGCTATTTTTTACTTTTTATTTTTTACGTTTAACTATTTAGGCCAACTAATATTGACAAACATCGTGTTACAAACCAAAATATAATGTCTAACTTTATATGCTTTATCAAACATTATATACTAGATCTGAATTATACTAAATGTGTGTGCAGCATTTATGCCCTAATCTATTAGTATGATTGCAGAGCTCAGGTGTGGGGGATGCAGTTTACGAGAGCGGGTGGTATAATACTAACAAACGATGCCAACGTACTCTGCTGTTGCTTATGCAAAGGTTTGTTCTATCGATAAGTCCGGAATATACATAGTATCGTGAATATTATAGGTAGTAGTAATGAAACTAATGATATTATTTGGATATTCGCGAATACGAATGCAAATGATTAGTATTTTCTTTTTAGTCGTCAAACTGTAGTTTTATATTCGTACAAAATTCATAGAATCCTTGCGAATCGTTAGATCTCTAATAAATATGGTCACTTCCCACAAGTAAAGGTTTGAAATGAACTTTGAAAAATTACTTTCGATTCTATGGAAGGTTGTTTGAGCCGGCTTACCCTCTAGCTTTCCTCAGGATTTGCAATGGATTATTAATTGATTTTAGGTAGATAGCTTGGGGGACTGAAAACTAGTAATAAAGTAAATTTCTGTTATTTTTTGACTTTGCGTTTTGTCTTTGCGTTTGAAATGACACCAAACTAAAACTACTGGATTTAATTTGAGGGATAGAAATTATATAAAAAAATATGTCTTGCGGTAACACTTAGTCTTTAAAGTATTTTTAACATCGCTTTTCAGGAATATTGTGATGATTCGATCAAAATATGTTTTAACTATATTTTTTGTTACAGATCCCAGAAACCTCTTTATTTCACAGCTTTCAAATTCCGTTCGATTACAATGTCCACTTATAGCTCGGTATGTTTGTCTAACATAATATTATACTTAAACATAATAACGATAAGACCCATGGGCTACCTGATCGAAAGCAGTCATAGTCGCTTCTACACTTGCAATACAAAGCGTCACCGGCTTTGAAGAGAGCTCTTCTTGCAACTTTTCGAAGAGCCTCGTGTCGTAGCGTTAATAGGCTAACATGTAGTGATCGTCTTTATGAAATGAAAACACGAATAAATAGTACTTAATCACAATTATCAAAAAAAAAAGTGCAGAAATCACTGAAACTGAACCTATAGGTACCTACATTGCTATACTACATGCTTTTAATTGAAGTCACTATATAGTTACACATATTTTTTCTTTAAGAAACATAAATTCGGTCTTCACTCGGTACTCAATTGTAATAGTGCCTTTTTATCAAGGAATAATTCAGTTTTAACATACATACATAGGTCTTTATTATAGTATTGTTTTTTTAGATGCTTATTTAGCACCAGTAGAACCTGGTAACCTTTGTTTATCAGGTTTGTATGTGCGCTAATTCGACTTCAAGTGTTGAGCATAAAATAAGCTTAGGACTACACTATATTATCCAGATACGCTAGTCGACTGCCTAAATAGTATAATTAGTTTTATTTTAAACATAAAAATGCGTTAATTTTTAAGTTAAAATCAAAATAGAATAACCGTCATACGTTTACATAATACTGAAGCAAATGCGTAAACTTTAAACGAAATTGCATATTCCGTGGTGTCTGCGCACGGTTGCACCCGGATTATCAGATTAATTACTCTGGAGGTTAAAATTAAATTTACACTTATGTTGCCGAAAACGTACGACTGCTTTCATTCCGCAGATGTGTGTAACAAATTATGCCGCTTCATAATTTTATATAACATAATTTTATGTTTGTGTTGTAATAAATGTATTTCATTTATCCTTTCTACATTTGAGTCCACGCTAGGATTCTACTGCGTAGTTGGTGCCGTATACTCATACTAACACAAATATATAAATACACCGACTGAGAAAAGAAATCTGAGTTCATAATTCAGATTTGAATCCGGTTTAGAATTGAGCCTGGAACCCACTGCGTGACCGACTAGTGTAATGGCTGCTTCATCGTGCGGGTCCTAAAAGTTTTCTTAAATACAAATGTATTTTAGTGATTCTTGTTTCCAAATTTGCATTAACATAGCTTGCCAAATATCCATTTTTCAATAACATATAAAAACACAAAAAAAAAACGAAATAATCGTAAGTCGAAAACATAAAATTGTAGTCTAAAACAAAAATTTTGTGCTGAAATAAACCATTAAAAATTAACCTAAGTGAACCAACTTTTTAGAAGTTATAAGGGCAGTGATAAATGTTAATTAAGTGCGATCTAACGAATTATATGACGAATTGACATGATGCCGCATTTAAACTTGGTATATCTACGGTTTATATCTATATTTAACGTTATATTTTTATTCTTTTCAGATTCTCACAACTTCCTACTCGTATTTCACGTTGCTGTACACTGTTTACCGTAGCGACTGAATTTTAACTACATTTGCGAAATTTTGCTGAGTAGTGACTAGAGTAGAGAAGTGGTTGCCGGTTATCGCCCTGACCTAAAACTAAAAAATATTGAAATGAAATAAACATAAGTTTTTAACTGAGCTTGTTTTTGCTATGTATACTTATAACCGTGGTTTTAATAAAACATATTTAATAAACGCAATACTTACTATTTTATTTCTTCTAATTTTGCGGTAATACCTATTTTACGAAAACTTTTGATAACTTTACGAGGATTTATAGAAATTTAATGCTTGAATAATTAGTTTTTTTTATCAAACAGGTGTAGCAAATAAGCATATAGTTTATCTGGCCTACTTGAATTACGGCTGCTGTGATTGATGCCAGATAGAATTAATTTCATCATACTAATATTAGAAAAGTGAAAGTTTGTGAGTGTGTATGATTGTTACTTCTTCAAGAAAACTTTTTCAAAACGGCTGGAGCAATTTTATAAAATTTGGTAGGGAGTTAGCTGACACTCTGGATTAACATACAAGCAACTTTTTACTGTCGGAAAATTTCTTATTCCCAAGGAACAATCGATACATTATTTTAACGCGGGCAAAACTGCGGGGTTCAGCTAATATAGAATAATAGTTGTCCTAGCCTATTCTTTAAAGTAGAACAAATTGCAGTAATAAGGGACAAATAGGTGTATAGGTGCCCGCACACAAATCTATTAATCATCTATCGATGACGTCGTCCAATGTCGAACCATTGGTGTGTGCACTGAATTTCGTCGAAATGTGTGTGTGTGATTAAATTATCATGAGAGTTTATTATAGGCAGCTATTTGCAATAGCCTTATAAAACGTGTTAAATCTTGACTTATCCTTACCCCAACTTACCCTCATATCGTTTGTCGATGGCATCGATCAATAAATGTGGTAACAACTGACGGTTGATGTTGAATGTTGAATCGACGTTGAACCCAACAATGAATCGATGTCGCCGTTCGTCGAAAGATCGATATGTGTGTAGGCACTTTAAAGGTGATGTTATCCATACTTGTATGATAGACCGTTTAAAAAACTACTTTATTACACTTTTCTTATTGTAGAAAACTCAAATAAAAGCGTCATTTAAGGCAATTATTTGAGATACATAACTAATAGATAGGCAATTCAAACCGTGTCACTGTGTTTGCATTTCATGAAATGTTTACACTGTTTTCCCAGTTAAAGCAGGTGTGACGGATAACACCTGCATGCTAAACGTATAAATATTTTATTACTGATAGGATTACTCGGCTGTGCGCATTGCTCAGTACGGTTATATGCTGATTGAAGAATTTGATTTGTTTATTTTTATCCGATTCAAGTAGCAAACGAACATGCAGTCCATCAGATGGTAAGTGATAACCGGGCCGTGAGCCGTCCATGGACGTATGTAAGCAACTTTAAATTCACTAAATTCTATCTAAGGCTAATCACAGAAGCGTTGTTACCTCCAGATTAAGATGGTCGCCTCATATAAAAGAGCGCTGGCAACCACACGTTTCCAATGAAATGCAAAGCCTGATTCCTGCTAGATATAAGTGGGGCAGTGGTACCTCCCTGGTCGAACTATATCGGTCCTACCAGGTGGTAGTATGAAGAATGAAACTTGTTCGACCGTGTGGATCCAGTTCAGAGAGTACAGATGTCATAGTGGCCAATCGCTCAAAGGTCACAGAGATTTTACCAAAGATTTATAAAATAAAACATTAATGACATTAATGAGTATCCGAGATCCTCCTAACAAATCAAATTCGGTACACATGATACGATACGAACGCGGTTACCGATTTTACTAGTCTCTCATAACTGCTTAGTGTTAACGTATTTGTACGTATTTTTATAGACACAGTTAAAATGAATTCGATTGAGTATACCTACTATTGAAATTGGAATTATTGTTGACTGGCTGACTGGCTATAAATATATTTTGTCCGACTGTAAATGTAACCGAAGACCTGACCGAAGACTGCCCGAAGTAAAATTTTCTCTCGATCCGTAGCATACTGTATTATGTTGATCCGTTTCTGGTTGACAAGGATAATGATTAATCTGAGAGGTTTTAGAATAGATATTGATTTTACTATGTACAGACTTACATGGAATCTAGGCAAATAATACAAAAAATACGAGATTGTACGTACTAGGTACATTAAGCCATTTTTCGCCATGGCAACGGAACTAAATGGATCGTGGATCTTGGAGAACAATGTGTATTGTTTTGCTTACGGTACAGCACGACCCGTTGATTGACCCGTCTAATCTATTATTGCCCGTCGGATAGACCTGATTCATGGGTACTGTGATTGATAGATTGTGCTACGGTATCTAATTGGGCATTGGAGTAATATTTATATTGGGTTGCATAGATTGCATAAAAATAATACTTCCATATGATTTAAAAAAAATATATGTCTAGCTATTATTATGTTGACTTTGCTGAGAATGTTGGTGTCCCTACATATGTACTAAATATACATTACAAGTATTGAAATATCAAATAAAAAAATAAAGATAAAAAATAAGAAGGAGCAAAAAATCTTAGAGCTTAAAAGTGATTCTTTTTTTGATAATCTGCTTATATATGTATAGATTTGTAAGCCAAAAAATATTCATATAGATGGTTGACATTGATGGTTGCATGAGAATAGATGGCATATGTTCCACTCCACCTCAAACAGTAATTTTTTGTCAACTATTGATGATGCAAAACGAACATATGAAATGATCGTAGTACTCTTTCGTAGAACAATGTAATACAATAGCGTTACAGCTAACAATGCCTTTTCATTTCGTTTATTGATTTGAACTGTACACAATGTCGTACAGGTGGCAGATCTTATCACATTTCGGACTCAGGTATACTATAGATATATGTACACACTTTTTATATTTCTTTATGGAGAATTTTACAAAAATACGTGACGTTCAAACACGCGGAAATTTTTTATATGTATAAATACGAGTCACCCGTTGCAACGGTCGAAATTCGACCGTAATTTAAATTAAGAAACTAAACTTCATATTGTCCAAAGTAGCACCAATATTTCTCTAATTTAAATAAATTGTAATAATTTTCAAGTTATTTTAAACGCACCCGCTAAAGGAAAAAAAAATTATTTAAAAAAAGCTGGGGGTGCTTTTTAAGTTATTATCGAAATGACAATCACTCTACTCATATCTGTCAATAAAATATCTATAACCATTGACACCATGCACCCCACGCTTTTTTTAATTTTTTTTTATTCACACTATTATTAATTTATATTCATTGAAATTTTTAACACTATTTTCTTAATTTAAATTAATTTAAATTTATTTTCTATTTTTAGTTCGGTTTTCTATAAAAAGCGTGTTATTTAGTTTTTTTAAACTATTATTTATTTTCTACTTTTTAGTCAAATTAAAAAATGGAATTATTTTATCAAATTAGTGTATTGTCATCGGTCCTCAATAAATCTACAAAGTTTGAGCGAAATCTGGCCGTTTAAAGTGGGTTAAAATCGCGCCCAAAGAAGCCGGTTACAAACAAACATACAGGTGAAGCTAATAAAAAGCTAATAAAAATAGGTTTCATTAGCTAAGCTGCATTTAAAAGCAACAGCGGATATTTTAACAAAGACATCTGACATTTTTGACGTAATATGTTTTCATAGTAAGACATTGTATGTTTTATTTCGTTTATTATGTACCTATGTGTTTGCGCCAAGGTAGAGAGTGCAATGTGTTTTTAGTTGATTTTATGTATGTTTTATGCATTACTTAAAAATATATTACCATTGGCATTCTTTCTCTACATGAACTTTAATCGTGGGTAATTTCATATTTCTTCGCCCACAGCAAGTATCTTAATACCGGATCCCAAGTTTTTGCTTTACATATTAATATATAGATTATGAGTTGACCCGGCGAACTTCGTTCCGCCTAAATCAAAAATAAAAAAATATCAGGATTCCTCCACTATATTATGCATTGATTATACATAAAAACCTTCCCCTTCAATCACTCTATCTATTAAAAAAACTGCTTTAAAATTCATAGCATAGTTAAGAAGATTTAAGCATACGTAGGGACAGACAGCGGGAACCAACTTTGTTTTATACTATGTAGTGATGAATGTAAGGTACTAGGTACTTTTAATCTTATTGCACACGGATTATATTGGAAAATATATGTAGCATACATACTCTAAGTAAGATTGCCGCCATTGCCCTATAAACATATCACCAAAAAACATACACTAAGTTTATAATATACACACATTAAGTTATAACAAACATACATAATGTTATAAGTTCTCTATTTTTATTTTGAAATCTCTGTGTGTGCGTAAATACATAAATAAATTAATTAATTAAAAGGGGAAAAGATAATATTTCTTTTCAGTAAGGAAAAAACAAAGTCAGTTTCCAGGAACGAAATGTGAGAAGCAATAATTTCTAGTATTTTTAATTAAGAAAATAAACAGTCGACGACCGAAGCGTGATTAATTTCCACGAACGGAAATAAATTGAAACCTGTGACTAGTATTGATGGTTTAAATGGAAGATTTATTTTTAATTATGTGGACCCTTCGCAAATTAATATTAATTATTATGTAGGACCTTCAAAGTTAACCGTGTTTAGAGACAAATTTTACATTCATGGACTCATTCTAAAGCTATATTTAGATACTGGTGCTAGTACGAGATTACAAGAAGATTACTTTGTAAATAGAACTCAGCATGCTTAGACCTAGATGTGCAATGTTATCTTATCAATCATCATTTGTAAGTATATTAATGGACATAGGCGTCCATAAAAGGGGGCATTTGGGGGGCGGTGTTGTATTTGCCTATTGGTCGCATAACCGTAGTAAAGGTAACTTCGCCAGAAAACTCTTATTTGGTTTCTGAATTTAGTTACATGTTCCTTACAACATTTACGATAAAAGAGTGGCTATTTTAAGTCGAAAGTTGATGAAGGATATAGACCAAAAGATATATAGAGTATATAGTATTTGTTAGTCCTATAATTAAAACCACAGAATCAAATAACTTATAATCTACAATGATCTTAATATTACATAATAATTGAAACAAGAAATCGCACGCTTTGTTTCAGTATTTAAGCCAAATTAATGCAACTTCATAACTGCGACTCTAGCTGTTCTTAGAACTTGAAATGTTATTAATTGCAAGTTTGCAATAGTAGTTCCGCATAATATTGAGATGTTATGTTTCGATTAAGCTGAGACAAAATAAATGAACTCAACGTTGCAGGGTAAAGCTACATTCCATATTCCTCTATTTCACATTAGTGTCTCCAATAATTCAATAGTATTTTGAGGATAATACCGCATTTGGCAGCACCCCAAAATTGTAACGAGTCAAGTTGTCGACTGTAGCCACTAGATCAGGCTCGGGGTCAATGAGCTCTACTCGTACAATAACAATGGCTGGCTGGCTTATTTTTGCTTGGCACAAATTGTGTTTGTTCAAGAACCGAGACACGAAGGAGGATGTTAATAAAATAGTACGTATAGACATGTGTAGTATATCGGATAAAAGTAATGACCGATTAGGGATAGGGGGCTCAAAGCTGCCCACATCCAAAATCTAAATGCTAAAGTCTAAGGCCATCTATTACTTGATTTTGTTTTTAAAGGAGAATCGAAGTCTCCCTTAACTACATCATTCTTACCGTAAGACTTTTTATTAACATCAAAAACATATCTAAGTCTAGTCCCCCTCCGATCCTTTCTTACGAAACTCCTAAAACCGCCAGTTTTGGTAAGGGTGTAGTGAAACTAACAAGTTAAGTCAAGATGCGGCGAGGCTGCCCGTCTGGGTATTACAAGCTTGCATTTAGCCGCTTTTGTGGGCTAAAGTCACGCGTGGATCCGATTACACTATCCTTTACGTTTCTTTCCTTTTTATAAACCGAAAGAAAGAAGTATTAAATTGTCAACGTCACCTATAAACCTAACACGCTAATGCATCGTTGGTTTTGAAGGAGGTTGGTTTACTACAGTATACTTATATAATTGGATGATTGCGAGTCATTCTCACAAAATAATAGAAGGCCCCGTGTTACCAAATTTATTTTTTGGGAATCCTAATTGGTATACTTTTTATGTGCCTATGTGTATATGAGGTTATAACGCTGCTTACTATAATGTCATTTTAATTACAAATTAAAAATTGAAAATGGGACAGTTATTCAACTTGACTAGTGTAGAAATAGGTGGCAATAATTAAAAGAAGGTTTTGTTATCTTAGTGTCGTTTTACTCGTATCATGTTATTTTCGATAGAACATAAAGCGCTTTTAGAGAAAGATTACGATCTTTACTTTCTAACTTGATCAATTTTGCACAGCTTATTGAGTATCTACGCTAGGCATAAGCTTCTTGAAAGGAGAAAAGTCGGAATTATTTCTTCATGAGACCTTCTCAAACGTTTTCTGTTTTTACCACAGGATAGCATGCAAATTTCGATGTTTGTACGTAAGTAAGGCAATGAAAATACTTATAAAATCCTACACTAAGTTTTTTATATATTTTTTGTCCTAGAATCATAGTCACACACAACGATGGATACACAATGGCTGAGAATTCATTATATTATACATTAAGTGCGTCTTTTGCCAATGATTTCCTTTTGTGATCAATAATGATTAAACAAATAAATAGGTAGATAATAAAAAGAACTACGTTCGTTAGCCACAAGTATTCTGATTTACTTATAATACATCAATAATACACATACCATTGAATCGTTTATTTATTATCCATGTATCATCTTTCAGGGTTCCTTGTTAGACAAAGACCTTCTTTAAGGGTGGTTAAGCCAATAGCCAAGACGTCTGGCAGTTATGTTTAAAGCCGTAGTTTGTGTTAATGTTACATAAAAAAGACACTGCTGGTTATGCTTTAAATTTTCTCTAAGAGCCTCTTAAAACATATATGGGTAGATAATGAGTACACCTCAAAATTAACTATTCAAAACCCACCACACAATCACCACACCACAGCATACATCAAACCACACGGCATCTATTTACGGTACCTTGGCAATGTAGATTTATTAAATTTATCACATGTCAGAGGTGTTATTGTGGTCTCACTATTAACAGTTCTGTCTTCTTGAGGGTAAAATAAACACTACATATTTGATGTGCCTTGTGTTCAAAAGAAATGTTACAAAACTTACTTTGTAAAAGAACTATGTACGGTTTATTTCGTTACTTATCGACTCTACACTAGCCCATAAGCCTCTTGAGCGGAGTAAAGGAGTAGTACTTATCTCTTTACGAGAACACCGTAAGCTCCTTTCTGATTTTATACGAGAATATATGCATATTTTCTACATTTTTGTTACTTATGATATTTAATAAAATGAAATAAGATGTGTGTATACCTAAACTTTTTGTGAATATTTGTTACGTTATAATATGGTTTTATGAACATGTTTATTATGTATAAATAATTAACGAAAAGATAATTTAAGTGTATTTTTCTTTTCAAACAATATGAATAAAATAATGAAAACCAGAAATTCATATTATTTAACTTTATGGTACTTGTATGGTACGTGTACTTTGTATAGTTAACTAGGCTTTTCCTTACTGTGTAACCGCTTCCGATTTTGTACAATTTGAAAATGTGTGTATTAATTACATATAGTTTATTTGCTTTAGTTATTTTTTTCCTATTGTTATAAGATTTTACACTATTACACTTAGATCTACTGGGAAATATTGCGTTTGCCAATGTTTAAAATAAACACAAAGTTATTATATATTTTTCGTTGTAATTATATACCTTCAGAAGCTATGCCATTTACATTATTCTTCTTCATAATAGCATAGTTGTATTAATTCAGAACGAAAATATAAAATTTTATTAAGGTTGCCAAGACTTGCAATCTTAATAGTGATGCAGATCTCTACTCTCGGACGTCTCCGCTTTAATTTTCACCGTCCCTCACAGAATTCAATTACAGGTACATGAATAAACATTCCTTTTTGCAGGCATAGCCTGGAACTCCATTGAAATATCCGGTAATTGAAATCGAGCATACCTGCTCTACCGTGAACATTCTAAGATTTATATTTTCTTAGAAACGGAAAATAGAAGAAAGGTAATCTTACTCGTATTAATATTATAAACTAGTTGACCCGACAAACTTCGTTCCACCTAAATGTCAAAAATCTAAAATTATCAGTGTTTCTCTACTTTATTATACTTTTATTATACATAAAAATGTGTGCGTGTAATAGCGTACACTCGTAAGAAGTAAAACTTCTTTATGACGTTATTTTTCAAAAAATAATTTACTATATGCCACGTTACAGAAATTGGTTAAATAAAGTTAAATTAGATAAAGTTTAATAAAAGGCTTTTATTAAACTTTATCTAATAATCTAATCTATAATAATCTATCTAATATCACGCGTGGTAGGGATAAGAAAAAGATGGCGCGTAACGTAAAAATGTTATACTACATTTTTTTCCAACCCCGATAAAGAAGTTTCACTTCAAAAGTTTCACTTCAACAACCCCGATAAAGAAGTTTCACTTCAAAAACCTTCATTTTGAATCACTCTATCTATTCAAAAACCTGCATTAAAATCGTAGCGTAGGTTTAACATATATGATTACTCATTACCGAGCTAGATGTGACTAAATTGGGCGAAACTGTGGTAATAACCTTATATAAACATACATGTTTGTCTAAAATGATTTTCTTTTAAAATACATTAAAGTTTTGAGACATGGATACACATACATGTAAGTACTTTATATTCAGATACTGTAGATGTTAATTCATCATTTTGATAAAAATAAGTTTGACTGAGAATTGACCACGTAGCTCCATTGCATAGACTTTTATGACCCTTGTACCGAGCGACTGTAACGATTGTATTGTCTGTCAGCTTCAATGTTTGAAGTATTCAATACTTTATATAAAATTAGTTCTAATTTACTTAGGAATAAATACAGATAAACTGTATTTCACTGAAGTTCTCTAACAGAGCCGATTATTATCATTAAAGAATCTACTGAAAAATGTAACAATACCCACTTCTTGTTAATGGGTCCCAAATTACGCCAGTCACTTTATCTAACAAGGACTTGTGGCTTGCGAAGGTACATGCATCTCCGTTAATTAAGCCTCTACGAGCGGCTACACAAAGTTGTGGTTATGCGCTACGACGTAGCAAGCACGAGTAGGTGCTCGTAGTGGTGGCGTTTGTAGTGCCTGAGTGCCTCTATAGAGCCTGCTAAGCCATACTTTGTGATTACGAATACTTGAAGCCAACACACTAGTTTAGTGCCAGATAAAAGTCTTTTCTAGTTTTACAATTTCCGTATGGAATGACTTTGGTCCAGATGTTTCACTATTATTACGGACATTTAAAGCCCAATACTTAGAGCCTAAAATGTATAAAATTTAAACTATGTATTTGTAATTGGATTTTATATAATAACGTTTATTGAAGTACAAGAAAGATAAAATCAATGGATCTAAAAATATAACCTTATTAATTTTCTCAAGTTCTTTTCAAATTATATAAATGGCTTACTGCCTAAAAAATAAACACAAATTTGATAGTTAATAACAACAACATCAAAGTTTCCATTAAGTGTTCTGTTTTATGTGTATATAATGAATAATGAAGGTTTCCATGCTATGAAAATAAAGAAAATTTCATATTACTTCACATTTTTCATCTCATTATATCTGAGAGCTCAGATAAATTTCATTACAATGCTTTCAGAAAATTGATACAAAGGATCCCTAGAGATTTTGAAGGCGACACTTAATTTGCATTCATAAGAGTCATTTCACAAAAATGAAATTAATTTGCCCTCAATTCTAAAAACATTACTCGTATTTTTTGTATTTCAGAAATATATTTTGGTACTGCCAGTTTATGACCATGTTATCATGTCGTGGAATAGAATTTTTTAACGTTTATATTTATTACTAGCAAAAATCACGCGACTTCGTTCGCGCAGACTATAGCACATGCGTTAAAATATAAAAATATGCAATTTTATTACACCTTGACTCACTTAACTGAAGGTTTAGCTTGGACCACTAATGTATCTAGTAATAAAATTAGCCTATGTTAGTCAGGAATAATGTAGCATTCCATTGGTGAAAGAAATTTTAAAATCGGTTCAGTACTTTTTAAGTTAATTCATAACAAACATACAAAAATACAAAGTTTTCCTCTTTATAATATTAGTATAGATAGGTATTAGAAAACCAAAGTAGTTGTAGACATTGTTTTAATTCTAATCGAATTTGAGTAACATATTATATGTCCACATAGGATGGATATTGTGGACTAGATTTTGTATTGTAATTTGTAACACTTTATTGTAAACCGTTAGTGAACAATAAATTATTAATGTAGTTCTAGTTTCTAGATGTCTAAATATATAAAACAATTTGTAAAACAAAGATCATTTGTCTTACATAAACTATTTTTCGATGTTAACAATGGGTAGCCATTGTATGTAAAATTATTATACTCACAATCACCATCATTAGCAAAGCTTAGTGCCTTATGGCCCTCCATTTGGTTTGTCGATTGGGGTGACCCTCCCAGTAGATATTGGGCAGGTAAATATTTGTAGCTGATACAAATTGTATTAATCAAACGATAAATAATTACTTCGGTGTTGTGTAAGGAGAAAAGTTTGCTAATAACACATATATTGTTTAACCGTGATTTTGTACTGTTTAATATACACATTATTTTTTGTGGTAAAAAATGTTAATCTTTATCAATTTTTCTTTTACTACCTTTTTTGTTATCGAGGGGGAAACCTTCAAAAGGTACCCGCCGCCGTAGGAGCAACTCCGAGTTATGTGCGATTTTTACCTCACTAAAACCTCCTCGGTGGCCATTCTCAGCGCTACGTGGAGGACTCCAGGATTTCCAACACGTAAGCTTTTTTGGATACATTTAATTCACCTTAAAATAAAACGTGTCAACTAATAAATATTAAACAGTTCCTACTATAAAAGGGAAACATATTTTTATTTCTATTCGTAGTTACAGAGTTATTTGCATTCATAATGTCTCACTGCTGTGACACTTATGAATGTGTTCACCCCAATGTGGCGAAGTATTTGAAACCTAGCGACGTTATTAAGCTGTAAAGCAATTTTGATTATACCACTAAGATGTCAACAGTGCGAAGACAGAATTATAATTGCGTTCCTCTGTCGCCTTGTGTTGCAGAAATTCCTTAAGAGCGAAGGAATTCATTTTATTATTAAAATATTTACTTAAAGTTTTACACGCTATGACTTTCAGTAAGTATATGGTTTTAGACTAATATTATCCCGGAATAGATAAATTTGAATATATGACTGGTACTCACGATATACCCGTTATGTATTAAAATAAAACTTATAATATTTATCTAATATCATAATTTTTTATTTTCTTAAACTGAATATTTTTTTCATTTCTATGGAACTCGTTAAAACAAATCCAATGAGCACGAACTTAAGCACTTTTCCACAAGTCAATGAAAAGTTATATGCCTAACACAACAGTCTCTTATTGCTAAATCCAATAAGTTTATTGGGTCAAGATTAATTATTTGAGCCCAAACTTGAATGCTTTCCACCGAAAACTACCGAAATTTTAGGATATCCGTTTCACGATCACATAAAGGCTAAATGAATATTGAAAGTACTGAAATCATAATTCAGTAGATGGCTAGACGAATTAAATTAATTTCTCATATTTGCTTAAATCGAACGTGCTATGAACTGCTTCATCAATAAATTTATTAGCATTAAAATAGCACGGCGAAAATTTCTCTCAATGATTTATTACTGTGAAAACTTATGAGTTTGCCGCTCGATAAACGTATATTAAAAAGCACAAGTATTTTTTTTTATATTCACCTATACAGTTATACAAATAGAAAAATCGAAACGTCGGTAACATAAAAAAAACTACTTTTTAATAAAAGATCAAATTTTCAAATGATAAATGTGGTCAAATTTAAAATCAGTTCCCTCTAGATACCTAAACGTAGCAAAGCCTCCATTGTATATTACATCGAAGAAACACCCTACAAAAGTCCAGGTCTGGTCGATTACATTCAGGCTCTGAGACGATCATGTACACTGAGATTTAAGATCTAATAATTTAGCGACCTATTTAGAGTAGAGAATTACAACAATTTCTCAGTGTGTGTTTTAAAAATACTTTAGAAACACATCAACCCACCTCTTGTCTTCAAACTCAGTTCATGTTTTGAAGGTTCTTTATTTTAAGTCTCATCTACATTCACATTTTTCATGTAAGCAAACGTTCTCGGGAACTGTGTGCAAAATGTCAAGCAAAAAAACAACTCAGGGTGATATTCTTTGAAAAACATTTCAATAAGAGTATCTTTTGAATGCACTTGCTATACACAGAATCTTAGTTTGGGCACGTACAAGTGACTAATCTCCGAAGAAAGTACTTCATAACATCGTGAGTTTCACAGCCATGACGAAGAGCTGGCACTTCGCAGCTACTTGAGTGGCTGAATGACGTACCAACGGCCTTGTCTGATGTAAAAAATGAAATTATTGCATTAGTTTTTAAAATATTTGTTGTGGAATTTTATAAAACAATTATTACACGCGACAGCCGGTGATACATGTTGCAAGTGTTGATATTTTCGATATGTGTCCATAAGTGCAATTTAAATATTTACAATTCCAACATAACTAGCTAATTCGTTGCTCCGTGGAATTGTATCCAAGACGCTTACAGTCTTACTCTGATTTGGTAAACTTATTTGTTTGGCGAGAAAAAGCTCCAGTTCTTTGGTCACCGGAAGGTCGTAATCAGGCTCGAAGACAAGAAAATTATTATTTATAGAATACTACAATTCTTTCTTTTTATTTATATTCATCTTTTAATTTCTGTAATGAACCGTTTCTTTTTTGTTTTGGCTTTAGATTTAAGTAATACTATGTTTAAACTAAAATGAAAGTCAATAAGGTGAAAGGTATAATATCAGGACTCTTGAACCTATAAAGTATTTGAGTGCAAACATTTCAGCAGATTAGTAAACTTTGTAAGCTGAGATTAAAATTTCTCATCGTAGGTATTTAATAGTAAGTGAATTATTTAAGAGTAATTTGATGTTGGAATTTACGAAAAAAAGGCATTTTAATAAAAGAGCTTTGCTTCCGATAATAATGCGGTAAAATAATCTCTCACCTAATACATTGAGGGTCTGTACATGGTTCGACTCTCAGCTTGTACATCTATATATTAATACAATTGTCACAAACACATACATAATAAACGAAATAGAACATTCAATGTATGCTATGAAAACATAAAACATTAAAAATGTCATGTCTTTGTCAAAACACCGGCTTATTGCTTTTAAATGCAAATTAGTTAATAAACCTCTTTTTACCTTTAATGTGTGCGTTTAAAATAACTTGATAATTATTATAATTTATTTAAATTAGAGAAATATTGGTACTACTTTGGACAATATGAAGTTTAGATTTTTAATTTAAATTACGGTCAAATTTCGACCGATGCGACGGGTGACGAGTACATATGAAGTAGTGGTATAAAAATCACTTGTTATAATAAATAATGTGTAGGAAACACAAAACACTAAATTGTGCCAACATCACCCAAAATTTGATTGAATAATGTGGTTAGCCAATAGTGGTCAATTTTTGTCAATAATGTCAATAAATGTTTACTGTGCGGTACAAATGTATCACGAATTGCGGAATAATTTTATTCCGCAGTTTATAGAAACACAAAAAGTGTGTACCTTTTGTGTTTCTATAAACCGCAAATTTAATTATTAGTTCAATAGTTGATTAACCGTAGTAGCAACGGAAAGAGATTCATACTCATAAAAAACATATTGATTATATTTGCAATGTAATTGAAAACGATTTTTGCTGTTAAAACTATTACAATTGTACGGTTATTTTCCTTAGTGCAACGTGAGTAATTTATTACTAGTAGTGAAATTAAATTGTGACTACTCTGTGTACTTTTGTTACGTTTCAGATGGTTCAAATCGTAGTTGTAATATTAGTTTAGATTTTTTTGAAATAAATAATATTAATTATACTCTTATACCAAATATGTATTAACATGCGATAGATTGTGCGCTACATTCATAATCTATTACAAAACTTTCCAAAGATTTCCGCATACTCTGTACAACGATGAAGAGGAAAGCAATAAATCGACTACTATATCTACTACCCTTTTTTTTGGTTCTAAGTGTCACTGCGAAAGAAATCTGCGAAGCCAGATTTTGTTCGAACGTCTTCGATCCGGTGTGCGGACTGGCCACTAAAGACGGTACTTCGATCATCAAGAAGTTCCATAATGTATGCCATTTGAAGAAGATCAGATGCCGTCTCGAGTCTCTCGTGGGTTGGTCATTATGCTAATGCTAGACGAGATGAAGTTTGCGAACCTGATTTACATAATCATAGGATTTTTGCACACTGATTCTGTAATACTTGGCTTCTTGTGGCCGACTATTTATTCAAAGCGATTCTTTGAAATTGGAAGACTTTATGAATGTTAACTTTAGCATTTCTTTTTTATCTAAATTATTTAGATTTTCGCGAACGGGTCTATTTGTTACGAATGTCTTGATTTTATAAAAGGATTGTCGGCTTATTATCAATGTCTTATGAACATAATTCTGTGTTATAGACAATTGCTATGTTTTACCTTAATGTATAGCTCAGTGCATAGACGATTAACGCTTAGCTGTAAATAATTGTAAGTATGTATATACAATTTTAGATTGTCTGGTAAATCTTACGTCGTCATCTGTTATGTCATCTTGGAAGAACAATAGAATCTTTGTCGTCAACCTATGTATTATGGGCAAAGGAGGAGATCCTTGAGGTAGTTGGGGCTATGCCGAAGTCCTCCGCGCAGAATAAGTTTTGGTAGAATACTCCACCTCTTGAGATTATTTTTAAAACGTGAGGAAACCTTCTCGCGATGTGGTCCTTCGCCGTTATGAGTAATAATTTGTTTCTGGACCACATATAACTTTGAATATTTAAAGAGGCAGGACTGAGATTTGAACGTCAGAACGAACTTCCATAGAGTGACAGAGAAACTAGAATTCCACTGTCTTGAACAAACTTAAATATTACTTATATGGTAAATTATAAATACCATTTTAAAATAATAAAGAAACGTTTTGATAATACTCCCATCCAAGTAGATCTAAGTAGATACGTTCTTATGACCATAACACATCAAATCTTTTCTAAATATTATGATTATAGTAAGCTTTATTTACGCTACATTTCTTATTAATCTTTTAGATATAAAACAAGTGCCTGATCAACTATGCAACATAAAACAGATCCACCACTCCGGTCGCCGTCTTTACGACTTCGGTATAATGGGGGCGCATCAGTCCTGCAACCATACGTGCCCTACGTACTGCCTGGATATTTACGACCCCGCTTGTGCTCAGGTGTGGGCAAGAAACTCCATAGACTACACCTACAGGCCAATGATCAATCACTGTCATATTGATATGTTCTCTTGTGTTGTTGGCGCCAGTAAGTACAATATAATAATTTAAAGTAGTAGTAGGTTATTTTTTTTACTATATCAAGCAAACATAACAGTAGCAAACGAGCATGTAGTCTACCTGATGTTAAGTGGTCACTGCCGCCTATGAATATCTGTAAGAAACTTCACATAAAATATGGGTTCTATACTAAGATGGTCGCTGAGGTCCCAAGTAAGTGTGGCGATAAGTTTGGCAGTGGTACCATCCCGGTCGAACTATACTGGTTCTACCATCAGGTAAATTAGTAAATATTGTTTATATATAAAATCGTATAATGGAAATTTGTTAATATTTGTATTTGTTTTCAGATGTAACTATCCAACCATTAAGTAAATGTTATAATAATCCAGCTGGTCTGATGTTTATGTCACACATCGCAGCGATGAAGAGCCTACAATTGCTTGATGATTAGAATAACATTTAGCGCGAAGAAAAGATGTACCTTTACATTTAACGTTTTAATTTACGTTTTGAACATTTTTATTAGTTTTTTTTATAATAATCCTACATGGATACATCTGTGTACAGGGTTAGGTAAGTTACAGGCCGTAATTTTATGTCACATTGTTGTGTTAAATGTTGTGGACGAATGAAATTAATTTACGGTTTATTGACGAATAAAAAGCATACGAGTACGTAACGCCAACATACAACAACATAATTTAATCTTGCTAAAAAACAAATGGCTCACTTGATGAAATAGTTGCCTAGCATTATGGATTCCGAACGAGAAATTTTGACGACATTTTTATTGTTTTTTCTTTCTGTTGTTTATTAATTACATAATGTCGTTTATACATACATTTACACTCGTACTCGTATATATGTATTTGAAAAATTATTGATATTGAAGTAACCTTTTCATTTCTACTTCACATTCGATTTTACGTTGGCTGTAATAATTTTATCATAGAAGTTGAAGCGGACCGTAGCTTCAATAATCTTAATGGCCAATCTAGAGATTTAATTAAATTTCTCGCTCCACACTTGGAGAATATTATAAAAAATTAACGCTTTTTATAACTTCGCTAAGCCCATTGAAAAGATTAAAAGGGGATCCTATCTAAAGGATGTTTGGATAATTAATGGTCTTTTTGGATTTTCATTACAGATCTGGTTAATATAATTTATCCGAATACTTTTGGTATTACCAACTAGAACAAACACTTAGCTAGTATAATATTTATTTTTAGGTACCTTAAAAAGAAAAAAAAAAGAGTTTTATAAAATCACTTTGTTATAGGATCTTTTAGGACATGCACCCGGAAGATATATTTCAGATTTTGCCCTTACAGGTAAAATAAAAAACCCGTAAAAATGTAGTTTAGTAATAAAAATACACGGATTTTATTATTTTAACTACGGAATTCTTCGTGTTTAAGATCGACTGGCAATTGGCCAATATTTTCCAAAATTATGGTTGAGAAGGCAAATTGTTAAGAGTACGCATATGGCTGTATGTATCGACGACCCGTGTGGCGCAGCGGTTACCATACCGATCTGACGCGCAATGGGTCCCGGGTTCGATTCCCGGCCAGACAGGTATCTGATGAGTTTAGATTCCTCTTTTGGGTCTGAGTGTTAGTGTATTCTTCTTGTGTGTGTCCATGTTACGTACGACACAGGAGAAAATCCTACTGTGAGGCTATGAGTGTAGTAAGCGTGTGTCCCCATTAGGCGTTCACTTTACGCAGTGTTACAGCGTACAGTGAGCGCAAACTAGCAAACTTTGGACACTCCATTTCATATATATAGAAAGGCGTACTAAAACTATACGTCGCAAATTCAGTACGCCGTAACCAGTTTGCCTAATGGGGATACAGCCTAAATCACATAATAATAATGACAATAAATACTTCTTCAAAATCCTAGTATTCACGTAAAAAGTACATCTTCGTACTCTAACTGAAAATCATGTATGTTTTTTTTATCAATCTATAAGTTTAGTCTAATTTTATGTCACGTTACATATTTTATGTAACATTAAATTCCTACTTTTAATTCCACAACAGATACCTGACTAACAAATTTTAAAATACACTGTATTGTTTTTTTTTTATTTATTTCGGTACCAACTAAATATGTCCTCTATGGACATTTACAGAAGAACATTATGATTATGAAACTAAATACTATGTACTTAAATTAAAGGTATGCCCAGCATTTACAAAAAAGTATAGTTGATTACAAAATAAAGCTAGATTAGCTAGATTAGTAGCTAAATTAAAATTAAGAATAGCAAAATAATTCCCATGTAATTATAGGAATAAAGAAGAGTTACTCTATTGACAAAATAAAAAGACGTTTTTGTTTAAATAACATAAAGATATCAATGTCAATGTTTTGGGACATGTTGTTAAAATTTCTCAAGACGAGGTTTAGAGGCGAGTTATATGGATATTTGCAATTATTGTGAAATGTGAAATGGCCGAGGTACACTTATTTTTACCAGAGATAGAAGGAACGGACTATATATGCAAAAGTATAGCAAAAAGTCGAAATAAAAATCAACCAGCATTTCGCACAAAGGCAGAGCGCTTACTCAGCACTTACCCTTCATAGTAATCCTTATAAAACCCTTGTTAAATTTTTCCGATACATCACCTCCTGTAAGTCATATGTTACTTTTCACCTCTTTGGAGAACGCGCCGACATTACGCAAATTTCGTACGAGGGTCATCCTTTCGTATAAACTACTCTATATTATTATTTTTGACAGTATTTTGTAACATATCAATGGATATCTACATTCACCTAAATGTTATAAAGATAGTAATTTTTATCTCTTAATTTTTATTTTTATCTTATTTATTTAATACTGCTAATGTGCGTCATAAGACAGATCAATTGCAGATACCTTCACTGTAAAGGGGGTCAAAAATCTTTGAAAAATTTTTGACACTTAATATTAGGAGCATAAAATTTTTGATTTAGGCGTTTGGTAAGAAATAATAATTATTAATATGTTTTGGAAGTCCTTTCACGAGATATAAAGTGACATTTCTTTGGGCAGCAGTGGGTGGTGATGTTATACAGGTAGACTATGTAAGATCAATACCCATTGATCACGCCGTGGTGGTGCCGTGACTATTTACAAAATCCCCATTAGGAGGGCGGGTTACGTCCAGCAGTGACTTATATTATAGCTCCCATGAACGAAGTCGCGGGCTTTGAACGAGAACGTTTGTTGCGACGACCCGCGTGGCGGTGCGGTTACCATACCGGTCTGATATGTGGGTTTTCTAGGTTTGAGTCCCAGCCAGACAGGTACCATAAAGATCAGTTTCTCGTTCTGGGTCTGGGTGTTTGTGTATTCTTCTTTGTGTTTATCCATGGTATCCACGACACAGGAGAAAATCCTACTATAGGGCTATGATTGTACAAAGCGTTTGTGATGTGTGTTTGTCCTCTTTCACACACAAAGTACTCGTCGAGATTTGCTTATAAATGACACACAGATAGTCCAAGATTAATACATAGGATAGTGACGTGCCAACTCGGGATAAACACGACTCGAGTCGATTCAAGTTGAACTCGAGTTACCTGGATGGAACTGAGTAGGTATATCATTCGTTTTGTTTTCTCCATTTTCATAACCTTGCTTCTTAAAACTATAAATAGCAGAAAAGATTCATTATAAGCAATATAAGCATGTATTGGGTCAATTAGATTTAATAAAATATAGATTAACGACAATTCTTTTTCCAACTTTGTCTAATCACATAGTTTTTAACATATTTAAAGAATATTTAATTTCATGCATATTCATTAATGTACAAGAAAATGATTAACTATACAAATCTTAATGCGAATTCTTTTCACTATTCAGTTGCAAATTTTCTTATAACTTTGCAAACTGGGCTGCTGAGCTAAGCACCCCGTGACAGAACTTAATGTTTCAAGAAGGTAAAATTTCTCCATTTTTCAAGAAATTCCGTTTAATCTGATCAAATAATTTTAAAGTTTGCCATGGTGACATAATGTATTATATACTTACTTTGAATGTTAGGCCCCTGTTAAAAGTTCTTGAAATGGTTTTTTGATAAAATGTACGAAGTTTTCAAATTTCGGAAAGATAGGCCGAATTTCTTTAGAAATGTATCTTATAATGAAACTATTTAACACAAAACAATGTTTTCAATTTATCCTCAAGCCAATATTGTCCCACTGCTGGGCACGCGTTTTCTCTCGAAATGAGACAGTTTTAGGTTAGGTTAGTCCACCGCGCGGGCCAAGTGCGAATTGGTGGTTTTCGATTTATTTGTCGTAATATTTATGCGTCAAATAATATAAGTAAGAGAAGACGTAAACTAGACAAAATCCTACTAGATTTATAAATCTCCTACTATGAATTTTGTGTTGTTGCCGTTTGTGTCCGCTGAAAAGTAGGATGACGAATCCGTTTCATGGAGAAGTTGATTCACAACTAAATTTATGTAAATGGAAATGCTTTTGCTTGTATAAGTATACACATATGCATTGTTTACCACGACTAAACTTAAGCGATAAATATTATGTCAAACAATACTTTGGCATGCCACGTTAGGTTATCATAAGCTACGTGATGAAAAGGTCTCACCATAGACTGTAGATATTTGCAGCATCCGGGGAGTTGCTAATGTATCGCCGGGTCTGATGAACAGTCCCCATATCATGGCTCTCCGGGAAAACCTAGAGAGAAAAATTCATATAGTTCTTATAACTATTTCCGTATATCGTCTATTCTTTAACCCTTACACACTTAGAAAAGATAGAGCGGCTTTTTTATCTGAACAAAAAGTCCATACTTTTCGATAATCTTACTACTTATAATAAATCTATAGAGAGGTTAATTCTGTACATAAATTACATTTCCAAAATAACTAATGCCTAATGAAATAACATCCTACGCCGCGGCGATGACGCCCCGCGTGGCGCAGGGTCTACTCTACTTTCCCTCCGGAAATCCCGAGGAATGTCCGGGCAATTCCCTCAGTGGGTTTACTGCTCACCGGTATTGTATGCTGCTATTAGGCAGCGATGCAGCCTTTGGTCCTCGGACCTATGCTGGGCTGCGTCATCAGACTTAGCCCTCCTGGTGGTCGGAGGAGGTTCACGAGGGAGCGGGCGCCCGTCGGGCGGTCGAGCGTTAAAATAACTATCAGGGGGTAATAAGGGATCGATACTGATGCCAAAAATGCAATCAGTAAATTTTTTGTCTGTCTGTCTGTCCGTGTGTCTGTCTGTCTGTGTAACCGTTATAGAAACAAAAACTACTCGACGGATTTTAACGAAACTTGGTAGGTACAATAATTTTTATACTCCTGAGCTGGTTATAGTATACCTTTCACCAATATATACCAACACCAATCACGCTACAATCAATAGGAGCAGAGCAGTGAAGGGAAGTGTTGGGAAAACGGGAGAACTTACTCAACTTTTTAAGCTTCTGTCGCATGTGCAACTTTAATGGTTAAAGCTACACAGAAATCATGTATCACGGAAATGTTCTCCTGAAAATTATATAAAAAATATCCCACGTCTATTTTTTATGGTTACCTTACAATAACACGTGTAACTCCCGATAGCTTAGCATTTCAAAGCTTTTTGATTATATTTGTCTACTTTTACGTTTATAACTCTCTCAGCCATCCCTAATTAAAAAAGTTAACATTATTTAGGCGGAACGAAGTTCGCCATGTCGACAAGTAATAAAATATAACAGTTGACACTCGAAGTACAAACAGATTTTTTTTTGACGGGCGGTCTTGTTAATTATCTCTGTTTGACAGAAGCGCTTTCAAGTGACAATAAGTATATGCCACTCGTCCGAGCGTTACCGTAATATTTCAGCCGTAAAATATGTCCTAGTTCACGCATTCACCGAAAACTTACAGTTACTTAAAGTTTATCAGCTGTAACGTACGAATATAATGCTAAGTCAACAGTACCTAACTTCTGTTCCCTTGGGTTGCTTATCTTAAAGTTGAGTAACATTCCTCTTCTGGTGTTGATTGCTGAAATGTTGTTTGTATTCACCAGTCCAAACTTTTTACTGCTTCGCAAACAACTTGTCTCGGGGGATTGGCGACCTCTAGGAAAGGATATGAGGTGACATCGAAAATACATGTGTGGACATTCATAAACCCAACGCTTTGTAACTCGCGACGCAAGACAGCATTATTGTGAAAAGTTACGTCATAACTTGCTAGTTCTGCTTACAATTGAAAAAGTATTCTTGGAATATGAAACATTATTAAAAATATTTCTATTTTTCGCGTTAAAAATGATAAGTGGGAAATATATAAAATATGTTATTAAAAGACCATTACGAAGCTTTAAGAAAACTTTTTTAATCTGTAACGAATCCCTCTTGTCAGCAGACACTTCACATTTTATTCAGTTTGCGAAACGTTAATTTTTAACTTTTCGAATTGAATGGAAACTTTTGAGTCGAGCAACTGACTCACTGCCTTCATTCGCGGATAGTTTTAAGGACTTAACTCGGTCTTTCAGTCCGTTTTCCGTGCAAGTTAATAATGAAATAGTTACAAGGGATTAAGTAAGAAATCTTTTACAGCGTCTGCATTTCTAGCTTGCTGTTATCTATGATTCTAACAATTGTAGACGCTTTATAAAGTAATAAATAACATTTCTTTTCAAACTCTATTACTACTCATTTATAATTATTAGTTAAATGTTATAAACCTGCATTAAAAAAATAATTATTATATGAGATAAGTTACTGAATTTAAGAGCCACAGTGTAATTTAAACCAAGTGGGATGTATATGTGTGTTAATTTGTTACCCATAAATATTTATAGGAAATGAGATTAAATCGTATATGACCACGAACGACCTTAAGTGACAACGAAACAGCGCAACTAGGAGAGGAGCACGTAACATTATTATAGAGTGTAGTTGCCTGAAACAGGCAATTTGCGAGCTAATTACCCGGCGGTGCAGCGGAGCGCGAGGTCGCTGCGGCCAGCTGCTGGTCTCATGGCGGCCTCCTCTCTAATAGCCTGTTACTGTATAATGGAAAATCTAACTTCAGCAACAATCCCTATCGTGACATCGTCATAAGCTTGCAGTGTTAAATATACAAGCAGCATATACCCTGGCCAGGTGACATGAGTATTGAATTTTAATATTTTATTTCGGTATGGGTATTACTTATATATACACATGCATTTGTGTGTATTTATATTATCCATGGCATCAAGCGAGAATATAAAACGTTATAAATTTCATTAGACCCCACATTAAACTTTTAAGGACTTGAGATGATCATTACCAAAGCATATTTTATCAAATGTGATATTAAGATTAGGGCGCGCCGGCACTCACGTTATTAAATTTTAATGTCCCGCAAAATGTAAGGTCTCAAATCTTTACACGTCATCGTATCAGCGTAGGCGTCTTGCGTCCCGAAGCATTAATCACTGGGGAGTGTGGCGGGGGGCTAGGGGTAGCTATCGGGAGGGGCAGTTTAAATAATTTACTGCTCATGTCGGCCACCGGCGCCATAAATTGTGTCGTGAAGTCGCACCTAAATCGACGTATCTCGTCAATATTAGCTTATCTCTTATTAACTTAAAAATGGCCGAATGTGCGTTGAAGTTTGCTCGTCAAGTCATACAAATGATAGGGATAATTAATGAAGGATGATTAATATTATAAATATCGTCTTTTAAAATGTTATACCTACTTTGTTATTTGGTTTCATTATGATTTCTGGTGCTGTATAGTCTATATGGTTTCAATGCAGTCATTTTGTTTGTGTCTTATAATGCTTATTATCTACGAGTTAAAACGCACGAGTTAAAACGAGTTAAAAGCAGTGCACGAGTTGCACGAGTTGCACGAGAAACCTCTGCTGTTCATCTCCTAGATTTTGTCCTTTAGTCGTCTTTATAAGCAGAGAGAATTATCATTAAATATCGATATTAGATACATAGCTCACATGCTATTCTGCTACACAGCTCACTAATTTCCGTAAAGATCATGACCATTAAAAAATGGGTATTTGCGTCCATTTTACTAAAGGATGAAATTATAAGCTTGAATTATAAAAATTAAATTAAATAGTGTTTGCTCATTACTCTAATATGTAAAACTAAAGTGTTCGTCCCGTGATTAATTTATTTACCGTATAACTTATGTGCAAGTATAGTATGGTAATTACATAGAAAAGGGAACACCTATATGCTATTTACATAATATATATCACTTAATACAATATAATGTTGGTCATCGCTAAAGCCATTGCTTTCAACCCGACTGATGCCAATAAAGATTTTCGTTTAATATTGGCTACAGAGTAATTAAAGGCACTGACACACTTTCCATGCCTTTATCACATGCATATTTAAAAGTTAGATGTTCCTAATATTTCTGATGAATATAACCGATTGTCGAGCTTGTGTAAATGTTTCATTAATTCCACTGAAATAGGATCAGAGTTGTTTGCACATCTGAAAACTAAATCCTATTAATGTTATAAATGTGAAAGTTTGTGAGAATGTAAATATGTGTGTTCATTACTCCTTCACACAATAACAACCAGTCGGGTAACACATACTTTAAGACCTGGTTTAAGACATGGAATGCTTGTAACCCGGGTAGACGTGACCAAAGTGACAGAGTCACATGAATAAGCTAGTTGGATATATATAAGTCCATTGTAACACACCTTGCAATTTTAACCGTCGTAAAATAATTTCTAAAAGAAATAAATTCACATGTCTGTGTTGTGATGGTCAATCAGAGAAAATTTATTTGACACTGGACGACTACTGCGCATGAAAACAAATGTCAGGAATGTGTACGTATTGGACGTGGTTCGTGAATAAACCGCTTCATACAGACGGGATAATACCAGAGCCACAGTTAACAAATTGGTGTAAAAAACGTATGTTCACTCAATTAAACGTGGCCGCGTTTCATTTCGGATTTTCAGATAAAGAAATTAACAATTTTGTACACACTCGAGTTTCAGGCAAAACGGTCGCCTGCTCTTAAGTAAATATAACTGGTTCTATAAAGCTGAAATTGGACAATGCGATCATTGTCTATATGTATATATCTTCCTTGTAGAGTTTGTATGTAGAGAAAAGTGCAAACGAATGTTACGATTTATACGCATCCAAGTTATATGTATACTTGAATTAACCACAATAATAGTCCGGCGTGCGTGTTGGTGACCGCAGTGGGTATTTACATTACACATGAAGACTCTGCCCCCCATAACCTGGGTCTTGAACCTTCTATGACATCCACGGAAAGAGAGTGGTGCCATTTAAGACTTATACCACACGGCATTGGTCACACCCACACTATACTTACCCGTATTCCTAGTATGTTACGAGAGTCTATATTCAATTGAATATATCTTTAAAATTATTTATTTAGAAGACTTAACAACAAGTGCTGATGTAGGTATGTCACGGTTCTTATTAACCCATTGAAATATTCTTTTTTCCTTTTGAAAATTACATTTCTATTTCGGAAAGACTGAATAAAATAACTTAATAACAATTGACAACAATGAGACTTTTACAATTAAGTATATAAAGTATCATATAGATAAAACTTATTAGTAAAGACTGTATTGCCTTGTTCCTTGTCTGGTTAACTTCGGCGAGGAACTTTCGTAGTGTAACGTGTTGGTTTTGAGAGTTCACTTGCAAAATGCGGTGTTAACTTGCTATAACTTATGCTTATTTTTATACAGATTTTCTCAATATCATCATCATTTCACGTCAACCCATTACAGTTAAAATACTATGCCGCCATTAGGTTCGAGTCGGCTTTCAGAATACGTAGGGTTTAGACCACAGTCACCCACTCTGGCCAAGTGCGGTTTAGTAGGCTTCAAACGCCCTGGAATATATAACAATTTTCTCGACATCCCACATTGAGAACCGAATATCAGCTACTGGGCAATCAGGACAATTGTTATTGTGAATTTCAAGTTATTGTAAATACATCCAAAAGGTAAAAAGAGATATAATTGGCTAAGCTGCATTTAAAAGCAATAACGGGTATTTTGATAATGACATCTGACATTTTGGACCTTATAACAAAACGTAGACTAGCGATAGTCCCATTGTTAAAACTATGGTTTAAATCAATTTCTTATTACAAGCGATTGTTTTTCGTTTACATCCGGTTTTACTTTGGTTTAACACATTTTAGTCCGTAGTTTAAGCTGATTGAAGTGTTAAATTAAATGTCAATTTTAAAATCGAACGAAGGAATTTCAAATTTGGCTTATTTCTTGCATAAAATCATATATTGGAAATGGATGTAAGTTATTAAGAAGATAAGGAAGAGATTAATTTTTTGGAAACATTCCGGCAACGCAATAAACACTTGTTTTTTAATGTTTTGAACTTGGCGCGCAAGACAGTTTGACACAGTTGAGAGTAAAACAATGTAAATATAATAGAAATAGACTAAAAAAAATTAAAGTATTCCGAAAGATATTTTTTCTTAGGTTTCATTTATAAACAAACATGTGATATTTTATAGGAAAATCATTATTTTTACCACCATATTCACCAAAAGGAACATCGCACTCATTAGATAGGAAAGTGTCTGAATTTTTTCGTTCATTGATCTATGGACATGATGTGAACCAACGGTACTAAGTAGTCAATGGTTCTTTTTACTTTTGTAGTAGGGTCAGGTTTAAACTATGGTACTTAAGTTTGGCCCGACTACAAAGTCCAGGTTTAAAACTCTAACAAGTTTTTTGTAATAAGACCGTATGTGTTTTCATAGTAAGAGATTCAATGTTTTATTTCTTTGTAAATGCACTGTAATATGTGTAATGTGTTTTAGTTGATTTTATGTATGTTTTAGGCATTATTTGAAAGAAATATTAGCGTATGGCACTCCTTCTCTACATCAACTATAACCGTGCTAAATTTTATACTACCTACTCCGTCCGCGGCAAGTTTTTTAAAAACAGATCCCAAGTTTTTGTTTTACGTATTAATATGCAGATATCCCATGGTGAGCATATCCTATGGTGGGCATAGGTCCTTGGAGAGCCTAAGCTGGCTAAATTCGTATTGGTACCCTATACACACCTTTAAATATCTACTTTTAAAGAACTCTCAGGCAAGTAGGTTTCTTAAAATATTTCTTCGCATGAGATAATTAATTTCTTCCCCTTAACCGGTTTAGATACTTAATTAATCTTATGTTTAAATTATTACAGCTGCAGTAGGTACTTGCAATTTCATTAAGTTTATAACGACGTCACATTCCCTGCGGGTTTCTCCTGGCTTCATGTTACGTTCAACTGAATAAATGCTTGAATGCTGTTTAATAGTGTTGAAGTTATGAATATTAGATTTTCTGATATGCAGAGACATAAAAGGATTTCTGAGAAGTACGTAGGATTAGTTATATTGCACTGAAAGTCTTTTTAGGTTAAGACAGGATATTATGAAGGCATATAATATAATTATTATCACTTCTGGAATTACATTGGCCCATGGGGTGTCCGAGATCAAATCCCACATATGTGCGTATTACAAATAAATTGGTTCTTGCTATAACGGTGAAGAAAAACATTGTAGAACCCCGATAATCCCTGAATGAGCAACCGTGCCCAGCAGTACCTAATACAGTATTTTACTGACGACGAGACAATAATGAATTTTAACATTAGTTGATTTGCTTACTCATTTGCCACAAAAATATAATAAAAACCGCTTAGTCAATGTTTGCTTTGTTTACTTTGTATTAGTTGTACAAAATGTTACCTAATTTCCAAACAAAGCGGGTACCAGCGCTACAGAATAGTGGAGTACTCTCCAAAGCAAAATTTACTTTGAAATTAACGAGTTTACAACTACGTTATACGCCACATGTAGTTGGATATCCATAAACATATTATACAAACTTGACAAGTATATTGTTAGTAGTAGTTATCATTCGCGAGTGAACTTGTGTTTTTTTATTTAAAATAGTAAAATAAATCCAGCCTATGTGATGAGGTGCTCACTATCGACAATGGATAGCTGTTACCAACCTATCGTTAGTGGTTTTGAAAAAAACTTGGTGTGTCTTGATATTGATTATCTATTTCTCTATTAGATCGTTTTTTTTTTATCTTTTTATATTAAAAGTTTGGTAGTGAAGTGTTTTTTCTCACTTATTTTTGAACAGTAATTTATCATAAGTGATTCATGATTGGGTTATCATGATTCATTTATTAATGTCGGGAGGCCGTAGGTATAAAATTTGGTGGATTATAGATATAAAACTTATTATTTTTTCGCTTAGAAACAGGAATATTTTTCGGAAATAAAATACTCTTCTTCCTATTATGATTACTGACAATGTGTGTACATTACAATTGATGATGATAGGCGTGAAAGCATTACAAAAAATCAAACATACAAACTCGCATTCGCATATATATATATATAGTATATAATATAGTTAGGTTTAGTTTAAGTTATTCCGTTAGCTCACAGTACACGTTTTGTATACTCAACGTTCAAATAACAGTTTGAAATAACGCTTTGGCAGTTTACGGTTTATTTTGTTTGTTACAATTGGAAACATTTAAGCATCTGTAAAAACTAGCCACCCGTCGCAACGGTCCAAATTCGACCTTAATTTAACTTAAAAAACTAAACTTCATATTGTCCAAAGTAGTACGAATATTTCTTTGATTTTATTGATTAGAATCACCCGTTAAATATAAGAAGATGTTTAATTAGCTAAGCCATATTAAAAAACAATAGCGGGTATTTTGACAAAGAGATTGACATTTCTGACGTTGTGTTTTCATAGTAAGACATTGAATGTTCTATTTCGTTTATTCTTTATGTGTTTGTGTTAAATGCACGGTAGTGTGTGTAATTTGTTGTAGTTGATTTTATGTATGTTATATATGCATTGTTTGAAAAAATATTAACATTCTGCACTTCTTCTCTACGTCCACTATAACCGTGCAAAAAATCATACTAATCCGTCCGCGGTTTATTACTTAAAAATGCCTCACAAGTTTTTGCTTCACGTATTAATATATAGATACATAAAGGACTTATGATTTAAACCAAACAATAAAATATTAAACTATTAAAATTGAGAGATGCCATTAAATGGCATTTGGAACACTATTGCAATAATAACGAGATAAATATTAAAACCTGTTGTACAGATTATATTCTTCGTTGCTTTTGGATAGAATTAGATAAATAATCAAAATTTGGCTTAGCAACATAGACTTGTCGGGAACATTTAGTTGAATCCTTTTATACTTTAATCAAATTGATGTGGATAATAATACTTACTATCCAAGAGTATAAATGCGTTAAACAAACTTGAATCAATTTGTGACGATAGTAATAATATTAGTTCTATGGTAACTCGGCGATAGTTTAGTTGTCTTAGGGGTGAAATAGAACCCAAAGCGATCTTTGATTTGCTGATGCAAATGAAGTTTTGAATTTTAAAAACGAATGATCATTTGAAAATATATTTGAAAATATTAAATTTAACACCGAGAAGTATGATTCTTATATTACTAAGTTGAGTATGTACGCTTACCGTACCTTGACAACACAATTCCTGAACCAATGATACATAATGAGATATAAACGAGGTGCAATTTATAAAGATAAATTCCTGTTTAGGCTTATCTTTATAATAATAATAATGAATAAATATATTTAAATGAGACAACCGACAACAAATACACAAAGAACTATGTCAAGTATGTGAGCAATTTATTTCTGATAATACATTTTAAGTGCTTTAGTTACTAAGTATTTTGAATTTTAATTATTTAATAAAACTGTTGTGCTTTCATTAAATAAATATTAGACAACCTAGCCTATTTATCTATGGGCTCGGTATTGGTATTTGCTAGTTTTAACAGTACACTCCGCCGCACCGCTGCGTAAATTAAATTTCGCGCTAGCTAATTAGTTTATGACTATTATTATTTACTAGTCGCCCGTCTCAACCGTCGAAATTCAACCGTAATTTAAATTTAATTCATACCCCTCCTCGTTAACCCATTATTGTCCACTGCTGGGCACGGGTCTTCTCTCAGAATGAGAGAGTTTAGGCCATAGTCCACCGCGCTGGCCAAGTGCGAATTGGTGGACCATACATACCCCTCCGCCAGCGGCAAATATCTTAAAAACGAATCACAAGTTCACGTATTAATATATAGATTTTACAAGTAACTAGAGGGTATACGGTTTGACCGGGAAGGAACCACCGCTACATTTATTTCTAGCGGGAAGCAATTCTTGCATTCCGGTGAAAGGTATGGTTGGCAGCCAACTTTTGTATGAGAAGACCATCTTAGCCCCCTGGACTAGCAACGCATCTGTGATTGATTTCAGATAGAACCCATGTGCATGTGCATGTGAATTTGCTCTCAGATGTCCGTCGCTGCCAATGATTAGTCTGCATCAGGTGGACTGCAAGCTCCTTTGCGATTACAGTCTTAAAAAATGTGTGAAATAGTGTCTTAATAAAAACATGTAAAAGATTAGAACACCAGTAGTGTAACAGATTTTACTCGTATTAACTCATCAGGTAACATACGTATATAACATAGTAAAATTAAATAGCGTAATAAAATTAACTAGTCATCCACGGTCAAAATTTACCGTAATTCAGCTCAAAAACTAAACTTGATATTGTCCAAAGTATTTCTCAAATTCAATTAAATTTTATTAATTTGCAAGTTAAAAAGAATAGTTATACACGAGAATATATACAAGAGGTTTAATTGACAACGCTGCATTTAAAAGAAATTACGGGTATTTTGACAAAGACGTTCTATGTTTTTATAGTAAGAGATTTAATGGTTTATTTCGTTTATTATTTATGTGTTTGTAACAAATGCACGGTAATGTGCGTAATGTATTTTTAGTTGATTTTTTGTATGTTATATGCAATATTTGAAAAAATATTAACATTTCGTACTCCTTCTCAACGTCAACTATAGCCGTGCAAAACTTCATACTCCGCCGTCCGCGGCAAGTATGTTAAAAACATAAAATAAGTGAAAATTGTCAAAAGCATTTCCGAAAGCCAGCACGAGATCCTAAATCCTACGGGATGTTTTCCAACACGCGCTCTATTCATCTTGAACGTAAGATAAAAGGCGGCACATTAAAGTGCATTTTACGCTCTCTAGCACTTTGCCCCGCGCCTTCATATTTTATGATGAAGAGCACCTGACTAATGGACCGTGCTACATGGTAGAAGATTAATTGAACAGCGTTCATATATTTGTTTTTCAATACTGAAACATAAATTTATTGATCCACGTATTTTTTCTTGTCCGTTTTCCTACTTGGACACGACCGTGAAGTTCATCTGTGGTAAGTGGTTACTGCCTTTTTAAAAAATAGTTCTATTTGCAGTTAAATACAGATGCGTTACCATTCTATAGGCGTCGACCTTGATCGTCGCCTCTTATAAAAGTGAGCCAGCAACAGTATCCTCCTACCGAAGCCCAAGAATTGTTTCTCGCTAGAAATAACTGTGGTGGTAGCTGTACCCCGGTCGCATCATCACTACATAGTATAAAACAAAGTCGCTTTCCGCTGCCTGTCCCTATGCATGCTTATTATCTTCTCTTATCTTTGAAACTACGCTATAGATTTTAATACAGTTTTTTTAATAGATAGAGTGATTCAAGAGGAAGGTTTATGTGTACATTACATGCATTATGTGGTGGCGGAACACTGATAATTTCAGATTTTTTACTTTTAGGCGGATCGTAGTTCGCCGGGTCAACTAGTATATAAAATAAAATACTTAAAATTTGTTATTTAGATTTAAAGAAATAACGGTATAATATGTCTATAAAATTACTGGAAAAAGGCGATATATGATATTACAGTGGTTTTTTTACTTACTGAATCTTAACATTCTTGATTGCTTTGTGTGGTTTAAAGTAATACTTGTCATTCATTAAGGACGGCTGGTGTTCCATGCCACTAAAGTATACGATCCAATTCAGTTCTTTAATAGAAGTACAAATTGATATTTCTTCTATATTACAAATTTCACAGAGAATATTATTGAAGGCGGAATGAATTTTGATGGTAGAGGTAGCACGACCACATTTTAGCTTAAGTATTAGTAAGTGTAAGCTAGTTAGCTTAATTCTAACGTCCTTTTTGCTAGACAAGAGTGGATGTTGTCCTAATCATGCATGGGATGAATATTTATAGAGGAGTAGCAACGCATGTGTAATAATTTCCTTCAAGTAGGGCAACTAATACATGGACTTGTAAGGCTACGTACTCACGGAGCGGTTTTCATCCGCGGCCGCGGCGGTTGCGGGCCCGCAGCTTCTGTAGGATGCAGATATAAATGAAAAAAATTAAAGCAATACTCACGACCCGTTTTTCGCCCGCACTATACACATGCAGTTTGCTACCTCTATTATAAAAATTAAATGAAGTGTACGTTAAGTTTATAAAGATAAAGAGTCATTGTAATTTGGACACAATCGGGTTATTTTATGATATTAGACTATAAATATCTATTAGTATTGGCCAACAGCCAATTGCCCATAACGTTTAATTAGGTACTAAATAAGAGCAATACTATAAACCTCCGCTATACGTATTTTGGATAGATATAATTTTAAGCTTTTGATCTATCTTGTGTTATTTATTATTATTTAAATTAATAATTAATTATTTAAATAAATTATAATTATTTAAAACAGTATATGAATGAAAAGATACTCAGTCTATACTATTCTTCGTAGAACCTTAACTACTAAAGCTCGAACCATGTTTTGACGATTGGCCCATTTTACGGCAGACACCCATTAACAGAGTTTTTTTTGTATAATAATGAAGTAGCAAACGAGCATGCAGTCTACCTGATGGTAAGTGGTCACCGCTGCCCATGGACATCTGTAAGCAACTTCATATAGAACATAGGTTCTATCTAAAGTCAATCACAGATGCTGCTCCCGAGGACTAGCATGGTCGCCTCATATAAAAGTGTGCCGGCAACCACAACCTTCCATCGAAACGCAATAAATGCTTCACGTTAGAAATAGGTGTGGCGGTGGTACCTCCCCGGTCGAACTACACTGGTTCTACCACCTTCTTAGAGTTTGGCTATTCCACTCCTAAAGTGGTCAAGTCAATGTTAAATGTTATTGTATGTCACGGACTGTTGTCTACGCTCATGAAGTCGCAGTCGACAGCTAGGTATTTAGAAACGAATTTAAAATATAGCTCCTACGAAGTCAATAAAATATTTTTGTCTTAGCATACGCAATATAATTTGTAGGTATGTAATAAAAAGGATTTTGAAGGGTGTGGTCGCCGGCTCACTTTCTTGTTTTCACCAAAACATTAACTAGGTAGATCCAGTGTAGTTCGAGCTGGGGGTACCTACCACCGCCATACTTGTATATAGTTATAGTTTCGTTTTATAGGTTCAATTTTAGTATTTGCTAGTCAAACTAATTTCAACCGCACGCCCAGCCACAATGCTGTGTAAATTCAATTTCGCGTAGCTAGTTAGTTCAAGGATTTTAAGGTCATTGTCATTTCGTCCCTGTACTTCTGGGATCAGAATAGGGCTCCGGTATTCCCTGCCTGTCGTAAGAGGCGACTAAAAGGGGTTTTCGGGATTGCGGGCGGCTAGAGTGGGAGCTTGAACCGTCCAGCCAGGCGATTCCGGGAAGGACGGCGGTACGTGTTATCGTATACCGACGTAAAGATTAAACGGAGCGGTGGACCCAGCCGTACATCTGGGAGGAACCCAATGGGGCAACGCGCTCAGAAGATTGCGGTTGCGTTCCTTTGGAGCCCTCTTTGTCCGCCGAGGACGGCCATCATTAGTGCGGTAAAAATCGCACTTAACCCTGCGTCGCTCCCACGGCGTTGGACCCGACGTAAAAACATGGGTTAGACTTGGGCGTATCACCACTTCAGTTATTTCTCGCGAGAAGCGGTTCTTGCGTTTCGGTAGATGTATAAGTACTGATGCCAGCTCACTAATATACGAGGCGAAGATCTTAATCTGTAATTTATTTCAGATAAAACCCCTGTTCTATATAAAGTCGTTTCCAGATATCAATGGGCGGCAGTGACCATTTAACAGTAGGAGGACTGCAGGTTCGTATATTATACATCGTGCATTGTATATAAAAAAAATACATAACATACGTACTTAATAGTTTTACTAGTTCACAAAAGTAATATATTGTTAGAGTCCAAATTATTCCAACAAAACCGAATATATTGGAAGTTATTACTGGAATTATTAATATTACGAAGAATCCAATAAATTCCCGAGCGTCTGAGAGTATCGTTTTATTACATCGTGTAGGTTTAATAAATATCGCTACTGAAGCGAGTGTAGTTGAATAAATTCCATTGGGGATATTGGTAGCGTGGATATTGCTAAAGAATAAATTATAAAAGTTATAACGTTCACGCGAGTTTCTGAACTTTAATAAACTGTACGTATGTTAGGATAAGACTCTTCAAGTAATACTGTGTTTAGAATGTTTTAACATATTTTTTCCGTGCTTACACCCGAAAAATTATAACATGACAAAATATACCGCCATATTACATTTGATTTAATACCTTCTACAATTTGAATGAAAGAATAATGTCATTAAAAAATGGATAGCAATTGACGTTCAATCTTTCAATAAAAACCGAGAAAAAAATACCTTCACTTAAATTGTACTCGTAAATTCATCCTTCCACACTTTTCCGTTTCTTTTCCACCCTATTTTTTATATTAATTAAACAGGATAAAACGATACGACTCCTTAACGATACGACTCGGGTAGCACTACCGCCACACCTATACCTGTTTAGTATTTAAGTCCAGTGCTGATGAGTCTGAAAGGCTTATTTTGGAATAAGCCTTTCAGACTGGAACGCTTGGACGTTCCAACACATTTTTCACAAGTTAATACAACATTCGAGAGTATAGTCCATACAAAAATATGGACGTAGGTACTTTGTAATCGTTTCTGAATAGGATTGTTATCCGACAAAGGCCACTGTAATATTGGTACTGAATAGGTACTAAGATGGAATGCTTATATGAATGTCTTCAGTTTTAAATAGCTATTACTATACTACGGCTACGGTATCCCCTGTCTGTCGTAAAGACGACTAAAAGGGGTTTCCGGGATTGTGGGCGGCTAGAGTGGCAGCTCGGCCCGTTTGGTCCGGCGACCCCTGGGAAGGGCGGCTGCGGTATGATGTGTGGTCGAAAGACCAGGCGGAGCGGTGGGCCCAGCCTTATCACCTTAGATGAGCCCGATGGGGCAACGAGTCAGAAGAAAGCGTTCCCTTGGAGATCCCGGAGTCTTCCTTGTAGTGCTGAGGCCACCGGTGGGGGGGGGGGGGTTATTACGGTATAAGGTAACCCCCACGAAAAACACAAAAAACGCAATAATTCTATTATTACTACTATAGTATTTACTTCGTGTTCTCTTTCTATATTGGACATTGTAATAATTACTGTTTATCTACCGACATACTGTTTATCTTATGTTGGGCACGGTCTCTTGTCCGTATGACAGAGTTATAGGTTTGGCCTATAGGCTCATGGCCCAATAGGTACGCTAGCAAATTTTATACTTCACATACCTTTGAGAATAATTGATTTAATTCTCAGGTGTGTAGACATTCTTTAGATGATTGCATCGTTATGCATCAATAATAATTTATAATATATGGTCGATGGCTTTATTTAAGACTAGCTGATCCGGCGAAATTCGTTTCGCCAAGAAATTATTAGAGTTAAGATTTTAAAATTAATAAAAAAGATTATTAACCCAACCAATCCTATATAAAACGCTCCAGTTTAATCTAATTCTAAACCAAAACAAAAATAAAACCAATACACGAAACACGATAGTCAATGTGCGGCGGCGACAGTGTTTATTTTCCTAAATTAGTAATATCTTCTAAACGGACTTCCCGATTAAAGTAATTCCAAAAGTTATTTATAGGTATTAAAACAGTTCTGAATATAAAATATTTTTTTTGGATAAGGATTAACAGGAAGGTATGGGTATCACGATCTGATTTAGGTCAGCTTTTTTAGTAACATTTAAAATGTAAAAAGTGGTTATAGTAACATAACGACAATAGTTGGACATATGGTATCCGGAAGGTTTTTGTGGATGTTAATGTGCTCTAATATTGTAGAACATTTTTTTTGTTGTATCATCAATAGATTCCGGAGCGTACGCGGTGAAAGGAATTTTCATAGAAATTTTTTGACACTTTGGTTCGCGTTACTGAAGTTTTAGCAAGGATGTCGTGGTTTTTCTAGAAGAAATATAGCCCATACTAATTCGGAATAATGTAGCATTTTAGTGGTAAATGAATTTTTAAAATCGGTTCAGTAGTTTTTAAGTTAATTCATAACAAACATACAAAAATACAACATTTTCCTCTTTATAATATTAGTATAGATTAGATAATATTGCATATTAGGTGATATTTACACACAGATCCCTCTATTTTATTTAACGTCTGAGCGTATTAAAACCCCCATTACAATAGGTGACGTGGAATGAACAATAATATGCGATCAGCCAACGCTTCGCTGGATTGGGGATAAATGGGCGTTTGGAATTCACGTATCGACCGAGAAAAAATCTTTCATCACATTTCCTCACCTTGACATTTATTTTTAATATTTAGAAGACAAAGAAGACTGACATAATGTGGTAAATTAATTATTTTTCGTTTTGTTAATATCCATTAATGTAATCAGATTATGAATAGACTCGCAAGTAATGTTATAAATAACATCTATTTTTTTTATTTAAATTAGTATTTGTCTGTGTAAACTTTGTTTCATAAACCATCTGTACAGATATTTGGGACTAACTTTACAAATTGAACATGCCCATTTTTTCAATATTATAATCTTGGCTTAAAATAGTATACGTATTGTTATTCACAGGCTGAACCTAACAAATTAAGCTCTATTTTATATACAAGCACTATTCAAAAATCTTGGTTCTGTTCATTTTATATTTTTTATGCTCAACTGTTTCCTCTCAGGGCCTCAATGAAATTTCGAGGGCATACCTTTGAAATTTACATCCCAAAGTTAATTCTGTCCGTCCAGTCTTCTTTTTGTCTGAATTCGAAACACTTAATTACATCTCCGTGATTTGTATAGATTACATGAAAAAGGAAAACATTCCAAATTACGACTACGATTCTGACTTGTAGTCATTTGTAATAGTAACAAATTATGCCGTTGGCAAACCTAGGTTTTGGTTGAGCAGACAATAAAAAGTTGAATATACACATTTCTTCTCTTGTTTACTTGAATTTTAATACAAGGTTTTTATTCAAAAACCTAAAATAAATAATCATCGAAAATAAAAAAATACAATTATTATTTTTAAGAAAAAAATGCCAATCAAGATCCGCCTTTTCTTTTTGAAGTCAAATCTGACTCAGAAGTTACGAGAAAAACATATCCACAAAGTCCCCACCCCACCAAAGTCTCTAAAATACATGTGATAAGTAGCAAAAACAGGGATAATGCTTACGGCCGTTGTAACAAACTAGGTGTTTTCCTCGAAGTCAGTGGATAAATGTACTTACGTCACGTTATGGCGGGCCGGCAGGTTGTTTACCGCCCTACGTTCGACCGGAAACAATTACGCGAAGATTGGTGCTCGAAGGGCAACCTTGAGTGGAATTTAAAACGAAAGATGCAGAAAAAGGATATACCTACCTAATATTTACTTGATTTCTTTTATTTTTAATGTATTATCTTATTAATATTATAAATGCGAAAGTTTGTGAGAATACATACATGAGTGTTTGTTCCCTTTTTACTCAAAAACTACTGCTCGAATTTCGCTGAAATTAGCACACACATAGTTTTTGACCTAGACTAACGCATGAAACTTAATTAAATACTTAATTAAATTAATTGCTATATACGACATAACTTTTTATAGAGGTAAGTAAATAATACGAAAGGAAAAATCTTAGTGTGGTGTGTGTATCGTGAAAGGGACACACACCACAAGACATGAAAATACAAATTATCAAACCTAGAATTTAAAACTAAATTCATCATGCTTGGCAAGGGATTCAACCGTGAACCCGTTAATTGATAAACGGTTTTCTGATTTGCCATGCGGGTAGTCGTTTTAACGTTTTGTTTGTTCAAAGTCCGTGGTTTCTGGACAAAATGCCCGACCATCACCGAAGTCTCATCAATATATTTTCTGCTGTTTCCAACATACACGAAAACAGATGAAAACAAAACAAAACACCTTTGTTCTATATTTTAAGGATTTTTTACTTGGATTTTTTTCTAAATTTCTGATGGATAAAAGTACTATAATACCAATGAATTTCTAGAAAGATTATAAAAGAAGTCTTGAATTTTAAAGCCTGTTGCAATACCTACGCATAAGGCGCAAAATGGAGGAAATCTCGCTTATTTTAGTTCGCAACTCCCAACGGGGAACATCGCCTTTATGAACCCCTTTAAATTAAGTTTTGAATTTACCGAGAATCTACTTAGTGAACTAAAGTTAAATAAACAATTTTCATTTTTATTATTAATATTGTCATGAGGTTTCCGTGTATAATAAAATAAATGTTGTAGTTTAAAGAGTTCTTTGATATGATGACAGACACAAAAGAAGGTAAGGTATTTGTATGTAAATGTTATATTACTCATCCAAGTTTCTATCAGTCTTTTAAGGCTTACTGCTAGAGAAATATTTCTCTCAATGGTCTTTATAATAGTCAGAACACCTGGCATCTAGATATTAGAGACCGCAGTAGATATAAATATTGCAAAGGAAAATTCTGCTGCCCGCATCTTGGAATCCTCCGGCGTCTTCTACGACGTCCAAAAAACAAGAAGGAGATATATAAACTAAGATCGGTATCGCACGGCATTATATTACTCAGAAGTAATATAAGTTACACAGTGAGGTTAAAGGGGAGTAGCAAACAACATAAAAATCGAGGTCGAAGATATACAGTTATAGGCAGAAGTTGTACATTTAAATGGAATAATATGTTACAAGCAAACAAGGCTTTTGGCCTGATATTACGGAAATAGAATCTGGCATTTTGCCAAAACTCGGTAAGGTACTCTTCGGGGATGGATGCGTACATTCATTGAAATTGTTTTACTTTACCTAAATTTTTAATTAAACTTCCTTTCTCTGTTTTTAATACGGTAGTAAAACATTGTTCACTGCGTTCAAGTGTTAGTGAATCACGTTATTCGGCTTATCGGTAGGACACATTTTATACATTGTTATCGTAACTGACTACTGTAACGGATGACAATGGACTATACTTCGGCAATACTCGTGTTGTAAATATTTTACTTTTTATTTTAATTTAACCCCCTAGGGGAGGCCTATGTCCAGCAGTGGACCTCAAAGGGCGGATGGATGGATGGATTTTAATTTAACTCGTATTGTCCCAAAACTGGGTAAAGGTCTCCTCTAATGTCTCTACTGCCCTGTTTACTGAATGGTTTGAATATCGCATCACATTTCTGGCCCACCCACTGATATGTAATTTTCTTACATGGTCGCGGCTTGCAGTACAATTTATCTGTTTGTTGTCCTACATTGGCTACGTAAAGCGAATAGTGGTTTATCATTTTCAGTGAGTAAGAGTCATACCCAGGACGATTCTTTTAATTGGCAAACCGTGATTTCGGTATAGTCAATCGCTTTCTACACTCATAGCCTCATATGCTGAGATTTTCTTCTGTGTCATGGGTAATATGGACATACACAAGACGAATACCCGAACACCCAGAACATGAATCTAAACTCATTATTCAGATACCTGTTAAGCCGGAAATCGCACCCGGAATATACTGCGCGTCAAACCGGCATGGTAACCGCTCCGCCACGTGGATCGTCAATATACGACGTGCCTATATTGTTTACTGAATGATAAAGTTACAATAAAATACATTGTATACAATGTATTTTTACATTGAATACATTGTATTTTAACCGAGTGACACGCCCGTGTGAGTCACGCTATTGTCACAGAATCGCTGGCGGCTGACAAAATTGTGTACTACCAATCGATTTTCCACAATTTTCTATTGTAGTCAAGTTTTGATGTTGTCGTAAATTCTACTGTTTTTTTTCAACAGAAGAAAGAACAGAAGAAACAAAAGAAACAACAGTAAATCAGCTTTATTTAAGGGCACGTTAGGAAAGGTCATTCTCACTATGTAGATATCTACCCAATAGTCCACCAATTCGCACTTGGCCAGCGCGGTGGACAATGACCTAAACTCTCTCATTCTGAGAGAAGAACCGTGCCCAGCAGTGGGACAATAATGGGTTGACGACAACCCAATAGTATTGTGGCGCCCTCTTACTTCTAACAACGTATAGGATACTAACGTATATATAGATGGTTTCATTTTTGGCGGCACAACCACTACATTAAGTTCTGCCTTATAATAGCAGGGCTTAACTTTAATTTATTTTGGTTAGTTGAATATGGTTAAGGAGATATATTTGACCCAGGCGTTACGATTTGGCCCTTTGATTGCAGGTTTGTTCACTACTTCTATATTATAAAAAAGATCCTAAATACTCATAGGTAGTTGCATTATAAAGTAATTACTTGCCAGTGAACGTACAACCAAGCAAACGCGGTTAATTCTATTTCTTGGCAAGAAGCGAGTGAGCCGGATTCATGCGGTCGTAACTTAAATAGCGACTTCAGTATGAAATTTTCACGAATATGAATATCCCTTCATATTAATACTTACGATTCCTTAAAAAATGTTTATAGGATTAAGGTATTCCATGATAAGTGATTACTTCCATCTATGGACATCAATAAGCAACTTTATACAGAACAGGGGTCCTATCTGAGGTTAATTATAGATTCAACCGCGGTCTATGATGGTCGTGTCATACGAAAGTGCACACATACGCAAATTGTTCCACCGAAACACTAGAGCTACTTCAAGCTAGAAATAGGTGTAGAAATAGGTGCGGTGGTTCTTCCTTAGGTAGTACATCTATAATGATCATAGTTCGCCCAAGGAAAAGACCGCTTTGTCATGTATAAGAGTGTTGAGATGTGATAATTTTATTTAAACGTTCGTGTATCTAAACATAAACATGTTTTATTGCGCGCTTTCAAATAAACCAATGAAAAATTAAGCAAAACAGGATTTTAAAGAAAACAAGACCGTTCGGTTTATGGGTGAAATGTCGCGAGATGATGAGAAGAAGAGTACCTAATACGTTGTGTGAATATGGACGACAGAGAATTACGTTGTCCAAAAATATATTATTTATACATATAATAGAATTGAATACTCTTTATTGCACACTAAAAACATAGGTATACAAACATATGTTGCTGGCAGGGAATGCAATATAGTTTACTGTATATTAACTGAAAAAAGTGTCGAGACCAATATTCTAATGAGAATGCAAATGTTCTCGCAATGCGGTCTATTCTGTGAAGCGTTCAAATTCAACCATAAAATACATACAATGTTATACCCCTGTGTAGGTAATTAATATAAAAGATAGATACAATTAAGGAAACTATGTGCGCCTTTGACCTTCGTCAAATTGTTAATAAATGTCATAGAAATGATCCTTCATTTTCTCAGCATCTTCTACACGCTTCGAGTCAGAATACTGATTTAAAATTTCAAAAGCCAAATAACAAGTAAAGTTAACGACCAATTGCCAAGTAAAAATGTGAGAAAATTATACTAGCGACAAGCTAACTTCAAAAAGTAAAATACAGGAACAGTCTACAATTTGCCTTTTAAATTGGTCTATCTGCAGCTTATGACTGCGCTTTTGAAAAATATACTCGTTTTTACGAACTGGAGTACCTGCTATATTAACACTTCTTTGGATTTGGTGTTGGGATTTATTAGTATTGAGATATTGGAAAGTAACAAGTAGTAATAGTAATAAGAGATCTTGGTAATTATCGATATAGGAACATATTTCAGTTAATATATGTATAAAATACAATATTCAATTAACATATTGTGTGAAGGAATAATAATAAATTATTTATACGAATCACTCACCCGTTATGGGTTTGGATTTTCGAGCATTTATAGATGCGATGGAGGACTATATCTTGCTTGTAAGGACTTCTATTACTTAAACTTCTAAAAGGAAATAGATTTGTAATAATTTAAATATGCAGATAAACGCGAAATTTAACAGTGTGCGGTATGCAAATCATCATCATATTGAGTAAAAGATAAGCTGACATTAATGATTTTTTCCTGTGTGCTTAGTATGTGGATTATTAGAATAATAAATTTAAATACTTTACCTTTAGATGTTTGTCATCGTATCCATATATACATGCATACGATGACAAACATCTATTGCCAATCGGGGTAAAGTATTTAAATTTATTATTCTAATTTCCAGACCCATTCTAGAAAAACTTTTTGCATCCACTCACATAGACAGGCTTATATTTGAACAATGCAGGTGAAATTTCATTGCATTAATTTAACTTGATAGTGTGAATTCAGATTAATTAAAAGATGTTTGAGCACCCGATCGCCGGCAGGTGGCGTCGTTCAAATTGAATTTCTCTCAAGCAAAAAGGTACCGGATGATGTTTACGATTATGCGTCAAGCAATATTAACAGACGGCGAATATTACGCGAGATAATGATGATCATATAATTTAACACCGCGGAGTTTATTACGCGAAATTATGAGAATGTTGCCTAAAATGGTAACATGTGTGTATAATGCGCATTTATTAAAGCACCTCTTCAAGGTATCTTATGCGACAACGTAAGTATACAATATATCAAATTATGTCGTATGCTTGTACACGTTGTTTATATTTTGTTTCGTTTATTTAGCTATGAAACTCATTGTTTAAAACTTAAAGTTATAGCTTATATTACGTATATTAGTAAAATTATAGTAATATATTAAATATTATTCATTTTCTATTTGCAAAAATTGTAATTGTTATCATATAAGTCAACAGTCGACGGTATCAGTAACCGGGATTAATGGCGGTGGCCGAAATATTGTCCTACTTCCAAATTCTGAAAGAGGTCGACCTTTGATCTCATTCCATATTCATTACGTTTACGCTTCAAACGAATGATTTCATCTGGAAATTGGTCGGTGGAAATAGGAAAATTGTTTCGCACATTGTCTTATTCCTGTTATAGAAACGCATATTTTTTTGCTTATAATACTTTTGGTATTCGCAAACAAATTTTATTAACAAAAAAATAAGGTATCGGCCTTGAATAGCACCTCTAAATCACTTCCCATGGATGTCGTAAGAGGCAAATAAGGGACATTAATCTAATAGTTGGGCAGTAGCATCTCATTGTGTAACTTCTAAATCTATTGCGGTCACTATGTTTGCTGGGCGCGGAGACTATTGACAAAAATGTTGTGATTATAATGTTGTTACAATGTAAAGTACATATAGATTTTTAAGTTGGCAATACAGTTGTCTTTGTCTTGTTCTATGATGTAAGTAATTCTCTCTGTTCCTTTGTCGCTGCTTAGGCATACATATTTTTTTTGTATCGCAGTTGAAGAAAATAAAACAGTTTCAAGTATTCTCGTTATAGCTTTTATTTCAAACAGGTTATGGGCCCAGAACGCCTACCTGCTTGCAAATATTAAAGTTAAAGTGAAAGTGCATAATAACATCGATTAAGTAGAATACCGGCAAAAAGTAAGGTTAAGAACGCGGCGTGGTCGTTAGCGCGAAAACTATTGTCGGGAAGGTTGAATACTTGTTGTAGTAATACAGCAAGGTAGAAAAGCAAGATGGAAGGAATTATTAATAATGTGATGAAACTGGAAGGCGCCAGAAATTGGAACATTTGGAAGTTCCAGACGGTGGTGTTGTTACGAGGACAGGGATGGCTTGAAATCGTTGAAGGACGATCATTAAAACCTGAAGAGGCAGCTGCAAAGATCATCTGGGAGTCTAAAGACGCAAAGGCTCAGACATTACTGGTCACACGAATGTCAGAAAATGTTATGTTACACCTTATCACGTGCTCAACTTCAGCAGACATGTGGAGAAAACTATTGAGCGTGTACGAGCATAAAACAGAAACAAGCATACATATTTTGCAACAAAAGTTCTTTCAGTTTAAATATGAGAAAGAAATTGAAATGTCGGTGTTCTTATCAAAAATCCAAGAAATGCAAAGCCAATTAAAACAAATGGGTAACAAATTTCCGATAAGTTCATAATAACCAAGGTATTAATGAGTTTGCCAAACGAATACAAACACTTTATCTCTGCATGGGAATCTGCCCCAGAAAGTAAACAAACATTCGACAACTTAGTGGCACGGTTGTTGGTCGAAGAAGACAGATTAAAGGTTAAAACTGAAGAAATACATAATATTTCATCGTCGGCGTTAGTGGCTAGAAGAAACGTAACATGTTATAAGTGTGGTAAACCTGGACATTTTCAAGCAGAGTGCAGGAACAATAAAGACAGTGGAAATAAGGTGAACGATAACAAATGATTTTTTGTGGTAAACCAGGACATTATAAGGCGCAGTGTCGATTTAAAAGGTCAAAAGATAAAAAGAACATGAGCAATGCGTTCGTGGTAAGGAGTTCAGTATGTAAACAATACGAAGAAACAAAGTGGCTGGTTGACTCCGGAGCTACTGAGCATATTTGTCGAGATCGGTCATTATTCTCAACATTTTTAAGTGTATCGCAAAAATCCGTGATTGTTGGAAACGGTAATATCATAAGTGTACTGGGATATGGACAGATGGCGGTACAAGTGAACAACGGGAGTGAATGGATCGATACGACAATCGATAACGAGTTGTTCGTTCCGGAACTCAAAACCAATTTATTATCTATGAATCGTATTGCCGACCGCGGATACACTATAATGACAAATGTCAACTCATGTATATTCTACAAAAATGGCGTTACTTGTGCAATTGCAAAAAGGATTGATAATTCGTATTACATAGATTTACGTTTCAAATGTGATATTGCAGGCGTTGCAAACGTAGTGAAAGATGATTTTAATGAGTGGCATGAAAAATTGGCCCATCAAAACTTTGACTATGTGAAAAAGGTGTTACAGAAAAATAACATTGAGTTAAGACAAACACGAGCACCTCAATGTGAAAGTTGTTTAAAAGGTAAGATGCACCGTTTACCTTTTAAAAATAGTGAAACCATAAGCATCAGAACATGTCAAATAATACATGGTGACACCTGCGGTCTCATGGAAGAGGAATCTATCGGCGGGTCGAGATATTTTCTAGTTCTGAAAGACGATTACTCAAGCTTCAGGACTGTATACTTCATCAAAGCGAAGCACGAGGTCAAGCGTTGCTTGAAAGAGTTTTTTAGCAAAGCCGAAAACATGACGGGAAACAAAGTTGTAACGTTCAGAAGCGATAACGGTTTGGAGTTTCTCAACAACGAAGTATATGCAATGTGTTCCAAACGCGGTATAATTCATGAAACAACCGTAACATATACACCTCAACAAAACGGAAAAGCTGAGCGAGAAAACAGAATTCTTGTTGAAGCGGCAAGGAACATGCTACATGCTAAGAATCTACCCAAGAAATTCTGGGCAGAGGCAGTAAACACAGCTGCATTTGTACTCAACAGAACTGGAAAGGGTATTGGTGACAGATCACCTTATGAAGTGTGGATAAACAAAACTTATGACATCCGTCAACTAAGGAGTTTTGGTTCACCAGTATATGTGCACATCCCAAGAGAAAAACGAAGAAAGTGGGATCAGAAAGGAGAAAAGGGATTGATGATTGGCTATGGCGAGCATATTAAAGGATACCGTATATATTTTTCTGAGAAGAATTGTGTGGAAACAAAGCGAGATGTTGTGTTCTTACAAGATGTAGAGACTGAACCACCAATCATGTTGGACTTAGATGAGCAATCCACACAACAAGCTACTCCGGAAACTCAGATAAGTAATAACGACGATCAACCCGTTGAACAGTCAAAAGATAATTTAAATGAGACTCAAATTAGCCCGGATAGTGATATATCAATTGAAAATGAGTATGTGAGCGAGTATGAACCCTCGAGTGATGAACCTGAGATTGACGATACATTGCAATCACGAGAAAGAAGCAGGCGAACAAAGAAAAGGACCTCATTCTATAAGTGTCACAATGTGGTGAGTTATGAATGTAAGGAGGCAATGAGCAGGGGAGACGCAAGTAAGTGGACTGATGCTATTAATAGGGAGTTACAAAATTTAAAAGATAGCAATACTTGGGAATTTTGTCATGTAGGGGTGGGTGAAGATGTCATTAGCACTAAATGGGTTTTTAAAATTAAAGGGATGGGGATAAAAAGGAATATAAAGCTAGGTTAGTTGCAAGGGGCTTTGAACAAAGTAGTTATTATGATCTAAGTGATATTTATGCACCCGTAGCAATGCTTTCAACCTTTCGAGTGTTCATCGCAGTAGCGACTAAGTTAAATCTTCCTGTTTACCAAATGGATGTTACTGGCGCATTTCTATATGGGGATATAGATAAGAAGGTATTAATTAGATTACCAGAAGGGGCTTATTCTGGGAATAAAAATATTGTTAAATTAAACAAATCATTATATGGTTTAAAAAGCTCACCTAAGTGTTGGAATGTAAAATTTAATTCGATAATGGTTAAGCAAAGTTATGTAAAATCTAAAAATGATTCATGTTTGTATGTGAAATCCTCTGGTAAGGATAAAACTTATGTTTTATTATATGTTGATGATATCTTGTATTTTGGTTCGAATGAAAGTGATATTTTACAGCTTAAAATTACTTTGAACAAAGAATTTAAAATGAAAGACTTGGGATTAATTTCTAATTTTTTAGGTATAAATGTAAAGCAAAATATTGAAACTGGTATAACTGAACTTGATCAAAGTAATTATTTAAAAAGTATTCTCAAGAGGTTTAATATGGAAAATTGTAAGGATATGTTAACTCCTATGGATTCAAATATCAATACTAAAATATTTGAAAAGTGTAATAAACCTGTCAATAAGCACATAGAAAAGTTATGTAGACAAATTATTGGATGTATAATGTATGGTGCAATGGGTACAAGACCTGATTTGTGTTTTTCAGTCTCCATGTTAAGTAGATATCAATCGTTTGCTAATACTGAACTATTATGTGCACTAAAAAGAGTACTAAGATATATTAAATATAGCTTAAATTACAAACTAATTTATAAATGTGACGGGGTTTTGGAAGGCTACTGTGATGCTGACTGGGGTGGGGATTTAAGGGACAGAAAGTCCACTACAGGATATTTATTTTTATTCTCAAATTGTCTGGTTACATGGGTTTCAAGAAAACAAGCTTCTGTAAGCCTTTCTTTCACAAAAGCCGAGTATATCTCAATGAGTATGGCTGCTAGCGAAGCCATTTGGCTTATAAAATTGTTAACAGATTTTGATATTGAATTAGTGTCTCCACTAAATATATATTCTGATAATCAGTCGGCTATTGTAAATGCGAAAACCGAAAATAATAAAAGATTAAAACATGTAGACATCCGGTACCATTTTGTTAAGGACTTGGTTAAAAATAAACAAATTTGCATTAAATATGTTAATACTAGTGAACAACCCGCTGACTTGTTAACTAAAGCCTTAAGCAAAGAATTAATTTTAAGACATTTAAAGAAGTGTGGCATTGTGAACACTGCAATAGATCTGTATTAAGTATAAGTTTTTTTTTTATGTATTTACATTGAGAAGGGGTGTTGTGATTATAATGTTGTTACAATGTAAAGTACATATAGGTTTTTAAGTTGGCAATACAGTTGTCTTTGTCTTGTTCTATGATGTAAGTAATTCTCTCTGTTCCTTTGTCGCTGCTTAGGCATACATATTTTTTTTTGGATCGCAGTTGAAGAAAATAAAACAGTTTCAAGTATTCTCGTTATAGCTTTTATTTCAAACAAAAAACCCAAAAAAATAAAGTACAAACCCCGGCTTTCAGCTCGTGCTTGTTCCGTTATTTCGGCAGAAGTAGCATAGGACGTCCCCAATTAGATGCACCGATCAGAATTTTGCTCTCGAGGGTGAAACCTTAAAAAATACCCGACCCCGTGGGAGCGACGATGGGTCATTGTGGGATATTTACCGTCATAAGCCCCCTCAACTCCTAGTGGTCGTCCTCAGCGCTACAAAGAGGACTCCGGGATCTCCAAAAGAGCGCAACCGGAGTCCTCTAAGCGGGTTACTCCATCAGGCTCCTCCCAGGTGGGCGGCTGGGCCCACCGCTGCGTCTAATCTTTACGACGCTATATGGCCACATATACCGCCGTCCTATATAATTAAGTTCAACGAATAAAATGATATCGAAAAGTTATATTTAACGCCTTCTTCAATAAAATTATTTAGTCTACTAGGATTAAATTGTTCACTGGACTGATCAGGATTATAAAAAATAAATAAAACGGTATCCTTCTAAGAACAGGAACAAAGTGAGGTGTAAACATTTTAAAATATACAAGACTCTCAGTGATTTGAATTTAAAGTTTTGTGTTCTTGTATAAAAATCAATCATATTATGAAGATGGAAAATATCGTAGTTCGAAAGAGATCGTGCTACTGTCAATTCTATTCCTGCTTAATACTTAATATTGTTTCTATGTTGCATTAAGAACAGGGTGATACATGGCCATACATGGCGTGAAGTAGGACTCCAATCTTTCACCGTCAACATATTACTTTTCCACTGATCGGCATTAGTCTCCTCACAGAGTAAGAGGGATTTTTATTCATAATAAAGATTGTTAGACTGTGTTTAACCTTTAAAATTTTTTTCTTCGTAAAGAACTTTCATTCTCCATATAGGATTATATTACGATATTTTTTTTTATCTTTACCTATAGCAAGTGACAATGGATTACTAAGACGCGCTACTATGAGCAGTGATCGTTGTTGATAGTTGCAGTGATAGATGTTTGAAGCTTGCCTTTTCGATTTGTAGGTACGAGGTTTACTAAAATTATGTGCGTATTTGAAATTAATTATTACTAATATACGGTAAAGGAAAACGTCATTATCAAAGCTCTTAAAGGTGTGTGAAATCCACCAATTCGCACTTGGCCAGTTGACTATGACCTAAAACTTTTTCTTTCTGAGAGAAGGTCCGTGCCTAGCGTCAGCTTTAATTCAGTCTAAAAAATAAAATTATTTAGGACGGCAAGATTAACACGCACAGAGGTCAATAAACTTAATTACGATCAAAATCCGCGCCTAGTTTCATCCAGATCTATTGTATAAGTTCAGCAAATAAATCAGCACCGACCTTAATAAATTCGAACAGTCCTCCCATTCGTTTGTTTGCCAAACCCTTCCGTCGAAGATTTTAGTGTTATTGGAAGGATTTTCTTAGAAATTACGAAGAAAATTTTTTGCTGATGGTATTACTACACATCGGAATATTCGGAACATTTACTATTATTGAGATTTTGTGTTGACTAATACAGTGATTACTCTTTTTACCTAACGAAAATAAAATGAATTTATATCCTTGCTTATAACCTACATCTAATGAAGCTAGTAAGTGTCATCTACTATACATCAGTCTACAAAGTTAGAAGGCCTCTATATTTGAAAGGTCCGATGGTATCATATACTATAAATGAAATCAAATGAAATTTTATAGTTACAATGTTTGTATTGGACTATAGTTACTAATAGTTGCACTGGACGTGTAATGCATAGCATTTATATTTTTTCGTAATTCTGTTTGGTACCGGATTTGCTCTCTATCTACTTACTCAGAAAATGTTTCTTGTGTTATACTGTAATGTAACGTAACTTATTGCTAATTATACAAAAATTTAACCCCAATCTTCATCATAAAATAAACTTATTTTCTAATTTTATTAGTTCTAGCTTTAAAAGATTAAGCTTTGAAGACTATTTTGTTTTATTATAATTAATATGGATACAAGTAAATAATGTTAGCGTCTGCAAAGTACGAAAACGAATGCGTCAATTTGTCTCCAAGTACAAAAGTGATAGCATGCCTTCCTTCCTTGTTCGTATCACACGATAAGTAATTGCCGACTCAGGTACCCACAGGCACTGCGGGAATAGTTCGATAGTATTCCGAATAGTTCCGAATAGTCGGATACGACTTTACATACCTAAAAGAACGCTACCATGCGGGCTATTCAGACTATCTCCACGTTTATTACATGCGGGTCATTACGATAATATTTCAAACCTGCAAGTCGTTCAATCGTTTTGCTTAAATGTTTTAGAGCACAAAGAAGTATTTCTTTAATTATGCTTTATTTTGCGTAAGTTGTGTTATTTTAAGAAAATCTTAGTGAAAGAAAATTATATTGAAGTCTTCGCCGTATTGTTTTTTATTTTCACCCGACTACGTTAAAGGGAGGTCATCATTCATATCATTAGACCTATAGTTCCGGGATCAGAATAGGGCTACGGTATCCCCTGCCTGTGGTAAGAGGCGACTAATAGGGACTTCCGAGGTTGCGAGCTGTAAGAGTGGGAGCTCGAGCCGTCCTGCCAAGCGACTCCGGGTAGAACGATGGCTTTGTGGCCACATGCTGTCGTAAACACCAGGGATGTGCACTGAGTAGAGCTCACTGGGAAGAGCTTGAGGGGGGCATCGCGCTTGGAGGACACCGGCGGCAGTCCGTTAGAGTTCCCGGTGTCCTTCACACAGTGCCGAGGATGGCCACCGGGGGGGTTTTAGTGAGGTAAAAATCCCACATAACTCTGCGCTGCTCCCATGGCGCACGAGTACCTTTCGAACGTTTCCTCCTCGATATAAAAAAAAGGCGGTTTGTTTGTTTAAGATCTGATTCTGAAATTAACAAAGTTGACGTATACTGTTTTGTAGTAGTATTTAAAAAATGATTAATATGTATTGTACAAGTAAACTCGACTTTTCATTACAGCTACGAACTGTAAATCATCATTGACGTTGTTAAAAGCGAAACCTACAAGTGCGTTGCTTCAAGTTTAATAGCGAATATGCAATTCTGAAAATATGTCATTAAATTTTGATTACATGCGAATTTAATTTCAAGCTCTGGCTGAAAATTCCTGTGAGCATATTGCCTTTGACATTTATTAATTGAATACGGAAAGTACTCTTATCTTACTAATATTATAAATGTGAAAGTTTGTGAGGGTGTGTGTTTTATGTTCCGATTATCCGGAAATTTAGGGGTCACATAGTTTATGTCCTTTTTTTTAGATTACCACATAAGATACTCATTACAATGGTAGAAGTGACCGATTTGAATCCACGGGAATTATCTATTATTTTATTAACTTTAAGAATATTGCAATATTATATAATACTATTAATTATAGCTACTAACGACATTGAAATGTGAGTACTTCTTGTAATTATAAAGCATAGAACAAAGACGCAATGAATTTCGGTCGTAAATTCCCTAATAAATTCATCGATTTAATAAATACCGGTTTGAACTAACAAAATAAAGAAGAAAATTTAATTAAACGCTAAGATTGGCTATTTAGATAATGGGCGGCCATTAAGTGGTTCACCCTTAGTCGGATTTCAGATAGAGTTATAGACGGAGTCGCAGACGGAATTGTTACATCCTTCTCATTAGCGGGGCTTTATAAGGCTCATTTGTATTGTTAATTATCATAGTTGGTATCGTTGATAGGAAATGATATTTGCTATCAATAGTTCACATGATGGTATAAGCAAAGGTGGTCCCATTAATTATGTAACTAACGCCATAAACAACACGGATTTTACCTGAAGCTATTATTTTTTTAAAGTACTGAAGTAGCAAACGAGCATGTAATTCACCTTATGGTAGTTGGCCACTGCCGTCCTTTAACGCCTGTGAGCAATTTCACATAGAAAAGGCCTTCTGAACATCTATGCTGGAACATTCAGACTTAAATTTATTAAGATGAATGAATGACTTAAATTTAAGAACATGTCTTTCTAATTCTTCTACATAGTCAGGCGTCGCTTTAAAAAAAAGCGAAAAATTTAAATAAAACTTGGCTTGAGGATCTTGTAGTTCAAGCATCTGCTTATCCGGCGCTACGGAATGGTTTTATACACTTTTGCAATGGGAGCGGAAACTTTTTACTTTTTGTGGTCTCAACAAAAGGGGTCTACGATCTACATTTACACAACGAAGCGTGAATTTCGACAAAAACTGGTTTCAGCGCTTTTTATTTTATCTAAGGGTCGAAGAGCTGGGATGTAGAATAAATTTTAGAGTGGAGCATTCGTTGGAGTAAACACGAAAAAAAAAAGATATGCAAATAAACGGATCAAGTATCATGAAGTGTGTAAATCTACGAATGCTGTACAATTCTAAATACTCTTTTCTGTACTTTTGCTTTGACATTTCTTGAGGTGAACTTTTATGTGACGTATTTCCGAATCATAACATGGGACCCTTTTGCAAAGCTGCAATGCATAGGTATTTCCTCTGATGTTGCAAGCGTTCATAGGCGTCAGTGACTACTTTCTATCAAGTAGCTCGTCAGCCTTATTGCTACCTTTATACAGTAAATACTGCTGCTTTAATTATTTTTACTTTAGGTTACCAATTTAGTTCAAAGTGTGAAAATGTCATGTTTTATTTGAACATTTAAACGGTATTGCATGTTGAGGTACGCTAGTGGTTGAAAAGGGCCCTCTCAATTGAGGTGCCGGAGTTCAAATTCCAGACAAGCTGCTTTGATATTTCTAAGTTTTTTACGTATCTATTAGAAATGGATTAGGTATCATTGCTACGAAGGTGCGCTATGAAAGTAAAGGAAATGATTATAAGAAACCTATACGCCTAATCTTATTTAATATTATAAGTGCGAAAAAATTTAAGGATATTATGTGTGATTGTTATTCTTTCACTCAAAAACTATCATTCGGATTTCGATTAAATTTGGCACACACATAGTTTTTGACCTAGGTTAACACATTGGATATTCATTGCCATGGTTAACGTCACTGAAGCGGGCGAGGCAGTAGGAATAACCTAGTATAAAATAAAGTTCTCAACAATTTATGAAGTCTACCTATTTACACTTGGCTGGCGCGGTCATTTACGGCCTAAACCCTTTTCATTTTGAGAAGAACCACGTACCCAGTAGCGGGAAAGTAATGGATTGAGACAACTCCCATCTTTTTATCACTTTTACTTCAGTTATTTTATTTCAGATGTTAAATCTCTTTAGAAGATTTCAAGTGTGATGTCTAGGACAGTGCGAATTTATCCCATTCATAGTTTGCTTATGTCATAGCCCTCAGGTTATATGTAATACCCGTCATGTTAGATTTTTACTGATTAAGACTTTTTTACGTAATTATTTTATTAGTTTTGATTTGATTTCAATAATTCATTATTAATTACTTTGTATAACCATATGTTACATCTTATGGAGTTATATCTTTTAGTATGCGTATCCGTACACACAATAATATTTTTGTTGTTACATTCAAATAAAAAGTCATTAATCTCATGTTTCAACGGAACAATTGTAAAACTGCTTTGAATCATATACGTATATCGTCATGAGGCACTATTTGTTGTTCAAATGAGGCAGCGGAAACAGCGCCGTGGGGTCTGTCAGAAACAAACGGAGCAGTTCCACCAACAACCTGAACTCCTAATTTACTGCGTCCGCCCCTAATTGGGGCTTTATTTGGCCAAATTTGGTACTGAAAGGGTTCGTCTTGTGTTACATGAGTTAGCGAGCGTATTAATGTAGTAACAAATTTGAATACATATTAAATGTCAGGAACTTATTGTATTGTTTGAATTAATACGATTAATGTTACTTGTTTCTGTGTCATAACTATTTATTACAACTCACCCAAAAGCTCCAAGTATTTATGATAGGGATATGTCCGTCCATCGTCAATCCATTGTTATGCCATTGCTGAGCATGGGTCTTCCCCGAAGACTGAGAGAATTTTAAAGCGATGATCCACAGAGCTTGGGTGCGAATGGATAGACTTCACAAATCTCTGAGAACTTTTTTTATATAACTCTGGGGTGTGTGGGTATCCTTTCACCTAAAACAGTGAATTTTAATTTCTAATACGCACATCATTTTTGAAAAACCAGTGGTGCAAGTTTCAACCATTAGGCTATCACTGCCGGTATATGTGTAAGTGATTAAATTAGGGATTTATTATAAGCCTGGGCCACAGTTGTATCTATCTATCCATGTATCATTATTGGATTTTACTTCGACCTCGAGTTTTCTATTGGATTTGTCATCATTACCAAAATTTGGTCGCATTTTCTGGTCGTGACATAGGCTAATAATTCTGATGTGAGGCAAAATAGGCTTAACCAGGTTTAATAAATGAAGTATAAAAAAGTTAAGTATTTAAAAGAGATAATTCGTTTTGACGCGGTTATTTAAAATACCCTTACTTAAATAGTATTTTAGATTGCCAAATTGCTTATCAATTATTCTAGCGAAGTTACGTCGTGGTAGAATTTATTGTTAGGATGTTGGAAATGTAGGCTTTAAACTCTCGATTTAGGAGGCGCTTCGGGAAATTTATAGCCTCAGCATCGACGGCTAATTTGGCCATCAGGACCGCGGGCGGTAAATCGAAGCGAGCAGGGCATCAATCACCGAGACCACATTTAGGTACGTCCAGTATTTAACGGCAGATATTTTATATGAATAGTATGCATATTTTTTCTACCAAAATAGCAGTTAATAATTGCATGGGAACGAATATTCATTGGAGTTGGACTGGGATTGGTACCCTATATGCTTTTAATAAACAATTGTTTGTATGGTGCCAACCCATTATTGTCCCACTGCTGGGCACGGGTCTTCTCTCAGATTGAGAGAGTTTTAGGCCATAGTCCACCTCGCTGGCCAAGTGCGAGTTGGTGGACTTCACACATTTTCGAGAAGTTTTTTTTAAAGAATTCTTGGGTGTGTAGGTAGGTTGTAGGAAGAAAAGAAGCTTTGCTCAGCCGAAAAAACAATGCTATCGCGCAAAGAAAATAAAAAGAAAATTGGTGACAAACGAAACAGAGTAGTTACTGAAATTGTTTATGTATAAAAACACATTGTTAATTAATAAATAGTGGGGTTAGTTATTACTTTGATGTTGCTTTTCTGCATTATAAGGTTAATGAATAAATATTATTGTTTTGTTAATATTTAGGAAGTGGGGGCTGTTCACAATTCACAAAGTTAAGAATTTGCGCAGGTAAAGTAAAGACCCTCTAAAACCCGCATAATCCCCCCCCCCCCCTCTATACCACTGACACGGCCGTTACATGGGAGGCTTAGAGGGTAAAAAGCCCCCTTATTATTCATATTCAAAACATAGCTACCTCGCACATTTTTTAAAGGATAGAAGCCCTAACTCGGTCATGAAAACAAGTTACCAAACAAACAGAAAAAACAAGAAAATCGGTGACAAACGAAACAAACAAAGTACTGAAGTGTCTTTCTCTAGTTATATTATACAGAAACTCGCTGTTAATTAGCCAAGCTAGGAAGACGTACACAGGTATGTCAACTCGTTAAACAGAAGTTAGAAGGTCGCTTACTTGTGGAATTCCTTGTTTACCTGTTTGTGAAGGGTGAATGAGTTAATGGCTTTAGTCTAGTAGATAGGCTTCACTACCTTACTTACTTATACGTTAACTTTGTTACCGTGACGTGAGGTAAGAGACTCAGTAAGCTAATAAACTTATGTCTTTTAGTTTTAGATGTAAATATAAAAGTAATGTTTTTGTTATTGAATTGTTTACCTATTACGTATTACATGTTTTTATTATTCTATTTATTTTTATAGTGTTATTCAGCACAAGACATGTTTCTGATATTATGAAATTGTTAACTTATGATTAATTGTATAAGTCATCCTTTATACTTATTTATCTATTCGTCTCCCTATTCGGTTGGCTCTTTTTTCCTATTAAAACGTGAAGGTTTGTTTAAATGTGTACAAAATGTGAATACTGGTTAAATGCGAAATGGTAAACTTCTTACACTTTCAGATGGCACCTGCCTTTTAAAACCCGAATATGAAGTCCAGTTCAATAAGGTGTAAGGTGTGACTAAGGCTAAGGTATAAGGTGTGACTGCTTTCCAGTTACTTATTCTAACATCCACACATTTTTTGCAATAATTAAAGTAGTACAAACACAACAGTAGAAATGATAGCAAGTTTCTTGGTGATAAAGTCCTTGGGTGTTAATGGAAATAATTCAACTCGTTAAGGAGTTACGGTAGCGTATCAAGTTGAGAGAAATTATCGCGGTGTCGTTAGTGAGACGGTATTTATTTTGTCGGAGGGGAAATTAGTCTGATTTATGAGCGGACGTTAACTTTAGAGGTCGCACGGCCTACGATGTCATGACCTAGAAGTGCCCGGATCTTTCGGAACTAGCAAAATTATTTACTTGTATGAAGCGCTTTTTTATATTTAGTCAACAAGATTTATAAAAAGCGCTTCTACACTCAAGTCTTATACTGGGATTTTGACCTGCGTCATGGGTACCAGTTAAACATATAAAGATGAATCCTTAAACATCCAGAGCCAGAATAAGCACAGCAATCTAAATTCATCATTCAAATACCTGTTTGGATGGCGATTGAACCCGGGACCGTGCGTGTTAGGCGTTATCGTAACTGATCAGGCACGACAAATATGTCAAACATATTTTGTAACAAACACGAAAGAACACACACAAATGTAATGAAAATACTTTGTAAAGAACACACACAAGCAAAATCTTATCAACACTTAAATATACGACTGGGATTAATATTTTTTGTTTAGTGATGAGGAATCGTACAAAATGGATTACTCAGCGCGTAGAGGAGTCCCTGATCTACATTGGAACGCAACCGGAGACCTCTGAGCGCGATGACCTTTTCGCTAAAACTTACAAATACTTACGTTTAACTTCGAATGCTTTCTTCATCATACAGTTACTAGACTTACTAGTCACCCGTTGCAACGGTCGAAATTCGACCGTAATTTTAATTAAAAAACTAAACTTCATATTGTCCAAAGCAGCAAAAATATTTTCAAGTTATTTTGGTTGCACCAATTAAAGGTAAAAAGAGGTTTAATTAGCTAAGCTGCTTTTGAATCCTTTTCGAATTCTTTTTGCCGATATTTCGACCCAGTTGCATGGATCGTGGTCACGGCGAAACTGCGGTGGGGGGGAGAAACCGTTGACAAGCACTAGTGATAGATTAACCTATCTACCCTACGTCTAGTTCGTTCTTCTTTTTTAGGTTCCATATCACGACACACAACACTAAGTGTATCATTACGCACCGAACTTTGAAGTCTATGTGATTGACATAAACCAGTACCCGTGACAGTACCCGTTAAGTATTAAAATGTGTCAATTCCGCGATAATATTAGTCTAAAATCATATATAGCTAAGCTGCATTTAAAAGCAATAGGTATTTTGACAAAGAACGAACGTCGTCACATATTTTTGCTTCCGAAAGATGTCACAATTATTTGACGTTCATCTTGATCACATAATTTTGACGCTACTGCATTATGCTGCCTTTCAATGTAGATATTTTTGCTGCGTTCATGTAGTCAGATATTATTGAATTCCTTCTTGGGTCAGATACTTTTGCCAATCTTCCATAGTCACATCTTATTGCTCGTGACTATACCTCTGCCACATACATTACTAGTGTAAAGCAGTTCTTTTGTTTCGGTAGAAGAGGCTGATTGCCGGCTCACTTTCATATGAATCGCCAATCTTTGTCCTCGGGAGTAGCAATGTATCTGTGATTGACTTCCGATGGAACCCCTGTTCTATATAGAGTTTTTTTAGATGGTAGTGACAACTAACCATCAGGTGGATTGCAAGCTCGTTTAGTACTTCAATCGTTTAGTACTTCAATCAAAACAATTATAGTTTTAAAATATTTTTCTTGTTATTCCTCTTGCCTTTGAATAAACATTTTAGCAAAAGAAATCATATTAGGCACCTGTACCGGGTTACATATATTTAATTTCGTTCGCTCTTTACTTCCGATTAACGATTGTTTTTACCAAAGTATTAAATGAAATTCGGTTAAAACTTAGTTAATCTACTTATAAATTATTTGCTTAGCGCATTTAGCGTGCCTTAAAAGCCTTAAAAAGGTCTTAAAGGTACTATAGAACAAAATTAGAAAACTAAATTTTAATGTGTAACGGGTACTCACGATATGCGATGTAAATTTCTTCGCGGCTGATATTTTGACACATTTGTATGGATCGTGGTCACGGCGAATCTAAGACATTTAGAGGAGAGATAAATATTATTAGAGTATTGATTTGCATGAGGACAATGATGAATAGGAGTGTTGGAATTTATAAAAAATAATTGTATGAGTTTGATGTTTTTAATTATGATTATTTAACTAACTTCCAAATAAAAGAGGTTATATTTTCTTACGACGTTATATTATTATGTAGTTTACTAAATACTTTTAATCTTAGACGAGAACTATAAAATTACGTTCGCTTGGACATCAATATTGCAATTATACATTAAGATTAATAACATCGTTATAGTTGTCATACTTACAGAGTTCAATAGCACTGAAATTTACAGAACATTTTAATTGCAATTTATAAATGTATTTGAAAAAAATCACTCATTTAAGAACACTCTGATTAGTAATTTTACATTAAAACACCAATTACGCAGTAAAATTGAAAAAGAAAGAACATCAGAACTGTGAACTTCATTTGTTTTTTCTCGAATTCGTTTTACAAAGTTTTATTTTTACATAAACCAACATGAAAACGTGCCAGCATTAAATCGTATAAAAAAATTAAAAAAAATATTAAAATAAATTAAAAAATAATATTAAAAATATTCTGAGGATATTTTTTTAAATCAATTAGTTTATTAACTACGTCGTCCGGTTTTCATTACTGATATTTTTTTAAACTATCTAATATGATTTGACAAATGAGTTATCGTTTATAAGTGACTTGGATTTAATATGGCGCCCGTTTGACGTTATTAATCTTCTAATTATTAAGTTCTGTAATTAATTAGAAGTATTTTTAAAATTTAAATAGGTCAATGTACAGGAGTTCTTATAACGCTTATGAAGATATACAATTATGAAATTCAAAGGCAATTGCAATTATGACAAGTATAGTCGACAATAACTTCACAATGATTATGACTTCCCATTTCATGTTATGCGAAAAGCAACTTCCCTTATGATGAACACTGGTGACAATATTATAGGGTATATTTTCATGCATATAACGCGTTATTGCAAACATAAATATGAAACCATGGCGGTTTTTACGGCGATATTTATATGTTATATGGTGGAGAGGGGAATATTAAGGGCAGTGAAGGCGACTGATTTACGGGTAAACGTTAACTTCGAGGTCGAAGGGCGATCGGAGGGAACCTCTAAGCACGTGCATTTTATGCGGTAAAGAAATTGACGGTACGTGAAGTTCAAAATATGTAGTTAAAAGAATGATTAACATATAATATATGATTCATTTAACCCTTCAAAAATCCTCTGGAGCGTAGTGGTCGATTATGTAATAGATTTGCTGCTGATGAAACTCGAAGCCAACAATTACACATTAAATATTATTATTTCTTTCTTGCTTTTACCCAACTGCGTAAGGCGGGGTAATGTTTTCAGATTAATTATTAGTACGTACTATAGGTACAGTCGGTTCGGTTCCAATATAAAAAAGAAATCCTATATAATTTTATGAATTGGTTCACGTTTAACTTTCGGGTCGGAAGTTGCGGGCCTCCCCACACTCCTCCGTCTGTTTGTGAGAGGCGAATGAGCTGACATGATGTGACAGGCATTGTAAATATCGCATGTGTTCTGAACTTTACTCTTCGTACGTGTAACTGAGTTTCTCGAACTACCTTTTATTTTCTAGAAAACAAACGAACGATATATGTTATGTTTTATTAAGTCTGATAAAAGTATTTATATGCTTTTTTATAATGATGAAGTCGCAAACGAGCAAGCATTTCACCACCCGTAGATATCACTGTTCAACTTTGTACAGAAGAAGGGTTCTACCTAAAATCAAATACAAATGAGTTGCTACTCCCGAGGAGTAATAAAGCTATATGAAATATGAAAGTAAGTATGAATTATGAATAAATATGAAAGTGCGGCGGCAACCACACCCTTCTACCGAAACTCAAGAATTGTTTCACGCTAGAAATAGGTGTAGCGATTTTAATTAACAGAATAACTTATATAAAAAAATATATGCCACATTAAATATAAATCAAAATTGAAAAAAAAAAAAAAAACACTTTTTTGCTTCCAACACAATTTCTTCATAAGTAAATTTATTTTTTCTTCATTACTTAGGTACACTTCAATTTGAATATAAAACCTTTTCTGTATGAATTTTTCGAATTGGTTATTAACTTTGGGGTCGGAAGTTACGGGCCTCCCCACACTCCTTCGTCTGTTTGTGAGAGGCGAATGAGCTGACATGATGTGACAGGCATTGTAAATATCCTATTTGTTCTGAACACTACGTACGTGTGAGTGAAATTCTGTGCTACCAATTTATTTATTAAGAGAACAAGCGAAACTTGTTTTTTTAGTCTGATGGAAGTTTTTATTCGAATAACGGAATAATTAACAATACTAGAATTATAGTAATCACATCGATTTACAATCATATAGAAATAAATAAGTTAAGAGATAATATTTAAAAAATATATGATTAATAGAATACAATAAGCAGTATTCAAATTATTATGTCATAAGACATTTTATGTCTTGTGGTTGTATAATTCATTTCATTGTAAATTGGTTAATTAGGTGATTCCTTAAGAAGCTGCTTTTAATATTGACGATGGTGAAAACGATGATATATTGGAGTGCAACAATTCTGTAGTATAGTTGTTGTTATTGTTGCTAAAATATTCATAGTAGGTATAAGTAGCAATCTGTGCATAGGTTTGTATTTATTATTGTTCATGTAGTTTAAGCAGAATATCAACATTGTCAATATGCATACCGCAAGTTAAATTACGAGCATAGATTTGGTATCATATCATCCTATGATGCTTTAAGAATGAAATGCAGAGAATATTTGTCCCTGCACAGAAAAAGAAACAAGTTTCAATAAAAATAACATGTGCATTAATATATAAAAGCATGTGTTGCAAATTACTTATAAGTATGATCGAGTTGTTTATTAAGTAAATAAAGGTAGGTAAATTGGGATGTCAGTTGAAAGCATATGTACATATATAAACGTACTGAAAGACATATTATTGGGATATCAGTATTGAGTATAATACGTACAGATTAATTCATCCATACAAACATTTATAATTCATAAGCTACAGCGTTATTACGAATTTCGCGAATTTCAGCTTGATTGGGAACCGATTCGTTAATATTTAATGAAGACGAACGCGTGTGACTACCATGTTATCTACTAATATTATAAATGTGAATGTAAGTTTGTAGCGCTTTCACGCCAAAACTACTCAACCGACTAACATGGAACTTTATACATATATTCTTAACGGTATTAGAGAAAACATAGGTTCTTTTTTATTGAAAAAAATATAAATATCTGATTAATAATATTCAACTGACTAAAGATTTCAGTGACAGCGAAGCGTCTGGTAAAAGCAATATTGCAGAATACATTTGATTGGAAACTGTTAAATTACAGTTCGTGTTCAGAAGATAACTGTAATAAATAATGTATAATTTGGGATCAAGTCCAGGAATTAAGTAAAGGAGATAATAATAACAATCACAACAAGGCTTTCTACACTCATAGCCACACAGTAGGTTTATTTTCCTATGTCGTGGGTCCATGGACTTATATAAGAAATAGACAAACAGAACTACAGAACAGAAATTAAAATTCATCTGTCTGGGGATTGAATTTGGCAATCACTGCGTATCATAGTACATGTGACGACCTTCCACCACGCGGTAAATGGCCTGAAAATGAACTCGTGACTATTTTTTGTTAAAGTGTAGTAATATTGGGTTTTTAATGTAAGTTTATTTATCTTATTATAACGTTCAATGGAAATGCAATCACATGATCATTTTTTATTCTACAATCGTAGTTCTACTAAAATCGTAGTAATGCAGACCCTAATTCAATTAAGAGTTTTGTCTTTAAAATGTTAATAATACTTTTTCGTCTTATGTTTGTAGGTTTAATTCGGTGTGTTTTTAATATTACTTTATAACATTGAAACAAGTCAAGTTTATATCATTTGATACGTGTGTAGACCATTCAATTTATCTGGTTGTTTTATAACGCAGATAATGTCGAAAAAACCCGACACCATCCATCAGAGAGCGCTCGGAAGTGCTCGCCCGGCAGGATGTGTTTTTGTTTGTACAGGATTCATATCCTTTACACTCCCGTGAATTTGTATCTTTTTATCTTTTTCTCCATAATTTGAGAGTTCTGTCAGATTTATCCGCTTTCTGCGGCATAAGCAACGCCAAAATATTTTTGACTCATACAAGTTTTGGTAACCCGCTCGGTTTGAAGAAGTGATAAAACTCATAATCTCATGAGATGTCATAAAAATCATATATCCTCGTCCTGTACCTTAAACAAAAGCACGATGTTTCGTGTAATAATTAGAACATTTTAAGACTATTGTCACAAGAACACAAACACGTATTTTGAAAATTGAAATTTGTGTACTCGTAATAGGCTAGGAGTCTTAAAAATACAGTTACAGACGATCTTAAATTCAGTACTTTAATTATCGAGATAGTTCTTTTTGCTTTCTACGTCCTGAAAAGAACATGAAAGCCTGAACTCGCCTATTTTTTATACATCTAACATTAAAGTGTGTTAACGAACTCTATGTAGAACAGTGGTTCATATAGTCGTTTGTAGATGCATCACTTGTCCTAAGAAATATGATGGACGCTTCAAATGCTAGTCAGCTGGAAATTCCAGCCTGGAATCCATACTCCGAAACAGAAATGTAAATACTTTTTTTTAGAAAAGGCCAGAAGGGTAAGAAGTAAAGATGCCACCACTGTAGATTGAATACGAAGCGTTTTAGCACCATTAATCTTCACCTATCCATTAGCAACTCCTGTACCGCAATAAAGACATGTTCTGTCTTCGGATGCATGCCGGCTACAGCCAATTCGTATCATCGACAGAGACAAACGGGTAGCCGTTGGAGCCATAGGTAGAATGTAGCGCCTATAATGTAATAGTTAGACAAACAGTTCCCGCGTTTCGAGAAATAGTATCCATTCGTCAAGGGAATTGAAAAATGGCCCACGCACGTGTTTGATTTGTTTTGTGCGGAAGATAATAGCACCATTTTACGATATTGTTAGAACGTATGTCATCAATTTACGAGAGTAAGTGTACTACGATGTGGGACGTAACAAAATGTATTCGTAATGTATGATGTTTTTCCAATAGATTATATCATGGATTTGGAAAACACACATATATATATTCATAAGTTTTTCTTTATTATTGCTATAGTCGCAACATTCCTGCAGAGCTTAAGCATGGCATAATTAGTACAGAGTTTCTTGTTTAAATTCCTTATAAATGCTATCACAAATGCACTATATGTACCATATGTTTTAATTAAAATTTTACTACATGTACTGAGTCGTAAATGACTTGAAAACGAGCTGAAAAGCCGAGGATTATATCCCCCTCTTCCTTATGTTGGTAATTAAGTATAAATGAGTGGTGGACAGAATTGTGGTCACGCTCCAAATCCTCAAATTTACGGTAGCCATTGTCCAGCAGTACCACATTAATAAGCAGTTGCCTTGCTTTTAGCCGTAATTATGCCGTTTCACCCCATTTGTAATGGAAATGCTACGAAAATGTACGTACGAATTGCTTAAGCTCAACCATTGTAGCAATTAAGTGTGAGCTCCTTTGGATTTATAATAAAATTACCCTGTGTGAGGTAAGTTACATAGAAAAATATTACGTTATAAAAGTGGCTTATTAAGTTTGTCAAAATAAGGCTTCACGATATATTTTATACAGTTTGTTCCTAAAGCTTAGATAAATAATAGGACAAAAGCAGCTAGCATTTTGTAGGGTTTGCTGGTTATAGGAAACAGAAAAATCATTGTATTCTGATTCCATATGGTATGGTATCATATGGTATGGTATAACATAAAGCTACTATAGCATTTTTTGCCACAGGAGGAATTGTATGTATATGTATGTAATAATGAACAATTCTTTTAAAAGCCCCCACTACTTAAAAGACTTAATGGGCCCTATCACATGTATTTATATGATAAATTGCAATTAGTATCCGCTGTATGAGTAATATGAACTGAATTATTAATTACTGATACTATCGAAAAAAATCATACATTTTCTGGCACAATTCAGTGAAGTAATTAAAAAGGATAAATTAATGTGCATACATAATGCAATCGTGCTATTCAGGGATTACTGAATAGCGCGATTGCGCGCTATTGATAGACGACAAACCCAAGCACATTACATAATATATCAATGTCGTCATTAGTGTCTTTGCTACGTTTGCATTGAAACCTTCCTTGGATAGTATAAAGGAGATTTAGCTAAAGACATATTAAACGGGGACTTTACTGAAGCGTATTACGCAATTGTGGCATGCATTCACACATGCGGCGAACCCAAGCGGCAGCAGCAATTTATCAGTGTCGCTATTACTGTCTCTGCTCTCTTTGGTTATATTACAACATTATTTAGACCATTGAATTAAAATATTGTCTTAATTCTAATAATTATAGCAAAAGTATATATTAGTAATTGCAACAAAATTTACAAACAACATATATGTCCATACATAATGTACTCGTGCTATTAAGACGTTACTGAATAGCACGATAGCACGGCATTGATACTGATAGGCGACAAACTCAAGCAAATTGCATAATTTATCAACGTCGTCATTAGTGTATTTGCTAACCGCTTGCATTGAAACCTTCCTTGGATAGTATAAAGGAAGATTTAGCTAAAGACATATTAAATGGGAACTTTACAGAGCGTATTACGCAATTGTGGCGTACATTCGCACATGCGGCGGACCAAAACAGCAGCAACAATTTATCAGTGTCGCTATTACTGTCTCTGCTCTCTTGGTTATATAGCAAAGTTGTTTAAATTTTAAGATCAAAAATCTTACTATAATTAAGATTATTATAGTAAGATTTTTGATAATAAAACTAGACTGACGTAGCGTAAGTTAAAATGTAGTATAATTATATTTTTATTAATGTGTAAAGTCTACTAAGCCATAGAACAAAAACATAGAACGGTACTTAAATACTTCTTTCTGATTGTGATAGTTATTGATCGGCTAAAATATATGTAGTTTGCATCAAATATTCACATGCCTTATTTAAGTGACTACAATATTAATAGGCATAATATGTAGTTTGAAATAATTTAAATAATAATGTGATTTTTATCTGTCATTTCATCTTATGTGAGAAATATATTTTAAAAGGAAACTAAAGTATTGTTGAGTTTTTTTATACTCCCAATTACAAAGATAATGCCGAAGACAGCACATTTATAATGGCCAATGATGGTATTACTGCTTTTAGAATTGACATCAAACAATACAAGAATTGAAGAGTTCCTACAAAGTGTAGATTACACTTAACAAATACAAGTAAATCTTCTTATACATATACATACATATAAATCTTAAATATACAGAGCGTATAAATTCGTGAGTAAATATTCTTCAATCTTAAGAACGAATTGTTGGGCTAAATCGAGTAGAAGAAATAAGTTATTTTTCAGATGAGAATTAGGTCATGCCCATTTTTCGCTTGGTAGAATCCCTTGAGGCTTGTTCGTGCTTGTTCAGTTTTTGCCAATCTTTGTTGTTTACTATTTATCTTTCATTTCAGTCGAAGAAATTACTTTGAAGTCATGTGGGAAAGTTTCCTATTAAATTTCCACACGACTTCAAATTATATACTAAAATCAATAACTAAAATAATAATACCATGTATTCGAATTTAGTAAATCGTTTCTATTTTCAAATGAAAACCGGTTCTACGGAAATAGGTAACTAACAATAATATAAAAGTAGCAAACAAGTATTCGGCCAAACAAGTATCATAATTCTAATAGTCATGAAGCCTATAGTCACTTGTTATATAAAGTCAAAAAACGGCATATTTGATAGAGGGCCGCAAAGCCTTGCAAACGTAGAAACATGGAGTTAATGTGGAACTCATATTAATTAGGTAACAACTGTGTTATGCGCTGTTTGCTGTTTGAAGGACTTACTTTTCACCGCAGACATATGGTAATAAGACGTACTTCTTACCAGAGGTATTTCTATATAGAGGTATATTAGACGTAGCAAAGGACCGTAGGACGTAATTAGCCTTAGGTTGCATTTTTAAAAGCTTTGTTTAGCCTTCAATGTTCGCAGGTACGTATGTAAGGATCTAAGTATGGATGTAAGTATATGTGTTTAGGTCATTTGACCTAAACACATATACTTGCATCCAATTGCAATCTGAATCTAGCTCTAAGCTTCTATAAGCTATAGACTTTTTTCATAACGAAAAGAAAATAATACTGATGTTAATGAAATTCTCCAATAAGCAAAATATTTTTAATCTACTGGAATGGAAGCTTAGAACGACAAAAGGTCCATGAAAATATAGTTGTAATACTCTTGACTTTCGGGTTCATAAATACTAGTTAGATGAGTTTATCAATGATAAACTAAATTTTTAACAGACTAAATTTCAAACCACTTCCATCAGCCCTTTGATGTCCACTGCTGGACATAGGCCTCCCCTAAATGGTGCCACTCCAACCGGTCATGTGCTCTCTGAATCCCACGGTTTCCCGCTGTCTTCTTCAGGTCATCGGTCCACCTGGTAGGGGGGCGACCTGTAGTCCTTTTGCCGTTAGTAAACCACTTAATGGTTTGAAATTCAGTCTGTTAATTTGGTGATCCAAGGCTTAAATGCCAGGCATTTATATGTGGACTACAGTTCAGTACCACTCCTCAATACATCAGAATAGCATCAGATTTCCTCTTCTGGACAAAGCTTGTGCCCTGAATCTCCAAACCTGCTGTAAATTTCCACATACAAACGCAGATAAAGCGGTGCAATTTTGAAGTGTTGTGTCCGTTTGTAGCGTGGTTGAGTAAAATGGCTAACGGCTAAATTTCGACTGCTCGATTGAAGCATACAAAGGTACACGTAGCTTTTGGCCTACTATTTAGCTATTGAGCCTTTGACGCTTGAATTTGAGCACTCGGTAAAATGACGTCGGTATGTCTTGCTATCGAATTCCGTTTTAGTTTCACATGTGCTTGTGTATGGCTGTGTTGAGGTTTTGTACTGATCATACATGACAATTTTATCAATGAATATTGTTTATGATTTTAGTTTATTTTCCAAACATATACTATTTGATATAAACTTTGATTACTCGAGTTTCTTTATGTGTGTTTAAAATGTTAATATATTTATAACAATAATACATACGATAATAGCACCAGCATTTCTCCTTTATTGTTTTGAAAATCATAATATTATAATTATAGCCTACTTTTAATAACAGTTTCTAATATACTCGTCGCTATAAAATATTGTGGTTAATATTAGAACAAAAATGATTAAATTTGAATACCTATTATAAAAATGTGTTAAGAAAGGCAATATGCGATGCCGTAGCATTTCCATCTCTCGGAACTAATATCGTACAAGTCCCACCTTACTTTTATACTTCTATATGCAATATAAAACTCCAATAAATTTTCCGTTTTTAAAGTCGTCTAACCTTTTAATTATATAACGTCATCGGCACCCATACATAACTCTTATATATATTGTCGTTATATAATCAATGCACTGAAGCCAAAACCGTTACGTCATTAATAAGTTAAATTGGATTCAGCCAGCTGAAAACAATAAGACAAAAACAAATAACGCCAAGGCATTCATCAGTTAATCAAATGGAAGCAATTTCAGAGAACAAATGATTGAATTATCCGATTCAACAATTTGTTTTTATTGCAGACCATTCAATTTATCACCCCATGTTGTGACGAAGATAATGTCTTCGAAAAACCCAAAGTCATCAATCAGAGGTGCCTCAGAAGTGCTCGTCTGAGGAGAGTGTGTTTTTGTTTGAGTTGGAGCCATATCCCTGGTACTACAAACTATCACTTGAAATATTAGTCCTGTCTACGATGTCTTGGTATTTTACTTATAAGAAATATTACCCGTTCTTATATTTTCATAAATAAAATAGGATATTCGGTCTTGTCTCTAATTAATTATCGTAAGCACTATGGCCTATTGTTCGAAGTATAATATGAATGTCGGCATTTGTTTATTGCTGACATTATTTTCTTCATTCGTGGTGTGGGCGAATATAGGTCACGTGAAAATAACAAATCTTTGCGATTAACGCCATTTGCTTTATCATCGGACCCGACATATATATGAAAGTAAATTTAAATAGACTTAGATTTTATAGGTTAATTGCATTAATCTTTGAAACCTGATGCCCGCTGATAACAAGTACGACATGAGATAGTCATTTGTCATGTGATATATAAGTTAAGTAATAATTTGTTGTTATATTTCTCACGAAGGAATTAGTCAGAGTATCTAACTTTTGTACGTGTATTAATCGTAAAGCTACACATAGAATAAGGGCTGCCTGTAAGTGGAAATTTTCGACGGTTTGAAAGAGATATAAGAATCGTGGCGACCCGTCTCTATTGCTATTGCGCAAGAAGAGAGAAGTCGTCGCAATCCTCTCCCTCGTTTTACGCGAAAGATCTCTATGGTATTGATCTTTTTTATAAGATTGAAGTAACAAACCGGCATACATTGCACCTGATGATAAGTATCTCTGCCCCCATGGACATCTGTAAGCAACTTCATATAGAACATGGGCTATACCTGGAGTCAGTCATAGATGCATTGCTACTCTCGAGGATTAAAAGGTCGCCTCATATATGTATAAGGTTGCCGGCAATTACACCCTTCCAAAGAAACGCAAGAACGGCTACACGATAGAAATAAGTGTTCTGTAACTGCCAATTAGGTACTCTTTCTGTTAAAAGAGATTATTTTATTAAAGTTGTCCATATCAAACATCGGTTACAAAAAATATAGAGTGAAGACTATTTCCATAATTCACTTCAGCGAGATAAAGCCGTAGTACGTGTCTTGTAATTAATCTTTGAAACCTGATGCCCGCTGATAACAAGTGCGACATGACACCGTCCCTTGTCATGTGACTGTTCTGGGGTGTTGTTGTGACACTTGTCATACAGGAAGGAGTCACTGTATCTAGCTTTTGTACGTGTACGTGGTACTGTTCTCTTTGTAAACTGATTTAATAGATCAGTGACAGTTGTTCATATCTGATATCGTTAAAGGTAAAAAACAGCTAGAAAACTAGTTTCATAATAAGCTTCAGCCTGAAAATTATCAGTGTGTGGTTTGTTACAAAACATAACCATTCCTTGTGAAGTGACTGTTTTGTGGTGTCATTTTGATGGTCATCAACCCATTATAATACCCGTACTGTCCGTTATTTTCCTGTAATCCACCACACTAAACAAACATACATAGTACTTATAAATGACATCAAGTACAAAGTTACTACTTTATTGTCTCAGCTGGTCTCAGTAAGAATTTAAATAAAAGACATGCTCTACCTACATATTAGATATTCTAATACATTATTATACTCGAACAAGTTCTTGTTCTTACATATTTGGATAGAACATGCAGTCTGAAAACTTTGTCTCGCTTCGTGTTTTGAGTTTCTTGTTTCCACCCCTATGCTTTGTTCTTCATGACTGCTAAAGATATTCTCGGCAATATTATCTTATTAAATAAGTATTTATATTTTTAGTTATAAAATGAAGTAAAAAATATTTTGTCTTTACTTATGTCATTAAAGAAATGTAGTGACTATTCGGTATTTGGTCTTATGGACAGATATGATAAAACATGTTTTTTTAATCAGCCGATTTTGAAATCAATTTGAATTACTTTTATAAGACAATTATTGCATTTTCTGAGTTATATAACTGCAAATATAAAAGGAACGCATTTTATAGTATAAGATACTCGTTGAAAAATAAGTTGAATATGACATTTAAAAACTAATAAAAAAATTACGTCCGTGGACATCAATTTATCTTCATATGCGGATCTTGGGTCAGTTACAATCCCCAAAAATGTATTTAATAAGTCCATTTTTTTCATTCGCGTCAGTATTCTTCAGATTAAAACCTCATCAAGTATCAAAGTCTAACTTCATTTACTTTAAGAAGAACTCAACTGGTTCCACTAGTCTATTGTTTACGAGTCATTTAGAACCAAAGGTGGTAATCTGACTTATTAGCTGTTATAAGATATTGATACTAAATGTCAAGTTATGTATGTAAGTATGATCAAGTGTTTCTCTATTACAGTTTACGAGATACGATATATTAAGGTTATTTGGTCTTTGGGCACGGAACCTTAATAAAAGCTCTGTTCAATCGTCTTCGAAAAATTGCAGCCGTTAAGCAAAAAATATGGGTTGGCATTTTGCATAAAAAATCTCATAGATTTAAAGTTAAATATATGTACCTTAGATTCAAGCTTTCACTAGAAATTAGGTTAATTACTGAAACATTTTTTGAAATTTCATACCTGATAGGTAAATTTTTAATTTTAATTTTAATCCATTATGAAACAGCAATGCTATAAAAGGAAGAATGTTAAACGATGTCGAAACATTTTGTACACAGGTTCCTTATAGGTAAATAATACGGCATAGGCAAACATTGAAAAAGGTTTTTTCCTGAATTCCTTAACAAACTGGGTAAAACAGGAGCGGAAAGTTTTACGTATGTTGGTGAGTTCAAAAATGATTATAAACATGAAACAAGCTGGTATAAAAATAATAAAAATAAATGTGTTTATATTTTACATTTCATATAAATGGAGTAAAATAGCTTGTTTTATATAACTGAAGTGGCTAACGAGCATGCAATCCACCTTATAACAAAGAACTTCACATATAACACGGTTTCTATCCGAAGTCAATCATAGATGCATTGCTGGTGCCGAACACTATGATCGTCACCTCATAAATATGTGTGGTGGTGGAACGTTCCCGGTCGAACTAGACTGGTTCTACCACATAGTAAATAATTACGACGGGGTAATAAATACCACCTATTTACTTGTTTTATTAATCTTATAATTTACGCGTATGAAGAGATACGAAAAAATAAGTCTATTATTATAATTTGGATCGGGTACTAAAGTACACGAACAAAAAGGTGCCTTTGTTACAGTGTAAATGTTTCTAAAGTTATTCTCAAGCTACATACTTCAGACAAACACTGTATCTACGTAAAATATTAACCTTAATTTAATATTCCCGGACCTTGGTTTTGAGGGAAAGCGACGAAACCTTTCGTATATTCTGAACATTGTTTGAGCATAACTTCGGTACCTATTATTCAAGCGGAAAATGTACACAGCCCACATTAATAAATATCTTTAGAATTATCTTACCCATCTCAACGTTCGTACTCAAAAAGGAGTTGAAAGGAATTAAATAAATACCGGACCAGGTAAGTGCCGTCAAATCCAATTCAGATATTTTAATGTTATCAATGGAAGTGTGTAGCTTTTGTGCAAAAAATGAATTAACAACGGAAAATGTAATGTGTATGATTAATAACGGTCTCTGCTGTCCATGAAGATCTAAAACAAACTTTATGTAGTACAGTAGTTCTATCTGGAGCCAATCAGAAATTCGTTGCTTTTCATATGGACTATGGTTGACGCTGCATAATTATGTAAGAATGCTGATACGGACACTACCACCGAAACGTAAACGGCATTACGCAGAAGAAGGTGTGTTAGTTATATTGATGAAATGATACTGGTGGTGACTTTCAGGTAAGATTGTAACATAGACGTGATGTTAGATGTGCACGCGGTCCACTAGATTGTACGTTTCTACTGTCGGTTATGGACACATGCGTTCAACTCCAGATAATAAAAAAAAACATGGGGTCAATCACACATGCGTTGTTACTCCCGAGGACCAAAGTTCTTCATAGCTACATATCTGTGGTCATCTTATATGAAAGTGTGCCATTAAAACGCATTTTTTAACTTTAAATTGCAACACCCTAGCAGGGTTCATGCCCAGACTGTACTAATTAATTGTAAGACCTTATTAATGTAGCATGATGCAATAAATAAATGTTTAAATGTCAAAAAAAAAATACATAATAATCACCCAATTGTAACAAGAAATGCGATGACATTCGCCGCTAATTCCGCAAGAAGAGGGTCAGCCATGCTGTTTTTACTGGCGAAACTTCATCAAGAGCCATTATTACTTCACAAGTGCAGTAAAAGTTGAAAACGCGCTCATTATTCACAGATATGTACAGCCTTCTTTTAAGAGTTTAAGCTCCGTAAAAAGCCCCTTTAATATCTTCCCCAAGTTATCTTTAGATTTATAGTTTGAAGTACTTATTTTTGTGAGTCATACTTGCTGCTGCCGGTTAGTCTACTGTGTTTATTCTAATATGCAGTCCACTTGATGCTAAGTGGACACTACCTTCCTAATAGACACCTTTAAGCAACTTCATATAGACAAGGTATTCTATCTGAAGTCAATCAGTAGATTCAGCATTCTACCGCCTTTTGAGGACCATTGCGGTCCACTGAGGTCTATAGAGGTTTTTGTTTACACTCATCGCTCCTGGCTCGTAACTAGTGATGTTATAAAAAAGACGCTACTGCACGTCTCTCGAATTTTGTCTCTCAGTTATCTCTTACAACATCCACGGAAAGTGGGAGTGGTCCCATTTAATACCGTCACCGCACAGCACTATCGTCTACTGTATAGTACTGTATGAGGCAGTAATACTGTCGGTTAATATACTATATCTTTGTTCCTAGTGTAAACGGTTGTAAGTTTGATATACATTTTGCAAAAAATAAGCTTATATCCGTTTTCATTAGAAGCATATAGGAAGCAGTATTAATCTAATCGGAGGCATTTTGAAAACATCCTACGTGGTCGTTAAGTAGTACATTTCTTCACCAATGCGCACTGGTTAAATATCGTGTATCGCTTAATTGTAATAAAATATAAATCCAAATTTCAAAAATAAACGAACCTATGGTATTGATCTACATATTTAACTCATTAAGGGGTGAATACACAAAAGCTTTTTTTTAAATAAAAGTCTACATCTTAAAATAAACTAGTTGTCCAAATTTCATGAAAACAGCTTAAGAAGCTTAGGTTCTACAGTTTTAATTAGTTAAAAGTTGGTAGTTATAAAAAGAAATAATTATAGGCTGTGCCATTGATAATTTTTGCCAGCTGTCGCGTATGAATAATTAATATATGAAGTTTGACCAAAATTAATTATAGATTTACGAGGATCACAGAACAATATATACATTTCTATCAAATGGAAATTAATTCACTAGAAATGTTTCCGACCGCCAATTTCTAAATGGTATGGCTAAAAAAGATGGTATTCTACCATCTCTTTTACCGTGCAGTACTAGCAAGCCTGGCACTTTTTTTATCTGATTGAAGTAGTAAATGAAAATGCAGTCCACCTGATGGTAAGTGGTCACTGTCGCCAATTGACACCTGCAAGCAATTTCAAATAGAACATAGCATCTATCTGAAGTCAATCACTTGCTACTTCGTTTCTACTCCCGAAGGCTATGATGGCCGCCTCACACAAAAATGTGTCGGCAACCCACACCTTTCCATCGAAACGCAAGAAATGCTTCACGCTAGAAATAGGTGTGGCAGTGGAACTTCCCCAGTCGAACTATACTGGTTCTACCACCTATTTTAATATAGTAGAGTGAAGTTAGATAGATAAAACCACTGAGCTTGCTTTCTTAGTAGATCTGAGGACTAGAATCGAGTCAGGGGTATTCTTAGATCTTGAAGAAGGAGACACGATCTTTTCTTTCTGAGGCACTTAAGAAGTAGTATTTGCACTTAAAAAGGTACACGCGGTAGCACGCCTAGTTCACGGAAAAGTATATACAAATATATAAGCTAGGAGAAGTACGAATTTGTTAAAGGCACAATGCCATACAAAACGTCCGTATGCACTCCTCCAGCGCAAGATGACAACTAATTATTCGTAAGAAGCGACCCATCAGAGCAACGTTGTTAGAGATATTAGATCTACCCGCCGATGTGGTAACAATAATTGAACAATTCTTAGTAGTGTTGTTTAAACTTTATACACTCATAGCCCTACACTGGGATTTATTTCAGTTTCTTGGGTTAAATAGTGATACACATCTAAATTCTTCATTCAGATACCTGTCTAGTCTGTCGAATGCGGGACTCACTGCGTGGCAGACCAATAAGGTGCCTGGTCCGCCACGCGGTAGTAACACTAGTGTGGCCTGAGTGTGGCCTACTTTGACAATTCTGCCTTACAGTGACGTATTCATTTATTAATTATATTTTAAAAAATAAAAATGTTCTTACCCCTATAATTCATTGGTTCTGTTTAATTTTACAGGTGCCCGTAAAGTCCATGACGCTATTAAGTACCTATATAACATATTTTTTTCAACTGATCATAATATATTTTATAAACATACGTTTAACTCTCATTTACATTATGTATGTTACTTCAATTTTACGTAACGATCAAAATGTTGAAATGATAGCATCTACATCTTATTTAAATGTTTGTACTTTCTCATCCAAAAGTAATTACTTAAAATTTACATTATGTTCGTTTAATCCGTCATTGTAACAGCAATAATGCTTTACATATGAATTAATATCACCCACCCGACGTATAAGCTTAAAATTAAACACAAAAGCAATTAAAGCGCTGAAAATTGTGACAACAATGGAACACATTAGCCGCGGACGCCATTAAAGTTTTACAACAGATGGAGGTACATGATTCGAATAAGTAGCGCTGTACGGCATTTACACTGAGTACTTACGCGTGAATGCATAGGGTTTGAATAATTTCGTAAATTATGCAAATGAATGTCCATTGTTTGTTTATAACTCCGTTTGCGAAGCGGATATTATACGTATGGTCTGGCAAGAGGACATATTTATAGGCGTCACTTTTATGTTTTCGATGGAAAGACATTCAAAAGGTATCCATCGCTGTGGGGACGAAGCCGGGACCGTACTACTAATACTACTCTCTCATACCTATGCTACCCAACGAGGTATATTTCATGGTCGGCGTAAGCTAAGAATATGTTTTTGTACGGCGAGGGGTACGTACTATGTAACTGCCTAGCCGTTATAATCATATTTTTTATGTATGTATGTCTATGAGTATGTCCACCATACGACCATAAGGCAGAATTATCAGGGTAGGATATACTCGTACTTATTTATATTTCCACTGCTGAGCCTTGTTCAATATTTGTTAGCATATTGGTGGGTAGAATTAAAATCTCCACCAACATTGCTTGAGTTGCTACTTACGACTAGTTAGTTGTCGTCTTGGGCTTGGCGAGTGCAAACGTTAGGTTTATATGCTATTGTGCCTCTAATACACCTGTACTTGCCCATGAACAACCGTGCTACCGTGTGTGCCTTCTTAAGTGCAGAGACTACTTCAGTGCGTCAGGAAGAATTGTTAGTGTCTTCTTCTTCGAGATCCGTGAATGCTCCTGACTCGGTTCTGGCCCCGACCGTCTGGTACCAATTGCGATTGACTTAGAAAGCAAGGTTAGTGCTTTTGTTTACCTATCAGCTGAGACAGAGATTGAGTCATATTATATTGTTAATTATATTGAATTGTGCAATACCTGTTGGTACTGCGCATTCATGTTACACCATCTTTTTTAACCGCACCAATTATAAATTAGTCGTCGAGAACATTTCCAGGGTATTTACCTATATTCTTTTGATAGAAAATATCTATTCTAGTCTCATCATCGTAAATCTACAACTAATTTCTTATTATACATACCTATTAATTATGTATATGCGGCAGCTGGCATTGAATCTTAGTACATGTTTTGAGATGTATCAAACGAGCAATGAGTCTACTGATAGACAGATGGAATTGCATGGCAGTGGCCACTTTCCATCAGGTGGACTCCATTCTCTTTTGCTACATCTAAAAGCACGCAGGATGTACTAGCACAACATAATTGTTTGTGTGTAACGACCTATGCACCACACAGTAAGGAATATTAGAGAAATAGCCACAAGTGTAAAATTTTAACGATATCTAAATGTAAATTTAAAAGTATTGTTGATTTGAACATTACATGGTATTAAAACTTAGTTCATATCGGCAAAGTATAAACCGAAATGTACCGTTTTAAAATTTAAAATATTCAGCATAGTTATTTCTTTTCTCGAAAATTCAAAACCAGAGTATATTTTATATTAGAACTAGCTGTCCCGACAAACGTTGTTTTGCCATATAAAAAAAAAAAAAATGCTAAGGGTGGACAACCCTTAAGGGGTATGAGAAATAGACGTTGGCCGATTCTCAGACCTACTGAATAAGCATATAAAATTTGGTAAAAATCGGTCAAGCCGTTTCGGAGGAGTATGGCAACAAAAACTGTAACACGAGAATTTTGTATATTAGATATAAAAACCGCTGGATACGTTCTAGTTTCGAAATATTACCTAACAAATACATTTCTCGCTTTGAACTTTTCGAAGCAGATTTCCATGTTTTATTACTTAATAAAATGTTTTCGTTTGTACCTTAAGCTGCGGGATTAAGGCTAAGATTTGAGCTTCCGTATGTATTTCAGTGTATAGGAAATCCAGATTAATATTTTCGTCTTTTACAAAGTGTGCTTAAAAGCAGCTGTTGACAAGGATTTAGGTTAAAATACTTGTATTAAGTTCGGAGGAATTATTTTTATCGTCCATTTTCACAGAAAAGTAGGTAAGTACTATACTTACTCTTAAACGAATGATTTAAAAATAATATTTTTATTATATTGTTTTTCTTTCAATTGATAGTTATATTTTTGCTGGGCCTGACTACCTGACTTTGAAAATCCTACTAATATTATAAATGCGAAAGTTTGTGAGGATGGATGTATGTGTATTTGTTATTCTTTCACGGTAGAAATAGGTGCGGCGGTGATGCCTCCCTGGTTGAAACATTGCTCTACCACCTTGCAAACTTTATGTGGCAGACTAAATTCCACGCGAGCGAAGCCGCGGGCAAAGGCTAGTATTATATAAATCAAAGAAATAAAACAATTTACTTTTATTTCTCTTGAATTTTTAGAGAATTATTCCAACTGAGTAGGTTGCAAGAAGAAATGTGTCACTTTGCTTGATAGCGGATATTTCAATAGGAAAGCGCCGCGCGTCCAGCTGAGAAAACATTTCAATGCAGTGAAAAGTATATAAGGAATATATATTATGTGCCCTTGTGTGTATTTGTAAGGGAGCTAAGCTTATGTATATGAGGTTGATACGATATGGTCATGAGCGGCAGAGGCCATTTAGCGTTAGTGGAGTGCATGTTTATTTCTTGTGTCTATGTTGAAAAAAAATTGACGTAAATAAATATAATATATACCTATAATCTCATAAAAATACTGAACTATATTGATTTATATATTGGTTTTTGGATACCGAATATTACTGGAAAGTGACAAGTAGGTACTTTTCAATCGTATATGAACAATCGTTTGATTAAAATGTCCCAGATATCCTCCAGAGATCTTAAAGCTACATTTTACTTTGATTTTAATGGTTTTACACTATATTTAAATGTTTACGAACTACTTAACCAAGGCAATATACCCATAAATCTATAGACGTGAAAACCATTATAATCAGACATACGGGAAAATCTTAAAAAGACGATTAGACTGCATTTTATAAAGTATTCATATATTTTTAATCCCATACCTTGTGCTCGTTGAAGAAAAAAATTGCGTCCCCGTGTTGGTACTTTGTGCCTAATTAGTTCCTGCATGCGCAAAATAACGAGACAAATGAGACAAATCTCATAACTTGTGTTCCATTTCATATAAGATTGTAGGGTTTATTTAAGATATATATTTCATTGTTTAAACTACGCGTCTAGTTAAATACCTAGTTCCTGTTTCGACTGTGTTATTGCATAAGTGTTAGATTCGGTAATACTAAAACAATATACTTAAATACCCATGTATGTACTCAAAATACTCAGGTACTGCAATTTAGGTCATCTTTTTAAAGGTATCTTAAATTGTACATTTCACCTCACTTTATAATTTTTATATCACAATTGACAACACAGTACAACATCGTAGGCATAATCATATGTTATTATAACGTTATACATATATATTTCTATATAATTTATTTCATTTCATGACGCTATAGATAAGTATTAATAAAAATGTATTGTGCATTTTGTACGGCAATCACGTTAAGAGCATCCAAGAAGTTTAAGCTGGATTTTTCAAAAGCCTTATTATTCAAATTGCAACAGTAAGTTCTTAGAGAATGAGGCTAATTAATTTTGTAAGCGTAGCATGAACTAATGAGCGTACGTTCGTTATCCCGACTCAAAAACTCGACAAAGGCTGTTTGTCTCGCGGATTCTTGTAGCTTTATTTATCCGACATACTCCACTGGAATGAAACATGGAGAGAAAAACAGTTCGCAGAGCTTAGGCTAATCCTATTCGTGTAGCGGCCAGGGCTGGCGCTTACTTGTGACCTATGAAATGATGGATAAAAATTTAGTTTTTACAGGTTCAGTTGTTAAATAATTAAATCTTATACTAAATTTTCCAGATGTTCGTATGCTATATCTATCCAAATTTAAACTAAATGTGTTAATTTAGTTATATAGGTCGTATGTCTGCTGAGTCCGTCCTGGTATTTTTTTTTATTTCTTTCTATAGTTGTACCTAACGATAAGGTAAACGAGCCACCTGATGGAAAGTAGTCACCGTCGCCTATGGACATTTGCAACACCTGAGGAGTCGCCAATGCATCGCCGGCTTTGAGAGCTCCCTTCACTGGTCAACTTGATGTGGATGGAACCTTATCTGTCGACGGGTGGTGCGGTGGGGTGAAAGGGTGATGTAGGCACCAGAACAAATAGTTCCTCGGAACACTCGCCATTATAAAGCCAGTAGAACACGCAAAGGGAATCTATGTCCCTCCGCAGGCTTAAGGGTTCTAACTGATCGGTGATCCTTAGGTCGTTGACGATTCGGACAAGTGGGTTAAGTTGATACTGTGGTGCTCCAGCCCAAAGATGCGAGCAGAACACCTTGTGGGGCGTCACTTGTGCCTTATGAAGCAGAAGGAGATGCTCCCCAGCGAAGTACTGCTTGGCTTTGTTAATAAAGCCCAGTTTTTTTAGATGTCAGTGGCGTACATCTTGAAAGAGGCCTCGGCCTTTTTAAGTGCGAGGTCGTGGGCAATGGCTCACTACGCCCACGCCTAGCTACGCCACTGTGTGTGGTTGCATACCATCGTAAAGAACTGATGGTGTGGTAGATCCAGCCAATCACCTGCGTAGAGCCCAATGAGGCAACGGCTTAGAGGGCTCGGGTTACGTTCCTTTGGAGATTTCGGAGTCCTCTTCGTTATACCGAGTAAAATCTCACAAAACCCTGCGTCGCTACCATGACGTCGGATTAATTTTAGAGGTATCCTCGAGTAAAAAACATACGGCTTGTTGAGGTACCTACGTATAAAATACGCATCAATTACATGATAGATAAATAATAAACGCTTGTAGTATTACTTGTAGTATACCGTAGGTCAACAGTATTACTATATCGACCTAAAATCTAAATGCAAAATCGATCTAAGTACGATTTTCACTGTTAAATATTACAGCTAAAAATGCTAGAAAGCTTGTGAAAGTGAACATGTAAAATAAAAATGCCAAGAAACTACTTGTAAAAAGCATATTAAATGTTATTTATGAGTGGCTCGAGTTGGAATATCAGAATTTTACTATTGCTCTTCCATTCAGTGACATGCAGAATTTCTAATTAATTAAATAAATTTGTTGGTAAGATTCGAGTTTAGAGAACCGTATCAAATCGCAGTTCTTACCCGAAATTAATCCAATATGGAGAATCATTAAAGTAAATGGATAAAGGAAGTTAAAGCATAATACGTAATGTACCGCGAATTAGTTTATTTAGTTTATAATTTTCAACTGGCTACGGACCAGGAATAAGACTGTATGAATTCATAATCATCGAAGTATTTATCATATTGTCAACCCTATCATAACACGGACTTACTTACTGGGAGATTTACGAAAATTGCCGCCTCATAATGTTTTGTGCACATAGGAAAGCAACTCGAATCATCCATGTATAAATCCCTGAATTAGACTAGTAACTTCCTTTATTGCTATTCAATTCGGTGTTATAAAGTAATTTGGAAATCCGTACATTTATACATTAGCTTTTTGAGATCTATAGCTCTCATCGTTTCTTAGACCTGCCCTGATAGGAGCTCTGCCATTAGACACCCTAGCAAACATGCGTGCTGGTTACCTCGGTGGGTTACGGAGTTATACCGAGACATGTTACATATGCCTTTTTTCTGTATTTTGTCTTTCAGTCGCCTCCCCTGATATCCACGGGAATGTAGTGGAGATGGACACAACATGACACATATTGGTGTAATATAAATACTACAGCAATACGCCCATAAAATTGACAAAGATTTTGCAATTCTATTAGTTGCTTTTTCGTTTTATTTTCGCGCAAACTCATTTATGAACCGAAATCCTCTCAATATTTGATATTTGGTCCCGCGTGTATATTTTCGCGTTTATAAATGAATTTTTTACCGGACAATCGGGCCGGTACTGAATTCATTTGTCGCCGAATCTGTGTTTATTGATTCGTGTCAAAATGTATGTCGTATTTTGAATAATAAACGTGTCAAAATGTCCACCGTTAAACTTTATAATATATTTTTTTAATAAAACTACGTATATATGTCGTGGCCTTATCGTAGATTTGCTCACTTCATGAAATGCTTGATAATTTCATGAAATGGTCGCATTTCATGATGTGGGCAACTTTATTTGACCAGATTATTAAATCGTCAACGTTTCACGATTTTGTCATCCACATTTGGCCAGATCATATAAATAGGGTATCCATAAAATATTTAATAAAAATCCAAAATATTTTAAGAACTTGTTTATTGTCATTTAAATCAGTCGGAATTAAAATTATCAGTATCAGCTTAATTTTACTCTTAGTTATAAGGTTTATATTACTTTTACTACTTTAAATATTGATAATTATAAGTCTATTCTTTAAATAAATGTTTACTCAGAAAAAGTTGTTTTATTCGGTTAGGTTAGGTTCGAACAGATTTTTCCGATTCAGAATCTAAGGGAGGGGGCGCGGTAGCGCCCCCGACCGGTTGTGTCAAAGAAGTCTATTTTTAGATGATGACGTCAGCACCGCATCGCGCCGGTATAGATGGTGTCGACGAGTGCAGGCCACATGCCAGTAATAGTCCATGGACTTCTTTTGCTTGGTCACCCTCTTTAATTTGGTTACTCTCTTTAATTTGTTTCATAACCTAAAAAAGAAAAAAGAAATTATCTTTATTATGTCATAACCCACAAACAAAGAATAATATCAATTTGATAGAAATACAATACGTTAACTGGCATAGAGTATTTTAATAAAATAAGCAAATATTTGCTGTAATTTGAGAAGTAAAGTACTAACCTGTGAAATGCGGTCCAAACTCCATGGCTTTTTTACATTTTGCGCAGTTTTTGCGTGACTTGCATAATATTCGAGAACCTTTTCGTCGTAAACTCTTTTTTCATCACTATCTTCATCATTTAATAACGAATAATTAACTTTTTCACTGCGAGAAACAACATTTTCGCCAGCGGCCGCCATCTTCACACATAAACAAAGCGCTTGCAGCGCCTCTACCGATAATTATTGAAACTAATTTACGATATGATCAAAATAATCTTTACCATTTCATAAAAAAGCCGCACGTTTAGTTACCCATATCGAGAAACGATTTCATATCATTGATCTGCTCAAACCACATCATGATGTGGCTAATAGACATTAAAACATTTCATGAAATGCGACCATTTCATGAAATTGTCGAGCATTTCATGAAGTGAGCAAATCTACGATAAGGCCACGACATATACATAATATATAATTGCCCCTCGAAGGAATCTCCATCTTGTCGTGGTGGGCTTCGTGAGGGGGGCTGCGGGAGCGGCCAGGCATCGGTGTGTTCGCGGATGAATACGAAAGCGTGCCCGTGTTCCCGCCGTACGGTGCGAGGAGAAAACAGTGGGGGTTTAGCCGGTTAGAGTCCGGCATAACTCAGCTACTGCCCCGGGCGTCTGGTTATCCATGAGGATTAGGAGTACCCATTAAAAAAATGTATGTACATAATTATTGTGTTCTTTAATGTATTATTTAAAATTTATGGGCTACATCCCCATAAAACTTATGACAAGATTGTGAGGATGTATCTGTTTGTTATTTTTTCAAGTTCATACTCTCGATTAACACATGGGATACTTATTATGGTGGTAGTTATGACCAAAGTGGGTGAAGCCGAGGGAATAACCTAAGTATTTATATAATTTATAGATGCAGGGTGGTCTTAAAGTTTACCCAATTTTTTTCCCAAGCGTGACCAATATCATCAATGTAAGATATCATGAAATAGTGTTTATGTTTATATGAACTTCTTTGTTTCAGGGCTATTTACCATCAATTATGTATTTCTAATGCCATTACAGTACCTAATAATTTGGAACTAGTAAATCATTTGTATCATTATTTATAAGTGTCTTAAACTAATTGTTTTATTTTATTGCATTTTTTACTCTCAGTTTACCTATTATTTAATTCCAATAAATTCCTACGGCCACTACTTCTATACTTACATGCATATATTAAATCTATGTAAACTTTAATATAAATAACAACCTAAGTTTCGAATCGCAGAGAAAGTTACAGTTTTATTTGACTTCTACAAAAGGTAATATGAAGCCTTTATTAAGTATTATTCCGTTTATTAAATATAAAGAATTTAAAGTAATTGATAAGACTAATAGGTGACAAGCGTAAATTATTATATTATTTAAATTATTATAAAGGCCTAGTCATTATTCTTCTCACATTTCAACTGTGGGCTCATGAAATATTTAAGTAGCTACCTACTCGTTTATACAAAAACACTCACTTTTATTTTGGTACATAAAATAAAAAGCACGCAAATTAGTACTTAACAAGAAAAATATTATCCGTAGAAATGAAAGTGAGGGATATAAAGAGGGATATTCTTCTAACCTTTTAGTATATCCTCGCAAAGTCGAGATAAGTCATTAAATTATGTTGTTGTATTAAATGCTACGTTGTTTACAAATTGTCCCCGAAGCAAGTCACGTTTCCTTTCAAAGGTAGGCGGAAAATTAAACCAATTGAAAAAATGCTCCCAGTTTTTTCTTGAACTTTGTTTTATAAGAGTAATGTTATTTTTTAAAAGTGGAAACTTCTTTCGACGCGATGGGCGATTTTTGGTGGATGCAAACGTATCGTTCAATTATCATGCCCCATCATCATGTTGATGATCCGCGTGGGGGAGCGGTAGTAACCGGTAAACTGGCAACCCCTGGTATCCGGTGGTACCAATCAGACACGCAGTTGGTTCCGAGTTCGACAAGGCCCAGGCCAGACAAATATCTGAATAATGAATTCGGTTATTGTCCTGGGTCTGGGTGCTCGTTCTTTAAAGCGCCGAGGACGGTCACCGGAGGGGTTTTAGTGCGGGTGTTTGTGTACTTGTCTTTGTGCGTGTCCATCGTAACCACAATACAGGAAAAGTCATAGTGTGCTATGAGTGTACAAAACGTTTATTTACTTGTCATGCATGCATCACATGCTAATCTTTACTTTAATATCCTATGTCTTGGATGTATGTATGGATGTCCTATGTATGGATGTCTTTCTGCATATGTATTTTAATATTTATTTTGCAGATATTAATAAATATCAGGTTTAAATTTTAATTTGCGCCCGGACATCATGTTTAAGACATCTGTTTTTTGTACTTCTATCTAAATTAAAAACATTACACATAAGTATTCCTTTCTTTGTTATTGATGTTATACATACCATTAAAATAGCAAGCGAACATGCATGGGAAGTGACAATTGCCACCCATGGACAGCTGCAAGCCAGTTCATGTAGGATAAAGATTCTTTCTAAAGTGTATATATCACAGATCAATACTTAGTGTTGTCTTAATGGCTAATTGCCATACTGACAGGAAACCTCGTCCAAAATTGAGTTCGTTTTATAAAACATCTATAATATTTACTTTAAATTGTGACGTTTAAATTATGGATATTAATACGTGACCTTGGATTAAATAAATGATAAAGCACTTGAATTAAATAAATTATGAAAAAATATTTATTATTTATGTTTTCAGAAAATCCCAACTACATGCAATTCGTCAATATCCAGCGACTAATTATATTGCTAAAAGATATCTCCTACGAGTACGAGGTTGTGTATACTCGTATGCAGATTGTAACAATAACCATTGAATCCATAATATCTCGAATAGCTTTGTAACAAGTTCGCCATGGCTGCTTTGTGTACTTTGTTGTTCGATCGCTAAATCCAATCCGTTGTAGGTATACGTTGTAGGATGTGTCAAAAAAGAGAGTTATGTGGATAATCCTTTAATACGTGATTGTAATGGCAAATTTTGTTTTCTGAGTCGGCTATTTCACATCTGGCTGTTGAGCGCGGCACTTTCGAATTGTCAATAAGGCAAGGAACACAGCGGGATTTCTTTTTAATTATATATTTAATTTTTTTCTCTTTACGAATAAATATAAATCAAAATTAGGTGTAGATCAGTCTATCTGTGAGCAATATTTTCGGGATAAATCTACTTTTAATAGTAATAAATAAAATATAATTACGTAATGAGGATTTGCTATAGATACATACATATCTACAATCATGTAGAATTTAAGGATGTATTATTTTATTACAAAAAATAATTTTATATTAATTACTTTTTTCGGCATTACCTAGAAGTTATATTCTCTACTATTAGTTATATTCTCAGGAGGATACCTAAAGCCGAATAGCCGTTTAGATTCTAAAGGCAATCAAACTGTTCGTGTCTACCTTTTGGTAATATATCCTTTTGATTGGGCTTCATTAAGAAATTGAATTCTGATACTGTAAATTCTATAACATTAATAAGTTTACGAGTACCTATAGGGATTATTCTTATATTTTATTTTATAGTGAAGTAAGTCTGCGGATGTTAGATTTGCAAGCCAACCATCAGTAATATCTTCACAGCTTTGTACAAACTTCCGGAAAACTTGTATTGCGCGGCCAAACTTTGATATGCAATATCATAGTGTATTCCTTGCACTTGGATAATTCCCAAATCCTTTGATCAATATTACTAACTTGAATTACAATAAATAGATAAAAAGACGGTACAACAGTTTAGGTTGGATGTCATGTTTTACGCCATTTTGACCCTGATGCAAAAGAAGGGTGTTATAAGTTTAACGTGTCTGTGTGTGTGTCTGTCTGTCGTATCTTAACTCTTGAAGGAATAGACTGCCTTTTTCTTAAGTGGGTTTTTCGTTTAAAATTGACTTGATTGAGATTGTTATTTGTAGTATTATATGACGATATTACCTATATTGCAGTACTAACAAATTCCATAATTGATGTGAATGTATTACGACATAGTAAAAAAATATTGTTTATATTAAAATAAGAGTTTCGATGAATGAGTATCTCGTAAATAGTATTTTGCTTAAACGTTATTGACTTTTTCGAGAAATTTCCCATTGAGACATATATTTACTTCTTAGTTTAAATATCTAGAGGCCTGTTGCTAAATCGCAAAACTCCCTATATCTGGGGCTAAAAATAAGAACTTAGCATACTCTCGAATAACATCATATGGCAAATCTATAACGTTATATGAAAATCAGTGACCCGTTGTATGCACTTATATAATTCCTAAACGGAATATATTAAACTCAAAGCCGATGCAGTCTCATGGGGCTTTGCGATAAGCCAATGAAATTATCCTCCAAGACTTGCAGACATAGTGGAAATCTATTGGTTTATCTGAATGCTTCCCGCTTTTCTATTATTAAATTTTAAAGTGGAAGAGAAAATTTCTTGAAAATCTTCAGTCAATATTAGAATGAAAGTGCTGTTAGCTGACTGTTTGAGGATATTCAAGTAACATAAGTATAGGCATGTGTCGTCAACCCATTATTGTCCCACTGCTGGGCACGGGTCTTCTCTCAGAATGAGAAAGTTTTAGGCCATAGTCCACCGCGCTGGCCAAGTGCGAATTGGTGGACTTCACACACCTCCGAGAACTTTTTTTTTAAAGAACTCTCGGGTGTGTCGGTTTCCTCACGATGTTTTCCTTCACCGAAAATCAGTGATAATTAATGTATATAATACGCACATAAATCAGTGGTGCATGCCTGGATTTGAACCTCGGACCTCCCGATTGAGAGGGCAAGTTTCAACCATTATGCTATCACTGCTCTAGTATAGGCATATTCTTATGAAATGAATTAACATTTTAACTATAAATACAAAAATCTGACGAGTAGGTAAAATTTCTGAATGACTATAACTTTTCTTAAGTTAAACTACATAATGTTTATTATATTTTAGATTTTATTATATAAAGGGTACTCACGATTTAACATTATAATTTTGGCCTATATTTTGATCCAGTTACATGGATCGTGGTGGCAGTGGAACATTCTGTTTTTATTAATTTCATAGACATTGTCATTACGACCCTGTAGTTCGGGGATCAGAATAGGGCTACGGCATCTCCTGCCTGTCGTAAGAGGTATTTTACAATACCTGCAGGCGTATCATCTAGTTTTTAACGATTAAAGTGAATATGGCCGGCCACAATAATTTCTAGAAATATTTTGAATGTAAAAAATATAAATTAGAAACAAAAACTAACAGTATCCATTTCAACAAAAATTTATATGTATCGCACACATACCGTTACAACAATGTCTATCACTTATTACATGGCAGTCATTGTTACTTCCCTTCTTTGGTCTTTTTCAACTACTGGGGAAACCCTGGAGCTAACTCTACCGCTCCTCTAATGCAGATTACATATTAACCTAATTGTGGCTACTTTACACTCAGTTTGAATTTGTAACTAATTACGTGTCTGTAACAGGGCTTAATGCCTTCTCATTGGCGCTTGTCTTAAATATTGCAGTTAGCAGAAATATTATTATATTAATACGCGAAGCAAAAGCTTGTGACATATTTTTAAGTAATATGCCGCGGACGGATTAGTATGAAATTTTGCACGGTTATAGTGGACGTAGAGAAAAAAATATTAACACAATGCACTCCATTGTGTTAGTATTTTTTCAAATAATGCATATATCTTACATAAAATCAACTAAAAACACATTACACACACTACCCTGTATTTGTTACAAACACATACATAGAAAAAGAAATAGAACATTCATTGTCTTACTATGAAAACACATAACGTCAAAAAAAAATTTTAAACAAAAAATACAACCGACTTCCAGGCCACATAAAAGTAAAAAATAATTTAAATACATGTTGGTTTAGAGCAAACACAGTACTTAGTACATAGTCCCGAAGTCGGCGCTCATATAAGATACATGTAGTTTCGTCATGATCCAGCAAAATATGGTGAGCGCCGACTTCGGAACTATGTACTAAGTACTGTGTTTGCTCTAAACCAACATGTATTTAAATTATTTTTTACTTTTATGTGGCCTGGAAGTCGGTTGTATTTTTTGTTTAAAATTTTTTTTTTCACGCTTTTCAGTCACGATAAAATCAGTTATGACTGTTGCTAGTCGTCCGCTAACCGGATGAATAAAATTAATTATTCGTCCGATTTTCGGATGAATAAAATTATGTGCTGACGTCATCATCTAAAAATAGACTTCTTTGACACAACCGGTCGGGGGCGCTACCGCGCCCCCTCCCTTAGATTCTGAATTAGAAAAATCTGTTCGAACCTAACCTAACCGAATAAAACAACTTTTTCTGAGTAAACATTTATTTAAAGAATAGACCTATAATTATCAATATTTAAAGTAGAAAAAGTAATATAAACCTTATAACTAATAGTATAATTCAACTGATACTGATAAAAATAATTTTGACTACCTATCCTTAGTTGGAAAACCAATACCATCAAAACCAATTCATAAGTCATCTCTTCTTAGCATTTCTTCAATAAATCCTTAAGCACTAAATAGCCAACTTCTATGGCTTGGGCTTACAGTACCCTGCATCATAAGGGTCGAGGAGTTAAAGGACAATTTTCTTATCATACGTCTTTGCTTGGTTAATATATTACAATTCCATAAGTATCAAATGGCCAACGCCTATGCTTTAAGCCTGAAGTACTCGTGCATCATCAAGGCTGAAGAGTTGAAGGTCAAAACTATCATGTTATATCTTTGCCTAGTAATCTCATTACATACACGTAAGTAACAGATGGCCAACTTCTATGGCTTGGGCTTGCAGTACCCTGCATCATGAGGGTTGAGGAGTTGAAGGTCGATTTTAATATTATACGTCTTTACTTTGTAAATATATTACATACCCATAAGCATCAAATGGCCAATACCTATGGTTCAACCACCTATGGCGCAACCAGAGGGTTCGTTGCGAAGGACGAAGAGGAGAGCGAGCGAATAGGCCGGGACAAATTTCACACCCCAACTGATGATCCCCTAGTAGTGATAGCCCGCTGCACCAGGATAATGCTAGACGAAAAAATTCTAGCGATGGCGGATAGCCTATCCGGCGAATGCGGCGGCTTCACTCCAGACACATGGGACTTACCAGCATTCTCGTGGATTAATGGGGTTCCGGGCGGCGGGAAATCGACTTGGATAGTGAATAACTTTCAGGACAAAAACGACATTGTTATCACAACTACGACGGAGGCAGCGAAAGACCTCCGAGAGAGACTCGTCCTCCGCACTGGAAAGTCCGGAAAGTTTGCCACATCAAGAGTACGCACATTGGCCTCGATACTAGTAAATGGTTCAAAAGGCAGTTGCAGACGACTATTAGTCGACGAGGTACTCATGAACCATTTCGGAGCCATTGTGATGGCGATAAGACTGACCGGAGCGGAGGAAGTGGTGCTCCTCGGAGATGTTAACCAGCTGCCGTTCATAGAACGCAACAACCTATTCGAACTGCGATACTGTCGACCAAACCAGATAACCAGGATAAGCCAAGAACTGTTGTGCACGCACAGGAATCCGGTGGACGTAGCGTATGCCCTAAGCGAGGTATACAGTGGCATATATTCGTCCACGTCGCGTATGAGATCCCTGAAGCTGAAGAGGTACACCGATGCGCTGATCCCAAAGACCCTCGAGAGGACACTCTACTTGGTACACACCCAAGCCGAGAAGGAGAGTCTGAAGAAAGAGGGCTTTGGGAGTGGGGAGGGATCGCGCACCCTGACCATACACGAAGCACAGGGATTAACGAGCGAGACGACGGTAATTGTGCGTGCCTCCACAAAGCACCTCCACTTGCACAACAGCGTCCCCCACGCAGTAGTGGCAGTATCGCGTCATACCACCAGCTGCACTTACTACACCGACTACAGCGATGACGCCGTAGCTCAGTTCATCCTAAGAGCTATGATGCTGCCACCGATGAAAGGCTGGAAGATTATAACATCTCCATGTCAATCCGTAGCAGGGACTCAAAAATCATAGATAAGAAAAATTGCACGTTCGAAGTGGCCTCCGGAAAGAATTAAATCGCAACTTACAGTAACAACAATGTAATTAGAGTGTAGTGTCCTTAGAATTATATACAATAGCTTAGCATTATACGAAAAAAAAAAAAATTACAACACATATACATCTATGTACAATGCACTGAATTATACACACCATGTAAATAAAAATGATGAATGGTCCTATATATATATTAAGCGTAATTGTAAGATTTCTTTAATTGCCAACGTTGTCACCACCGCACACGACGGTGTGATGGTGGCAGCGATGGCCTAACGTGGAGCTAAGAAATAAAGACTTATTGTTAAAAAAAAAAAGAAGAACTATTGTGATAAAAGGCACGGACGATCAGTCTGTGGAGTTTTTGTGTTATAATAAAATAAAAAAAATACCTATGGTTTAAGCTTGAAGTACCCCTGCATCATCAGAGTTGAGGAGTTGAAGGTCAAATTTTTCATTTTTTATCTTTGCTTAGTAATCTTATCAGATATACGTAGCGATCATGTAGCTAACGCCTATAGTTTAAGCTTGAAGCACCCCAGCATCATAAGGATTGAGGAGTTGAAGGTCCAATTTTCCACCGTATACAACCATTTTTCTAATGTTCTACCTTACATTTTTTAAATATCATTTTGAATGCGTAAGGATGAAATAGCTAAGTTTTATGGCTTAGGCATTCAATACCCCTGCATCATCAGGATTGAGAAGTTGAAGGTCCAATTTTTCGTCGTATACCTTTGCTTAGCAATGTTATTACAAATCCGTGAGCAACAAATGTCTAACGTTTATGGTTTAAGCCTGCAGTACCCCTGCATCATCAGGGTTGAGGAGTTGAAGGTCAAATTTGTTATCGTACATCTTTGCCTTGCTATCTTATTATATATCTGTAAGCACCAAATGGCCATCACCTACGGCTTGGGCTTACAGCACCCTGCATCATCAGGGTTGAGGAGTTGAAGGTCAATTTTTTTGTCATATGTCTATGCTTAGTATTGTTATTACACATCCATAAGCACCAAATGGTCAACCCCTATGGTTTAGGCTTGAGGCACCCCTGCATCATCAGAATTGAGGAGTTGAAGGTCTAATTTTTCATCACATGTATTTGCTTAGTAGTCTTGTTACATATATGTAAGCACCAAATAGCTAATGTTATAGTTTAGGATAGCTGTAACCCTGCATCATCAGGATCGAAGAGTTGAAGATCAAATTTTTTGTCAACCTATATAAACATAGATATATAATACATATTCCAAGTTTCATAAGAATCGATTCGGCAGAACCCGAGTTATCTCAAATTATCTAAAAAACTTGAGGAGTGGTGGTGGTTTCCACCCAATAACTCAAAGAGTTAAGCATCACAGCATACCCATGTCCAAGAGAAAAAGTTGCGTGACAAAATTTCCTATCAAATGAAAGAAAGAAAATGGAAATCGGTTTAGAAACACCCAAGTTATTCAGTATTTTAAGAAACCGACATTTTCCAATTTTCCGGGAAAACCGCCGGAAGGTTTTCATTTTCCTCAATATGGGACTGCCTGTGAAACTAGCCGCATACAATGTCGTATGAATCGTGTCGGTAGGTCGACGATATCTAGCCGTTTCGCCCGAACATACATAAAAAAAAAAAAAAAAAAAAAAAAAAAATATACGTGACGAATAGATAACCTCTTTCCTTTGGGAAGTCGGTTAAAAATGTTAGATGTCTTTGTCAAAATACCGCTATTGCTTTTAAATCCGGCTTAGATAATAATACTTGAAAATTATTACGTTTTATTTGAATTTGAGAAATATTCGTACTACTTTGGACAATATGAAGTTTAGTTTTTTAATTAAAATTAGGTACGGTCGAATTTCAACCGATGCGACGGGTGACTAGTATCCTTAATTATTTGATAGTCTTACTCAATGTGGTTGGTTTAAGTCCTTACAAGTTTGTGATTTGATTGGAAACTATGTTGGGATGAAATTGATTGAGAGCTTTGTCTACAAAGCTGTTGCAACTCAGTTGAAATGTAAACTATCGGGAGCGATAATGCATTTGCGGGTTGCCGATCATATTAAAATAATTGTAGCAGAAAACTTATGAGTGCAATCGCCCACTTTAGTCCTCGGGAGTGACAACGAATCTGTGATTGACGTCTGATAGAACACATTTTCTATATGAAGTTGCTTACAGATGGACATGGCCGGCAGTGACAATTAGATGGACTATATATTCGTTTGCTACTTCATTCTTATAAAAAAAGCCGTACCTACTTTCGTAAGGTTTGTTTTGGTTGGATGTTTATGGCTTCAGTAAGTGTCTCTCATACGAGAGACACTTACTGAAGGCGTTCCAAGTTAGTCAATAGATTCCAATGCGCTTATAAGTGAACTCACGTAGGAATTCAATCATTACTTACTGGGATTTATTTATACTAGTCACCCTTCGCAACGGTTGAAATTCGACCGTAATTTAAATTAAAAACTAAACTGCATATTGTCCAAGGTAGCACGAATATTTCTTAAATTCTGTTGATTTTATGTAAGTTTTATGCATTATTTGAAAAACCATATTATTTGTAATCCTTCGTATTAAATATTAAGCGTAGTCTTTCTCTACATCAACTATAACCGTGCGGAATTTCATACTCCTCCGTCCGCGGAAAGTATCTTAAAAACGAATCACAAGTTTTTGGTTCAAGTATTAATATATTACCTACTGGGATTTATTTGTATACAACCTATGGGCGGAAATTGCCACTTACCGTCAGACCTCATACTCGTTTACTACTACTATTTTATAAAAAATATCGTGAAATAGTATATATTATAATTATAATGGAATTTTCAAAGACTTCGTTGTAACCAACGTCGAATTACAAGTTCTACGCGTACCAATAAAGCCTGTCTACGTTTATACACTTATATAGGGTGATTTATTTAGAGGTACTTTTTGTGGTGGGGATTTAATTGCAGGTTGTGCAGTAATCGTGTCAACTAAAGTAATATACTTGATCAATAGTATCTGACATTTCATAATTGAAAGACTTAGCCCGGCACTTTTTTAAAAGCCCACAAAATTCAGCTAGTACAAGAACTGACGTCAACCGACCGTCCAAATCGTTTGCGTTTTGTCCAATCCAATGTTGTATTCGACGAAAAATTTGCCATGTTAAGAGACTATCTAATACCTGAAATTAAAGCCCGTGGCTCGACGAAATTTGGTTCCAACAAGATAGCGCCACTTGCCATATAGCCCATTAAACCATGGCTTTACTGTCAGAACAATTTGGAAAACAGATCATTTCACACTTTGGATAATAAATTGGCCGGCTATATCATGTGACATAACACTTCTTGACTTTTTCCTATGAGGCTATGTAAAGTCCAAACTCTATATGGATAAGTGGACTACGATTGATGCACTGGAGGCCAATATTACTCCAGTCATTGGCCAAATATCACTAGAAACACTCTAATGCTTCATTGAAAATTGGAACTTCAGAATGGACATGTTAACCGCAGTCGCGTGCAACATTTGAAAGAAACAATATTTTAAAACTAAATGCAAAAAATGGTTCTTTTATATGGTAATAAAGATTATAACATGAATTTGTTTTTATTTATTTTTCTTTATTAAAATAAAAAATACCTCTAAATGAACACCCTTTACATATAATCATATTTTGTTACTGATAAAATAAGTTTGTCTCATATCGTTTCAAAACCAAACAAAGAGCTTTATAGTGTCTCGATAAATATTTATGAAACTATTTCGTTTCTGATATTGGCTTTGAACGTCTATTTGACGCAAAAGTTATGAAAACATTTTCATTAGATACGCCCCTTCTGCTTGTAATAGTGGAAGAATAATATCCCTGGAAATATTGAAACGTATGTTGATGTTCTAGTAAACAAAATAAATACAAAGGCACAAGGCCTTTACCAGTGTGAATTTATCATTATTTGTCTGACACTCCATATTGTTTGACGTAGGTGGGCGTAAGTTTATAGGCCAAGGATAAAAAGTATTCCCTACGTAATTAGCAAAGTTCTTTTCTATTAACTCACCATAGTTTAACAAACGTCATAAAAATGAAGGAATAACACATACTCACCGACACTCCACCGAACACGTATATAATGCACCCGCGCGTCACAGGACTCCAGTTTATTTCCCGTCAAACAATTTTAATTTTCGCGCGCTCTGTGTACTAGCGCCTGGAGTTGCGGGCAAAATCATAACGACCGCGTTCTAACCAATTTATGATTTATGAAAACGCCGTCAAGTATTTCTTTAATTTTATACCTTTGAATCTTTCATGCAATTATTGGGTATGCAGTTTATCTGATGTTATAATAATTGACAGTTAAACTGCAATGATGCCACCTTCACGCCTTTTATTGCTTGATATGAATCCGTTATATCAACTACAGTTGAGAAACATTTTATGGACAGGTGAGTTAATCGTAACTAGGGTTCGGCCATCGACCAGTTCGAGACTTGTATATATGTGAGATGTTGAGAAGACTTCGATTGCGTGATTCAGAATGCAGTGGTATTCTTTTGCAGGAGGTATTTATATTCGTTATCTAGTAGAACTAAATAACTGCCAGTTATTTATTACAAATTACAGTAGACAATTTTTGAATTCAAAAGGCATACGATTAGTTGGATTGGCGCAATTAGGAGAAGCGTACATAGGCTACAGAATACAGGACATTCTGTAGTGCACTTCAAAAACCTGATGCATAGATAAAATATTACTTCGTTTGCTAGTTTGAAAGAAATTGATGTGATTATTATTGGCTTTTTAAGAGACCATTCGTGTCCATTTCCAGACTCAATTCAGTAAAAACTAATCGCCAGGTACTTATATGTATAAAAACCAATCCACCAAACATTAATGCCTGGTTTAAGTACAGATAAGACAGTTAAACGACTCGCAATAAAGGAAGAATGGCACCTATAGATAATGGCAAAGTTTTCCAATAATCTTTCAGCTGGCTACTCCGCTGAGTAGAAAAACAGACTCGTATACTTTTAATGATGTGCGGCATACTCTTTTTGGTAATATATTAGATAAGTATTTCTTATTTATCTATACTAATAGTTTGTTTTAAGGAGTAGTAAAAAAGGGATACTTAGATGTGTGTGCAAAAATAGTAGGCACTACAAAGTATTCCGGTCAAGTTATTAAAGGCAACAAAACATTTTTGGCTAACATCAGGAAGAACTTCTATCCTGTTTAGTGATATTTATATGTGTTAATGATTGCAGAGAATCACCTTCAGCCTGACTGGATACTGGTATGCTACATAATTTTCATAAAAGAAAATACCGAAATCGTATGAAAAGATATGACTATATATGACTCCGAATATTATGTTATTGTCTGTGTGATTATTTCGTCTCCGGCCTACCATTCGTCTATTGAAACTATCCCAGGGATTAAGTAACTCCTTCCAAAACAACATAATTAGTTTATGATCTTGGGACTCGTGATGTTTATTGGATTGCCGCATTGCTTATTGATTTTCTTACCTCGAGTGTAATGTATGTCGTGTCGAATTACCGTAAGGGTCGAACAAGCAAAACATATCTGATGGATTTTCGGGTGTAAACACGGTACTGGCGTGTCAAAACAATTTTTTGTTGAGTAACGTCGTTTTATTCTATTATGTACGAGTATTGTATTAGGACTGACCTGCGGTGACAACAGCGTTAATTACTATTGAATTGCAGTTTGCTTTGATAGAGTAGATGAAATTGAATGAAAAAAAAAACAAAGTTACCTCAGGTTAAGAATTTAGATTTAAACAACATTCGCTAGGCTTCGTTTGATGTGATTTAAAAACCACAAACAAATATAAAAACAAGTAGTTTTTATTATTGTTTCCTTTTCTCAGTATTAAACAGATTTTTAAGCTGTTACATAGCTTTTATCGAGAGACCAAATCGAAAAATTCCGTAACGAAAAAACCTAACATACCCCACTCTGCCTACCATGCAGCGCGGCTGAGCGTTCCTTTAACGTGTATGTTCATGGTACAACAGTACGAAGCTCGCACGGATCGAGATGAGCTGCTCGGAAATCGGACGAATATGTAAGCAGATGTTTGTGAGAAAGTATATAGTATCAAATCAATATCAAAGAAAAAAATACAGCATAAATAATTATAATTGAAGTTAATAAAAAATGCCATATATTTACCGCGGCAGTGCCCGAGTACATCGTAGCCGATCTATAAAGTTAGCAACATCGAGTGACACCAAGGACGGGTTACCGTGCTTCAGAATTGAGAGCATTAAGACTAGATAGCACTCGTTATATCTCGTCGGTCTTACGGACGGTTAAAGACCTCCAATTTGGTTTGGCCCTTCGTACCTTCTTCTACTAAAATGCATTGGGGCAGCATGGTAGAAAATAATTATGCTATTAGGTAGCTGAAGGACATACAAACAGTTGAAACTATGTTATATTTGTTTTGTGGATGCCAGCTTGTATCTGGAGTAGTAAAGCCTCTCTGATCGACTTTAGGTAATTCAGGTAGCAGTGGTACACCTATTCTATAGTTACAAATATTCATGGGCGGCAGTCACCACTTTCTCTTAGGTGAATTGAATGGTTACTTGCTACGTCAATCTAATAAATAAATCATTTAAGATGAGATAATTTATCATTGTTTTGTCGGTGAATTACGTTATTTACCTGATTCTACGCTATTTCGCACTTCTGTGTTATATTTGGTATTGTAGGTTATATGAGGCGTTCTACCTCGGTCCTTAGTTCGGTTTCACTTAGAGCACGCTCGCTTTGAGAGCAGTTAACAAGTACAGTACAAGTAAAGGATGCAGGTATCACTAGAGTAAGCATTTATTCTTGAAGTGTTCCTTTGTATGTTAATCTGAGAAACTTCTTATCATAAAACAAGGAAGTGAAACTTGAAGACCTCCGAAAGAAATGATGCAAGTTTATTCCTACTCTAAAAATAGCAACGTTAAATATTGCAGGATCTGGGTTTGCTTACAAATGTCTAGGGACGGCAACAGCCACTTATCATATCGTGGACTCTATATGCTCGTTTGATCTGGTATAAAATGACCGGAGGTGCCATATTTATAGTTTATATAGCCTATGCCACTCCCACAATTGAGTCCAATTAAATGATATGTCGCATTTTAAAATCCGTCAAGCCGTTTGGGCTTAGCGCGTGCCAAATAAAGGGACATACAAACAAACATACACACATATATACATACATACGCTCGGAAAACATTACCTTACTTCTGACGCAGTCAGGTAAGTAGATTAACGTCACGGTATAGAAGTATTTAAGATTGGAGGCCAACGTGTACTTACGTAAATTGCTTACATTTATTCTAACATCACCAATATATATTTGGGATAGGGCTATTATTTCCCAAAACAAATCAAACACGCGCCGTGGAACATTTGTCAATTCTCATGACGAATAGATACTATTTTGCGAAATGAGGGAACAGCTTGTGTAAGAATTACGTTATAGGCGCTACACACTTCACCTCGTTCTATTTATAACTAAGATAAAAGGAGCAGGGTTTTTCCTTTTTGTCCAAATATTAAGTTTCGGGGAAAGTTTAATTTTATATCAAAACCTTGCCTTAAATTTATACAATTGCCAACATTGCTATGATAGAGGTATCTACACTTGCCGACATTGGTCACTACATTTAGTAAGTAAATAAGTCGTAAGTGAATTATTTCTTAAAAATGTACGTGAAAATCAAATATTAATAGTATCGGTAAATCTGTATCGGTAAATTTGATTAAATAAAGTAACAGTGAAAATATGACGTTTGCAAAAATCGTTATCCATAAACGCTGCATCATCCTCATTAATCAAAATATTTTGACTGTTATTTAATAAGAATATAACTCTTTTTTTTTCACACAATTACACAATAGGCAAATACTGTTACGTTGGTTTATTAAAATATGGTTAAATATAACGCCTCTTTTCAAAAACAACGTATTATCTTGAAAACTACAATTTTTATTGAAGGCCAATTGTTGACTTACACAAAATAAAATTCCTTAAAATGAATGGACTTACACAGACCCAATACGATCATTATAAATATTACCTAATGACGTATCATTATAAATATTAGCTAATGTGTAGCAACTAACGGATCAGTGAAAATCTCAATTTAGTACAGTAAACAAGTAAACTACAAATGTTTACAGACGAATACGTGGGAAAATATAGCGAGGAAGATATAAAAATGTAAGTACCGTGAGAGGGATATGACTCCAGGGCAAAGAAAAACATGATCTGCCGGACGGGCACTTCCGAGCGCGCTCTGATTGATGGCGCCGGGTTTTTCCGACGACGTTATCCGTAACAAAATGTCTGGAGAAATTGAATGGTCAGCAGAAATAATCAATTCGTTTTGTTTGCCAATTTGATAATATGCGGGAGGTTTAAATGATGTCGTTTATGCGTTTTACACGCGTTTGTTTAGCTTGCTTTGTTAGTTCGTTAGTATATCTTGCGAGTGAATTTGAAACCAGTGAATCGCAACAGACTTAGTTGAAATTTTTTCATGCACCAGGCATTGTCTTCCAAGTCATGTTGACTTGGGTGACAGTATTAGTGACGCCTTTATCAGTCCAATATGGCGGACGCCTCAAATGAATTCAACAAATAGAATTGCCGAGAAAATTACAAAAGGTAAATCACGTGTAAAGAATTTTAAAACATTTTAAAAACTATTTATGTTTTCTTTTTTTTTTTCTAAAACTTTTATTTTACGCGCATTTCTTTCATTTCTAAATAAATGCCCTACATGTATACGTGGGCTTTATGTTATACGTATTAATAATTGGGTGACTTTGAAAAAGGAATAATAAGAATAAACTTCTATTCTACGACCGAAGAATTCGTGTACCGTAACAAAACCCTCGACTTGAAATTCAAAGTCGAAACAAACAAAGTCGGGCATCGTTACCAGCCTTCAAATACAGCAACGTCAAAGGCCCAAATGCCGTTACGCGGGAATAACGGCGGATTTTACGATCGACCAAAAGCCACATCCCTTTGTGCGTTTACGGAAGGCAAATCCTGCGCCCCATAAAGCCTTTCGACAAACATTCGACGTGGTATCGAGTTCCGACCAACTTTCGTCAATCAACCGGCCGACTTAGATAACATTTAAAAGTCATCTATGTGCTTGTCTTTGCTTTCATGCTCCATCACGCCTCATTCTTATTTATGAGATTGAGGCCACCTTTGAAACTGGAAGGCGGTCGACCTTTTGTTTACTCGATAGTATCTAATTCATAAAATTGTTTTTTTATAGTATAAGCTTTTTTCGTGTAATTAAAGTTGACAATGTCTTCCAGAGATTGTGAACAGAATAAAACAATAAAACGGATGAGATATGAAACAGAATGAGAACAGTCAAAGGAATTCACTACAGTTATACCGAGAGGAAAATAAGTATGACCTAAATCCGACAACATCTTGTTCATTTTGTTATGTTCTAGAGAGTACAATTTATAATAATTCCAGTATATTATAATTACAGTAAAGTATAATTCCAGTAAGTGTTTGGAAATATTGACAGTAATTATTTTAAGGCGTCGTTCATTATAGTGTTCATAAAAAGGTTATTCTTATTATATAACTGGAACCCAAAAATAGCAAGTGAAACGTCGTGCAATATATAATCTACTTGATGCATATTGTTAATCGTGTTTCGTAAATGATATAACTAAAACAATTGTAAATTCGTATATCAAAACGTGCTTAAATAAAATCCGCGCTTTTGTACAATATGTTTAAAATTGCACTTTGGCAGTGTTCATGTAAGTAGGGGCTGTTGACAAGCTTAATGCAATACTAATTCTTGTTTATTGAACTGTATATCAAGATGGTACCTCATCTCGTTGGCTTTGAATGCTTAATTTCGTTTGACGCAGTATAAAAGACTAACAAATATATATACATCACCCAGTGTCAAAAACGATATTGGCTAGGTGTAAAGTTGGGTTGTCCCTGTAGTTTCGGGACCAGAATAGGGCTACGGTATCCTCTGCCTGTCGTAAGAGGACTAAAAGGCTAAAAGGGGGTTCCGGGGTTGCGGGCGGCTAGAATGGGAGGTCGAATCGTCCAGATAAGCGACCCCGGGTAGGACGATGGCATGTGTAGTCGCATGCCGTCGTAAACACCAGGAGATACGGTGACCTCAAATGCCCGAAAGGGGCAGCGCACTCGGAGGACTCTGGTTGTGTTCCGTTGGAAATCCTGAAATTCTCCTCGCAGCGCTGAGGACGGTTATCGGGGGGAGCGGGGGGGGGGGGTTAGTGAGGTAAAAATCCCACATAACCCGGCGTTGCTCCCACGGCGTCGAGTACCTTTTGAAAGTTTCCCCCTCGACACACAAAAAAAGGGTGTAAAGTTGGGTACAACATTGATTCTATATCAACGACGACTTCAATTGAAAGGTTTACTATCAGGTCACAGTGACACATTTCACCTATGGTCCACGGGACGCATGTTGACATCTGATTAATGGCTCTTGGAGCTTTTATCGTGAAGTTGACCCTTTCACGATAAGAAATCATTTCTTTAGAGATGTCACACCCATCGCAACGAATATGTGCAAATATTTGCTGATACCGTTGAAATTAGGTTAGATTAAAAAGACCAAATCATTTCCTTATTGTCAATAGCGTTAGACCGCATATTTTTAATAACAGTTAAGAATATATATTTTAAGTCGGGCATAAAAAAATGGCCATGCAACTTATTGTATTATGTCAATTTTATGTTATTAATATGCTCTGAATATTTAATTAGAAAATATTACGCATATTATTAAGCTTTATTATTATGTAGTATTATTTAAATTTATTATTGTATTATGTTATGTAAATGTGTGTACATTTATATCACCAGATTTGCCACACAGCACAGTACGCCAGATATAGATGTGATGGTGGGTAGTACTTTTTTAATCAATTCAGCGATCCAATTCCAAAAAATATATGTACCCGTACTTTCCGTAAAATGCGAAAAGAGTGGAAATTTATTTCGCGAACAAAATAAATGAGCCGTTTTGGAGAATGCAATTGCACTCTCGCGAAATCCTTTTAAACTGTGATTAATGTTTACTGTCGCATTTAATATCAAGATTTAATACATCCACGTTCTTAAATCGTTTGTTCTATTATTTTTCACTAGATCTTTCTGGAAAAATGACATATTTTCGCTCTTAAATCGTGACAATATCAGCGTTATGTGACCTCGTTTTGGAATAACAATATTAGGTATCTCTAGAGATAAATAGAGTGTGTTAATGTATGATACAGCTTCGTATAAGCGAATTCATGGAAGTAGGTTACGTAGTTACTTTTGATATTAATATTGCTTAATTTTTTTTCATTACAGCGTGATATTGTTTATTAATCTTTTTCAATATATTCACCACTCCTGCCATTTACTTTATAAACTTTCATTTGATTTTGTTTGATGTATGTACATTCAACGCGTCCATTTTATTACTCCGTAACAGCCACGCATATGTTACTTCAGTCAGCCTAATCTATGTAAAGTTACTAGCATTTTTTCTTGGACGGCAGTGACCACTTATGAAAAGTTTGACTTCAATTATATACAAATAATGAAAAAACGTTTATAAAGGGCAGCGACTTCATTCTATCTCGTGGATATTAATATTATAAAGGCGACAGTTTGTGAGTGTGTACGTTTGTTACTTCTTCACGTCTCAACGGCTAAAGTGATTTTCATAAAATTTGGTAGAGAGTTAGCTGACACTCTGGATTAACTTTTTATTGTGGGAAAGTATCTTATACCCACGGGATCGATACATAGATTTTTTTAGCGCGGGCGAAGCTGCGGAGTTCAGCTAGTCTTCCAATAAATAGAGGTGACATAACCAAGAACCAAAAACGTCGAACGTTCGGTCTAGACTTTCAAAGGATTAAGCGGCCTCTAAGTTACCAAAGCCGCAGCGGTTAACCGGAGCTCCACGGCTTTCGCACAAAGACAGACATTCCATTTGTTTCAATTAAATTTATTCTTATGTACCTATGTAAATCGGTGAATGAAATTTATTTTAATATATTTCAAATAAATGTCGTAATTTAAAAAAAAATATTTTCCAAAGATGGACTAGGATGAATAGGAAACATGTATGGTATTATTATAACTATTAATATTTTTAATCGACTTCAAAAAGGAGAAGATTCTAAATTCGGCCGGTATATATATTTTTTATGTATGTACACGGATTACTCCGCCGTTAGTGGACCGACTTTAATTATTCTTTTTTTATTGAGTAGAGACGAGCTGCAAATTGGTCCCAATTAAATATGGTTAGGATCCATCTATGGGTTCTGGAGAAAATGAGGGGAACTCCATAACCGATAGGAATAATTGAGTTGTGTTTGAAGATATTTGGTGTAGGTTGTAATGTCAAGATAGTTTTAAGTGATGATAGTATTTTTAGATTTGTATTTAGTTGAAGAGATAAATCGTAGCTTTACCAAAAACATCAGGTTTTTAACACAGGAGTGGCGTGTGCTTATAATCATAATACAGTACTCGTAATTATGTTTTATTATTGATGCATTGTCAACAATATCTTTAAGGTCCTTTAAGTTTTAGTTCTTCTTAAATATTTACAAAATTCCATTCGTTTGCTAAAAGACAAACTATTTTAAAAAACGATATTTGTGATATCGTTCCATAGCATTCTTTTCATAGCATTGTAGTATTATTTGTAAGTGTTACTTTTCTATTTAAATAAATTTCATCCTACTTTTGCATTTTCTTTCGTTTAAGTTTATCTGCCTGTATGCGGTAACTTACCGTCGCCGGAAGCACTAAAAAATTTGACGATCTCACATAAAACCGGGATAATGTCGTTAAATGTGATTCGATTTCGCAAGACCGAAATTTTTCTTCGTGGCGCGGTAAAAATGAAGAGAAAATTGCAAGTCAAATGGTTCCGAAGCATTGGTATGCTTATTGATTATTGATTTCATTGAAATTATTGTGATTATTGCAATCTATATATTAATACGTGAAGCAAAAACTTGTGATTCGTTTAGAAGATACTTGCCGCAGGCGGAGGAGTATGAAATTACGCACGGTTATAGTTGATGTAGAGAAGGATATAAAATAAAAATAAAAATAAATACGGATTGTGCAATGCTAATATTTTTTTCAAATAATGCATAAAACATACATAAAATCAACTAAGAATACATTACACACTCTACCTTGCATTTGACACAAACACATACATAATAAACGGAATAGAACATTCAATGTCTTACCCGCTATTGCTTTCAAATGTAGCTTAGTCAATAAACCTCTTTTTACATTTAACGGGTGCGTTTAAAATAACTTGTAAATTATTACAATTTATTTAAATTAGAGAAATATTGGTGCTACTTTGAACAATGTGAAGTTTAGTTTTTTTTATTTTAATTTATCCACCGTTGCGACGGTTGACTAGTTACAATAATAAGGGATATTCAATATGAGGTCTTAAATATGCTTATAAGAATAAAACCGCTGTAGAAAATCAAAGAAAAATAAATAAAAACAGAATAAACTACCTCTATAATAACTTGAATTTACAAGAAATAAACAAGATTTCTGAGGAAAATATATCGGAAAGATTTATTTTCAACTTGACATTACAACGAATTATATAGAACTTTAACAGTCAATATTAATTATCAATAGGCAGGCAAACATATACAGCCAGTATTAAAATTTACTTCAATATAATATGAATGTATTTTAATCACTTCAATAAATATTATAATGTATAGTCAAATAGGTTTCTGCATTAGCGTTTTCAGTATTCACAGATTAAATTGTGACCATTTTCTTCTATTGGATTTCTTCTTATTGGATCTAATTAGTGGATGTGCTGGTACAAGTAAAACAAGTGGCGTCTTTTGTTTGCTCATCAGATGCTGGTCATATCCGGTTTCTTTATTCGCGGCCCTATGGCGGAAGGTTAATCCGCGGATAAGGAGACTTTACTGTAATCATATGCAATGACAAATTTAACAGAGTAAAAATCTGAAATCCTTAACATTGTAAAGGATCGTATATAATTTAAATAAACCGAGTAAAACATGATGCATTACAGGACGTTCTGGAAGCGTGTACAGTACAGGCTGTAAGGCGTTAATGGCGTCCGCGTAATGTTGCAGCGGATCTCCATTGTTGCAACAATACTCACTGCGACAATAATAATTGCTTTTGTGAACAGGCTCGATTTTCACGATCATTTTGCCTGTAATCCTCGTTTCTGTTCTAGTGCTATATTGTATGATGTTTGCAGCTGTAGTTTAGCACAGTCGTACCTGTTATCATAAATTAGTTCTGACTTGTTAATGGTGATAAAATATGTGAGCTGTGATAGCGTAGTGGTTGAAATCGGTCTTTCAGTCGAGGGTCCAATTTTCGAATCTTATACGCGCCTCACTGCATCCCTGTAGTTCCGGAATCAGATTAGGGCTACGGCTAGATCCCCCTGCCTGTCATAAGAAGCGACTAAAAGGGGCCTTCCGGGGCTGAGGGTGGCCAGAGTAGGAGCTCAAACCGTAAAGCCAAGCGAATCCGGGGGGACGGCGATATGTGTGGTTGTATACCGTCATAAAGAACAGACGGTGCGGTGGGCCGAACCGTAAAGCCAGGCGCCACTGGATGGGACGGCGATATGTGTGGTCGTATACCGGTGCATCATAAAGCGTCATAAAGATCACATGGTGCAGTGGGCCCAGCCGCTCACCTGAGTGAAACCCGATGGAAAAGTTGATCAAAAGACTCCGGTGCCGTTTCTTTAGAGATTTCGGGGTCAAAATGCAGCACCGAGAACGGCCACCAAAAGTTTTAATGTGGCAACAATTCTACATAACCTGGTATCGCTCTAACGGCTTTTGGTACAATTTAAAGTTTCTCCAACTATTTTTTCTAAAATTATATGCGTATTAGAAAATTTTTATCACTGCTTTACGGTAAAGAAAATCATCGCGAGGAAATCAATGTAACTGGAACAAAATGTCCTCAAAGGTGTGTGAATTCTACCAATTCACACTTAGCCAGCGCCTTGGAGTATGGTCCCCTCTTATTTTTAATAAGTAAAATAAAAAAGGTTTAGTAAAAAAATATAATAAATTACCAACGAAAGGAACCTGCTAGATTAACACATATTATATTACCAACCTCCAATCTACTATTATGAATTTACTCGCAACTTCTTTATCTTAGCCCCTTAGGGGATTTTGTTACGAGTTTCTCCGTAGGCAATCTGATTATAACACTATAGTTATAAACCAGAGGGTTATTATTATCCCTGTGGGAATAACTTTATAGTCAGGCAGGGGCAATATTGTAAGCCAATATGTGGCTTGCTTTAATATTATGGCCCATTCATCTACTTGTGTTCATGAACACAAATACGCTATACAATTATACGCTGATAAATAAATCCCTTAAATGGATGGTCTACATTCTTTTATTTCGTTGAATAACGATGCGTGTAATTTAGTCCAAAAATCAGACCAGTGTATTTTCTTTTTATGGAAAGCAGTTTTATAAAAAAGGCTGCGGGCGACGTTCGACCTAAAATAACATGAATTCAATTCAAATATCAATTCCTTTGATACCTTCCATTATCTCCCCTTAACACATATGGGTGAGAAGGCAATTAAGAAACTAAATATAGAAGGATAAGTACGCAGTTTCTCTCTATCTTAAGCCATGTATGTAAAGTTAAAATAATGTAAAAAAATGTGCTTTTAAAGTATGTTTAGCATTGATTTTTAAAGGGTTACCATGAGAAGTGCAGTGCGTAAGAAGTCCACATCATAGTAGGTAAGTGGTTATTGCCGCAAGTAGACATTTTCACATTTGTAACCAACTCCATTATCTATTAGAAGATTTCTACATAAATCTTATCAGAAAATGTAATTAAATTTCACAGAGAATAAAAAGGTCGCGTCATATGCAAGGCAATCAGCGTCGCCACTCTAAAACTGAAATGCATAACTGACCAAATCTAAAGGTAAATGTACCCTTGTTTCGATGGAAGAGTGTAGTTGTCGGCACACTTTTATATGAGGCGACCATCATAGTCCTCGGGAGTAGCTACACATCTATGATTGACTTCGGATAGAACCCATGTTCTGTATGAAGTTGATTCCAGATGTCCATGAGCGACAGTGACTACTTACCATCAAGTGGATTGCATACTCGTTTAAAAAATAACCCTCTCGGACGAATCATACATGTTCGACCACCTTTAAATAAATTCAATAAGAACTCGTATCAGTTGAATAAATCCATTTTGACAGTATGTAACCCGCAACTGCTATATAACAATATTTGTATATGTATATCATTTAGAATTACAGAAGGGTTGCCGGGAACATTCCTCGGGCAAAGCCCTTTGATGGAAAATGTATGTTGCGGCGGCGTTATCGTTACTCTACAATTAATTTAGCCTAAATCTCACACTGATGAATTATTCATAGCTGACGCCTCGAAAAATATTGTTTGTGACTTCATATGTACTCGTGCGAGTACTATAAGATGATTAAATAAATACATATTCCAGCACTATAGAGTTAGTTTTGTATGATATGCTACGTTGGGTTTTAATTATGTTCAAGAATATAGTTGTAATTGAAATATAGTATGGAATGGATATGAAATGTAATTTAAAGCAGGGATTTTAAAGTTCTTGTTAGTAAGAAAAAGGGATTTACTTCATTATTATTTGTAAATAACAGACTTCATAGAGGATTTGCAGTTTTAAAACGTATGTGCGTCGGAGTGGTACCACCGCCACAAATATACATTTCTAACGTGAAGTAGTTCTTGTGTTTCGAGGGAAGAGTTTGGTTGCCGGCTCACTTCGACATGAGGGGACCATATAAGTTCTCGAAAGTAGCATCGCATGTGTGATTAGTTTGCTTATGATGGATCTCTTGCTCTGTACAAAGTTGCTTATAAATAACCATGGACGGCAGACAGTATTGCGGTCTGCTATCTGCTTCAAACTATAAAAAAACACGACGACATGAATCGTATATAATTTAACGTAAAATGAATATACCTTTAATAGACATTAGTATCATTACACAATAGTCTATCATTACACAAAAAACGGATAGTTTTCAAATTACATTATATACAATATATTGAAATGATCAATATAATGAAACAAAGAATTCATATAAATCGAAATTTGTATATGGTACTGTAATAATAAAGACTACTATAGTACGAATATGATTGATACAAAAGTCATATCTGTTCTGTTTCATTGCTGAACTCCTAATAGTCTGCTGTCAGAAGGAGAGATGCTCGAGCGGCGTACAGATGACAGAAAATTAGTGGAACAAGAGCTCTTATAATTTCAATTAGTTTCGCACACATGTCGCATACGCTGAGGATTGCGTATCTATGAAATTAAACGGTATTCAAAGGAATTACACGTGTAAGGGGCATCGTTTACGTACAGGTAGGTTGGTAGATATAGTAAGAACGTATATAGTATGAACTAATACAAATATCTTTTACGTTATTGAAAATGTGTGTAGATGTATGTGTATACTTTTTCACAAATGTTCGTATCAATAATATAAATAAAATAAGATTTGCAAACAAACACACGATGTTACACTTTCACTAAAAACTATTGGTGTTTGTTGAAATTTTGTACATATATACATGTAACAATATTTTTGATCATCTAGGTCACATAGGACCGTCCTAGTAGTTCCGGGATCAGAATAGGGCTACGGCAACCCTAGCTTGTCGCATGAGGCGACTCAAAGGGGATTCCGTGGTCGCAGACGGTTAGAGTGGGAGCTCGAACCGTTCGGTCAGGCAATCCCGGGAAGGACGGCGGTATGTGTGGTCGCATACCGTCATAAAGACTAGACGGAGCGGTGGGCGCAGCCGCCCATCTGGGAGGAGCACGATGAGACAACGCGCTCGGAGGATTCCGGTTGAAGTCGTTTCGAGATCCCGGAGTCCTTCTTTATAGCGCCGAGGACGGCCACCGGGGGGGTTTTAGTACGGTAAAAATCCTACATAACCCTGTGTCGCTCCCACGGCGTCGGGTACCTTTTGAAGGCTTCCCCCTCGAGAACAAAAAAAAAGGTCGCATAGGACACTCAATACCGTGATAGGCATGATCATAGCGAGCGAAGCCCCGGAATAAGCTAATAGTGACCACTTTCTTTCATGTGTATCAAATGCAGACGGGTTCCATGGGACTACCTATATATCCTAAGGTCTCACTTGAAATACTTTCTATTAGTGTCTTTCTAATTCCTTTTACGTATACGTCATATATGTTGCAAATAAAATGTTATTGCGTTAAATTTAAACATAAGTGGCCACTTGTGTTGACGAATAGCTATCGCAGATGGGATCGTAGACCTCTTCTAGGATCGATTGCAAATTAATTGCTACATCTTATGGTTTAAGTTTGAAAACTTTCTACTGAAGTCATTTTCCATTATTACACTTGATGTTAGTAAATAATGTCTTCTTTTAAACCATATCAAAACACATCCATCCGGTATTAACAGGGAGGTACATAACACTAAGTGTCATCGGAAGACATAGTTGTAGACATATTTTTTTTTAAAATAGAAACAGCAAACGAGTATGCAGTCTACCCGAGACCGGTCATTGAATCCCGTGGACATTTGTAAGCATCAACAAAGCATTCCAAATGAAGATATAGAATAAAGGTTTTATGTGTGATCATTCACTAATGCGTCACTACTCCCAAGGACTAAGGTCGCATATAAAAGTGAGTCGAGAATCTCGTGTCAAAACGAACTTATCTCAGATTTAGTTTTTCCACCATTGATCAAATTCTATTAGTTTTAATACCTTCAAACCTTAAACCTACGCCATTCCAGAATGCGTATGGATCCCAGTCACGCGCGCCGCAGTGTTTTTATTCCATTATTTTAGGCTACCACTAGAGGCTTATGAACAAGTTTTTCGTTGTTTCATGTTAAACCACTTTGAAAAGCTTTACTTTGCTGTCTTTATCATTGCTAAAAGTTTATAATATTACAAAAATAAATATTGCATACTAATATATAAAAAAGGTTGTGTTTGTTTGTTTGTTACTTAATCACGCAAGAACCACAAATACGATTTACTTGAAATTTTCCATTGATGTAGCTTATAAAATTAATAAGCAGCCTTTCATTTTGCACTATTTATAGATGCCACTATTTTTACGATATTATATCATGTAGCGTAGCATATGTAATTTAGCTAATAAATTAAAAAACGCTTTCAAGTTTTGAAGCCAACCCTCCTTTTAAATGTCGGTTTTATACATTATATTTTGAAGTCAGTTTAGTGAAACAAGATGCAATTTCTTAACATTTATTTAACGGTATCATTAAAACCACATACCGTCTTCAATATTGACAATTGTTGATAGTTCATTTATTTATGCAGGCCTTTCCATATTAACGTTTCAGTGGCCGCTCGCCTTAAATCAAGGCTGAGGTAGTTGCAAACCAGATCACGCCCCGCGCAGTATTATCATTCCATTACAGAGGCTGGTGGAGATGGCTTAGCGGTAATTACCGCAAGGTACGTGCTTCTCTCGTGGATGCATTGTTTACTCGATTATTACAAGAATCGATAGTCGATAGTTATGAAAAAATCGATTCAATGGTAATAGTGAATCATGACAAGTTTGGAAATCGAATAATAAAACAGATCTCGCTGTTGATTTATCATTCTATTACAGAGGCTGGTTGGGATGGCTTAGCGGTACTTACCGCAAGATACCTACGTGCTTCTCTCGTGAATGCATCTTTTACTCGATTATTACAAGAATCGATAGTCGATAGTTATGGAAAAATCGATTCATTGGTGATAGTGAATCATGACAAGTTTGGAAATCGAATAATAAAACAGATTTCGCTGTTGATTTATCATTTCATTACAGAGGCTACCGAGGATGGCTTAGCGGTAATTACCGCAATGTATGTGCTTTTCTCGTAGATGTATTGTTTACTCGATTATTACAAGAATCGTTAGTGGATCGTTAGGATAAAACTCAATTCATTGGTGATACTGGATTATGACTAGTGTGAAAATAGTGTACAATAAAAACATATATTATTTTATTATCAACACTATTTACTTTTGGATTTATTTAGAGGAAATTGCTCAAAAAAGGGATATATTAATAAGTACCGACTACAAAAAATATGTTTACTTGATATACTCGTTAGTAAATGGTAAACATGTTTTCTTGGGCTATTTCCCTTATAATTTTGAGTTCATTGTAATAGGTACCCATAAAGTGATACAATGTATGAATGTAGTAGTCTAAGTGCTGGTACCATTCTTATTTGATTTTCCTCCGATGTCCAAAATTTAAATGTTATTTTATTGATGTATTAGCGTGAGATAAATATATTACACGTAGATTATTATTAAAGCAAATCATATCTCAACACGGTCTTCACATTTTGTAAGCGTTTGGAGCGTGTGCGAAATGAGCGAAAATAGAGACACACGCGTATATACCTACCTATGTATTCAATCATGTTTATCTTAACAATCAAATCTGTTTTGTTTCAATATATATTTAGGTTTTCTCATTTAAAATTCATTTTCGTTAAAATAAAACCGACTACGTTTTAATTTATTCTATAAGCAACAACTATCGTTAATCTTTGAGGGTATTTTTCCGTAATCACGTAGGAAGCTTTCCAGCACTTTAGCTAAATTAATTACTCTCCCGTTCTATAATAAATATTCCCCGCACATTCTAATTAAGGATAACAAATAGGGGTCGATCAACCGGCGAAGGTTCTTTTAAACTGATGCTGTTCGGTGAATAATTACAAATTAATTACCAATTTTTTTAGCGAGTCTTTACTGAGATTTGTTATTCTTATATAATCGATGTTACAAACGAGAGTGGGGTCTACGCGATGTTACGTGGTTTTTGTATGATTAATGTAATGTCTTACTTCTAGATATGGATCACCCATCAGTGTGAGATGGATTTAGGCTATAGTTCAAGGTGCTGGCTACGTGCAAACTACTATTAGTTTACTAGAGGTCTAGTCACACATCCTTAAAACTTTTTAAACAATTGCTAAGCCTGTTAGTGTTTTACAGATGTTTTTCTTCAACGCTAGCAAATTATAAGTAATTTCAAATACGCTATGTCTTTATACTTACAATATAAAATGAGCGATCCTGAGGTGCACACTACAGACCCTCCGATTTAAAGACTAGCGTTTTATGAGTGCAGACACTGCAAGATAGCCGTCAGAGATAGCAATGCATATAGGTGGAATGAGATTTCAAGATTGTAGTGTCAAAAAAACAAGCAGGCAGTTTAAACACTAATCATCAAGTGGACAGTCCGCAGAAGAATTTGACACTACAATTTTAATAACTCATTACATATTATACAGTGACATTTAAAACTGAATTAAATAGAGTGAATTAAATGAAGTAAATGTGAATAGATCAGTCTATTCACATTTACTTCATTTAATTCACTCTATTTATGATGATGTTTATTTTTAATGAAAAGTTGTAGAAGCCAGCGGGTAGAATGTTGATTTTATGAAATATGTTATGGTTGATAAAATTCGTCGTCGTTAGACAACACACACATCACTGTATATACATTCTAACATACATATTTTTAGATACCGCATAGGTGTTTGGCGGACTTCACGCTTGACAAAAATCGTACCTGGGATGGATTATTTATTCTATAGATACCTATGGGTGAAGCAAGCCTGTTTGTTAATTCTTTGATGTAAAAAAAACATTAAAACCAGTAATTACTCCATAATATTAAATATATGAAAATGAAGTCCTATAAAATTTATGAGTCCGTTTGCTCATACAATGTGACCCTTCGGCCGAAAAACGTGATTAGGAGGATTGCAGGCCTAGTTTGCCGTCCTAAGCTCTACATTTACATAGAAATTTGGACGTAGACCCCAGATAAGGTTTATAGTATGAAAATGTCATATGTAATAATTTATACACCTTGTCATAAGAGTAACAAAGATAAATTCTCAAATAATGTTAATTTTTAAAATTATGTGTACGTGCCATGTAAACCTTACTTAATTGTGTACATTTTTTATAAGAGACGTGGATTATAAAAATACTATAAGTAGTTAGTTTCATAAAAAGAAGGAAGAGAGCTTACAGAACACCTAAGATTTAGATAGTGGACACAATGAACATTTGTTTTCGTTCGGAAAATGTATAGGATTCCTCATGTTTACCACTTTACGCCTGAAAAGTGATGACCACTTTGACTTACTTCAGCATTATATGAAAAACGTAACTATAAATTTCAGTTTTATTCGTGGAAATATTGGAATGTTAAATGAAATTTTAGTTTTAATGCTTTTTATTCAAAAAATATCGTCAATAAATCGCCTGTAAACACCAAACCACCACCAAACTTTTCTGGCAGCAAACCTCATATTGCTTTTTCAAGTAGTTCTGTATGACTTACTAAAGGGATCTAACTAAAAAGGTCCGCAGGGCCGTAAAGCCGCTCACATAAATTAAATTTATGTTTACAGGCTCTCGTGTGACGTGGATGTGATTTATTACGATAGGTTTTCTCGTTATTATAATTAATATTAGAATATGTTTGGTACTATCCCTTTAAATCACTTTTCCTGGGTGGAAAATTACTTTGCAAGTTATTGCGGAAAACGAAATCGGTCATCTCACTGTCAAGGTTTTAGAAAATATTCCATTTAGTCAGGGGTAAGGTTATAAGAGCAGTGATAGCCTAATGGTTGAAACTTGCCCTCTCGATCGGGAGGTCCGAGGTTCAAACCCAGGCACGCACCACTGATTCATGTGCGTATATGAAATTAATTATCACTGCTTTTCGGTGAAGGAAAACATCGTGAGCAAACCTACACACCCGAGAGTTCTTTAAAAAAAAAGTTCTCGGAGGTGTGTGAAGTCCACCAATTCGCACTTGGCCAGAGCGGTGGACTATGGCCTAAACTCTCTCATTCTGAGAGAAGACCCGTGCCCAGCAGTGGGACAATAATGGGTTGACGAGAAGGTTATATACTCAAAATATAGCTATACCTACGTTTAACGCGCTTTATATTAAGACAGAATGTCAAAAAACTTTCTGCAAAATGACGTGTTTTATGAAGAAGAAACAAAAGGCTATCTGAAATCACCTTCTAGCTCTATCACCAGACCAACTCAGTTTTACTGGGTAACTTGTTATGTTTTCGTGTGTACATAATCTATAGATATCAGACCATTAGTTCTATTTTCTAGAACTCATAACGAAAACAACATATCTCCAAATATTATTTTTCTTATATTTTTTTTATAAGATTGAAGTAGCAAACGAGAATGCAGTCCATCTGATAGTAAATGGTCAATGCCGCCCATGGACTCCTGTAAGCAACTTCATATAGAAAATGAAGTTCTATCTAAAGTCAATTACAGATGCGTTGCTAAATCTCGAAGACTAAGATGGTCGCCTCATATATAGGTAAGCGTGTCGGAAACCTCACCTTAATATACTTGTTTTTGTCTGTTTATCTCCTTCGGTGCTTACAGTATACGCAAGTCAAGGGTTATTAATTGGTAACGCTCATGGGAATAAGGGGTAGGTATTTGCAATTCAAATGCTTTGCTCGTCATCAGTATTTGATTGACCCTTACCTACAGATCTCTCGAGAATACGACCGCCCCAATCAGTAGCTTCTTGAGTGTGGTAGTGTAGCGAACAGAATAGGGGTGGCATATGTAATGTAGCTGTGAAGCCATTATTCTCATATTGCTTGGATACGAGTGTTCTCCTAAAGTAAAGAGGCTAAGGTCATCGTCTTTTGCACTGGTCGTAAAGAATTGATAAACTTTTAGCATCTTTAAAAAAATAGATGTTCATGCCTTGGATTAGAATCTCAGACCCCGTGATGTACCTATGTATGTGGCTGAGTTTAAATCTCATTTGTCTGCTAAGATCAATGGGTTCTCATTGCTCTTAGCAGACAAAGATATCAGTTGACATTTGTGTTTTCGGAACTATTGTTAGCTATTGTGAACAGAATATGTGTGCCAATGAATAAAACTGTGTTATCATGTTTTTATTCCTACACTAAAGTCTGCTTTTGTTGAATTTGTGTATATTTTTGGAGTCTTATCTGAAACCCTAAGTTGCCGTAAGGGTATTGATTTCTTTTCAAATACCTGTTTTTCTTTTTTATAACATTAAAGGAGTTAACGAGCATTCAGTTCACATGATGGTTGGTGGTCACTGCCGCACATGGATATCAGTAAGCAATTTTATATAGAACAATCCTGAACAACCCCTTGAAGTCAATCACAGATGCGTTGCGAAGGACTACGATATTCGCCTCAAGAGAAAGGAAGCCATGTTTATTACTTAAAACGATGTAATAAATAAACATTTCTATAATTTGTATGTGTACCTAAGCAGAACACAATCATATTCCATGTACAAATCAATAGGTATATGAGTAATAAATATTCATTGCGTCTCACAGTACATCTGACCCCATCTGTAAAGCATACAACTAGTACATAGATCTTATTTGAAAATATTCATCATAAAATGCTACCCTAAAAATAATCTTAATCTTTTTACGTTTTTTCTGCATCTATTGTATTTTATGTCAATATTAGAGTTGGGTCAATATTATTTATGTGCCTCCGGTTCAATTCCCCGCATCGGGATATTGGTGGAATAATTCGCATAAATCGTAAATGAGGAATTTATCAATCTGCCCGCGTGCGACCAATCTTTTGTTCGTAGCTAAGTTATGTTCAAGTAAATTTTTGAAAGTAAACTTACGGCGTATTTTACAGCATTCGTTACAAAACAATGACATATTGTTGAAAAATATCTTAGCGATAATAACATGCCTAAATACATGAGTTTAATGTTAAAATGGATGGTGGTAGTGAAAGGTACAACCACGCCTATTTTTGTGCAATAGCAACAATGTAGCGATGCTATTTTATTATGGTTTAGAGTTTACAGTTAACTTGGAAACAAGGTTAACTTTTTCGAAGCATTTTATCACAGTTGTTGGATGAATGTTTAAAATATCATTTAGGCATGGTACTTTTTGCCCTGTAGTCGCGAGACCAGAATAGGGCTACGGTATCCCCTGCCTGTCGTAAGAGGCGACTAAAAGGGGCTTTCGGAGTTAAGGGGGGGCTAGAGTGAGAGCTCGAACCGTCCAGCCAAACGACCCCAGGAAGAACAGCAGCATGTGTGGTCGTACGCTGCCGTAAATCACAGAAGGTGCGGTGAGCGTATTCGCTCACGTTCCTCCCGTGATAATAATTAAAGGTAGGCCTAGTATTACTAATGTAATTCCGAATTATTTTATTAAAACTACAATCAAAATACTAGGTAAAACTGTACGTTAATTGGACAAAGGGATTTATTTTTTCCTTTGTGCTCGAGGGTGCCTCACTGTATTTCCTGCTTTGGTCAATTAGAGGATTGCTTCGTTTGGTTGTATTTATCAAATACCAACAGCAGCGTGAACAGTGATATAAACTGACATAAAATATATAGGCTTGAGATTCTTAGCAACATACTGTCCGTTGTCGTCAACCCATTACATTCCACTGGTATTTTTCCAGAGTTTAACAGTTTTAGGCCATAATCAAATACTACAAAAGTATAAGTACTCATACTTCTGATGTTTATGATCTAGACTAATATTATAGCAGAAGTGAAACATTCTAAAAGGTAACGCATACTTACGAATAAATCAAAAAGCGAATCTTTTTGGTTTCTTCTACCGCTTATTTTGTCGAAATTTTGACGTAAATACACACATGGTTGTAAGGTTGGCCCCACGACGAAACAGCAGATTACTATATTGTCGACCTACAGGTCGTAGGACCAGTGTATTTCGACCGGGAAGGTTCCATCGGCACACCATTTCTTGCGTTTTGAAGTGTGTTTTTTACGGCAAATTTTTATATGACGCGATTATCTTAATCCTCGGGAGTAGCAACGCATTCACATTGAACCTATGTTCTATATGAAGTTGCTTACAGATGTTGATGGGCGGCAGTGACCACTTACCATTAAGTGGACAGCATGCTCATTTGCCGCTTCAATCAGATTAAAATAATGTATGTTTTTGGGCATTATAGGTACTTATTATACTGACAATACTTACTTACTTGTTTATTTGTTGTTGAATTAATTTAATAGACAGGTTTTTGGGTATAAGAAATAAAAGTTAGTGTTTGTTAGGTACATTATATGTCTATATTCAGAATCTTAATTCTATAATTTATCACTAACTAAAGTTATAATAATTAAATTAGGGATCTACATGTACAAAATTGTTTATATACAAGAATTTTCATGCAGTTATATTAAAACTAGTTGGTAGGTATATCAGAGTAGGTTACATCAGGGTTTACATTCAATACCTACATTACGTATGTGGAAATGGACACACAGACAAACGGGAAAATATTCAAAAACTTTAAAACACTGTTTAATATTTAAAAATCTAATCGATCAACGTCCTTTGTTTAGAATGTTTCTCAACGAACCTGATGTTTTGTTATAACGGTAATCGGAATTGACAGCTTAGAGGAAACTTTGAGTCACTCTGCGAAAGTCGTAAATAATAAAACAAAGGCGTATTTGAGTACGCAAGGGTACCGACATGTTTGCTTAAACGTGCAACGTAAAGGATTACACGTAACGGGCATCGCCCAGCGATCGAGGTGGCATGATATTGGCAGTAAGCCACCTGCGACCAACAAATACCATTTCAATATCAAAAGAAAAGTTACAACGTTTACTATATTTACACATTTAACGACTGGACATTTGGCACAATAACGCGTTACACGTTCACACACTGCCCTCTGACGTCACTAGTCACTACGGGTTCTGAGCAAATATAGGTATGCAGAGAGATATCTACAGAAATACTTTAGCCTCACCCTATAATCTCGATTTATAACAACGGTGAGTCTTACTCTATTTATTTACATCTCACAATCAGTCATACATAGTATTACACTTTTGGCAGACGAATTTTCACATAACTCCTTATAAGACTTAATTAAAATCGTTCAATTACCATGCTTCGATACGTTGACTTTAAAACAGCTGTAAACAAGTATCGAAGGAGCTAACCACAAAAGCCTTGTCGCAATATCGGTTTTCTATACAAATATCAAGAGCAAAATAAATAATTTAGTTGGCACTGTACGTCGTCCTCAATAGGCCGGACTAAGTTGCTAAATTTCTATTGAATAATTTACGTTTAAATAAGAAATCTACGATTTTTCTGCTTTACAGCAATAAAGTTGAAACATACCTATTTCACAACCGGTTACCGATGTTAGGTGTTGGTATGACTTGAAACACTACGATGAAGATGATACCTATGGAATATTCTAGAGTTTCTAAACTTGAGATTTAAAATTTGATATTGTCAAGAGTCAGGTTAATTCGAGAAATTTCTAGAAATTGCTGTCGTAGTCGGAGCGACGTCGCGAGAAGTGTGACCGTGGGTACTCCCCAGTGTACCCATACACTTGAGAGCCGCCGCCTGTCTGCCCGTATAATTGCGATCCTCCGCCGTAGCTAATGAAAAAGAAAGAAAAACATTTCAGAAAAACGTCTTGTTAAGTACAACATTCCAAGCGGAAATTAAATTCTCGATTGAGAGAAAATACTTCAGTCGTTTCAGTTCACTCTTAAGATACGATCCTTACACTCACATACTTCTATTGTGTTATACCTACATATTGTTATGGGTACGTCAGAAAATATGTCTATTGTACTTGATTTAAATAGAAAACGTTTTATTATATTTATGAAGAAGAATCATGTAATTCAATGCAAATAATAATACAATACTCATGTCTCAATGATTAGTGAAAATTTATGTAATTTAAAATAAACCAGTAATTTAGATATCTATGTTTGTTGTATTACTAACCACGAGTCTTTCATTGCGTCTAAGAATTACTGGAAAACTAACAATAGTTACTTACTTATGTAAATTTAAGTTAAAGTTAGGAATATTATATTCAACTAGTCTTGGAAGTTATTAAGTTGCTTAAAGATTTTCAAAACGTATTTATATGTAATTATAATAATAGCCCATTTTTAATCAAACTTACCCATAACCGTTTCCTGTAGCTCCGTATATTTGCGAGCCACGCCCAGAGTCTGGCGTGTAATGCTGCATATATTTTTGTAGCTGCGGAGTCCATTCCGACCGCCAAGAGTCACCAGGATTCGGGTATGCCAGTTGTTCAATGAACGCCGTTGACATACGCTAGATAAATATTATAAAATTTTTATTATTATATATTTTTGTTTTATAAGACCATTTATGAGTAAAATTACTAATCTTTGTTAACTGAAAATTACTGCGATTTGTCTGCTATAATCACTTTGTTAAACATTCCATTTTTAATAAAGTGATTATAAAGGTCAAAAATAAATAATTTTTAATCTTTATTGTAACTTATTTTAAATTATAAAATTCATAAATAATGCTATGGTTTAATATAATGTTTTATTGATGAGCAAAATTACCTTTCCTGAAGGAAGATAAGGTAGATCCCGCTCCTTCATTTGATGCATATCATCAAAACCTCCCATGTGACTCTTGTCCAATTCACGAAGCATGTCTTCACTCAGTGGAATTGGCTGTTTAGTTTTCGTACTCTTCTGTCGATTGACTAGCTAAAATTAGAATTAACTTATTAATACATAATTATAACCAGATTTACTTTCTTCCGATATTTTGGTATTTTAATTCGCTTATTACTAATTTAATACATTAGTTAGTTTAATACGTGTTATGTTACATGTGAATACGTACCACAGTGACCCCAAAAATGACGACAAATAGAAGAGAAGCAAGAGCAATAACGATAACAGCAATACCCCATTGTGGTAGTAACGATTCCTCCTCAGGTTCTTCTATTGTTGGCTCTTCGCGTTTCGGCAACACTGCAAAAGATATGTATCAGCAAATTAATGAAATGATAAATATTTCATAGTAACATAGATATTAATTATATAAATATCCTTTCACGAACGTAAATACTGAAGAGAACGAAGATATTTACCAATAAATTCTGTATACGCCGGATCCATAATAAACTTTCCTATTTCTAATTTTCCAGCCGATTTATCAATAGTCTTTGTCATTTTTTCATTGCTTTTTCTCATTCTATCTTCATCTGGCTGATCACCCTGCATCATATCAGGATCAAATTCCTCTTCTATCTTCTGTTCTTCTAAAACTGAGCCTGGTTTAGCTGAGTGAAGAGACTTATGGAACAACTTCTTTAGTTTCAGAGTATCAACTTTCTCTTCAACTTCGTTTAGTTCGATAAAATAGTCCACCAGTACAGAGCCTTGACTAAATCCGTCTATGCGGATTCCTTTGTACCATTTGTTGAGTAAATCAGATTTTGAGTAGACGGAATTGAGCTGAAAATTATAGTTGTTATTGATAAGCGTCTAGTAACAATTATTAATTAAGTATCCTTGTTACTATCTTTATTAATTTATATATTTAAAACAAACTATTCTTACAATTATTTTGTGTAATTAATTGATACTTATAAGTCTAGTAAAAATGACAATTGTTACCTCTTCTTTAACCTCCTTAGCCAATCTTTGCCATTCTATGGTATGTTGATCGAGCAACTCGGGCACCCATTTTACTCCTGTAAAAATATTTTTTTCGATTTTTTGGGTGTTGGTGGTAAACATAAATATGTATAATTAATGTGGCACATGCAATATGTATTTAGTAGATTTAACACATAAATTCGTAAAAATCAAAAAAGTAAGCTCTTTGTTTGCTAAATGTAACACAACCTTACCTGAAACTATTTTGATAGTAGCTGCAATATCACACTCTCGTCGGCATACTCCAGGAGTGGTCGGTGGAGGTGGCGCTGCAGTCGTTGTAGTCGTAGTCGTTACGCGTCGAGTAGTAGATTCGGTATTAAGAGCGGATAGTGGTGTCGTAGATGTAGCGTTCCGTTGAAGTTCCAGCAGACGCTCAATGGAAAACGGTGTTGTAGATGGAGATGGCCAACCAGTAAATTCAGTTGAAGCTCTGAAATATTGCGAAATTAAACACCTTGCAAATTGTATACAATTATATTGTAAATTATTTTCTTATATTTACCTTGTAGGCCAACCCTTTTGAATCTTTGGTGTGACTGGAGGTGGTCCAATACTTGTTCTGGAAGTAGTAGTCTTTCTATTTGATTTAGCTCCAGGTCTAGATGGGAAAACTAATTTTATGCCACCTGGTGCTTTTGTTGATGGAGCAGCCTCTTCAGCTTCCTCTGACTTGTTTAATTTAAAGCCTGGTGGAAGAAGACTTGAAATATCAGCAACTTTTATTAACGGTATGTCGTCTTTACTTCCGGTGCTATTCGGTTTAAATCCAGGGGGCAAAAAGGCTGAAATATCAATAGATGCAGGTTTTACTGGAATATTCATAACCTTTGGTTTCTCTGTAGTTACAGCAGTAGCAGATGTACTGTTTATTTTAAAACCTTTGGGTAAAAATGCTGATATGTCCAGTTTTTCAACTTTATCTATAATGTCTACTTTGCTTGTTTCTTTATCAGAAGATTCAGCGGCTGGAGGCTTATATCCTGGTGGTAAGAATTTGCTGAGGTCATCTTTCTGAATCTTTTTATTGTCTTCTTGTGATCTATTTTTGGGTTTATATTCTTTAGGAAGTAGTGATTTGTCATCAAGTATAATAACTTTGTTTTTGGAGCTAATTCCAGATGACCGTCCTTGAGTGGCATTGATTATTATGTTTCTAACAGTTGATGAAGTTGAAGGTGCAGTTGTAGTCGTTGTAGTAGTCGTCGTTGTAGTTGTTGTGCTAGTTCGCTTGTCTTTAAATGATAATCTTGGTTTATAGCCTGGAGGCAGTAAGCCAGATAAATCATCCATAACGGTTACCAAGGAAGGTTTCTTTCTGGGTTTAGGTGTTGTTGATGTTGTTACCCGTGGTGTGAATTTCTTTATTAGAACTGGTAATGGTTCAGGTGAAGATCTTTCTGTGATAATAGAAACCTGAGTACTCTTCAATGTAAATACATTAGGGGGAGTTGGTGTCGTACTTGTGGTCGTTGTTGTTGTTGTAGTTGACTCTGTGGTCGACTCAGTTATAAGTTCAATATTTTTATTTTCATTATCTAAATTTCCAGATAATACAGCACTTGAAAGTTCTGATTGTATGCTATCTAACTTGTCGTTTATATTTTCAGTTGAAGAAGAACTACTGCTTTGACCAGATACATCTTTTGGATTCTTTGTTACAAACTCTTCATCATCTTCATCCTCCTTTTCATCAGTCAAAACTTGTTTCTTTTCTTCTTGCTCTACTGTTGGGAATGGTAAGAATCTGGCTCCTGAAACACTTCGGCTTGTTTGTACTGATGCTACTACTATCCAATTCTCGGTAGTTACGGGGGATGTATCATTACTTTCACTACTTAACATAGATGTACTTGTTCCTGTAGATTTTGGCGTACTCGGGGGGTAAGTTACATCCGGTATAGAAATAGTACCATTTACGACGCTTTTAGTTGTCACAACAGAAACCACTTCTTGTCCTAGTATAGATGGTGTTTCTATTGAAGTTACATCTTCGTTAGAGAATGTTAATTTAAGACTAGGCGCTGTAGTATCTTTCACATTATCAGGTTGGTCTATCAAAGTTGTGTCAACAAATTGCTTGAAGTTATCGTCCTTAACCATTGTTTTTTCAGGTTTCATAACTAAAACATCAAATGCTGTCACATTTGTATTGCTTTCTTCTGTAGTTTTTTCTGGTTCTTCTGATGCATCGTATTCATCATAAATATCAGTAACTTGTTCAGAAGAATGAGTTATGGGCGCCTGTGTTGTATGTTTTACTTCGACACCATCGACTTCATCATAATAATATTCTTCTTCACTTTCAATATCGTCTTCAGATTCATCATCATCCAGAATATGAGTATCAGCTGTTGTAGTTGTTGTTGATGAAGTAGTCGTTTGTTTTTCACTTGACGTTTCAAGGGACTCTTCAGGAGATATTTTTGACATATTATCGACATTCATAGAACTTGCATCAGGCTTACTGTCATCAGTATCTGTATTGTTAGTGTTATTGGACTTAATAACTTCAACGTCAAAGGAGCCTTGAGTATTTTTCATCAATTCCCTGAATGAGCTGATGTCACTGATTTCATCTTCGAGTAATGGTTCTATGTCTAATATAGATTTATATTCTGTAGAAGGACCCTGATATATGTTAGGAGTGTTTTCAGATGGTTTTATGTTGGTACTGTCCGAATATGAATTTCCGATTGGTATATTCTGAACATTTTTCTTACTATCTGCAGAAGGTGTATTATAGTTAGAAAATCGTGAACTATTTGGTTTGATATTCAGTCTTTGCTTGTTTGCAAGCTTGGTAGGATTATATGTGGTGACTTTATGATGATCAAATAAGTCTTGGTTATCATTGTCATATTCATCATCATGTGTTATGTGACCAGTCTGACCATTACTTTTTAGGCTATTTCCATCAAATGGTATGTTTTTAAATCTACTGTTTTGTAAATAGTCAATATCTGGATTATTTAATGTTATTTGACCCAAAAATGTTTCAGGTTTTGATGGATCATTTTGGTAGGCAACAGAATGTATCTGTGAAACATCTGGCCTTTTCGTCGAAGCTGGGTGCACAAGTTGAAAATTAAATGGTAGAGCAGGCCTAAATCTTTGCCTTTGCGACGGTGTAAATTCTGGTTGATTAACATAATACTGCGTTCCAGACTGACTCCTGCCTGTTGGCAATTGGAACGGTGCTGGGTTTTGGTTGTAATTCGGACTAGGGAATCTCACGTGACCATCATTATACAAGGGTTGTTGTGCTGTTGGTGCTACTCTGTAACTGTCGCCGTGTTCGAAGAATGTCGACGGACGGTTGTTTGGAAATAAAGGTGGTTGAACTTGAGCGAAACTTCTTTCTACAGGTGTGTAATAGAAGTCGTTTTCATCTGAAAAGAAAGATAAAATTCTATTAGATAACAAAACGTAAAATACATTTTTATCAAGAAAGACACAACCAATATGTATAAAAATCTGTAAAAATAAAGGAAATGTTCGTTAATATACAGTATATAAATGGGGACGTATCCACCGCTTAACCTTTAAGCGGTACTAAAAAAATCATTGGAAAGCCGCAAACGAAAACTTAGGAAGGTAATGAAGGAAGGTTAAAGAAGTTGTAAACACTCGCAGAGATATTATTATCTGGTATAGCACTTAGGTGTTTAATATTGTAAGTTGCCTTTTCTTAACTCATTACTAACTAATTATTGTAACTTAACTTATTACTTTTCTATAGGTATATTTACGCTACGATAGCGATTACGCATGATATGAAATAACTAAATAAAAACATATGTAAATCATTGAACATTTTGAATGTTTTTTGCTATCAGCTTGAAACATTGTATACTTGTGGACCCGACGGATGGATCGCTTTACGTATTTGAGACAGGCTGCTGATTACTCGAATCTACTATTGTTATATATTACATTTTTTTATATTAAATACGAGTTTGTTTTAAAAAAGAATTTTACACTTTTATATTAAATGACCTTCATTGTATCACAAAAGAACAGTATAAGTAATCGCTATTCATATAAGTTCACAATTCATGTTACTTATATGTAAGATTCATATTAAAAATGTGTAGTCATTATGATGCGTAATCGTTGAGATATGTAGCGTGAAGAATGCAATGTTCCTTTGAATGCAGGATGAGGGACAAGTTTTATGGAGAATGCGATTTAAATATTGGATTTATTGCTTTTATAACTGTCGTGCGAATACCTACATAATGCGGGATCTGAATAGCATTGGAATAAAATGCTGATGCTATAAGAATATATGCTGTCATTTATGTAAAAAGGATTTTAGTTTTATTATAGGTATTATTAAACAAATAAACACTGGTGTAGCTAAGCGTGGGCGCAGTGGGCCATTGCCCACGGCTTCGCACCTAAAGGGGCCTCGCAAGGCCTCTTTCGAGGAGAAGGCAGAGGCATTTCCAAGGGAATCTGTAAAGGAGCCTGTAGTCTGTAAGTTTGTCTACGTCTACATTGATCCGCGCTGCGCCACTGCCAATAAACGCCCATTCAGTCTATCTGGTGGTAAGTGGCCACTGCCGTAGGCAATCAACCTAGATGATTGATATTAGAGTACATTTTTACCGCAAGTCGACTACAGTAGAGGACTAAGATAGAAATCCTCGGATAAATATGTCTTCCTTACCATATTTTTCAAAACAGAACATCCCACGAATTGGCATGGCTGGTATTAGGCAAAATAGGAGTTGTAGTTGAAAGACTTATACATTTAAATTGACAATTGATACATTATAAAAATCTGTAAAAAGCTCGAATAGAAACCTTTTGAAAAAAGAGGTTATTACTTGAATAATATTGCAAAGTTGAGTCATCGTAACTTATTAACGATTTCCGTAGTGTAAGGCTTAAAACTATTTACTGTATTTGCACCCAACTATGTCAGAGGGAGGGTAATCTTTTTCGAACGTATGTGTGTATGTGTACATTTCTTGGGCACGCGCTGCAGCCCAAACGGCTAGACAGATTTTAATATATGACATATCATTCGAATCGACTCACTCGGGAAAGTAACATAGGCTATAATTTTTGGTGGGCCCAGCCGCCCATCTGGGAGGAGCCCGATGGGGCAACGCGCTCGAGGATTCTGGTAGCGGTCGGACCGAGTTCCCGGAGTCCTCTTTATAGCGCCGAGGACGGCCACCGGGGGTTTTAGTGCGGTAAAAATCCCACATAACCCTGCGTCGCTCCCACGGCGTCGGGTACCTTTTGAAGGTTTCCCCCTCGAGAACAAAAAAAAAAAAAGGCTATAATTATATAAGGCTAGGCTAGGCTATATAAGGCGCCTGCTGCGGTCAGAGAAAAAACTAATTGCTATTAATTAAATAAATTATTACAAAAACTAAACTATTGATTCGTTGATAAGCAGCCGGATTCTTTATTAATAATTTAATAATGTTATTTCTTTATATTACAGATTATTGTGGCGGTAAGTGGCCGTCGTTTACAATTAATTTAAATTCGAGTGCTAAGTAAGCTCAGGTTATATTGAGTGCTAAGTGAGGTCGGTCACAGATCCGTTGCTATCCCTAAGGACTAAGTTTTAACACCTAGTGCATGTCTCTCTCTTCTACACCCTTTAGTAAAACAGTGTTTAATACTGTTATTAAACAGAAATATATTCGAAGAGGTCAAATTCGAACCCTAAAAGGGTTTTTAAAACTTTTAAATTATTTTCGAAAGTACCTTATTATGGAAGTTTTTGTTTGTAATCATTATAATGTTAGTACGAAGATTAGAATGTGTGTGTATTTGTGATGGTATTTTCGATTGAGTTTATTCGAAACTTAATAATATTTTCATTTTTGCAAGTCCATCGCTTTAATTATGCAACACATGATTGAGCAATCACATTATAATATTACGAATTTATAACATGAATATCAATAAGCTCGATCATATAAAAAATCCGTTACATAAATGATTATGAGAGTTATGTAAGTGAATCATATATCGGTGTTTCTCAAACTTTGTTATGAGATCTAGTTCGTTGAAATAATTCGCGATCTCCTACCATCCGTTCTTGTTAATCTGTATTTTGCTGTTTCAAAGATTAAGTTCATGTAATAAGTTCATTTTTTAATTCCGTTATTTCAACCCCTTATAATAATCATCAAACAGAGTGACTTCGAATAAAGTTTTTTATAAAGTAGATATTAGATAATAAAATTCTTCTTTTGATGCTCTGACCAGCGGTCGGCAACTCACGGCTCGCTGGCCGCATGCGGCCCACCAACGTCTTACTTGCGGCCCATGAATGTTATGTAAATAAGTTATGAATATCAAAATAAATGCATTAACGAACCGCGATTGACTGTATATATATTGGGCTTCTACGGTTAATATCATAAGTGTGGCCCGTTTTTAGTTTACTTTGTCACCTCGGAGCCCTTGCCTGCCAAAAAGTTGCCAACCGCTTTAGACCATTGTAAAAATATGGATATTATTTTTGAAAATTTTAAAATACCCAAGTTTATGAAAAATATTGGCCACGAATTAAAACAAATTAAAGTAGTAAAGCAACAAAAGTTCCTTTAAAAAATAATGTAGGACATTTGTTAAAGAAAACATAACTCACGTAACTTTTGTCGTAACATAGCACTTATTTAACATGTGCGCGCTCCAAAATAGGCTCATACAGATATATAATAACTAGTAGAGGCTGATATCCCGAAACCCACCCTAATATTTCATGTAGCTCTTAATCAAGAAAGTTATCAACATAAACTAACCTTTCGACCCTAGTTCTCGCAATATGGCCTCGGTCGCTTACATCGTTCGGAAAGATAATCTGAAGAAAATTACTTTCCTGCGGATCATATCCCTAATTAAGAACGACGTCGGTTCTCATCAGGGCTCAAGTGGGAATAGGGCTGTCACTAACTCATAGTATTAATTTGTTACGCTTTCACGCCAAAACTACTTTACCGTTTATTATCAAACTTTGTACACATATTTTAAGAGGTATTAGAAAAAATATAGTCCTTGTGATAAAAAAATATTTTGTATATTTTTAAAAAACGAATTTTATTAATTCAGTTATATTCAAATGTAATGATCATTGACATTTACTTAAGGGTTTAGCGCGAGGGAAGCGGTGGGTAAAAGCTAGTACAAAATAAAATTGAAAAAATGGAAGCAAATAAATATCTTACAATTCGGAAGTCTTATCTTGTTTAACTGTGGTTCATTTACAAGTACAGAGGAAATTGGTAGAAAAATAACATTTTCATAAAAAATATAACCGTTCATAAATGAACCGTTCATTAATTTATGTGAATAATAGAGTTGGTGATGAATGCACACTTTATATGTCGCGACCATCTTAGTCGTCGGGAGAAGCACCGCGTCTGTGATTGATTTCAAATACAACCCTTGTTCTATATAATGTTGCTTACAGATGTCCATGGGGAGCAGTGACCTCTTACCATCAGGCGGACTGCATGCTCGTTTGCTTGCTACTTCAACCTTTAAAAAAATCGTAGCGTAGCTTTAGGTGGTAAACAATTTTAATTCAGATAAAACAATTTAATTTTAATGTTATGGTCACTATTAAACTATAATTATCTAAATATTTTTTTTAAATAGAGAAGTATGTTAGCTGACTTGTGTTACTTTTTTCATCGTTAATACATTTTCTAAGATGTATATACTTTTTAATTATACAGAAACAGACAATATAAAATATTACAGATATTTTATATAACAAATATACAAAATAATATTTTTTTTTGGCAACCCTAAAAGTAAGCAACACTGAGCATGATGAGCATGATAGAAAATCGATATTATATTGGAACACTTAACTATGTACGAGGTCCCCGATGAGCCACCCTCTTTACATACTAAGTGGCAATTTTCTTAATTATGTATATTTTTTCTGCTCAACTGATAATTTTTCGCTCACTACTTTCCATATCTAAAATGTACTCTTGTTTTTAAATATCCATCCATATTTTAGCCTTTTGTGGTCCAGTAGTGGATTTAGGCTTCTTCTAAACAACGCTAATTCAACCGATCCTGTGCCTTCTGAATTAAAATTTAACCGAGTTCGTCCAATTCGAGTTTGTCATAAACTGATCTTCTTAAATTATCTTGACGCACGACAAAGCAATTGTTAAAAGTTGTACCTATATCCATTATGCCAGACTTGTTACGAATGTAAGTGATTAGCATCTGACAGTAGTTTTGAATTATGTTCGATCGACTGACACTGCACTTAACGAGACATTATTTCACACCGATAACATTTTGCTTTATTTTGCTATTTATTGATATTTTAATATAGAATACTAGATTGTATATTCACCCTACACAAAATAAACGCCTGTATTATTTTTTCCATAGACCATTTCAAATTATTTACTCTATTAGTTTATAAACCCAGACGCTACAGTAAAATTACATTAACAAATCTAAGTAAATTGAACCCAAAATTAATAAACGTATTTTCGAGTACTTTGCTTAAAACATAATTAAATACGATTATAACGTTGGACGCAAAATATTAAACTAATTTTCATTTATATTTAAAATAAACACATCTTTAAAATTTTAAATGAAATTTCAGTTGAAATGTAATAGTTTTTGTACGACCTTTTCACTTATTTTTTAAAGCGAAAGTTAACCCTCCACTTCTTCGCGCAAAACCAGAACTAACTCGTATCCGTCAATTTTATAAAATGAAATAACGGTTCCACATCAAAACCCGCTCTTATATTCTATACGTATAGCCTCACAAAGGTAAACAAAATAGTGTGTGCATACCCACAGTAAAGCGATTTAGAGCGAGCGGGTCGCGCAAACAACTGCCCCTGTAAATTGGACTATGGGGTACCTACGCTATACTGTTACCGTTTTTACCAGAGACACCATCCTGTTATTACGTGTGGATGCTAATATAATAAAGCGATTTACATGTAATGAATATTAATGCGGTAGCTTCGTATTCCTTATGTAAGCTACAGTTTATTCCGAAGTGTCGGCTGGGGCTTAATTAATTGATAAATAGTAATTACGAGCCAAAACTCTCGGGGACTTGTGTGACTCGCAAATTATTTATTACTGGAATATTGAGATATGTATTGACAACCTGTATCTTGTTTTTTTATCAATCGTTGATTTTACAAAACATATTATTGTAATTTACACTGATATTTATTAACTTCTACTGGTTTTACACTTGTTGTTTAGTCAAATAATGACAAGTAGTAATAGTATTTTTTAGAGCATGTAATTTAGACACGCTTGGTAGTTAATATAAAAATAATTAAAGCTTATAGAGTGTAGGTAGGTGGTATCTTAAACAAATATTATTCTTATTTTACAATATACTTATCTGCCGTCTATTTTTATCACGTGCGCCAACTTTTTGTAATTAATTATCTTCTTTCAGAGAAGTTCAAAGTTGTGTAAGATCAAGTGAAAGTTTATTTCAAACTTTTGTTTGCGTTTGAAAGAACAACACTTGTTATTACTTTTAGTGGTTCCATATAAGGTGGATACGTGTTTAGTATCAAAGTTAAGAATCTCAAAATAAGTGCTTAGATTGTTTTTTGAGTTTATAAATGATTGGTGTGAAAAAAGTAAAATATTAAACGGATATCAAGTTTTTATCATTTTTAAGTATTTTAATTTCTTCAATAATTTCCTTTTTTAGTTACCGTACTTTTTTAGCTGTACTATTCTGTAATTCTTAAATTTAAATGGAACTAATAATCTCGCTTCGGCATAAAAAATACATCATCTGTGCAAATTACAACTGTCTAACTATCACAGTATTCCATCAATTCGCACTTGGCCAGCGCGGTGGGCTATGGCCTAAACTCTCTCATTCTGAGAGTAGACCCGTGCCCAGCAGTGGGACAATAATGGGTTGACGAGACGAGAGCTATCACAGCTCATGAGATACATGAATCCTGGTGACAGACGGATAGCGGAGTCTTAGTAATAGGGTCCCGTTTATTAAAGGTGGTACAACCAATGTAGTTCGACCGGGGAAGTACCACACCTATTTCTAACGTGAAGCATTATATTGCGTTTCGATGGAGTGACCACTTACCATCAGGTGGACTGTATGCTCGTTTGCTACTTCAATCAGATAAAAAAAAACCCTTTGGATACGGTACCTTAAAAGAGTATAGTTTGCACGGTTGGTCAGTAAATAAAATTTGTTGTACTCTCGTACTTACGCTTAATGACATTATCGCTGTGTATTAGCGTGTGAAGTGACGATGATTTTAGGCACATGACGTGTTACCATGGATTTGCACACCCGTGCACGATTAAACGCTTCACGTTGTGAAATAGCGGTATGAGAAAAAATGCGAAGTTTTGTTGCTAAAACAAAGGACGCACGGTTCAGTTCACACAACGCCGCAGAGCGCGCTGTAGCAGTCCGTGCTGTTTATTTGTTACGTTCGGCGCGTGTTTTTATGCAGATATACTACAAATTTTCGGGATAAAAATAGCAGATGGTATTCACGTGTTCATTAATAAAGACTTTAATAATTTTCATTTATTATTATTATTTTTTTAAGCTTAGGTAAGTATCAGATATGTATTCAAGCATTTTGGGGTTAACCATAATGTGGATCTTAATTTCGTGCATGAACGTAATGTACATATTAATAGCTACCAATAATCTCAAAATGGAAATCATTTATTCTCGGAACAAAATTAATTGTACAATAATACACTATAATAATCCATATTTTTAGACCCGCTGGATAAAACTGTTTATCAGTCAAACCATCATCAATCCATGATTTAAGTATAATATAAAATCTCCCCTACAAGTAAAAATCCAATATATGAGTAGAAAATCATCAGGTTCATATATGGTTATATCAGAATAAATATTTACTCATAAGAACATAATTACCGATCAAGAAGGTATTTGTGAGATTTACATGCTTAATACAAAGATAATTAACAATACGTCTCCTTGGTTCACTGCATAGAATTGTTCTCTACATCGGGTCCGCTCGACTATCAAATTTTGATTCTATTTTTGTATATACCATATACCCAAGGTTAGAATATTTTTTTTATATTACTGCTCGATCCATTTGTTTTCTTGTTCTTTATATATAAAAATAAATGTTTGTCTGTATGTCCTCTATAGAATCGTAAACCATTCATTTGATCATGTGATGATCTTTAGCAAAGTTGTTACTCATGAGCTCGCGAAAGTTTCTGGTATATTTTTGTTTGTGATGGCGTAGCAACGCGTGCAGGGTACAGCTAGTAAACAATAAAGAACACACCTGTGTAACTCACACGTCTTTGATTTGTACCTACTTCAAATCGTCAAATAGCACTAAGTAAGAATCTCACACCTGATCTCATCTTTATGCATATCTTATGGTGGTATTCCCTTCATATCAAAAATTCGTTTGTATAATTGTACTCTAATACAAATACAACACGTATTTTCTTTCAATTACGACGAAGAAAAAGTAAAAACGTGGCGCGCACCATCTGCACTTGCGGCAAATTAAAAACAAATTACTCGATTCTCAACGAGCAAGAAACAATTTTCTGTATGGTTGTCATCATAGCGATGAAATTGTTTTAGAAATTACAACGCGGGTTGTTAACTCAAATATTTCTGCTCTGTTTCATACTAAAAAGTGACATTGTTTACTTGTCATTAGTGCCGTGAAAGTAAGACCTATTATTTTAGTTTTAGTAGAAAGAAATTTTAACGACGAGAAAAACATTAATTTTCTCCCTATTAAAACTTATAACTGAAAACTGGATATATAAACGGATTAAAACAAAATAAGGCCAAGTTTCAACGAGAATAGTTAAAAATAGCTTGATTAAAAACCTTTTTTAATTAACTCTTGGTCCACTTTAATCAAAAAGGAAACCGAACCATTTCCTCAATAAAAAGCTTTATCTTTTTATATTGTTCTAATTGTTAAAAAAATATTATTACATCTTAATAATGCAACAAAAACACATTTTATTAATGTAATAATAAAATTACAAGTTCTTGAAATACATTTATTTTTGTTACTAATAAAGACCGGTAGAGATCTTCGTAGAGTCCTAATTTTCTTCGACTGTGGATTCGATACCAACAGAATTCTATTTTATAACAATATTCTATTTTATAAAGAGTGCTCTTATTTTTTTTATACAAAGCTGGGCAATTGCAGAAGCTATAAGAAAGATCTATCAGTGAAGAACAGCTACGCTTCTCCTCGATTTCTACATAGAATCTTACTGAGATTTGGATCTAATTATCACCTAAGTAAAGTGCAAAGGCTGTACCGGCTACTAACCACCGTGTTTACTTACGTGCATATTTGCTACTTTCATTTCATAATACACACACATACAAAATTACAATCAGAACAGAAACTCAAACAATATTTCTATGCGAAGTAGGTCGTTTCCATACCCAGTATGCTGTTCAAGTGTAAACCCAACCCAAATGACAAACGTCTTACATGAATTATGCAATTGCGGCTATAGCAATGGGATTTCACCTGGCGCTAGGTAATTATTCATGGCTTTACTCGAATCGTCCTATATAACGTACCTGCTACATCTGGATACCTTCACCTTTGAATATATTATACTGACATTCCGATTGACACAATTACAATTTTAAATGTTAATTATATTATGTTTTAAATCATGATAACGATAACGAAATTCATTTGAGATGGTAGAAGCGCTGCTGGTTGTAACATGCGTAGTTAAAACGGATAGATCATATTTTTCATGGTTAATAATAAGCAGGCAAAACACCGCGAGTTCTTTTTACTTAAAGTTACAGAAAAGCACTGTTATGCTCTTGTAAAAATAGTGTAGTAAGGCAAATACTTAGACGAAGAAATAAACAATGTTTACAACTTAATCAAGACATTCTAAATTGGTCTTCGGCGATAGCAATGCAATAGTGACCGATCTTATGAAGGAAACGAATCCTATTCATGATTAATTTATTTTAATCTGACACTTTACTATCAGGTAAGGGTTGACTTACGTATTTCATAGAAATGCCTACTCCTTCGTGCGTCATTATGTATGTCCTATACATCATTTTGTTTGTTATTTTCTTTCTCGAGGGGGAAACCTTCAAAAGGTACCCGACGCCGTGGGAGCGACGCAGGGTAATGTGCGACGATATGCGACCACACATACCGCCTTCCTTCCCGGGATCGCCTGGCTGGGCGGTTCAAGCTCCCACTCTAGCCACCCGCAACCCCGAAAGCCCCTATCAGTCGCCTCTTACGACAGGCAGGGGATACCGTAGCCCTATTCTGATCCCGGAACTACAGGGACGATGTCCTATACATCATGACGCACGAAGGAGTAGGCATTTCTAAAGAAGTATTGCACTAAAGATAAATATTTATTGAAAGTTACTAAAGTATACAAATGTTCATGTCATTACAGTATATTTTGCGTTGCGTGACAAGAATAGAGAATGGGACTACTTGTCTCAATCTTCTCTGACAGCTCATTTGCTTTTATCGTTGTTTTGAAACATTTACCTCCTGAAAGATCGAAATTCCTTCTAGACATTATTACTACTATACGACCAATATAAATGATGTAGTAGGAGTATATTAAAATATTTGTATGTAGGTTGATATCGCCCATAACGACGAAATTTAGTTACTGGAATAGTTCTACATAATTGGATTTGCGATGCTTTATTTGTAAACTTTACCTAAATTGTTATTACTCGAATTATTAAAATAACTTTGCTTTTATTATGCCAACTAACGCCATCTCGTATGATATTTAAGTACTATTTTGATATTAGTTGTCACAGTATATTTTTAGTAAGCTTAATTTGTACATTATGTTACGATAGATGACACTATATGCGACGTTCATATAATCACTACATCGTATAAAACATAGTCGCTACTCGCTTTCTGTCCCTATGTATGCTTAGATCTTTAAAACTACGCGACGGATTTTAATGCAGTTTTTTTATAGATAGATAGAGTTCAAGAGGAAGGTTTTTGCATAATACATGTATAATATAGTGCAGAAACACTGATAATTTTAGATTTTTAACACTCAGGCGAAACGAAGTTCGCCGGTTCAACTAGTAATAGATTATAAGGTTCAGTCGCTTAGTACTAATTAATTATAAATATAGCGTAAGGTGGGTGTAACTTATATTTTACTTGTTGAGTAACTAATGAATACTTTTATTTGCTTTATTAGCGAAATACTAATATATATATTACGCATCCTGAGCTGAGCTGATGTCTCGTAAAATGATTTGCTTTCAATAAAGAGCTTTGGTTTTAATTCACAAATCCTAAAATAACTACGATAGTATGTATCGTGCATACGACACGATTAAGTATGCATAAGTCCTCTTTAAATTTTAGATTCATAGAAATGTAGGCTATGTTTGCTCCACAGTGCTTCATGGTAGTGATGTGTGTACATTATAATTTAATGACTCCGTTCTGCAAACGAACGCACTACAGTGTAGCGAAATTAGGTTTAATATTTTATGATTGTGAGTACTCATATACCTACATAATAATTGTGTTGGAATTGAAATGGGTTCATATGTCTAAATGTTATGAATTTAAAATAATACAAGTATTATTTTCAATACTCAACACCGACAACTTTCAGTTATTAAATTTGTGTTATTAGTTTCGATATAATGATGATGGTTAAAACTTAAAATATATGTGTATGAGACGTGCTCATACGTATTATGCTTTGAGCTCCACTTGCAACGTAAAATATTTGACATATTTTTATTCTTATCTATATTTCAGCTATATATTAGTATTATTAGCGAATTTTCACCTCTTTGCCTAAGGTAAACAATTTAACCAGCGGAAATAGTATTTTTTACTCTCTCTAAAATCCTCATATTTAGGTAAAACTTTTGAATGAGTGATTACGCTTAGTGACAAAGTAGCAAAAGTATGAAAATGAATTTTGCAAGCTTATTATTTAAGTATTAATATATGGTTAAATATATATAAAAATGCACTTTAATTTGTGTATCACGCAACTAAGTCTTAGAGTAATCTGGGAACTGTTCCATCAATTGTTAAATTAATAAAGTTTTAACAAGGTTCAAGTTCTACAAACCTGGTGGCTAGTACGCTGGACAGGTCTACAGAGGACTTAACAACAGCGCAAACTTCATTAGAATGTCCGGCTCAATGCAGTTGTGTACTAACTCCTTGTTAACTTTCAATAGTTTGAATAGAATGAACAGGTAACAACTTTATAACTGTTGCTTAACCATTTTCTACTGCTCTACTTTGATTTATATTAATTTAAAAGTAGCAAATGCGCATTCAATGCGCCTGATGGGTCCTATAATCAAATCCAAATTATCCTGAAGTCCGGCCTGAGGTTAGCTATCGGCGCTTTACTATCCCCGAAAACTAAACCTGCCTTTATATATATAGATTTTTAAGTGGCAGTCAAAGTAATATTGTTCTTTCATATAAAGTTTATGAACATATTTAAATCAAACCCGGGTAAAATCAGTCTTACCTGATTCCAAAGTTTAAACAGTAAACACAATACTAGGACTAAATATATTATATAGTAATATAACGAATTCAGATTTTAGTATACTGTAGAAAATACGACAGATCTATTCTTAGGAATGACTTCATTTCTATTCTAAACTTTTAAACGCGTTTTGATCATAAAAACCACATCTCACGTTTTTATAATTTGCATCGGACTATTGTTTCCTAAAGGTCAGTTTAAGGAAGTTGATTGTTCGATCGTTAAAAACATCGAGTATTATAAAGATGAATAGTGTGATACAGACATGACATAGAATTTAATAGATGATCTGACATTGTACTTAAAAGCAGAAAATCATCTGTTGCTTTTTATGAGACTCATTTTATTATGTTTTTTTTTTAATGAACTAGTAAACGAACATGCGGCCCATGTGATGTCATATGGTCACCGCTAATGGACATCTGTAAGTAACTCAATATAGAAAAACGATTTTTTCTGTCAAGTCCATCAAAGATCCGTTTACTTTCAGACTCCTCAGGACTACAATGGACGCCTCGTTAAATAACAAGCAGTCAGCCCGTATCTACACCCTTTCAACAGAACACAAGTGCTTCGCACGAAAAACTGTTGAAAAGTCGAACCGTATCACCGTCTTTCAGATATATAAAATACTTATACATATTGAAGTGAAAAGCGTGAAATATGACGTCAGGAAGGCCAGGAGTGTCTTCGTTATTTTCCTTTCTTGAAGATTTCAAGTAAAACACAGGAGTAAACTTCTTCGATTTATTCACAATAGAGGAGGTCCGATCGCTTCGGCGGTTAAACAAGAAATCCTCTTTCTACCGGCGTTCGCTCGCCTTTTTATAACAATGTTTGGTGGTGTGACAATAAAAAATTTATGGAGGGTAAACTAAATTACAATTCTAAAAATCATTGAATGTTTCTAATTCAATAAACAAACAATTTTCGATCTTTAAACTAACTAAAATTATTATCGGCGACGTGTTTTTCATAAATACGCGGTGTCGCGCCGACATACAATATTATGCAGATATTTCATCGTCAACCATTGGGATATTGATTCCGAAGTTCTTACTCTTTTCCTTATGACGACTCCGCGAGTTATAATAAAACGTAGAAGCCCGTGCTTTTGCGCGAGTCTCGAGGCTTTTATTGTTTGTTCTGTATTTGTCTTATTATTTTTACTGAATTATGAGTTATGAATGGTTGGAATCGCGGTTAGTGTTTTCGGACCGTATCTGTCTATTTCTAGTAAAGCAAACATGAAAATGAAAAATGATTTATTTCATAAATGACTTAGGTTACAATTATCTGTGTTTGGGAGATCCTTTTAAGTAATTTAATACCTGTGTCAGGATGTCCCGCTCTTCCATACCTTACAATTACTCATTTAATATAGAATAAGGAAGGAGTGTGTGAGTGTGTGTGACAATGATGTAACAATGTAACATGGTATTTTTTATAATATTGAAGTACTCAACGAACATATAGTCCACCTGATGGTAAGTGGTAAATGCCGCCCATGAACAATCTATAAGCATTTCTTCATGTAGAAGAAGGGTTTAATCTGAAGTCAATCATAGATGCGTTACTACTCCCGAGAACTATGATGTTCGCCTTACAAAAAATGATGTGCTGGTAACCACACCGTGCCATCGAAACGCAAGAACTGCTTCGCTAGAAATAGATGTGGCGGTGGTATCTCCCCGGTCGAACCATTGTTTAGCACCTCTAAAGCAAGTTAAAAAGTTAAGTTTAAAAGCAAAAAATAAAACAAGTAATGCTGGTATTGGTAGATTTTGCGTTACGGTGGAAGGATACATTTGCCGTCTGACCTCATATTAGGTAACATCAGATGAAATTCACGTTTCACTACTTTAATGTTATAAAAAGTGTACCTACTGCCATTCTCGTTTGCTACTACAATAGTAAAAAATCGTATGGGCTGGATGTTTTATGTGACCTACTTTTGTAGCGACCATGTCACACATGGAAGCTTCTGAATTCTAAATACTCCTGCGTATATTCGTATATCCCGGCCTATAGTTTTGTTCGGCTGAGGCTACAAAGACACAGTTAGATTTCCCCCGGGAGGAGCCGTGCCAATGTGTTATCTGTATTGTCGGTTGACTACACATTTGGAGCTGGAGACGAATACTGATCCCTATACACACATGCGTACGAATTTAATATTTGAACAAAACGTAATGTGAACAAAAATTTACATACCTCCTAAGTAGGTTCATTTTAAATCAGAAATGACTTATACAAAAGTTTAAATATGATTGAAATATTTATGGTGCGATTCTAGAAACACTAACGTGATATCCAATAAATCCATCAGGGTCAGTAGATATATTTTTTTTAGGATACCTAGCTGTAGATTGGTATTGGTAAGTGAATCGCCCCTCGTTCCTGCGCTGACTTTGCTCAATGGTGTCCTGTCTTCGAATCATACTCTATCTAATTGTTTCATTCTGTACCTGCCGTATTCCGTAGCACAGCTGGTAGGTATATCCGACCGCTTTGTAGTGCATTACATAATTATAATCTGTTATGTTTTTGGCGTAAAATGTAAGGAATAAATGAATAACAATTTCTCCCTCATAACAGTTATGTTAGGCCCTGGTGTGTTCCGATATGAAGGGTATGGTAAGGGAGACAAACTTACTCGAGGCGTTCCAACTTAGTCTAAACATAGCAACGCATCTGTGGCTAACTTCAGCAAAGACTCCAATCTAAAATGAAGTTTATGAAACCATTGCCACCATTAGATGTACTTGAACCGTCTACTACTTCCGTGCAATACCAAATACTGCAAAAGGAACACCCAAAACATAGCTACAAAAGTTAACTTAGAACAATCTTACATAACAGTAATGGCTAAAGTGGAGGTATACATACGGGCCTTATTTATACCTTTGTGAGCCTTATTAAGGACACTATCGTGCCTATTATAAACTGTGAGCGCGCCCCTTGATCTAAATTTCGAGGGACGCTTTACCCTCACTGCAGACATGGGAAATTAACATACGAAAGATAAGAGGGATATTATTCTGAATTCCGATGTAATGAAACGTATTGCCTTATGTTGAATATTGAGCAAAATATATGAAATAACATATCGTTTACAATATTGAGCAAAATATATTCAATAACATATACAGTACAATTTTAAGCGTTCTATTTAGCTTAAATTTAGTGGGTAAAATCTAACTGAAATTTATCCCCTTCTTGCTAACAGATTATGGTGAATTTTGGCACAAACTTAGTTTTGACGACAACACAAATATATGTGTGATTTGGTTTTGTTACCGGGAGTCAAGTTGGAACACTTCGGAAGATATGTCTTCAAAACAAAATATAGGGCCTAATACCGCTAAATAAGTACCTAATTCCACACCTACTTCTCGTTTATGCCTCTTCGGAGCTAAATCATTGCAGTGTGCTACCGTACAAAAGGACTTCTAAAAACAATAAATAATAGTATGTATTATGGTTACATATATCTAGAAATCTAAAAACAATTGCACCTTGTTATTTGAGATGACTCAGAACGATAAAGCCTGTTTTGAGCTATTTATGTTTCTTTTAGTGAAAAAGTTTGGAGGTCATGTCTCGGGGGTATCAGAATGCGTAGTTTTGAAGATAATGAGTTCTCAAAGGCGTCTCAAAGCGGCTTAAGAGATTTAGCCTTTTGTGCAGTTAATTACAGAGGCTGGTAGTCAGATGTTTTCTTCTTTGGACATCATTAATATGAAATGCCTTTTCTGTTCTGAAGCAAGGCTATATTTAAAAGTTTTTAAATAAATCTATCTTAGACAAAAGTAGAAAAATATTGAAATAATCATTTAAACGAGTGGAGCTTCATTTTCTGTTCGTATACTGTTTTACATTATTGTGCGGTTAAGAGGCGTACCTATCAAAATATTGTATATTCCATAGATTTTGTCTTCGTTTGATGTCTGTTTATAAATAAGGAACAAGGTATAAGAATCGTATCATACGTGTCCATACATTTCCTACAGTAACGACATTGTCATATAAAAAAGATACATTACAAAAAGCAATTGTTAAATGCCCATATAAGACTCGTCGCCTTTATGGTTTCCTTTTTTAGTCTAATTGAAGTCCCAAAAGTATACTTACATATAATTATAATTTACACGCTCATTTCATACATTTTCAAAAAGCAATTTGTGACCCTACACATGTTACCTCTGGCGCTCCTTTCATATTACACCCTACATGTATACACATGAAAAGTCCCGGTTTTTGCAAAATATAATTAAGTGTAATTAATAACACCGTAGGAGCGCTTGCCGTAAATCGAAGGCAATTAAGGACGTGTAAAGCCTGCGCGTGATGTGTGCGATGGGCTTAAAGGACCGTTGTAAAACCCCAAGCCTCATAAGGGTGTGTTAGAAACTTGAACATTTTTAATGCAGGAATGCTTTTTGTATAACTTGTAATTACTTAGACTACACCGATAGGTATACAAATAAAATTATTGAAATTAAACAATTCTTATACAATGGAGAAGTTATGGTTATTATTTAAGCTGAGTGACCATTATTTCTGTCACTTGAGATATAGTTTTTAAAGCTACCATTTAGCCGCTTAAGCTGCTTAAGCATTTTAGGCCATCCATTTTGTTGCTTGAGCCATCAAGAAGCGACGTATGTTATTTTTTTTTTTTACAAAAATGTTACAGTTGATTGTATGAACGCTTTTAACAATTAAATGGTCACCACACACAACCACAGTTTCTCAAGTGAAATTAGTCAATGGGCGGTCAGCCCGATCTTTACTTAAAAAGGGGTATTACTGTAGATAGAATTTCAATGCGTGTGTATTGGTGAAACGGGAGCAATGAAATCACTACCATTTGATCAAGAATTACATTGGTATAAAAAATAAATGATACAATGGTCAAATAGTGGTTAAGTTCTATTTATATACGCTGTAAAGGTATACGAGCTGCTTCTCATACATTTTACTAAATAGGCGATAATTAATTATTCTCTAAACTTATTTTTAACCGACTTCAAAAAGGTGGTGATTCTCAATTCGGCCGGTATAGGTATATAATATATATTTTACTATTATCTACTTAATACGTGGTAACTAATAATGTAGGTATGCGGCAAGACCTTAAAGCCCTACGTAATACACCTGCAAAGGTACTTTGGGTTTCACGATAAACATTTGGAGGGAATTTTTTACCCGAGAAAAACAACGCTCTTTTGTTTAACCCATCAAGGGGAAATGTGTTCATGAATTTATAATGCCGTGATTCCGCCCTTAAAAATGTCTGCTAAAAGGTGTGGTGTTTTAATTTCACGTCGGCGAATTGACTTGAACGTGTTGTTTTGTTAATTTTACCTGATTGTTAATTAGATAGATACAACGGTTATACAAATTTAGTAAGTAACTGAGTCGCAGATAGACCGGGGAAGTAACAATGCTACACCTATTTCTAGCGTGAAGCATATCTAGCGTTTCGATGGAAGGGTGTGGTAACCGCACACTTTTACATGAGACGACTGTCATAGTCCGCAGAAGTAATAATACATCTATGATTGACTTCAGGTAAAACCCATGTTCTAAATGAAGTTGCTTACAGATGTCCATGTGCGGTAGTGACCACTTATCATCAGGTGGACCACCAGCTCGTTTGCTAATTCAACCAAATAAAAATATATACATACTTTCCTTTAATTCAAGTAATAGTAATTTATATATTTGCGTAGATTAAGGCTTTCACCTACACATTTACGTACATCTATTGGGCTTCTGTTATTAAAATTCCAGAGCCGTCAGAAAGCAATTTAAGGTTTATTTAAGTGATCCCTACGCACAACCGTGTATAAATGGAATGCTGGAAGTTCTGAAGGAAATCTCTTTACAAAGTTCAATCCCATTGCCTAAGTCGAAGCTCCGAAGATTCATAACATTTTCTTTGATAGCTGTTTCTTGTAAGACTTAAATAAGTCCAATAATTATAATATCGTCTTAAACAAACAAGTGTAAGAAGGGCAGTTTTCGTGAAATTTAATTACGGGGTAATTTGAAGGTACCTGCCCCGCTGTTTAATTTGCGTCAAAGTCAAACTTTGCAATTTAATTTTAAAAGAGTGTTTAATATAAACGACAACTTTTGAACATAATTTTAATGAGAAAATATCGACGATAAACCAATTGAGGTACATGCAAAATCAATTATAAAACAATGTTTTTTACTTGATTTTTGGATTAACAATTCATCATAATTATTGTTGTAATTAAGTGGTGTAATAAACTTACATGCACAGTTAAATCTATTAAGACAGACTTATAGTCCGGGAAAATAACATGCAATAAATATTCAGATCTTCCGATAACCAAATACTTTACTCTCAAACCGTAATCGTTTACAACGCAAAATATTTTTTCGTAGTAATGACTTCCACATAAATATTTTAAGGTAGAAATACCCTGAACGTTATTTAATGCTCGTCTGCAGCCCCAAGCGATCCTCATCCCCAATTAGACTGGGTTCTCACGTACACCCCTCTAAATATTTGAACGAATCATGTGGCCATATCCCTATTTGTTATTTTTTGTTTTACTACTAGATTTATTTAAAAAATACCTTTTAAATTAATGACGTTTCAAATTTACCCGATTTTGTTGTTTGTGTGTTTATAAAATTTATACAGCATGTGTCGCAATTCAATATACACATATTAGACAAATTTGTAATACAAAATAACGACGTATATAGATATATCGTTTTAATAAGGGAAGGGGATTTTCCAATAACCGAACGCTTCCGCTTGCATAGCTAGTATTGTCGTAATGTTTCGGTTACATTTAGCACAGTTTAGCGGTTACAGCAGCAGAAAATATATATGGTTTTGGAGTAAAAATAGCACAATTATACTTTTTGCACAATTATATTACTTACATTATAATTGGTACCTATCAATAGAATAGGATCTAAGATTACGCAGTACGAACAGACAAAATATCTAAACAACACATAAATATAAAATAAACAACGACTGCAACTTTCAAAGTCTCGAAGGATTCTTTAATTTATACCAATAGCGCACAAAATGATATCTCGCATAAGCAGGAATCCGGCACAGAGATATACATTCATTATTTAAATTACTGGTTCGAACCCGGAACTTTCTACGAGTCAAACAAAAACCGGTATGGTGACCGCTACACCTCGGACCGTCATCAATAGACTGCCTTACATTAAATAGGCAGTACTATGTACATTATACAGTCATTCATTTATTGTATGAACTACGCCTTCGATCCAGTCCTCAAACTAGTTTAGCTACGCCTTAACAAAATGTAATACTCTTGAAGCGTACATAAGGAACTAGTTTCACAAAATGCAATGTAGCGAAAAGATTACAGAGATTTCTTCCGTGCATCCGTTTTCTATGAACTGCACTGGCTCTAACGGGTCTCGCTATAAACACTTACTCGTAAATAAGACGGCGCTTCCAAGAATGCTCTCAGAAATTGTCTCGCTGTTCCAAGTATTGGAGTGAGGCGAAATATATAAACTTATTTATATATAATTCCTTATTAGAAAATTGAGTAAATTAAGCTTTGTGGTCTAGTATAAGTTATAATTCAATGAACAGACAATGGATGTACAAAAGCAAAACAATAGCTATGAGTAAGTTACACGTAACAAATTTAAGACAGACATTTTATAAGTTTTCTAAGTTATTCACAAAATATCAACCTATGTAAAATATGAGTATATACATAGTTCATATCAATAGTTAAAGTAGACATTTTTATAAGAATATAGTGTATCTGGTCGAAATGGTCACTGCCGCCATTTGATATCTGTAAGCAACTTCAACAGAACACTTATTTTACATTTCAGGTGAATCAGAGATGTGATGCTACTGCATACTGTGCCGAAAGTGAGTCGGCAACTACACTCTCCCATCGAAATGCAAGGACTGTTTCACCCCTAAATTATCTCCATTTTCTGGTGGAGATGCTTCAAACTATTCACGTTTCATCATTTCGACTATGCGCATGTATATACAATAACATTTACATAAGTTTTTTTGGTTCTTAACTGATTAATTTCAAATGGATAACCTTATTCTTTTATTAATGAAATATATTCAATGAAAATATATTTTGATTAACAAAAGACGGCCTTAGAAATCATACGATCCGATCTTAGACAATTTCTGTTGAATAAAACAGCGCCACAAAGAAATCTCTTTAAATTCAAATTGCCCCAAGCTCACATAAATTTATTAGCAAGTAAAGCGAAAAATAAAAATAAGTAGCTCCTAGTTATTTAATAGAAAAGTGTCTCCGAAAGCAGTAAATATATTCTCGTAATTTATATTTCGTTCAAGGGGCATAAAATATTTTATGTACATACATTTATTAAAACACGCTTCAAACGATATTTTAGCTGTTATTTCAGTTAGTATATACATACGTAAGTATGGATTTCTTTTAGTATTATATCTCATAAAGAAAATATGATGTACCTACTTACAAAAAAGTAAGAACTTTGGCTGGATTTGATTAAATTCCATTTAATCCTTATTTTATCAAATAGAGTGTATACGACTATATAATATATAAAGTTGTCTACCAGATAGAACTGGCCACTTCTCATATAACTATTGCATAGCACCACACCCTTTCAAACCAAATCACGCTAGCGCTATTAGGTACTGTTATTAAGCAGAAACATGTGTGAGGGTGTTAACTCTGAAGTGTTTTTTTTATCTGATTGAAGTAGCAAACAAGCATACAGTCCACCCGATGGTAAGTGGTCACTGCCGCCTATGAACATCTGTAAGCAACTTCAAATAGAACTTGGGTTCTACCTAAAGACAATCACAGATGCGTTGCGATTCGCAAGGAATATGATGGTCGCCACATATAAAAGAGTGCTGGTAACTACACCCCTTTCATCGAAAGGCAAAAAAAATATTCAAGCTAGAAATAGGTGTGCCGGTGGTACTTCCCCGGTCGAACTACACTGGTTCTACCACCTGCAGAAGTCAAAAACAAACGGTTGTTTCTTTTTCAAGATGCTCGAATATATATATACTCAATCTACTTCACATAAGTGTTTAGGAAGAAGAAATTAATAGTCTTTATAAATGTAATTACAATAGTTTGAGCCAGTCCAAATCCTTGTTTTTCCGATAGAGAGGATTTCATTAAAAGTACTTCCTCATTGAAAGAGTTTTTAACTTGCAATTGTGTTATTCAATACTAGCTTTATTTTGAAAGAAAACAGGTAAAAGTCTGAATATTGGCGAGAGTTACAGTTACTTTTGATTTACATACTTTTTCAATTTAATAATAATAGGTTATCGTAAAGCAAAATATTCATATAATGTACATGGCACATATTTACAAAGAAAATATTTGGATGTCTGAGAATTAGTAATAATAGAAGTATCGATAACTCTGTCTCTTTACCAATTTGCTTAGATTTGTATCAAATCAAAATACTAAATGTAAAGGATTAGAAATATGATATTGTCTATATGTTGATTACATTAAGTCTTTGTTTTATAAAATCAACCAAAACTATCAAAAGTTATTATTATTAATTTTTAAACGCGAGCAAAACTGTGGGACTCGTCAAGTCATGTTGTAGGATTCATTCCTACGTACAATACCTACGAATTTATACGGTCACTACGGTAACGTTACACAAGCGAGATGCAGTTTGTAGTGGGCCTAATTTCAGGCGGCTCGCACGTGGCGGTTGTGGCTGATGAATAATGAATCAAGCGGCCGGCGGTCAGGCGGCACCGAGCTCACGGAGCACACTACCTCGTTTTATAAATCGCCCTCAACTTAAATTAGCGTTGCCATCAGTGGTTTTACCTTTGAGTTTACGGGACTTACGGGTGAAAAGTTACGGTGTTAAAAACTTTGGGGTATTAATAATAATTATGCTTCCTACACTCATAGTCCAGTTCAAAGTTCAAAGCACAATAGGATTTTTCCTGTATCGTGGGTGCCATGGACATACTAAGAGAAATACATTCAGACCTAGAACAGACGACGTAATTCATAATATTGACATCTGACTTCCCGGGGATCGAACTATGAGCCTACTGTCTTTCAGACGATATGGTGAACGTTCCGTACTGCTAAATATTAGCAAAATAATAATATTATCAGAGGGAAGAGCAGAGGAAGTATCACTTATGAGAGGAAACAATTAAAGAAATCGTTATCTAGTCATAGTTAGTATTTTTGTTACATAAACATTTGCTACTTAATCATTATTTTAACATCGTTTAAATGAGATAACCTTTGCGAAAAATCATACTCAACGTGATGGTAAATATTTAATATAACATAAATACTCCACTAAGTGCCAATCTATGTCACAGGCATGTAAATGGACTTTGAGAAGTACACTCGTAGGCGTTCACACCCACACAGTACTTTATGTCTCTTGTTTCGTTTCAATCTCTTTAGACTTCACCTTAAAATAAATGTGCTGTACTTCGGTCTACGCACGCGATATTACTTACAATTTGTGACTGTTTACGTTGAAGCTGACGCTTTAAAAATATATCAGTACGACACTTACTAGTAAAAGGGAAAAGGTGTTACCAATGAATATAAAACGAATATATTCATAGACTTACAACGTTTATAACACTATTTATTAATAGTTTCCTATTCATTTTTTACTTTGATTATGTTTAATTATTAATTATTTTTATGTACTGACAGATATTGCATAAAAATCACTTCTTATATTACTCGAATCAACAAAATATGCTCTTCTAAGAGTAATTGTTACAGTCTAATGGATTAGTTATCGTTTATGCTGATGCAATGTAAACTCTACGTTTTATTATATTATCTCTATTAAGACAAGCATTATCCCAAATTATAATCCAGTATTTATTTATTTAACAATAAATAGTCATTGCCACTAATGGACATCTGTAGTTAACCCCAAATAATATTAGGCTACACTGATCGGCTACAGATGCGTTGCTGCCACTAAGAACTAAGATAGAACGCGCCGAATGAGAACGTCTTCCTTACCACATTCTTATTAGTACCTTCTTACCAGAGCTCAGCAGCGCCAGGAAGATTCTAGAAAGGGTTCTACTACTTTTGAAGTTAATCTACTGAACATTAAATAAAACTTCGTTCTTAAACTCCATTATAATAAAATGACTGCGAAAATATTGTATCTGCATCCCTAGCTACCCTTTTTTGGAGGTTTTACCAAACTTTGGGTTAAAGTCAAATATTTCCTCCCTTACGACCCTCATCCCTATTTGCGCATTCAAACGAGGAGCCATGAATTATGCAATTTTAGAAATAAAAGAAAGGGCGTCAAACGGTCGGTAGGTTTATATGGATCACAAAAATGTAATAAGGATTTTGTTTCAAACCTCGTCAGGGAAGTATTTGGGTTAATTATAGGCCGAATATTTTCCATGAATCTTTTTATTACCATGAAAGAATATTAATCTGCAGATCTAATACCTACAATTTATACCGTCAGTTTAAAATATTCCTTATAATAATAATCATTCATAGTACTTTTAAAACATATCCACTATGAAATAAATATTTCATAGTGGATATGTTTATATAAATATAAATGTAAATATCCATTTGAAAATGAATAATAACAACACAATTCAATATTTATTAACTTTAACTTTTCAACTAACATATACGGTCATATTCATATACTAATAAGCGTTAACCCAAATAAAATATAAAAAAATCTGAACATATCATGTGTTGTTAGATTTTTATATGGTAACTAAATACAAGTACCTACCTATTCGAGAAAGGATGAAAAAGAAGGTTAGAGGAATTATTTCTGATTTATTTACTATGGACCTATTTAAATTTGAATAAATATTGTCTCATGACCACGGACTACGAATACACTTTGAATTTGTTCTATTATTTCAGTAGTTTGACGCGGTTTTAAACACAAATATAAAATTTGACACAAAATTCCCCAAGCAGTTTTTCAAATATAATAATATTTTTTGTAAGCTCTTACACACACGCGTTCATTTGAATGAATACATATAGAAACACCGTTTGTGTTGTATTTGTATGATCTAACACATACGCAAAATACCAAATATGTAAGGATGTGAGGGTTTAAACATGCCTTGGCACTGGGTCTTCTTTATGATGAAGAGGAGAAACGCAGAGATCGTAATAAATCTCCAGCGACTTCATAAGCTCACACACACACTTATAAATACGCAAACATCTACACATATACTATATGTGGATGTTTGCGTATATGTTTTTATGATCCAATACATACGCAAAATACCAAACACGGAAAAAAAGTGTTTAAACATACCTTGGCACTGGGTGTCCTTTATGATAAAGAGGAGAAACGCGGAGATCGTGACGAATCTCCAGCGACGCCGTCCCATTTTGTTTTATTTATTCTCACCGTAACATTGAAGCGATTGTCCCAATATATAAAAATATTTATTAACTGAAAGTCTTTTTGAAAACCGATACTGCCATATTTGGCGCTCGACTTGGCACGGTTATTGATTGGCACAATTGAGAGATAACATGCCGATAGCTGTCACATCTGAAACAAAATAAAATTGTGTTAATAACATGTTTGATCATTATGTATCAACTTGTGTCCCGCGATTTCTCGTTCATCAAAATTTACAAAAATACATTCTCGAAGATAAATATTAAGAATGGTAAAAAAACAATAAGTATATTCATAGTGTAGTCGGAGTAAACTAACAGACGAAAAAATAAACATACAGATAGAAATAAGGGTTGTGCTTTGTTATAAGTATCGGATATATTTCAAAATACGTTTAGTATAAATCTGTCAATTTTACAGTACAAAGTCTGGTTGTAATGTAAAACTCACTTCAATTAATTTTAATTTATTTCATAACATCGCTCGTTTATTGCAAGACTGGCATATCTCAAAAACATGATATTTTTAAATTATTGTATAAAAACAATCTAAAACCATTATATTTTCTAGTGCAATAACGACAGAAACATTATTTCATTCAGTGCCACTAGAGGGCGACAAGTGTCGTCACTGCACGCTATTGCAAGGCTACATATTTTCATTTCTATATAGTTCTATCTCAGTTACTCCAAAGAACGGACGTGCTTTTCTCCGCAAGGACATCATATTTGGGGATACTACGCTATTGAAGGAAATGATAAGTACAATATTTTTTTCATTTTATTCTTTACAATATAGAATTATTTTGGGTTATGACACTATTGTTACGTAAAATAATTTTTGCCCAGATTTATTACTCAACATTATGACGTTATTGCTGTAAAAGTTTTGCATGTTCATTGTATCATTTAAAGTTATGACGTTATTGAACAATAATCCCTACATTTTAGAAAGGGCAAGATATGTCATATTTAGAAATATATCGACATTGCAGAAAATTATCTTATTTTTATTTTATTATTTAAGATTATGCTATTATTGCAATAAAATATGATGTGTTTTTATATTTACTCTATTTACTTAACTGTTTTTATTTTAACTTCAGGCGTTTCGTGGACGACTACCAGTCGATCTAGTAAATAAAGAGAGTCACAAACACACACATATGAGAGATTCGTTACAAGATCTATCCAATATTCATGTTCCAATTAAATATAAATCCAGATCAAATTCACCCAATTCTTTTAGTGAAGAAGATGCAGGCCTATATTATACAAGCAAAAGAAATCAATCGCCACTAGGTAAATGATAAGATAATGATTACTATGTGTTTAGATATATAATTAATATTAAAATGGCGTTTATAATTATTTCCACTTATCACTTTATTCAGCAGCCTCTAGTAGCATGCAGAAAGAATTCAATATAGGAGAAAATTGCGATGATTCCGAGAATGATTAAGACTGGAATGTATCCAGAAGAGAGAGTAGTAGTTTTAATGAAGACGAATTTCCTCCTGTGTGTAGCGTTACAATTCACAATAAAAAAAATTGATAATATCTAGTCCAGAGAAGATAGGAAGAAAACGAGTTAAAAGACAAGAAAAATGGAGAAAAAACATTTTGTAAAAGCTAGAAACACTGGAGAAGCTTATGAGTCAAAAACAGCAAGTCAAAAAATAAAACGAGAGACGAAGATACAACCAGGATTCTCGGAAAAATGCAAATCACAGTGTTTTCAAGCATTTAATGAATATGATCTGATAGTAATCAGATCATATTCATTAAATGCTTTAGAATAACCCCAATACGCATTGAATATAGTAATATTCAATTGGTATTGGGGTTTAGGCGACCTACAATCTCCACAGAAATTTATATCTAGCAATATGCAAACTATACGGCCCCGATATCGCTATATTCGTGTTGGAGGAACTAGAAAACCTAGAGACCATGAATTCTATTTGAAGAAGAACAGTGTTAATATTCGTATTTGCAAATCCTTTTTCAAAAATACATTGGATATTAATGATCGACCAATTTGTATTGTCATTGCAAAACAAAATAAGTTAACAGGTAGTAGATTCAGGTAAACGAGGAAGGGCGTCAAGAAAGGAGTCTCAGATTATATAATCAAAACTGTATATTGATGGTTTTTAAGACAATTGCAGAAATTCACACAGATTATGAAGACAATCAAACAGGCAACGGCAGGCCGTTAAGCAATTATGTGTTATTGGGAAGTCGGTTAAAAAATAGACCACCATGAATACACTTACGCATATTTTGCACGATTTAAAAAAAACTATTTACAAATTTAAGCTGCGTAAATCTCGGCACATCTGCGTATGGTTTGCAATGTTTCGTACACTGTATAATAATAATGTTTATTAGACTTATTAATAAAAAGACTGCACTGAAAAGACTAAAATTACTTATTGACATACATGTTGCCTACCTATGTTAAATTTATCTGATAACACATATATGTCGATTTTATATTATTTAGGAATATATTTATTAAATTTGAATCCCTAAAAATGACTATTACTAAAATATTTTTTACTACTTACGCAAAAAATATAATGTTTGGTGCCATAAGAAATTGTTTTATTCATCATTTGTTTTTAATATTTTTTGCAATATTGTTATATTTCAATTAAAGTAATATTTATTTCATTTATTTTTTGTGTGAGAATGACATATTATATATTAATACTTTTATTATGTATTTTTTTCTTGCAATATTGACATATATGAGTACCATAAATATTTTTTCTATTTATTTTCCGAGTTTAATTCATTTATTCAATCATTTGACTATCTACTTATTGAGATGATTAGTAAACACAACCAATCAAAGTAGGTTAATCAGTAATTTATCATCATCTAAAAAAATATACGAAGGTCAAAGTTTAAAAATGCTCTCCTGTAAAATAACGATTTTTCTGTTATGACAGTTTTGCAATAAGTGAGCGACATATTTAGCAGGTGTAAATTTCTTACTACAACGTCTTAACCAGGCAGATTGATTCAGTTTACAAGTAGTTACAGCAATTTCTGTAACTAGTTTTCCTGCATAATAAGTCTGATGGTCACACTCAGAAATAAAAAAAAACATCCAAACCAAGAGCAGAAGTCTTAGATGATAAAGACTTTTTGATCCACGCTAAAATCGGGCACTTTTGACATAACTAGATGGCATTTTATGGCCAAATTCTAAAACGAAGACGGGTTTATTAAAAAAAATCAACGTTGGGTGCCACGTATACTGGAACGTCGGAGACAAAAATTGATACCTCGGGGTTATCATTGTTCGCAAAATTAAATTTTGGATAAAATTGGTAAATTACACAACGGTTGTCCAATGAATGAACAACTTCGTAGATTCACAATGAACCACAACACAATTTTGATTGTACAATTGAGTTGTACAAAAAATTGTTCGTTCATTTGCAACTGGAATAACATTTCTGTTAAAACCGTTTTCAGTAACGTTCATTTTCTGTTCAGTAATGGATATTATTGTTTACGTTGCTAACGCGCTGAATTATATGTTTTTGAAATAAATAAGCAAACCTCATTTAGAAAATGAGTTATTAATTTTCGATTTCCAGTAGATATGAAATGGATTAATAATAATTGATTAAACCTACCGCCATTTAAAAATGTATTGTTTGTTACCCCTGAGGATATGTTAAGTTCGGTTCAGACCAAAAAACCGTAGCGATAACACTGATGATAGATTTAAATCGTTTCTATCTGTACAAATCACATAACAACATTTTTGTGTCAACTCGAACACCGAAACAAGTACAAGATCCATTATAATTAGAAGCAGGATTCTCTGACCAATCAAATTACTTTTGTACCAAACTTATATGGAGATCACGTAGAACTGTTTTAATAATAACGGTTTAACTTTAAAAGGTAATTTAATCCTTGCATAACCAAGTAAAATTTAAAAGTTAGAAGCACAGCGTATTGGCGTTACAGCCCCTTCGTCTTTATTGGAATAAATTTTGTTCAGGATAATCTACCGCTAAGCCGAACTTGAGTTTCCGATCCGTAATCAATAGATCCGAAATTGGGTGTATCCAAATTGAATGGGAAAGAGGTGTCAGGTGGGACTGAAAGTTCGGAAATAGCTTTGGAAAATGTTCAAATATTGCAACTTTTATTTTTGTCAATAGCGTGTTACTGAAATACATACGTGTCATGAAATGAAATACATACATACTCTATATATACGCTTTTGTAGATTTAACGTTAAAAATGCATGTTTGTGATAGATTTTGCGTGGAACATTGTTTTACTTCAATTTGTTTTTAGGTCCAGCTATTATTAAAGAGCCGTGTGGCACGATGTTTCTCGAATCGGTCAGTTCTGCAGACGGTTTCGGATTCGATTCCGTGTGAGGCGAATATTAAAAAAATAATGTAGAAATCTAGTTTCCGTTTGATTGGCTACCTGCATACACAACAAAACATACACAAACTTAATCATAAACTAAATTTGTGTATGATTTAATTGTAACTTAGGAAAACGAAGAAACGTTATGAAAATAAAAAAAATGTTATTATATAAACCCATATGAACGTTACCATTAACATATTTTAAGCTTAGGTAATGATAACCACACATAACATTAACAAATTGAGTATCTGTACTCGTAATATGTATAAATAATCGTAAATTAAGACTAAACATCAAACAGAATTACGAGAACAATATCTAATTTTATCATCGATTCATTGAAAGATATTAATAAAAAGATAAAAAGTTATTTTATCACTCGTACTAAAAGTTCCGACCGAGATAATCAATAAGTCCAGAATTGGCTGCATTAAAATTGAGTACTGTCGGAGTGTCAGGTGGCGGCCCAACTTTGGGAATAACTTCGTTAATACTGATCAACGCCGATATTGCTGGTCTGCAGATTAATATTTAGGTTAGCGTACCGTTAAGTTCCGACATGTTCAATATAAACTTTGCGAGACAGCCTTCAAAACTTGGTAAAAGTACGATCCCAAAATTCCCAAAGAACATTGTTGTTTCATCGCCGAAACGTTCTGATTTGACCAAATATTAAATTGTTTTCTTTGAGTTTCTTTATGCTGTATATTGTTTCCATATATTCAATTTAAATATATCTGTATGGTAATTATTATTCCGTGTTGAATCCTTTTTTATCCGGTTAGCTTTTATTAAAAAGTATAAACAAAATATGACGCCTATTTCCAAACATAATCTGATCAAAGAAAAATAATCAAGGCTGTATGTAAAAGTTTATTACATAATATATTATTGTCTATATATGTATGTATTATATAGTGTATATGTCTTTATTTACTTAGTTGTTTTTGTAACTCATAACACTAAAAAACAAAATAATATTGCTGGTATAATAATTAAACGACTAAAGTTACTACTTTAGTCATATAATTATAAGTATTGTTACTCAATACTTAATACTACAGACGGTTTGAATTGATTAATATCTACTTGTAGTAAAGTACTTCTTTTGTCGTCAACCCATTATTGTCCCACTGCTGGGCACGGGTCTTCTCTCAGAATGAGAGAGTTTTAGGCCATAGTCCACCGCGCTGGCCAATAAAGAACTCTCGGGTGTGTAGGTTTCCTCGCGATGTTTTCCTTCACCGAAGTAAAGTACTTCTTAACCATTAAAATTCAAACTACTTTAGTCCTACTAAAACAACATTGTATGTTATGCCCTATATACTGACGTCGTATATTTATGATTTGATTAATATCTGTCGAAACTCTAATTATTTCTACATCGATTCTAATATTCGTCGCAAACACCAAGAATTCGTATTAATTCAGAATCCTTTGCCGGAGAAACGTGAATGCGTATTGAAAGTGGCAACGTTAGATGAAATTGATTTGAGGGGAAAAGGGGCAAACGAAATTGCCTTTTGAGGTTAACGCTCCCATTTTGAGGAGGTCTATTTATAAATCTGGTTGCAATCTAATAAAAATACGCCTAGCTAGTTAAGACGAAAACTTTTCGACCAAAATACATTTTTTGGCTCGAAAATTCTATTAGAATTTCAATTACCGAAAGAAAATTGGATTTATTGCCACAAAAAATGCTAAAACCGGTGCAGTGAATGTGCAGAAAATGTTTTCTTTATAAAAGTCACGTTATCTGCAGTACACCTATAAATAAAGAAAACAATTTCATAAACAAACAGCCTTTTACACTGTTGTAAACCTCTGTCGTAAATCTAATAATGATCCGCTCCAATTGAGATCATGAAATAGTGCTTGGAAACTGTAAAAAAGGAACGGGCAGAAAAATGAAGATGTATTCCTTCAATTTAATTACACATTACTTCATTCCAATCAATAATTGTATCGATTGCCAGCTACGAGATATCGTAATAATAAACAACACAGCGAGTATTGTGTGCACAAATTGTTTGCCAGGCAATCCATGAAATGGAATCACGGAAATAAAGATGGTCGATTGGTTCTCGCGGTTCCATCTTACTACAGGTCCGGGGTTTTATGCCTCGCTATTTCTGTTCGCGGAACGTTTTATTTATGTTGCGAGCACCGCAAGAAATATTATTTAGATGATTACTTTGAAGAGGGAGTGTTCAAATTTTATTTCCGTGGTTTTTTCTTGTTGTTATCAATGTGAAAGCGCAAAATAATCATAAGTAATAACTATGAAGCGTGAGAATAGAAAATTCTTGAACTCGTATAATACACGTACAGTTTTGGTAGAGTGATGATAGTCAGCAATTAAAGTGATTGATAAGGTATTATTACCGATTAAGTAAAGTATTGTGGGATTTAAGTATATGAACCAAAGATATAAAAATATCAATGACGCTGCTCCCATAGATAAGATTTAGTGGTCAGTTCGTATAACCAAACTGTAGAAATCACCCCAAAGCGTCCGATAAGACTTAACGACCTAATGTTCAAGACCCCGATGGGATCCTTAAATTGCCGAAAAAAAATCCAAATCCAGTGTCACACCAGGGACTAACCGCACTCTTCGTTCGAATAGTGTTAGATTCATATCAGAAAACCTTTTGGAACATCCAAAAGTGTCTGATAAAATTGAACATCTGATTTTTTAGGTCCCTGAAGATCGCCTGAAACGCTATGGAAAAATCTACAAGCTTCCCACATTCAAGGACGAAAAACACTTCATGTTGTCTACAGACTGATTTACCGTTTGCGATATGCCGCCTGAGAGCTAAGAACGCTTCTTATACCTCTATAAGTATGTACTTGTAGCGTTTATACAATGTGACTATTCCAAATTAAATATAATTATGTACTTTGATATTAATCGATTCTAGTAGGTTTTGACAAAAATGTTTTGCCAATGAATTGTCCAAAAAATATCTTATTATGCCAATGCTACACATGGTAACCTGTGCCCATAGAGCGTATTTATTATTTGTTTTCAAAATAATCATAATTTCTTCTACCGCAAAGTAAGTGCTTTGTATGATCGATAACGTAAACAATTATTGTTTTGTAGAAACATAATAAACTTGTACTAAGGGCTCTATTCAATTAAGAAAATTTATAGATTGTTCCCACTCGCAAGGATTTCAAAAATAAAATAAGCCTCTCAGCCATTAGGTAGCATGGAGTCCTACATTAACGACTTCAATTTGGAGGAAAATATATTTAGAGACAGAGGTATGTCGAGCCGAAGATAATAATTGTACTAAAATCAACTTATTAAATTTTCTCCCCATTTCTCTTGATACGCGCCATCCCTAAATTCCTTTAAAAGGTAAATTAAGGCTCTCTATATGTCGTTTTAGCTGGCCATTAGGCTACTTAATTTTGACGTTTTTCATTACATTTCTCGTTTCTGCCTTTTACTTGTATATTATACTTATGTAAGTTACGAGTACATTACGTACCGTAAGCAGGATACTGGAGCTAATTTTTGCCATGTCTAAGAACACGGTATTAAAAAAATAGAAAAAACAAGATGATTGCCAAAAAAGACACAAACGCTGAGTTACGTGTCGGATCTTTTCAGTAAAGATTGTGTTCCGATCCGGATACAGTTTAAGAAAAAAATATGTAACTGACAATTTGTGTCCCCGTATGCCAGACCAAATTCTCCGGTTGTGTGCCCTTGGAAATCTCGGAGTCCTCCACGTAGCGTTGAGGACGTCCACCAGGGAGGTTAAAGTGCGGTTAAAATCCCACATAACCCGACTTTGCTCCCACAGCGTCGGGTACCTTTTGAAGGATTCCCCTCGATAACGAAAAAAGGTCAGACCAAATTAAAGACACCATTTCATTACTAAAAAGTTTACATGTCTAGTACCACAGAGTACCTCGTAGTACCTCGGCAGTCTCGGCACATAGAACGCAGTGAAACGGCCAGTGACGCGCACTGCGTCAGCTGCGGCGCATTCGATTCGTGAAAGCGGCCGTTCCGACCCGTCGAGCCGTTTCTCGCGTACTTGCTGACCGCCTATTCATGCACGGCGGAATGGATGCGATTTTGTTACGACACGCGATTATTTAATTCAAACTTGTATCCCGTTCCACTTGCGGGTTTGCATGTGTTATCAGTTGTACGGCATTTTTGTCTCGTTAAAATGACATTTCGAGATCTGCTTATGAACGGAAAAATATTGGAAAACTAGTTTTATTAACCGACTTTAAAAAGGAAGAGGTTATAATTAATAAATGACGAAAATCAGTACAACTATGATCATCGAAATTATAAATTACTATTGATAAAAACCCAAAGAGACTAGAATAAAAAAATATATTTTGGGATAGTTTCGTATCAATCATGATAAGTATAACTTAATAATCGAGTTCCATTTTGGAATTACAAACACTTAAATATTTTTAATATAACTTAAGTAGATTTCAATAAATAATACTTTTCTAGAGGAAAATAGCTAGTGGAAGACAATACGTACCAAAATAATATAAAAATTTGGTACCGGAAATACCACAGTAAAACTGTACGCTACTGTAAGCAAACATTTAGATTTTTGTCAATGCAGCCTGCAAGTGAATACAAAGCGAAATTGCTATTGTGCAAGAATTGCCTGCTAGAGGCCAACATTTTTGTTGCCAAGCAATTATGCGAACAGCATTGATGTGTTTCGAGCTGAATATCGAGGGTTGGAGCATTGCAACTTGCAAGTAACGATAGAAAACCACTGTATTCACTGTATGTACAATTGTGCACAGATATTTACAGTACTACATTATACCACGGCTTCGTCTACTTCGGTTCTCTCTATCTCTGTCACAATAATGAGTAGTTTATGTGTTAATTCAGGTCATAAATATATAATACTAGTAGAAACCACGCGACTTCGTTCGAGCAGACTATAATGTAGTCTATGCAACCTATGTATATACATTTTTTACACCTTGCTTCACGTTACTGAAGTTTGAGCAAGGACGCATTATGTATTCTAGTAATAATATAGCCTATATTGTGGTGAAGGAATTTTTAAAATCGGTCCAGTAGTTTAAGTTAATTAATAACAAAGATACAAAGTTTTTCTCTTTATAATATTAGAATAGATTTACGAGATTATTTCATAGAACTCTAAAGGTTATGATTAATAATTATTATTCTTATTCTTGTTTCACTGTTGGACACATGTCTTCTTTTAGAATGACGATGCGAATTGGTAGACTTCATACACCTCTGAGATTTTTATTAAAAGAACTCTGGGGTGTGTAGGAAAACGTTGTAAGGAAATCACAACGTTTTTCCGCTACCGTAAATCCATTATAATTATTTTGTAATACGCACATAATTTTAGAATAATCAGTTGTGCTTGCCAGGGATTTGACCCTCGGACTCCCAGATCGATAGAGAAAATTACAACCATTATAAACGTGAGCAGTGATAGCCTACTATCACTGCTCACGTTTATAATGTGTACAATAACTTTATTGCATAAGATGGCAATTCGCAGTTGGCCAGCGTGGTGGACTATGGCCTAAACTCTCTCCTTCTGAGAGAAGACCCGTGCCCAGCAGTGGGACAATAATGGGTTGACGACGACGACGATAAGATGGCATAAAACGCTCATAATAAAAATTTACGATAAAAGCCTTCCAAAATAGAGCTTATCACTAATCAAATTCTATAAAACAATCGTATTATGAAAATATGGCGCAATTGTATACAAAATTGTCTTGTTGTATATACATATTTTTACTTCGAAAATAATTTACTGACTTGTATATCGAAAGTATTAGTTTTATGCAATAAAAATCAATGCTTGAAAAAAAATCTTTTCTACCAAAAAACGTTATAAGATGTATGTAATACCAAGTCGATTATTAATTCATTCAGTCCTTGCTTAGGAACTTTCTGTCTTAAGTTGTAACGTATTGTTCTAACCTATCAACATTCTATAGGGACCATATCTATGTTAAAAATCTTTAAGTTTTTAATAAAATGGTTTACTCGGCAATCGCATAAAAACATAATGTATTGTCTGCACAAATAATAAGTAGATTGTTTAATGCGATTGCCAAGTCAATCTATTTACCTCGATATCAGCACCTCCTCTTTTACGAAACCCTATTTGAAAATGATCTTGTTTGGGGGGCAACCGTGTTTTTAGTTTAAATAAAAGCTGATATATATTCAAGGCTAGCATTTTTATCACGGTTCAGCCCGCTTACGTCATGTTTAATATAATTTATTCTGTTAATTCAGCTCATAAATTACATGAGTTGTAGTTTTTGCTTTAAACAGAAGCAAACGTCTATCGTTCCTCACAAATTTATAACCTACTTCAACAAGGAAGAGGTTATCAATTCGCTTGGTATATTTTCTCGGCTTTTAAAATATTTCAAATATTTTGACAGCTTGATATAAAATGCTTGTGACCTCATTCATCTCTTGATGAGTAGTCATTTGGCACTCATTATTACTGAAAGCTATAGATGGATATTTGTAGATAACGGAATTAAAGAAACGTGTTTGCTTTCGTAATAGTATCACAATAATCCAATAAGCTAACACAAAATTGCATTATTGGAAGTATATAGATAGAATCAAAATAAGCCATAAATACGCCCTCACGGACGTTTCCGGGTTATTATCATCATTTTCCTCTTTTCCTCCCTTTACATGTAGGAAATATATCGTTTATATCTTATAACCAAAACTCGTATACATAATAAGAACTCAGATTTATTTGACCAGTATTTATATACTGGTGTTATTTATAGATACTTACATTAACTACAACGACTTTGTTATTATCTTTTGCTATCGTAGATACGAACTGGTAGTAAAACATATATAATACTTATGTAGGTACATATACATACGTATTATGTTTTACTACCGGTTACTTTCGTTTACTGTATTTTACTAGGAGTATCGAATTATGAAGATATTTTATTTTTAGCGTATGACAAAAGGAACAAAATTATAGTCCCACTGCTAGATACAAATCTTTTCCCACTTCAAGGTAAGTTTAAGACTCTTTTCTACATTTTTTATTTGGTGGGTAGAGGAAAGTGAGATTGAATAGTCAACTCGGATTTTCACACTACGTGTATGGTATAGTCTCTAAGTAAATACAACGACTGCGTTAGTTAAGTCTAAGTGACATCATTATTTAACATGGAGTAGGTTCTTCTACTTTCTAATATTATTTATATCACTTAATCTTGTAAAAAAGTTAAATGGTAACAAGTCACAGCATTTAAATGTGTTGATAACATTTCAATTATCATTTTTTAGATAATATTCAACAAACCAGTTGTACAATTCACTCATTTCAAGGTGGTAGAACCAGTGTAGTTCGTCGGGGGAAGTACCAACGCCACATCTATTTCTAGCGTGAAGCATTTCTTGCGTTTCAATGGAAGTGTGTGGTTGCCACTACACTTTCACATGAGGCGATCATCATAATCCTCGAGAGTAACAACGCATCTGTGATTGACTTTAGATGGAACCCATTTTCTGTATGTAGTTTATTATAGATGTCCATGGGCGGCAGTGACCACTTACCATCAGGTGGACTGCATGCTCGTCTGCTACTTCAGTCAGATAAAAAAATCAATTTACTCTACACTTTTTGCATTAGCTTTTGGAGGATAAAGCTAATAAACGACCGAAATGTTCATCTTATTAAACTTCGAAACAACTTTTATGGCGTATATCCTACGGCTTCAGCGCGTCATCTGGCTTAACGTCCGAGTTTGCATGCGGAGATGAGTCCGACCCTTGTGAACGGAGCAAGTGTGTGTGACGGATAAGACAAATACATTTCCCGTGCCCCCGGCTCTTTCAACACTTTCAATAATATGTGTGTTATATACTACAATCACACGACTGTCACTTTAGGATATTATTATTATTTTGTGTCTGTGTGTGCACCTCTATATGTGTGAGTAATGACTGATAGACATATGCATACATGCGTGTGAATAAATATTACGTTTATCAAAGTTTAATATTTCAAAAACATGTTATAATGCCTATAACATACAGATTTTTAGAGCTCTGTTCGAAGAAGTATAGTATACGATCAAAGCAATATACTAGGTAGGTACACTAAGATCATAATGTGATGACCTACACACAATTATCGTAATCAAAAACTTTAGGTCTGCTCAATAAGTTACAAAACTAACAACATACGAATGTCGAAAGATCGTACATAATCTAATCAACGAGGACTCATTAAAACCAATCACAAATATCTAATTCCGAACATGGGCATCACACGCATACAATAACCATTACCCCCATACGTGACCGATTAGCCAAACTAATTAGTATTACAATCATATGCCATTGCAGTGTCACTCGCAATTAGCTAACTTCTAAACTTAAGCAAAACTTAAAACGCTTTCTACACTCATAGGCCCACCGTAGGATGTGTGTTGTTGATATGCCACCTTGTCGCACGTTCCGTTTTGCTTCAACGTTTTTAGTTCGCACCGCTAAGGAATTGAATGCGCAGCCCGCGAGCGCATTTCCCGAAAAGTACAATTTGGACCTTTCTAGGCAGGCATGCTACATCTTCGACCGCATCATCACTTACCATCAGGTAAGATTGCGATCAAATGTCTATAAATAACAAAAAAAAGGATTTTATTCTATGTAGTGGATTCCATATACCCATAAAGACGAATACACAACCCACTGCATGTCAGAACAGTATGGTAACCGCACCGCCACGCGGCTTGTCGCAAAGACTATTTTGGTATGTTAATCTTCTGAAGGTTTGCGCTTATAATTTCGTTATCCACGTTACATATACGCTCGAGGTAACATGTAGGTAAATGTGTTATCACAAAGTTTGTTAATACGAGCCAAATTACCGGAGGCTCCGATCGTTGACGCTGGTTTAGAAAATATTAAGTAACTGTATGTATGTAAATGGCTTAGATTAACATTGTAATATGCCAGTTATTAAACATGTTAGTTTTTGGACGTTGATGTAAAATGTAATATTATATCCTTGTAACGGTATGTTTTGAATTAGACAGTATAAAGTGATAAAAAGTGCAGTAAAGTCTAGTATTAGTAGTGAAAAAGTTGAGGTATTTCAATTCCAAAGTCTGGAGATTCAAAGCAAATGCCTGTTATTTTAAAATTTTGAAAAATGAATAATTATTTACTTTAACGGTGAAGAAAGACCACAGCTTTTATAACTGGGATTTCCTTAAAAAATCTTAAAGCTGTAAATCAGTCTACCTTCTACCCAACTTTGCCAAGGTAGTAAACAACGACTTAAACCCATTTCACTTTAAGAAGACTGGCATATTGAGTTTTTGTAAATTCTTTTAAGCACTGTTCAAACAAGCTTACGATGATAATGGCCAAAAAATATACGTGTTGCGACATTATATTCTTGTCGGTCATCAGGTCGTATAATGTCAATGTGTCAGATACAACTTGCCAGATAATGAACCCGGTTCTTAAAGTACGTGTGCTGATTGCCACATAGATTTACAGGGTGGCAAGTAAAACAAGGTGTTTGGTATTTGATGCTCATTCTAAGTACCTATAAATACGATATAAATTTTTGATTAAATTAATCATTGCATTTGTAACATTGCCAAATAGTGTGCTTTTAAAAATGCTGTGTTATTATGCCCATATATGTGGGACTTTTCAGGACATTATCATTTCGCTTTTTCTATAATTTGTTATCTTTTCGTGTGTTTTTTTTTATTAAATTGCCCCAAATTATCATGAGCCTTTGTTCCTCGTTTAACTTATAAATTGTATAAATGGGGAAAAGCTGGATATATTTCCAAAAACTTTATGCGGTCTAACTTCCGGAATTTTGCGGGATAGTTACGGAAATGTAGATTAAATTCAGCATTATAAAATAACGTAAGTGTTGACCCAAAAATGCGTTAACTCTCAGAGCAATTTCCGGATAGCAGTAATAGCTGAATTTTCACATTAACATTTAATGTGTTGTGTAACTTAATTTTCATATTCATATAGTGAAATTCCACTGTAAGTTAACGTTAAATGAAGGCTTTAAAGGACCAATCCTGTAGAGGTAGCATAAATGGGACACGTAATTTCAAAATAAAGAGAAATATATTTAAGAGTCTAGCTAAGTTAGATATTACATTTATATCATATATTAAAATTTCGTCACATTATCACTTTTACATGAAGCGATCATCTTATTCCTCGGGAGTAACAAGGAATCTGTGGTTGACTTCTGATAGAACTCTTTTCTGTGTGAAGTTCCTTACGTATTTCAATGGTCTCATGATCGTTTGCTACTTTAAGCTTATGAAAAACATCTTATATGTACGATATTTTGACTGTGTCTAAGTTCGTGTTTGAGTTGATTTGAGTGTCTAAATCTTTGCAAACTAAACTTAATCCGAAAACACATTCGTTTAGCAATTACGCACCCATCCATGCGCTCATTATCACATACGATTATCGATACCAAAGATTGCGGTGGCAGATGCTCACGGCATTTATCGGTTAATTGCTTCGAAATTAACGTTACACAACAAAAGCATCTTACATGCAAATAACGCTAGTCCAAGCGTGTCTACGGCAGTTAAATTGCCCCCATTGTGGTTATGAAATATTCTCACGGCCGCCGCATTGTCATGTGTGGGGCCCGTACCTTTTCGTGTAACGCCTATTAATATTCAATTTTGCTTAAAAAAGTTTGAACGCTAATTGCTTTTGTCTTTTTGTTGCGTTTGCGTAGAAATTTCAACATTTAATTTAAGGTTACTGAATTCAAGGTTGAACTGGTATGATAGATAAATATGGCCTAAGATTTTGGCTTTAGTTTTTAATTGTATATCTATAGTACACAATGGAATGGCTTGCTAATGCTTCGAAGAATTAGATTTTAGATACTCTATCTAATGTTAATTAAAATACATTACTTGCGGTACTATTCTTACAATTTTATTAAAACCTATAAAACGAATTGTTTAATTCCATTCGTAGCAGATTTATAAATGAATACCATAAAACAAAATTCACATATCAAAAGCCGCTCTAAAATATTATATTTAAATATAATTAGGACATCATTAGGTATTTAATCGTAAAGTAAACCACATTTTTGTTACAATAATTAGGTGGCCTTGTTAAACCACATTACAGATACAATGGAGCTTGTTTTTACCCGTTGGTCTTGTTTCCAACAGCCAATCATTTGCGTAATGCTTGTTTAAATATTGCAACTTTTTATTATTTCGACGCAATCAAAACTGGATCAACTCCACTCTATTAAACTTTGTTTATACAACATTTTTGCTTCACATAATGTCGACGTGTTAGCGTAACCACAGGGACATTATGTCTTCATGTCGTTCGTTGTCAACCCATTATTGTCCCACTGCTGGGCACGGGTCTTCTTGGAATGAGAGAGTTATAGGCTATAGTCCGCCGCGCTGGCTAAGCTCGAATTGGTGGACTTCACACACCTCCAAGAACTTTTTTTTAAAGAACACTCAGGTGTGTAGGTATCCTCACGATGTTTTCCTTCACCGAAAAGCAGTGATAATTAATTTCTAATACGCACATAATTTAAGAAAAATCATTGGTGCCAAGGTTTGAACCTCGGACCTCCCGATCGAGAGGACAAGTTTCAACCATTAGGCCATCGCTGTTCTCTTCATGTCTTTATTAACCTATTATCATCATATTGCTTGAACCGTAAAGTTAAAAGGGTTAGGCCATTGTCTACCACATAAGCCGTGTGTGTTGTTAGACAAACTCGTTTATTTTTTTTATAGAATTTTCATATTTGAAAGTTTGTTTTGTTTTTTTTTCGTATTTGAATTGTCGTAATAGTATTTTAAATGATAATACAGGAAATATCTGGATATCATTGAAATGACCACTCTGGTGCTGAAGTTCGATATTTGACCAAAGAAATGTAAATATTCGAATAACAGAAGTTACTAGTACATTAAACGTGTAGTAATCTTATCACAAATACACTTCGATTATCGTTTTGCATAGACTCTAAGTAAATAACGTAATAAAATACCAAATGAAATCATACTAAAATAAACAAAAACCGGAAAACATTCGTCAATATGTTATTGTCGCGTTGTGCTATTGCAATTAAAGCAATTTGTGTCATGTATTGAATATAATTAATAGTTCGTGAGTTATAAAATATATTTCATTGTAGTAATTCGCAGTACCGGATCATGTCTATAGATCAACGAACTAGACAACAATATCCTTGAAATAGCAAGCCTACCCCAACTGATTGACGCATTCCTTTCTTATGATTTGTATTAGAATAACGAGTATTCTAATTTTATTTTATTTTGTGCACGATATAACAGTAATAAATTTAACATCAAATACGGTGTATATTACTGTTTTCTATTCATTTTTGTCCAACAGTTTCTTGTCTTATCAAGTGTACCTATTTCTGGTCTATTTACTAACTCCACCTTATGGCTGGTATAATTTTGTTTTGCATGTAACCTGTAGTAATTGCGTGGGCATTTAATAAGACATTTACTAGAATGGTGTGGTTTCCACTTTGAAGGTTAGTAGACCTGTATTATACCGTATAATATGCTTATATTGTAAGTATTGTTGGATTTTACTTCTTTATCTCCAATCAGAAACCTTGAAAGAATCTGAATGTTGCCAAGATTAAAATTACCTTAAAAAGGGGCAGTAAACTGGTAAAAATAGATATATCATGTTTAGTCTATTAAAATTATATCAATAACATATACTATGGTGAGAATATATAATCTTAATAATTACGTAACAAAACGTAGTTACAGGAATAGACGTATTCGTAACTCCCTATAAGAAGGTTGAAGAAAGAACCAAACAAGTTAGTTAACAAAAAGGGGCACATTATAATTTCTAACACAAAGTTACTTATAACGAGTTCAGCGCTGTTCAATCACAAAGAAACACGCAATATTGTATTTTTATTGGGCAATGTCGTTCATGCTAAAGGTTTCGGCCGCAAAGGACGCAATTAGAATGACCATTATTGAATTCAAGGTAGTGTTGCCAGAAAATCGAGTATTTATCGACAGTCTATTGTTGTAAACTTAAAATCACAAACTTTCCATATGTCATAAATGAATTATTCTCACTAATATTATCGACATTATCGATATACATACTTTGGTCATGTAGTGAGAATATATTACAGTAAAAAAAAATTAAAAGTACATTGATCTTTCGCATTTAATTTTATTTAATAAACTAGCTGTACCCGCGGCTTTGCCCGCGTGCAAATCAACGTGTCACAAAGTTTTTCTCGCGCAAATCTTGACACCGTGGGAATTCTATGATAAAAAGTAGTACCTAACATTAATATCGGTTGGGCCGCTCAAGGATTACCTGGTCAAACACAGAGTGAAAAAACGAATTTAAAGTGTGTATTTGTGGGTAGGAACGTATTGTTATGTATTTTTTTTTAATTAGACGAATTCTAATATTGTAAATCGGTTTTTTGAACCAATTTACATTCTTAGTGGTCCAATTCACAAAATCGGAATACTTTTTTCAATCAACTCCTCCACATTTGAACCAAAACGTATCCATTATAAAGATTGATTTGAAGTTTTCCGAATTGAAAAATACTATTTGAAGTAATTTTGGCGGATTCAAATTTCTAAGTAAGATTAAAGGTAAACCTACTTTTAATATTAATTTGTGTTCAGGAGTTCCGGAAGGCATTAAGGAATTCAAAAATTCTGTTGGATAATGTACTGCTTCCTCTATCTCAATGACTGTGTCTACCGAATAGTAGATCTGTGACGCTGCTTTAAATTTAGAAAAAAAATAAATCATTTATTTTATTGACACGTTCATTGGTGGGCGGGTATATTGCCGTCTTTTGGAACCAATTTATAGTGTTATTGGTTGTATTAACAATATCGGGATATACTTTTTCAACCAACTCCTCCACATTTAAACGAAGACATATCGATATAAAGATTGATTTTAACTTTTCCGGATAACAAAGCACTATTATCTACTTGAAGTAAATCATTAGAAAATTGGAATATCACTGAACAGCGACATATATTCTAAGCAGAAGACATAATCAAAACACTTTTACAATTCATACGAAATAACCTAACCCATCCTGTTTAAAAAGCTACAGCTAAATCCAACTCTTAACAATAACATGACAATACTCCTGCATTTTCAGGATTTAGATATTCAAAGTGACACTTTTCATCACAATGTTCTCTTAACGGGTTGTAATGTATTATAATCAATAAGTACCAAACTCATACGGCTTAAGTAGGTTGTGTACTTAGATTATCAGGGTTGATGAATTGAAGTTTAATTTATTAATCACATTTCAGTTTAATGAGCAGTCATTGAACTTATAAAATATATACTAAACACAACCGTAAGCATTATGTGACTACCTTTTATAATTTAGGCTTGCACTATCCCGCATCATCAGGGAGGAGTTGAAGGTAAAAAAAAAATATCCCATGTCTTTGCTTAGTATTCTTATTACTTATACGTAAGAACTTGAGAGCCAACTTCTATAGCTTGGGCTTGCAGTACCCTGCATCATCAGGGCTGAGGAGCTTAAGGTCGAAATTGTCATCATGTGTCTTTGCTTCGTAATTATATTACATACCCGAAAACACTAAATAGCTAACTTCTATGGCTTAGGCTTGAAGCACCCCTGCATCATCAGGGTTGAGGAGATGATGGTCAAAATTTTCATCTTGTGTCTTTGCTTAGTAATTATATTACATACCCGAAAGCATTAAATGGCCAACTCCTATGGCTTAGGCTTGCAGTACCCTGCATCATCAGGCTTGAGGAGTTGAAGATCGAAATTTTCATCTTGTGTCTTTGCTTAGTAATTATATTACATACCCGAAAGCACTAAATAGCTAACTTCTAGGGCTTAGGCTTGAAGCACCCCTGCATCATCAGGGATGAGGAGTTGAAGGTCAAAATTTTCATCATGTGCCTTTGCTTAGTAATTATATTACATACCTGAAGGCACTAAATAGCTAACTTCTATGGCTTAGGCTTGAAGTACCCCTGCATCATCAGGGTTGAGGAGTTAAAGGTCAAAACTGTCATCATGTGTCTTTGCTTAGTAATTATATTAAATATCTGAAAGCACCAAATGCCTATCTCGTATAGTTTAGGCTAGCAGTATCCTGCATCATCAGGGATGAGGAGTTGAAGGTCGAAATTTTCATCTTGTGTCTTTGCTTAGTAATTATATTACATACCCGAAAGCACTAAATAGCTAACTTCTATGGCTTAGGCTTGAAGTACCCCTGCATTATCAGGGTTGAGGAGTTAAAGGTCAAAATTTTCATCATGTATCTTTGCTCAGTAATTATATTAAACACCTGAAAGCATCAAATGCCCATCTCGTATAGTTTAGGCTAGCAGTATCCTGCATCATCAGGGGTGAGGAGTTGAAGGTCGAAATTTTCATTTTGTATCTTTGCTTAGTAATCATATTACATACCCAAAAGCACCAAATGGCCATCTCCTATGGCTTAGGCTTGAAGTAACCCTGCATCATCAGGGTTGATGAGTTGAAGGTCAACATTTTTACCACGTATCTTTGCTTGGTATTTTTATTACATAACCGTAAGTACCAAATAGCCAACTCTTACGGTTTAGTCTTGAAACACCCTTACATCATCAGGGTTGAGGAGTTGAAGATCAAATTTTTGTCCCATGAATTTGACATTAACAATCTTATTATATATCCATAAAAACAAATTGACTTACTTCTACGGTTCAGGCTAGCAATACCCCTGCATCATCAGGATTGAAGAGTTGAAGGTCAATTTTTTTAGGAAATATCTGCTTAGTAATCTCATTCAACCCAATTGGACTCCTACAGCTTAGGTTTGGCCGAGTATCGCTAATTTCGTTAATTTGCTTCAAAGAAATGGATCCTATGATCAGAACCGTATCAAACTGATCAGAGTACCCTTGAAGTACATTCTTTCCAATAAAAGAAAAATCATCAAAATCGGTTGGCGGGAAATCGAGTTATTCATCTATTTATCGCGCACATCGTTAATGCAAATATCATACTTATGCGCTTTTCTTATGGATGCCACTGTCAAAAGTGAAGTAAAAATAAATGGGACCCGACGACACGCACTACCTTTCAAATGAAAAAAAAAATCATCCAAATCCGTTCATCCAGTGCGGAGAAATCGAGTAACAAATATAAAATAATAAAAAAAAAATAAAAAAAATACAGACAAATTGATAACCTCCTCCTTTTTGGAAGTCGGTTTGAAACGATGTTTTAACATAAAAATCAAGGCGAAATACTAAATTTTATAGAGGTGGCCTCAAAATTGACTGAATTTCATACAAACTTACATCTCCTATTTGGGTTAAATTGGGGGGGGGGGGGGGCAGAAAATTCATTCTTAACTGACGTTTACGTCATAAAAGGAACCCCTAGTAAAAATCATATTAGTATCTTTAGCAGTTTAGGCTCTACGATGTTTATTCAATAGATGAGTGAGAGAGAACATCCTTTCGTTTTTATATAAGTATATATAGATATAGAGATATAGATTTGTATAGTATCAAATAACATAGGTACACACATAAAAAATAAAAAATACATAACAAAGGAATACATCTTACAGACCATAACATGTTTAGTTTCTACCAATTCAACTATGCAGTTACTTATCTTATTAACACTCATCGAACACAGAATCAATACTGCGTAGTTTTAAATTGACATAACTTTTTTATTCGTAAACCGATTTACATAAAATAAACACTAAATGTTAAGTGAAGTTTCCCCCAACACATCAGTGAAAATTATATTCAAATTGGATAAGCCGTTTCTGAGATTAGCGTTTTCAAACACACAGACAAACAGATAAACAGACAAACAGACAAACAGACAAACAGACAAACAGAAAAGATTTCTAAAAACCATTATTTTGGGTTCTATATCGTATTAAAGAGGTGTATTCCACTTTGATCACCCAGGTGATATCACCTAGGTGATCAAAGGCGACTCATTGGTGTCCTTTGATCACCTGAGACATAATCACCTGGGTGATCATAGGCGACTTCAAGAAAATATATTATTTCAGTATCCTTTAATCACCTGTATAAAAAATCTGATGTGGGTGCCTAAAATGTCGTTATTCATATGTATTCATATTAGACTTCAGTATCGTTTATTTTTGATTTCTAAGGGTATTTATTACGGTATCCACGTTTATTGACATAGGAATGGTTTGATGATGGAAGTTTAGGTTAGAGGTTATGGGGAGTTATGGGGTGGATCACAACGTCCATATTTCTTAAATATTATTTTATAATATAGGATTTGCGATCTGAGCATCTTGCAATTAGGAATGAATAATTAGTATCTAGGCTAACATGTCATGATAAAAAATTCCAGCCTTAACTCTTCTACCCTGATGATGCAGGGGTGCCGCCTAAATAAGCCATGAGAGTCAGCCGTATGCTGCATATGTATTATTATATGATAAGGTTCTTGAGCAGAGAAATGGTAAAAAAAATAACCTTGAACCTGCTGATTATGCGGGGAAACTGAATACCTCATCCATAGGAGTTACCTAGTAGAGCTAGCTGGCTGTTCACATGTATATAATTTTTCTGAGCAGAGACATATTTTTTTGGGATTAACTTCCGTTTTGCCTATACCTCCAAAGGATCTGAAGTTTGGTGTTCCTATTTCGACATGTTGATTAAGACAAGAGCGTTGTTATGTAGGTTTGGAGGAAGCTAAAAAAATCGGTTAAGTTCGAGTCGGACTCGCGCATTGAGAGTTCCGTACCTTTAACTAAAGAAACAGTACCTAAATAAAACTTACCCACCTTTCAAATCAAATCAAAGAGAAAATATAGCTCTATTGTCAAATTAATAAATGGTGTTGAACAGTTATCCAACTACCGACATGAGTTTGTTTTTTTTATAGTGTTTGTATGAATTACAAAGTTATATTATTCGGTTTTTGAAAAAAGTGGAAAAGTTTAAAAGTTAGTGAGGTTTTTAGCTTTGAGAAAAAAGGGTTTTAGAAACCTCAATGCCATATTTGAAGACCTTTCTATAGACACCCCACACGTGTAAGTAAGAAGAATATCAAAATTTAATATATACTTTTTTATTTTTGTACATAATTCGGAAAACGGTTTACGGAATACACTTACCTACCAGGTTTCAACTCTGTAGTCTTAATAGTTTCCGAATAAAGTGGACTGTGCTAGACGGAATCCTAAAATAGCTAAAAGTACACAATAAGTCCCTGGGTGAACCTAACCTATCCTATAAAAGATTACTATATTAAATAAATATATATTTATTCTGTTGAGGTTATTCTTCGATTTTCGTATTCAAAATGGTGTTTGCGCCCATAGCACAAATGCGCACAAATTTTATAAACGTTTATTACCCAAACTCATAAAAGTTTGGGTAATAATAATAGTTATACTAGCTGACCCGGCAAACGTTGTTTTGCCATATAAAAATTTAAAAAAATGTTAAGGGTGGACTATCACTAAGGGGTATGAAAAAGATGTTGGCCGATTCTCTGACCTACTCAATATGCTCACAAAATTTCATGAGAATCGGTCAAGCCGTTTCGGAGGAGTACGGGAACGAACATTTTGACACGGAAATTTTATATTTAAAAAGTAAGTATTTGAAATATCCAACTTCTACTGTCATTTTCTAACCACTACTTAGCATCAACATCAATATCACTGGACCTAGTTAATTCACTTCCACAACAACCACCCACAACAAAACCACCACCTCTACCTCTACAACCACCAACAACATCTTACCACATATATCGCACCACAACCATCCACCCACTCTACCATCTTCACCATAAATAATGACCCCAGTACTACCGGCTCCACCCCCACCGGAATACCACTAACAACATCACCTCTACCATCACGACCTCCACCCCACCACTACTACTATCTTTTTGGTATAATTGAATAATAGACATCTATCCATGCATCCGTGTCACAAACTCTTGCCATTTTAATATTAGTAACACATAGGTAAGCAACATTTTAGCTGCCCATTTTTGGTAGGTTTTTATATAGGTGATCAAAGGATACTGAAATAATATATTTTCTTGAAGTCGCCTATGATCACCCAGGTGATTATGTCTCAGGTGATCAAAGGACACCAATGAGTCGCCTTTGATCACCTAGGTGATATCACCTGGGTGATCAAAGTGGAATACACCATTAAAGACCTCTAGAAATGGTTTTCACCTAAATTTATTCCATGTACAGACAGCGACCTCTTACAGATTTATTATAGTATAGATATGTATATAATTGCTACCTATCATATCTAGACGACAAAAAATAAATAATGTAAATTTCAATGTACATTTATAATGATTTTTTAAAATCAATTTCTAATAAAAAAAGGTGATTCTATCGATAGATTAATTTTATTGCAACACTGCTTCAACGTACGCTGTAACAGTTATGCGAAGGTCGATTTGACACATTGTGTGTATGTGAAGTCATAAACCCGCACGATTCTTCAATCAATAGCGAAAAGACATAATTTTTTACTGTCGATTAACCTCTTTATCGTTTCGTAGGCCTTCGCCTTCGAAATTTATTGTTTTTCATTAGCTATAAAGCTGAAATTTTATTTACAACTAAAAGTGCTTGATATTATGTTTATATTTGATAACGCGTTTAACATTCTTCAAGGCAGCTTGTTTAGCATTATGTATAACCATCAACATTTATGTATAGTTTTAGCAAGGGCGATAGAGAATGCTTTGAGTATATAATTTACCCTTTGTCATGAGCAAATTGTAAACTGTTTGTCGTAAAACCTTACGTATTATTTACGTACAATACGTACTAAATAAACGACAAATACGCTTCTCATACGTTTTATTAATTTTTAAGACTTAATAATTCATTTTATTTAAACATTTAAATGAAAAGAATATTTACAAAATATAAAGAAACTGACGTTAATATCTATTGTTATTTTCGGGTTTTATTTTAAAATCTGATTTAGCAAAATAATAAATCAACAGTGTCTTCACTGCAAGAATCTTTTTTCATGAATAATTTCATTAAATGTTACGCGAATTTAGCTGAACGAATAAGGAAGACATTTGTGGAATAATGCGCAGCTTATGCTTTGTTTGTGGTTTTGTTCCTTAATTTAATTCAAATAATGACGTCGGATGATGTAAGCGTTAACACAATTCGGTTGTATCCATTTATTTTGTAGAAGTTCAGTAATAACACTTCCTTACTCCACTTTTTATGACATCAATGTTATGTTCGAACAATAGACTTATATATAAGTATTCTATTTCTACCAGGACCTATAATTAAAATAAGCCTGACCGAACTCTAATTAGATTATACCGTACTTTATTGCGTATTCTACCGAAAGAATTCAGATATGTCTGGACTTGATGGTTACAAAAACGATGGTGGTAGTAATAAAATGTAAAAATATTTTTACAAACAATTTGTAAGATTCCCCTCCCGTCCCCCTAAATCCACAAATACAAATGAGTTTTATTTCACTTGACACAAAACAACGAGATTGGTTGCGTGTTTTATATTACGTAAGCATCACATTTACAAAGGGAGATCTCCGGTTAGATTAGGCGATCGTTGGTGAAGCATCAGTTAAAATGAAAGCGAATAGTTTCAGTTCGGAGCTAATAAACTTGCACATATAAACGTCGAGAAATATTCGAAAATGTTATTCAGAATACTAGTGGTGCCATCTATTGAGGTGGTACGGATGTTCACTAAAAAAATAGAATCATAGCGATACAAAACACATTCTTTAAATTGTCTTCAATAATGTATAATTACTTTTTTCTTGCGGAAATCTAATAAAGTATTACGCATTCCCATTCACCGAAGTATCGCAACTTATTAACCGAGCTAATGGTCGTGGAATATGAAACAGCTATCTCCGTTCCACTGGACAGGCGGCGTAATTGGAGCGTAATCAGTTCTATCGGGCTAAGTAATTCCGATCGTATTTATACGTAATGATAGTTTCTTACCTTACTAAGGACGTTTGTAAGGTATCGCGTAACATTAAAGCAAGGAGAACGTGCAAGCTTATTTTATTTACCTGCAAATGAGTTTATTTTGATCTTTAAATACGTTTAATATAGAACACCTAAACCTAATAATGTTACACTACGAAGTAAGGGTTCTCTTGTTGGCGCGATATATAAGTTCGTTATTATGCAATAATGTGAAAGAATTATGCATAATTTTAACAATTTTTCAATTTTACTAGTCATGAAAATTATTTTTTGTCATAATTTCCGCTCGATATATTGACTCATATGTTTTTACAATGACATATAATTAATAACTTACATGTTAAATACTTTCGTAAATACAAAATTATAAAAGTGACATTATAATTTCAAGTGTTAAAATTCTAAGAGTTATTTGCATATCACTAATATTTTTTTCTCAGTTTAGAAGATGCGCTAATTACATGATTACACGATACACTATAACTGTGTTAAATTAGTAATACTATGATGACTGTTACGATGTTTAAACTTATAAAACTTATTTTGTAAACAAACTCACTACATAACTCTTTGACTGAATGGATTATTTCATTTGATTATCTAGATTAAAATAGCTGTTAACCGCAATCCGGTGTCCACTTTAAATTGCATTCAACATTCATATACTTTAGGTTCAAAATTAAATATCTTAAAGACTGCACTGTAGAATTTCAAGCGTCGATTTGTACATTTCAAATGGAACATTAAACACGTTGAACTGAATTTAATTTGTTTTATTTTTTTATTGACAATGTTTTAAGCATTTAGTTCACAATTGCCAAATCTTTGCGTGATATAATATTTATACATAAAAATAAAGATACCAAAATAATTACAAAAAAATATGTCTGCCTGATAAATGGTCTGATAAATAAACATTGATAAAAAATATGCAATATTTGAAACACATACTCGTAATAAATATTTTTATAGACTCGGTTGCACTTTAAGCTTTTGATTTCGTAACGTTTTACAAATTGCCATATTCGAGTCACATTTCAACCACGGCTAATACAAAGAAGATAATCACCGAGTCTAGTGAGAAACTTGAATAATGAAGAGGTGTACCATACATCACCGCATTACTAAGGAACGAAACGCTTAATACTTATTACTCAATACTGTTTGTTTGGCTTGTCTGAGGTCGGTGCAGCCGGTTCGCAACCTTGCCCCCCCCCCTCCCTCCCCGATCTCGCACTTTCACTCCAATCGGCCTTCCTCGGGTCTTTTCGACTGCCGTCGGAAGGCACAGGTTGAATTTTACTTCGGAAACGCTATCGCATACATAATTGTGGCAATGCCAAAAAATGCTGTCAGGATAACCTGTTAAATTTCAACATCGATTTCACATATCATTTAGTTTGTTTAATACAATTTATTGGTACATTATTCAAGCAGGTTACGTTTAGAAACGCATGCATACTTAGAGGACTCGTTGATGTCTTTTATACGAGCAGATGCATTTGCATCATCATAAATCTATATGACATGTAATAAAACGAGCGAAGAAACAAAACGTTCTTAATTAACGTTTTACACTGTTTTACATCTTATTTTAGTAATACATAATTAGTGCAAATTTAAATTTCATAACAACGTCTGCTTTGTCGTTTTGTTCTTTTAAATAATGATACTTAAAACGTAGACGGATGTGATTAAGGCGCGATCGTCCAGGTTGAAATACATATAAACCCACAGACTAAGGGAGCTTTTCGACTACAAAAGATTAGCGAATAGCTGACATTTGTGTTCTTTATCAGTGACATTGACTAATTGAATGACGTATTCAAGTACATTATGTGATTAAAAACACTTCGACGGAAAACCTTGTCATTTAATGGATAACCCTTAATCATTACAAATAGATATTTGACCGCCGTCATAAGCGTATTTAAATTTTTTCCCCGTTGTAAAATTGTTTACGGGATGTCTGAAATATTCCGCCGAACCTATCTTTTGTAAGTTGGTAGAGCAAGTGTGGTTTGGCCAGAGAGGTTACACCGCCACACTTGTTTCTAGCGCAAAACAGTTTTTGAATTTCGGAGTAAGGATGTGCATGTTGGGTTAGTTTTATATAAGGCAACCTTCTTAATCCTCAGGAGTAGTAACGCATTTATGACTGACGTCAAATAGTGGTTCTAAACAATGACAGTTGTCAATGAGCGGTGACCACTTAACACTATATGCTGCATATTCGTTTGGTACTTCAATATTATAGAATAAAATATATTCAAATTTAATAATAAAATATAACCAAATAGTTTAAAGTAAACAACAGGTCTTCAAGTGGGTTTTTGCACTTTTTATCGCGTTTTGTGTACAATGGAACAAGTGACTAAAGGACCGGTTTGAGTCACACACCGGGAAAACATCCACGGAAGAATTCGTTTAAATACCACTTGATCACCTTCCCCATTCGAACTTATAACGACTTAATATTCAATAGTTAGAAGTAGACAATCATTGTGGGCAGAAGTTAATACGATAAACTCTTTAATTAGTCACTGTGTTATGATTTAAGCATTGATACTTTATAGACTTTTATAGATCCAGGGTGAACTACGTACAAGGAGACCATCTTGGTCTTTATGAGTGCCAACGCATCTGTAATTGACTTTGAATCGAATATAGTAGGTATGTCCGCTAGAGTCTGCCCTGTAGTTTCGGGATCAGAATAGAGCTACGGTTATCTTGCATGTCGTAAGAGGCCACTAAAAGGGGCTTCCGAGGTTGAGGGCGCCTAGAGTGGGAACTCGAACCGTTCGGTCAAGCAACCTCGGGAAGGACGGCGGTACGTGTAGTCGCATACCGCCGTAAAGACCATACGGAGCGGGGGGCCCAGCCGCTCACCTGGGAGGAGCCCGATGGGGCAACGCTTTGGAGATCCCGGAGTCGTTTTTGTAGCGCTGAGGTCGGTCACCAATGGAGTTTCACTGTGGTAAAAATCCCACATACCCTGCATCGCTTACACTTACCATAGATTTACAAACATACAGATGCTTGAAAAACATTCTGACACAGTGGGTAAAGATATAATATAATTATTTAAACAATGGTAAATAATACCAGTTTATAATTACGTACACAAATAAATAATTCTTATAAATAGATGGGCTAAGTGATACAAGTTTCAATTTACACGTAATTAGGGAGGTCAGTAAACAGGTGGGATGCCAATGCGTCGACTTCCTTAATTAGGTATCCATTCGATCCCATTAACCTTGAATTGGTAGGAGGGACGACGAACCGAGAATTTAACTCTAAATAACAACAGAGAAATGGCTCACGTAAAATATTTTAGTACTTTAATTTATCAGACGAATTGTTGTTTTTCGTTATTCGTTCAATAACGAACGAATAACGTTATTAACTAATTTATGTTACAGTGTGGGTTTTGGATAGAATATTTTCATGGTCAAAATTCAGAGTCAAAATTAGCCTTTGGGGTCGACTCTGCAAAACTACCGCCACTTCTATTGCTGCCTAATAACAGCAGTGTTTACCGTTAGCTTGTTCTGGTCTCAGTGACGTGGTTAGAGAGATATATTAATCCGATGCATATTTTAACTACTTTTCAGGGGTACATCAGTTTTGATTTTGATCTTATCTTAGGTTGATCTCATATGTTTATAGGCGGTAGTGGCTACTTACTATAAGCAGGATGCTTGATTGTCTACCACCATTCCCTCTCTGCCCGTGAGTATTGTAGAGAGCGAGGACAAAATGTAGGAGGCAGGCAGCAGCGTGTAACATCAATACCTACAGCGGTCATCGTTACGCAAGCCAGGCCCGGTAAATATTGGCAAAAAACCCCATTAGTAAGAATATATATATAGCAATATCCAGCAATAGACAAAAGGCTATAAAGGATAATATGCAATAGACCATGGGCTAAATAGGCTAAATATAATAGATAGATAGATAAAAATAATCGTCCCTGTATGTCCAGGATCAGAATAGGGCTACGGCATCCCCTGCCTGTCTTAAGAAGCGACCAAAAGGGGCTTCCGGGGTTGCAGGCGGCTAGAGTGGGAGCTCGATCCGTTCAGTCAGGCGATCCCGGGAAGGACGGCGGTATACGTGGTCGCATACCGTCATAAAGACTAGACGGAGCGATGGGCACAGCCGCCCATCTGGGAGGAGCCCGGTGGGGCAACGCGCTCAGAGGATCCCGGTTGCGGTCGGTCCGAGTTCCAGGAGTCCTCTTTATAGCTCCGAGGACGGCCACCGGGGGGGTTTTAGTGCGGTAAAAATCCCACATAACCCTGCGTCGCTCCCACGGCGTCGGGTTCCTTTTGAAGGTTTCCCCCTCGAAAACAAAAAAAAAGATAAAAATAATAACTACGTAACTATAATTACCGTACTTCCTTAGTAAATTAAAGAAGGAAACTTATGTGTTATGTTCTGGTGAAAGGTCTATATTATATCCTTCAAAACAGCAACATATTAGAATTGTCGTAGTAGAACCGCAAATTATGTTAATGCTGACGTGACAGCGGAAGCTAATCAGATTAACGTTTCCGACCTGTTACAATTAGCGAAACAACCTCGTCAAATACTAAATTCTGTTGAAACTTTACAATCGTATTTGGGACTTAGGCTTTGGAGCGGAATTCACACGCTACTAGATCCGTGGCAGTATCAGTGGCAGAGACAGATAAAAAGAAAATGACTCGTAAATGCTATCGACGTTTGCTCGATTCATTCGCTACGTTTACATGCATTGTCTGTGCATATTTCGATCAAAATCGTATATGAAAAATTACCAATTTACAAGCAATTAGAATATACAATTTACAGCATAAAGCTTAGAAGTTTTGCGGAAATACAAACATTGATTACTTAAGCCAAGTGAGACGACCTATGGAAAATCATTGTAATGGCTATTTAGGAACTTATTGAAAAGTTCCTTATTAGCTATTCAATCAACTATTACAATCCACAAAACTTCATATGTAAATTGATAATTTTTCATATACGATTTTGTTCTAGATCCGTCGATTTGTATGAAAATCATGGGCAGTCAAATTTATTATTATTTTATTATTTTTTTTTCGAGCTCGACCGTTAGTCAATAGATAATAAAGGTATATTGAAAGGTTTCAGAAACCCTACAAAATGTTGTCTAGAGAAAAATTTGAAACATACTTTAACAAAATAGTCTTACGGAATTTCTTTTTCTCATTAATTTTAATTTTACCCTTATTTTTATTAGCACTAAATCCTATCATATACTTAGTTTTCTTTTGACGGATTTTTATCAGCAGTAAGAATTTATTAATTCTCCGTTCATAATTATAATTATAGTTATTTTAATATGTATATTTATTCTGACTTTTAAGCTATAAGACTGCTACGACTTATAGAAGTATAGGTAATTATAATATTTTTAAAGATGTCGTAACGTAAAAACGAGTTAATTATACACACCTATGATTTAGAGGTCAGGAAATAATTTAACGAAATAACAATCGTGACATATGTATATAATTTGTTCCGTCGCAGATTTTGAAGTTCAATACAATACACTAAAACCAAATTCGTGACGTGATTTGATTATTATTCATAAAGTTAATATTGCAAACAAGAAACATGTCGATTCTTGATAATGTTGCTACAAAATAGAAGCTCTAATTAATCTGTTTGCAAAATGTATGCATGTAATACTTTAATAGCGGTATATTTCTTCAATATTCAAATTTTATGACCGTCATTTGAATATACATGCACGGAAGTCATTATATTAAGATTAAGATAATTTTGAATTTTTCGTTTACTATTATTGTGGTTAAGATAATCTTAGGCTCGTGTTTCATATTACAAATCCAATAAATTGCTACATAATATGCCGTATTGTTTATAATTTATCCGAGTTCACTTCCTTTATTCCAAATTAAATTAATTTTAGATTTACAGGTTTTTTTATTGCAACATTTTTATCATTAACGTTATGCTGTTAAGAGATATATTATAAGTGTCACATTTTTTGTGAGTATTTGTGCATGTCAGATTAAGCTGTAACTAGGCAAACATATTTTATGACCTATATTACATTACATAGGATAATCTATCGCGGTACTTAACAGAACCCTTTTTTTTGACGGGGAGCAATCCTTTAAAAGGTACGCCGAAGCCTTGGGAGATTCCGGGGATTCTTACCCACTAAAACCTCCTCGGTGGCCTTCCTCAGCGCTTGCAGAGGACCACGGGATCTCCAATGAAACGCATTTAACAGAACCTAATAATAGGTTTTTATTTAAACCTGAATTGGATTGAAGTGTAAAATGAGTTATCTTCATTAAAACTATGAAATAATCAACTACATCAATAATTTTGATGATATTTTATAAAATTTTGCAAGAAAATCATACATAAGGTTGATTGCAATCTATATATCCTTCCTTTATACAGTTACGAGCGTCCATATTTGCCATTTTCTTGAGAGTCCTCGAAACTAGCAACTCGACCCGCGTATAAATCAGTTCAACTAGACAGGTTCTTAGGCTCGCATGTAATGTAATATCAATATATATAGTCTGAGGTAAATTAATCGTTCCTAAGTAATTGCAAACTAAAGCCTTCTACGTATATGACAAGGTTTTTAGAGCGTGACCCATCGGGCAAGACTCCAGCGCAAACTTATCTTATGGTACATTGATCTATATGTAATTTATATAAGAACACAATAATTTATATAAGAACACAAAATGGCCAACAATTCACAACAGTATCAGGGAACATACAAAAGAAAAAAGGAAAAATCAAATATACCTATACCCATAGTTTAAGTTCATTAAACTACAGCAAAACAGCAAATATACATTCAAATGTTGTTTAAAGTTTTTAATCAACATTTGAATGTACTTTGCAGTGTATTAATAAAAACGTAAACGGTGATAGTTTTGTAGAAACGGAATAAGCTGGTACTAACAGCCTTGTTCAATACAAGTGGATTCACATTGTTCATAAGTAAGAACAATAAAGATGACATGTGTTTGAAATATTATTACACGTATATAATGTCTATTTAGTGACAGATCTATACTAAAGTTTGCTAATTTCGTTGTAGGTTTACCACATAATAAATTAGCGTAATGAAATGGCAAATCAATTAATCAACCAATTAGCGTATTTCGTCAACGAATACAAACAATGATATTTGCTAACACACTAATTTACCACAAGTAAGTGGCCATTTAATTATTGCGTAAGTAAATAACTATTATTAAAATAACGTTCGCATCATGTATTTAAGTAATTGTATATTCTACCGCTCATGACAAATTCTTTTGGTCAAAAATAGTACCTTTACTTTCTTACGTTGCAAGGCAACTAAGGAAATAATTCAGGATACGGACAGCGGTTTCTCGTCAAATATTCATCTGTGCCCTTCAGTTACTAAGAGAAGTAAAATACGAGTGACAATCATCTAAGCGACAAAGTTAGCGACTCTCAGCGACCACTCATGACAAGTGTCGACAATCGACGACCGTTGGTAATGGCTGTCAACATAAACTGTCGCTCGCGTATTACTCTCTAAAGAGCACAGTTAAGTATATTATAGTAAACTGTATAACCTATTAATTTACTAGGTTTTTCCCGTGGTTTGTCCCTGTAGTTCCGGGACCAGAATTTGGCTACGGTATCCCCTGCCTGCCGTAAGGGGCGACCAAAAGAGATGTTGTGGGCGGGTAGAATGGGAACTCGACCCTTGCGGCCAAGCGATCCCGGGAAGGGCGGCGGCATGTGTAGTCGCATGCCGCTGTAAGGACCAAAAGGTGCGGTGAGCGTTTACGCCCACCAGGGAAGAGCCTGAAAGGAGCATCGCGCTCGGAGGACTCCGGTTGCGTTCCGTGGGAGATCCCGGAGTCCTCCACGCAGCGCTGAGGACGGCTACCAGGGGGGTTTTAGTGTGGTTAGAATCCAACATAACCCGCGTCGCTCCCACGGCGTCGAGTACCATTTGAAGGTTTCCCCCTCGAAAAAAAAGGTTATTTCTATGGTTTCACCCGTTTCGATCACATCTACCACGTCAATGAGAAGATCTAGATAATAAAAGTAGCGTGTGCCTTTCAGCGAAAACCGACCTAATTTTTTTGCGTGAAAGAGTGACACACACAATTTAAATTTATAATATGAATAAGAAATAAGATTTTGGGCAGGCTTATATCTGAATGTACTTGTTTACTTAGCCGAGCTTTCATTTTTTTAAAGAAATGGATGGCATCGTTTTCGTGTACAGCCTAGTAGGTCTATGCTACCCGGATATCGATGAGTCATATTAAATTTTCCCAAAACTGGAAACATTTACGAGCGAACAACTTTCCTTATGATGTAAATTTACTTGAATAGCATTCCAATATAAACGTTCTTCATTCTATTATAAGTTTACTTTGAAATTCGTTTTTCAAACAGCCTACGTTTTAACCTGGATTGTACGAATTGTAACATATGGCATATCAATACTGTTATTATATATTACTGTGATATTAGCAATAATTTCTACTGAAATAATATTGCGCTTCAAACACTGTTTTGCAAAAACAACCACTGCAATAAACTTGATACAAAGTGTTTAGAGTTGCTTAAGTGCTGCTTTTGTGTTGAAACGGAATCAAAATGTGCCGTGATTAAGATGTAATAACAAACCTCTTCCCATGGATGTTGTAGAAGGCGTAAAGAACAAAATCCAGAAGATTGTGATATCAAAAAGGGCAAATGGACGTATAACAAAAATATGTTCAATGAGAGGCCAGGTGGTTCGACCGAGGACGTACCACCGCCACACCTATTTCTAGCGTGAAGCATTTCTTACGTTTTGTAAGAAGGCCTATCTTAGTCCTCGGTAGTAGCAACACATCTGTGACTGACTTCAGTAGAACCCATGTTCTATATCAGATTTCTTACAAATTTTCATGGGCGACAGTGACCACTTACCATCGGGTGAACTGCATGCTCATTTGCTACTTCCATCAAATAAAAATATTTATATATTATATATTATATGCTTGAAAGTATAAATTTATTATAATTTTCCATTAGGTAAGGCAATTGAACATCAGCAGAAACACTCATTTCTACAAGTAAGCGTAGATTGAAACATTTTTCTTTGTTCGCAGTTAACGAGATCAGGCTACAAGTAATAACACTGCAACTAAGCACTATCTCGTTCATCTACTGTACAGTTTCCCAAAGTGGCGTATCCATACCCCTAGGGGTACACTAATTATCAAGGGAATTTGAAAAAGTAATGTAATGACGACTTTAATATAACATTTAGAATTAACACAATTTAAGAAATCTAGATATTTTGACGAAAATTAAAAACATTACCCGTGTTTAAACAGTTTCAGATAAAAACAAGCATCAGCTCGTGCTTGTATATTGCATTGTAAGTATTTTTTTTCCTATCACCTTCTATCTTCATCTGTAAAATTGTGTGTATGTACTAAGAAAATTACGTTAAAATAATTCATCCGTACTAATGGATGAATTATTTTAACGTAATTTTCTTAAAATAACATTACTTATTTTGATTTATTGTCCGCCGTATAAAATGTTAAAGAGGATCAGAAAATTGAAAATTTAGTTGGGGTACGTGTAACTTTGAGAAACTCTGATCGACAGCGCTGCAGTGCTAAGTAAACAGTATTTCTTAAATCCGCCATTAACTCGCTTAATGCGTGTTTACACTGCACTCGACGAAATACGCTTTGTTAAGTGAGAAAGTACGCAAAAAATTGGGGTAATTTTAGTCTGCATTAGTTGCCTGAGCGCTTTACAGATCACGTAACCTTTATGAATTATAACGTGTTAAACGAAACTGGTTTAACATAATGTCTGTAAAGCTGATGAATAATTAATAATTAGTTGATAGTAAATAAATGAAACTGGTTTAAGCATTTGTAAAGTTAATAAATTATTACTTGTCGATAGTACACACAGATAGCCGTTTATAATAAATAAGTATTGTCGTTTCAGATCTTATGGTTTCCTCGTCAACGTTGATCTATATAAAAATGGTGGTAAAAATGTCCTTTATGAAGATTATATGTCTTCAGATGTTTAAGTTTTGTAAAGTACTTACCAATCAACGCCACAATTTAATTTAAATTTTATAACAATGTATCCCGAAATATTTCATGAACAAGGATGTACCTTCAGTCGTGTGCATAAGAAAGCACATGTTAAACTTAAATGCATAGATATTTTTCATCTAATAAAACACCTAATCATTCAATGATAAAAAAGAATCATTCAATAATCGAAAATTGCTTGTAGAATACGTATTTTCTTTTCTGAGGTGTTACACGCATTTCACCTCAGTTGCTATTTCGTTTGTGTTGCGTGTGATAGGTAAAGTGTTTCTCGTGTGCCCACATACCGCATACCACGAGGAAGGAACACAAGAGACCGAGCGCACGATTACCGTGACAACCTCGCGACCACTCAGTGGACCATACTTTCGATTTCCAGACGGCCTCGCCACCACGCCTCGCCGCTCACATACCATACTTGGTCGTGATCCTAAACCAGTTTGCGAATAACTAAGCCCAGCTAGTCACCTAGGCGTGGACTTAAGATGTTTGTAAACGCGTAACGAACTGATTGTTTTTGGTCATTATTATTGTTGTCCTGTTATTTTTTTTGTTATTTATGTCACCGCGAAAAGGTTTTAAAAAACTAAGATCATGTATCACGATACAGTTATAATCTAATAAATAAAATGTTAATTATATCATATCTTATCATCAAAAATCAGTATATTCTTATTTATTGAGAGAACTAACATACATATATAATTACGTCGACATTATAATAAATTATTCGTCTTCATATCCCAACCCATGATAATTATGTAGGTACAATAATTTGATATATCTTCTATATGCCTTTTGACAAAAAATACAGTTTAGACAAAAATGTAAAAGCCAGTAAGACATATTTAAACACACACGCGAGAATAACATGATAACTCTAACAGTTTTCTACAAACACTTGAATACTATTGGCCATAGAGAAAATGTCAATACTGTTGCATGTGTTCAAGCCACAGATTATTCAGAGATACTACGTATTCACGCAAAGGTTACCGCAGGTGAGGTTAAGACCGCAGACCTTTTGTCTATGGTCACAGCGCACGTAAGATATTCAATCAATATAGACTAGTCGACCATAGATAAAAAAATGTGTCATAATATTAAGAATATTTTTACAGATATTCTCCATACATAGAAAATTGAAATATCAAAGTTCTGATATGCCTAAACTTCACACTGATGTTCAAATATAAAGTGTAAACTATTTATAAGTGTAAATTAAGATATACTCAATTTTCATTGTGCATACCTATTGTTAATTTTTACTAATTTAACAAATATTAATAGGTACTATAAGTAAATGAGAACACAATTGAATATATTATTTGTACTCATCCAGAAGATATTTCAATAAAATTTGTAAATTCTAATTTCTAATGATATCCTTGTACTTACTACTGCTTAGTTATGTCTGGCAAATGCTATACGGAAAAATTACATATGCAGTCATATACCAATTACATTAATGCCTGTCGCATTCTTCTGTATTGACTCAAGTAATGTGTCATGCTGCCACTATTTTCTCTTATAATAATCATTAATTATTGCTCTATATACTAACGGTACTATGTACTCACGTAAATATCTTTTTTTTTGTCCTCGAGGGGGAAACCTTCAAAAGGTACCCTACACCGTGGGAGCGACGCAGGGTTATGTGGGATTTTTACCGCACTAAAACCCCCCCGGTGGCCGTCCTCGGCGCTATAAAGAGGACTCCGGGTACTCGGACCGCCCGCAACCGAAATCCTCTGAGCGGCTCCTCCCAGATGGGCGGCTGGGCCCACCGCTCCGTCTAGTCTTTACGACGGTTCGCGACCACATATACCGCCGTCCTTCCCGGGATCGCATGACCGAACGGTTCGAGCTCCCACTCTAGCCGCCTGCAACCCTGGAAGCCCCTTTTAGTCGCCTCTTACGACAGCCGCGGGATGCCGTAGCCCTATTCTGATCCTGGAACTACAGACTACAAAAAACGTAAACGTAATCTCTGTAATATATACCTACCTACCTGGTATTGTATATAAATTACCTGAAAGTTAAATATTTCTATTTATAGCTGATACAGGTGATTTTAAGATTGTTTATGGCGTTTTTCTGTACTACTACTTTTTCTTACAGAATGGTACAGATTTGCTGTATAATCGAAAAAGAATACCAGTGTAGCTGTTGAGTAAATGTTATTTTTCATATAACCTAAACATAGTAATGTTTACCAATACGCACTTGGCCAGCGCGGTGGACGATGGCCTAATACTCTCTCATTCTGAGAGGAGACCCGTGCCCAGCAGTGGGACAATAATGGGTTGGCGAGAGAACCAGTAACGTTGCATAAAATTAATATCTATCAATGCTTGTAATTTCTCTGAATTAGTTACTTCTAATTAGCCAAAATCGTTGTATAGTATCGACCCCAAATTATTTTGGGGTCGATACTATACAACGATTTATATGTAAATGAATGCTGAATCGTTATTAGTTTTTCCTGTAACTCTGAGAGATACTTTTATTTAATATACAATGTCAGGGGTCACAAAAACTGCGTCACTCCATTCCAATGTCATTAACAGAGCTATCGGCCTGGGTTCTTTGATTCTCGATTTGCCATGGGACTTTTGTACACGCGTTAATGGAAGATCCTTCACAATAGAGAGGAAATTCCGGTGGGGTGCAAAGTTCAATCGTTTTCGAAAATGTCTCGCTCTGTTGCTTTATTGCCAATTTGCGCGTTTAAAACCATTTCATTGTACCAAATTGATATTTGGTGTCGATTCCCAATTTTAGTGAGGCATTAACTTGATATATGGCCGGACTACAAACGCCTGTATGATGATAAAGTAGTCATATTGTTGCAAACTATCCATAAATTTAATGTTCGTGTTAGCAAATTAAATAACGTTAGTGTACTATTGAGACTAAGCTTAAATTCATAACAAACTACGCAACATTTAGTATTTTTTTTTTAAGTTTATTATGGTGTATATTTAATATATATATAAATTATAATTCTATAGTGTACTACATACTAGACAATATATTTTGCATATAGAACTAATTTCAATTTTAATGTTAGTGTCTTCAACGAAAGTATATAAATGTATCTATAAGTATGATAAACCCAGTCTTCTTTTTAACGCAGGATTGTATTTCACACTGATTGATAGTTTTGTAAAACTTATCCCAAAAAAGAATAAAAGAAATTGTCCGCTATACTTGTAACATTTCACGAGCGCACGTAAGCTTTACGTGTGCTGCATACACATATCGTGGCTACAAACAAACCATACAAGTTACTACACACGTCATCAGTGTGCGTAAACACTGTCCCGTATAATGTTACTGTATACACACCAGCATTTTTTATATATTACCTCTACTCGCGGCCTCGCTCGCGTTGAAGCCTAGTTTTTTATTTTATTTTTTTGACAAAAAATGTGCCAAAATATTTATTAATATATGTTGTTTTTTAAAGTAGTTTTTTAGGTATCCTAAAATGTCACTAAGAATTTTTGTATGGAGTTTCATGCTAATCGGTTGAGTAGTTTGTCGTGAAAGCTTAAAAAACAATTCACATTTATAATATTAGTAGGGATACACGAGCTCTCACAAATAAAGCTGGCGCGCCTAAGATTTACGGCATCTATAATGACAATTCCTTTGCATATCATATCTGCCAACGAAACTATTATACTGAAGTAGTATGTTTTGTTTACGGCTCACTCGCGAAATGTAATCTAGACTGCGCAATGTTTCTTAAGTTTATAACATGCGTGTGAAATAAAATGTAAGGCATTGTGGAGATTTACTTTCCTTAAAACAGAATATATGCACATTTAGGGAAATTTAAAATAGTATGTAGGTATCGGTTATGTTACGTATTTGTTGTTTGTACAAAATATAGTGTTCAGTTAGCAACGCATTCTACTAACAACTGTGAAACTTTTAGAGCATATTCAAGACATTTACATTACTGCAATACAAATTGGGGATTACCTATTTATACATAGTATCCATATTACCTATTTACACATAGTGAGCAGTGATAGCCTAATGGTTGAAACTTGCTCTCTCGATCGGGAGGTCCGAGGTTCAGACCCAGGCACGCACCACTGATTTTTCTAAATTATGTGCGTTTTAGAAATTTATTACCATTGCTTTTCGGTGAAGGAAAACATCGTGAGGAAACTTACACACCCGAGAGTTCTTCAAAATAAAAGTTCTTGGAAATGTGTGAAGTCCACCAATTCACACTTGGCCACCCCGGTGCACTATGGCCTATAACTCTCTCATGCTGAGAGAAGACACGTGCCCAGCAGTGGGAAAATAATAAGTTGACGAGAGAGACATAGTATCCAAAACGTGTCAGACTTTTCAAGCAACCCTTAAAGCAAATGAAAAACCTTGGACTGTTATGGGTAATGATTAATAACTAGAACCGACAGCTCAACGTGTCCTCCGTAGCATGAAATTCCGTCTCTAGTGGTCACCCACGCAATCTTGGACCGCGCCCCACGTTGCTTAACTTAGTGTATCAGTTGCGAACTTGCGATTTACACAATCTGCAAGGCTATACATATTTCAAAGTAAAAATTACACTATTCAAAAATATATCCAAATTAAAAAAATATATAGGTTCTTTAAAAGTGCTATTTTCTTGCAACATAATCTAAGTGCTAGTAATTTTTTTTATGAAGCCTTCGTAATCAAATCTGCCAACAAACTCATTCTGTACGCTTTGTTTAACACTGCCACACCGAAACGTAATCTAGACTATGCAATATTTCTCAAGTTTACGACATGCGGGCGAAATGAAATGCAACGCCTCGTCAAGATTTGCTTTGTTTTAAAGAGAATACGCGTACATGCTCAGTAAAATTAAAAATATATACATAGTGTTAGTATTAGAGTTGTAGTGTTTACATTATGTCAGAGTTAGAGTATTGAGAGTAATTATAATGTATTAGATTATAACGTCAAATACTTCGAGGTTCAAACCCAGGCACGGACCACTGATTTATGTGCGTATTAGAAATTAATTATCACTGCTTTTCGGTGAAGCAAAACATCGTGAGGAAACTTACACACCCGAGAGTTCTTTAAAAAAAAGTTCTCGGAGGTGTGTGAAGCCCACCAATTCGCACTTGGCCAGCGTGGTGGACTGTAGCCTAAACCTCTCTCATTCCGAGAGAAAACCCGAGCCCAGCAGTGGGACAACAATGGGTTGACGACGACGACGAGATTAAAACTAAGTAATGAACGTTACATACTCATATGACATGTTATAATAACTTCTGTTGGTATTTTTGTGTCTATAGCTAGGCGGTATTTAAAACGGTCTTTACTGTTTACGAAATCTCCAAATGTACGAGGATACATGCACAGATACGGAGTTTGATCTTGGTCGAAGTAGTCCTAAACGATGTGATTATTATTATTATTTTTTTGTTGATGTGTCTTTCCGTATAATTTTTACAGAGAATATGATATACCTACCTACTAACACATAAAATCTGTTCATGGAATCCTGGTAAATATTTTTAATATTTATTATATTTAAATTAAAACAAGTTTAACATTATCGTTATTATTAAATGCACTTATATCCTAATTTATAAGGTAGAATTTCATTTACGCCCCATTTTCGTTTTATGATAATATTTTTATACGTAAAGTAGGGTTTAAAGCTAACAGAATTACCTCTAGGTAAAGACATCAAACAAATTCATGAAACGTGAACACAAACAGTGTTAATTTGCTTTTCAGTTCATTTAGTTACTCGCTAAGTAAACGTACTAAACGTACGTTTATAAATACTAAAAACCTACTTTGATTTGCTATGTTATGTGTTGTATACTTTAGTTTAATATTTCTGTTACAAATTTTAAGTTCATATCGATTTTTGAAGTGAAACTTCTTTAGGCGCATGAGGGTAAAATTTTTACAGATGAAACGTCACGCCGGTATGCAACGGAAGTGTCGGAAAAGAGAGAGAGAGTGATCGAGACCGATTGAGAGAGAGTAAGACAGGGCGAACGTAGCATGAGCAACTAGCCGTGGAGTGAGAGTAGGGAGCAAGCGAGTGAGAAAGATTGAGAGAAAAAGTGAGACAGAGCGAACGTCGTATCACGCCTTTTTCCCTTCCTCTTAATCTTGGAAATTTAAAGTTTTAGATTTGTATAAATATAAACAAGATTTATAAATTAGTTCGCCAAAGAAGTTTCACTTCTGACATGTGTACTTTGTACGCACGCATGTTTTTTTTTTATAAAAACGAAATATATAATTATAGTTGATGTTATATATTATCAGTGAACATGGTAGGTATTATAATATTATCATGGTAGTATCATTATATTCTCCGTAAAATTATATGTTTATGTATTTAGTCTACCGATGCGCATTTGTCCAACTTGGTGTTCAAGACGTAAACCTTTTTAACTATAAAAGAAACCCTGCCATAATTATTTGAACGAAATTAGTACATATCCTTAAACGTTTATTACTCGTATACCACAGATTTTACAATTTTATTATATGTGTAACCTACATCCTGCATAATAAAAAAGAAATGACTTCTCAAGATTCACGACAAATAGCGGAATATATTTGGAATAGACCTTTGCAAACACTTCAGTATCAATGGAATAGAAGAATTTCAATATATTCCCGGATCCTTGACGTATTGACGTAAAAAGCACAAAATAAGACATTTCATATATTGAATGAGACGTTCTCGAACATGGATCTTGTAGGACGTATCATATAACTTCTGGGTTATAAAATGTGGTATGTTGTGTTGTATATCAAATTACATAGGTAGGTACTAATATAAGAGTATTTAAGACAAGCTTGTGATAAAAATATTTTAAGGTAGGGTTTTTATCTTAATAATTTGAACTTCGTTCTGCCTAAAAGAAAAAAAATCAAAAGTTATCCTATATTAGTGTTTCTGTCCTAAATTACATATGTATTATACATAAAAACCTTCCTTTTGACTCACTCTATCTTTAAATAAAACGGCAATTCAATCCGTAGCATAGTTTTAAAAATCTAAGCATACATCTGGACAGACAGCAAGAAACGACTTTATTTTATACTAAGTAGTGACTAGGCTATTCCCAAGGCTTCGCCCGCTTTGAATAAGTTAAATGAGTATCCTGTGTGTTATAGCAGGTTATAAGCTAGCTATAATAGCTAGTTATAACTAGTTATAAGTTATTAGCTATTCGTATGCCTCAGCGAAATATGATGTGTTGTTTTTGCATGTAAGAGTAGATACCAAACATACGTACATCCTTACAAAGTTACTCCGCACCTTTTGTACCGCAATGATCTTATCATACGAAAACTATGTTATAGAAAGAAAATCATTTAAACCGTTTTACTTAATGAAAGATATTTCCATGCTGTCATAATATTCAATAGGTAGGTGAATTTTAAGTTTTATAATTTAAATTAAACGATGCATACTTCAATTTTATCGAAATAAAGTTTGTCTTTACAAGAATTTAATTCTATAAATTATTTATAAATGCTCTTCCTATTATTTCTGCTATTATAATAATGGTAATCTCTTCACTAATTGACTGATGTTCAATAAATAATACCAGTATGAACATATCCGGGTCACATGAATATCATTTTATTTGTGGCCAGTTTCGTTCTCGCATAATATAATTAAATTAACATGATAATATTTTGACATATCAAATACTACGTCGCTTTTAATGTCTTTGTTAACAATTTTGTTATCATTATTTTATCGAAATAGTAAATAGATGAATTTAATTGTTTTAATATTCTAAACGTTAAATCATTTAGTTTTTTTTTCTAATAAAAAATCTTCTTGCTTCTATAGTTTAAAACATGGAAGCTATGAAGTTTACCGCTTTACTGAAAAGAAGAGAAAAGATGAATAAATGACCAATGATGTATTATTTAACTATAATGCAAAATACATTTAAATGTTCATCACTTCGTGCATATGTTCATGTAATATCATTCAACGTAGTCAAGTTTTCAATCAGTTTGACAAAAACGAGTTATTTTCTGTGAGAGAGCTTATTTATGACCCTATTATATTCATATTTGCGAACGCTGCCTAGTAGATAATACTCACATATTCTTATAATACATTTCCCCTTACGTAAGAGTTACGAGTTTTCGGGAGCTTAGCCCAGAAACTTGAAAAAGTAAAGTGTAGCTGTATTATGTATGTTTTTTGCGAGGCCCGCCTCAGCCCGGGGCAGGGGTAACTTTAATCGCCAATATCTTTCAAAAGAAACGGTTATTCGGGCTGTGTTGGCGTTAGCTACTGAGAAACCTATTGCGTTAGTTGAATTGCGATAAAATATATACCACATGTCTAAAAGAATCAATAAAGAGTAGGTTATTAAATATATATTATTAAATATTAATGAAGCTAATAACCATTTCTCAATAATTATGAGATAGCGACACACGGCCATTTTGAAATTTATTATTAATGCCGGATAATAAGTGGCTGCCAGAATGTCAGAACGCTGCATTTACATAAAGAACAATTTACTCAATAATATTGTTATTGGCTTATTTTTAAGATTGTCACGAGCGTAATATCTTGTTTTCATTCAATGACATACTGTTATTCCTATTGAGGTCTTATGAAAATACTTTTTAAAATGTATACTTCTTATCTTCAACAGATATTCCATATACCAGATGTATCAAGAAATACCACGTGTATGTGTTCCATACATTTATTTGTACATTGTCACAATTATTTCAAAAATCATCTACATAAATTTAACATGTAGCCCCGAGATAGCGAACTAAAGAGCCTCCGTGAATCACACGCTATCTCGCGAGATGTTACATCTTTTCAGAACATGCATTGTTGAAAAGGAATATCAAGTGTATCTGTGTAGATAGTGTATCTTGTATATTTCAAAACGTAGTCCGGTTTGAATCCCCTTGTTACTAGAGAGGATTTTATTTTTACAATGCAATTGTTTGTCTCGCGTCTTTCAAATATTGAATACGCTTCGAGTATGCTTGTATTCGTATATGGTAAGTGGTGTACGCGGATTCTTTTGTTCATTACTTGATAGTAGCAATCGTAGCGAAGAGAAAGTTAAATCAAAAGATAGGACGATTTACCAAAATAATGGAAAAAGTTAACTACAGAGAGAGATATTTCTCTCTATCTGTAGGAGAGAAGATACTGGGAGAAACGTATGTCGAAAGACAACCTGACCAACGAAAGTGGTTGCTAAAATATCTATTATACTTGAAGATTTATTTTAATTATTTTTAAACCGTGTTTAAGTTCATAAAGTTAAAACTGGTCAGTGAATAAAGACAATAATATTATTACTAGCAATCGACCATGCCGTCCACCTAATGGTAGAGCCAAGACAAGATTTGAGACTTATCTGGGATTGAATACGGATACGTTGTTATCCTTGAGAGCTAAGATGAAATACCTCGGGTTAATAAGCCTCCCTTATCATATAGTTCCCAAATTTTATCATAACAAGCGCTAAAATAGTCAGAAATAGATTAGGAAGTGGTGCACCCGGACTCAAACCACAAAGAGTTCTACGAAATATCAAATGAAAATGAAATTTTGTTCATTATTCGGAACATTTATAAAGTTCACTGAAAACTTCTAGAATATACATCACTTTATACTGGTATTATCTGGTAACATTATTAGAATTAAAAAAAATAACTAAATGGGCTCTTTTATTCAATGTTTGTAATAAAAATCTAGGTTGCTGTAGATTTAAATTGGCTCTAAAGGTAAAAACGTTGTAATCAGACTACGGAAATCAGTTTTAACAGATTTAGTAAAAAATGTGTAACACAGTAATACTAGCTACACACAGGTTAGCTATTTAATGATATATTAACTTCTTTATCGAATTATTACTATAACATTATAGGGCATGGTACCGTCCGACACTGAATAAACTTATTTACTTGACGATGGTTTCTGATACTGGAAATTTAGGACAAATTCGGCTACATGGCATCATTATTTTCACTTAAATACATACAAAACGTCCTATTCATAGTCTTATACGGTCCAAATCATGCGATAAAGCCGCTATACGTACCCTGATATATTTGTTACCTAAAAGCAATATTTTTGCATTTTACGATCTTTCACGGTTGATAAGATACGCCTAAGATATTTGATATTCAATACACAGTACATTCGGAACTTTTTATGATATTAGGGTGTAGCGACGCATCCGTGCGTATTTTGATCATACAGAATGTTTCAGCTTTATGAGCAATATTTGAGCGGTGAGTTTTTTATAGATCTTGTAATATGATCAAAGGACTTATCGCAAAAAATGTATTGAACGCGCAACATTTAATAGAATGTGGCATTGCCGAGGGTTTTTATATTTTTGGTATAGCTTCGTTTTTGTATTAACTTGGTACGTATTACAAAAGTGTAAACCTATATTCTATTACAATGTTTGTACATTTTAACGTTGTAATATGTTTTTACATTACGTTTTAAACTTCATAATAAGCTATTAAATGTGTTAAAAGTGATGAAGTAATGCAATAAATATCCTTTTATCTGAACTTTAAGCTTAAAGCATTTTAATGGTAGCGACGAGTTAATCTCATTATATAATCCCGTTACCAATTCGCTACCAAATGTCTATACAGCCATCAGTTTGAACTAATCAGATGAACTATGAAATTATTGACGATGGTCATACCAGTGAAAATTCCATATGACTGACGTCATCAATGTGCACTTTGAAACCAGTCTAGCTGGTAATTAACGATTTGGCTACATAATATTAAAAGTATGTTAATAGTTTTGATGTTTAACTCCAAAAATCTAACACCAGATCATAGACATGCTACACCGTTGTTATTATTATAATAATAAAAATGAAAGTGACAGTGGTGCCAATGCACTCAAAATCGTCGTCCAAATTGATAACATTTACATATAATCCAAAATCTATAGCTAAGCATAACTGACTTAGGATATCATTATTATGCCTTTGAATATTTAACTCTTCAGTCTTTCAAGAAAGCTTATTACATTTTAAAGGGTGAATGATACAATTGCAACGAAATGTCGATGTTGTTCTTCGGATTCATTTAATTTAAGTTGTATTTCAGTAGTCGTCAACAGTGGTTTGGCATCATCGATATAATGTGCACTGCTTTTGGGTGAAGTTTGATACTTCATTATCGTGAACGCAAGTGTATAAACTTTCAAAACAAGAAAACTCGTTTATATATAGCCTATTAAATCCATAAGTGCTCTTTTATGTAATCGAACCAATAAAACCTTTAAGTAAGTTAAAATTTAACGTGACTCCTTACTAAAGTAAATAGACATAGTACCTATTAAAGGACCCACATTACATTATTAAACAGTTTTATTAAGCTTGGCCTGTTTGTTTGGGTCAAACTTAGTATTAAATTTAACCCTTTTCGTGTTGACAGGTTGATATACAATTTGGAATACCTTTAGTCCTGATCTCAATAGAATTTTATACATTTCGTATCAATGTAAATCGAAGATGGCTGCCGCTGCAAAACTATTGAATTTCATTTTGTCTGATTAACGCTTTAAATTGATGAGGAGAGTGGTTTAATCTACCGTATTATGTTTTAGTTTGTAGTACATTATTATTTTTAGCTTTCGCTTTGTAATATATCTACATTATTATTATCCTTATTTTTAAATAAAATCGTTTGACATTTTTTAAGTAATTTTATTATAAACATTCTACACACATTTATACTATTACGCCTATAATTTAGGTAAAATAAAACAGTGTATGTACATATTGTATTGAATGTAACCTTTCATAATAACAGGCCTTTGTTACGCATTTCAACATAAACTTTGACCAAATCGTAACGAAGTCCAAAGTCTACGTGATTAGGCGAAAAAATAAATTAGTGTTACACGTTGATATTTCTGTACCTTTCAGTTTTGTACTCATAATGACGTCAATATTGTTAGAATGAACTGTACCTAGATTGTGGGTTGCATGATAATGATCTCGCAACATTGTATTTCGATTGTAGACGTAGGAATGCTGAATAGAGATCGTTTGAATCAGAAATGTCGCGAATCTACACAATGGTTTTCATACAGGCAGACTTCTTATTGTGTTTAAAGTAAATTATACCTTAATCAGAAGCATAATATCACAGTTTTTATAGATCTCATAAAGTAAAGAATGAATACGTAAACTTTCCTTTTACATAATTCATATATCAATTACGACGTTCTAATTACAGGTCTAAAAATAAATATGTATTTGATAGCATGCATTAGAGTAAATTTCAATTAAGATAATAATAAAAATTCATACATTTTAGTACGTACTTCCTTAAATATAGCTTATTAATTTTAGTTTAAGTAATGATTTTTTTTAATCAATCAGTGGCCTTTCAAGGTTAAGAATACAAGACCATTTGCGTCCTTGACACAAAATAGTTGTACACAAGTGACATTTCTACTTGTTATTTAGTGCTATGGTATACAAGTTGCGTTCAAATTTGTCTGCATGTAAACCGTGTAAGGTCATTAACGTAAAAAACGGTTACGAAACGATTGCTAGACTTGTATTATTGAGATCTCCAAACGTTTGCGTTTTCCTTTCAAAATAATATATTGTTATAATGATATGATGGCCGTGTCATTATATCTTGTTTCACATTTATAAAGTAGAATCTATCAAACGCACACCACTTAACGTTAAATGTTCAGAGTCCGTGAAGATCTCTAACCAATTGCAAATATAATAAGAACGTTACTAATACATCTTTACAAATATTTCACATCTTTAAAACAGACTAGAGACTGATAAACATTGTTGACATGTGGCAGAAAAAAATCGAAGTCACCACCTCCACACTTATTTATATCAAATTTTGAGCAGTGTTAAGCACTTTTATGTACAAGTATGGTGTGGTCTAAAAGTACCTAGTGATAAGGAAGCTATGTTTATTCGAATCATTTAAACATAGTCCCCAAATGTAAAACATTGTTGATGATATCTTTCATCAGCCTATCATTGTCACACTGCAGCTCATGGGTCTTCTCTCAGAATGAGAGGGTTTAGGCCATAATCCACCGCGCGGGCCAAGTGCGAATTGATGGACATTGCCAAGTCCGATTTTTGATGATTAAGCAATTGTTTTACAGATATCCAAGGACAGCATCCTTCAAACCAAAATACAGCAGCACTAAAACTTATTAAATTGTTGTATTCTGACTAAATAAAGCGCGTTGGAGTAAAATGCATTGTAACTGTCGTCTTACGTTTTAATCCAGTTATACGGATTATGGTCATGGCTAGACGCCCAAGCGTGAATAGGCATTCGAGACAATGTTACTGTACAATGTGTTTAAGCAAATTCCTATTTAGATTTCCTAATCCTATATCTTTTTCTATGCTTAAATACCACGTGGAAATTATAGAATATATGTGTCAGTTTCTTAAAAATAAAGTTGTCAAAGGTGGGTGAACTCTACCAATTCGCAATTGGTCAGCACGGTTTACCAAAGAGAGATTTAGTTAAGAGGTATACAAAGATTGTAACATCATATATAAAAATGTTTTACATAAAATATTAAAAGCCTGCTGTGTCGAATCAAAAACAGTGAGTTATTTTTAGTCTATTTTACGGGTAGGAAATGTAAGTTAATTCTGCAATCGACAAAAGGTAACGTTATAACGTTGATTGCCTTTAAGGATGATATTTTTTTCCTCTGATTAAAATATGCCTTTTCTTGCCAAAATAATGTTCACAACAGTAAACATTTAATATATCCTATAAATACTAATGAATATTACGAGCTTAAAAGAGGACAATCAAAGTTAGAGACACTTCAGATATAGATTACTTTTACTTTTGCCCTTGTCATAGTTAAAATAGCAAAAAGCGCGCATAGCCCACGGCGAATGACTAGCGATGCGTGCTATCTGATGGCGAGTGTATTAAGCGTCGCCGCACGCGGGCCACCGGCCACAGCCACAAAACGCCGCCACTGGCATATTTTCTATAGTTTTCAAACATTTTATATGGGCTCCCCGCACACGGTAAACGCCTTCCTTCTACCTACCTTCTAGTGGCGGCGTTTATGGCCGCCGCGAGTGGCCCGTGTGCGGCGACAATAAGTTGGCAAGCGTAGGCCGCGCCATGTCACGACATACAGGGCTGCCATTCATAAAATCACATGTGACAATCTTATCTTCTTAATATTATGAATGATATAGGTTCTGAGCATGTTGTTTGTTTCACGCGTTTGCCAGGTGGTAGAGCCAGTGTAGTTCGACTGGAAAAGTACCACCGCCACACCTATTTCTAGCTTGAATGCTTCATGGTAGAAATATTTTTGCGCTTTGATGAAAATGTATGATTTCTGGTTCACTTTTATATTAGACGACTATCTCAGCCCCCAGGAGTAGCAACGCACCTGTGACTGACTTCAAAACCCACGGCGAAATGACTAGCGATGCGTACTATCTAATGGCGAGTGCATTAAGTTGGCAAGCGTAGGCCGCGCCATGTCACGACGTGTAGGGCTGCCATTCACAAAATCCCATGTGACAATCTTATCTTAATAATATTATAAATGCTAAACTTTGTGACAATTATGTGTCTATGTTCCATACGTCACCAACATACACACAAAATTACAGGTCGCTTTTTACTGAAATTTAGGAGATAGTTTATGACTACGATTAACACAAGACCGAATGATAAACCTGATCAACACGGACTGAGCTGCGGAAAGAAGCTAGTAATCCATATGATCTATATATTATGACAAAGTGATGTGAAAGAAAGTTGCTTTCACCTAAGAGCTAAGTATATACTATCAATCATATATATGATTTTGTCAATTCATTTTCACCGGTTATAATAACAAACACTGCGTATCTAGAATTCTAAAGCGAACGTTTATTACGTTCTTACAGAGCTCTCTAAAATACCGACAATGGTTCAGAATAGCGCTCATTTTATATTTTGCACGATAAGATGTCACTTAATAAAACATCGTAAGTTTGAATGTCAATCACATTTAGTTCCGAAGATGTGGTAATAGAAACCTTAATAAGATGGGTCAGAATGTACTCAAATGTCCTTTATCAAATGTTTATCTATTCACTGCTGCTATCGTTACCACATGTGTATTTTTCCTTGAAAACCATGTCAGCCAGAATAGCAAGTAGGGGTCCCATAAATTAATTACCAATGCAGTGCCTTGTAGGTATGTGCATTTAAATATTCATGAGTGTAAGATGGCGTTTTAATTTTAAAGATCTACGAAAAAAGATGTTAGTATAAGAATTATAATAATACCAACATTATAATGATAGAATTGAATTTATATAATAGAACCAATATTATTTTCATGAGGAAAACATGTTTTTTTCTATAGACAATGTGCAATGATGTTGCCATGAACTCGTGATACTATTAGCATTTTTTATAAGATTGAAGTGGTAAGCGAGCATACAGACTACCGGATAGTAATTGATTACTGCAATAAACATCTGTAAGAAACTTTATACAGAACAAGTTTTATCTGATGTCAATCACAGATGCATTGGTACTCGCGAGGACTAAGATGGTCGCCTCTCATAAAAGTGAGCCAGCAAACACACCTTTCCATACAAATGTAAGTACTGCTTCATTCTAAGAATAGGCATAGTTATGATATCTTCTAAGCTTAATGCTATATTTAAAATTTGTAGAGGATATTTTTTATTTTTCTGCTTTGAACTGCCACTTGCCTGTGAAAAAAATTTCCGCAAATTTCCGATATAGGAAACAATGGAATAAATCATTTTAATTTTGAATAGAGTTTTTAGAAACCTAAAATCAAATCCACGATTGGCATAATAGTTAATATGCAAATCTTCACTTTTCATTTCCACGATGAAAGAAGCGGTGGCCAAAAAGCGAATTAGCATTTAAAACGGTTATTTTCCCGATTATATTTGATGGTGACGGCAAATTATATTTATGGTAACCAAAAACGTCGGATGGAATTTGGGTGAAAGTAAACAAACAAGTTAGAAAGTATATGCTAGCCTATTGATATTTGCATTAGAAACCTGCGAAGATCGAGTGTAACTTTCCCACACGTTGTAAATTCTCCGTAACTCGTGTTGTGATAACAGTTTTTGTAATAGTCGGTAACAGTTGAACATAATACAGTGTTAAGGTTAAGTTATGCGTTTCGTAATCGTTCCAGTTTTTGTATGAAAGGCGTAATGAGGTGTGCAATGCACCTGATGTTAAGTTTCTGTCGCTGAAGATTTGAACCTCAACATTATCTTAAACAAATTAAGAACCCTAAGGATTGAGAAGCTATGAACTCTATTTTTAGTAACTGCCTGCAACTTCCTCATTTTTGTTAGGGGATTAGTTTTAAAAAAAGTTGAAAAAATATTTCATTTAAATAACCAAAAAAATTAAATACAATTTTAATTGCTTGCTAACTTTAAATTGAAGGTTTTCAAACTAGCTTTTAACCCTAATTTAATATTTTAGGGTAGAATTTAAACAATTCCTCTTTAGACGGTAGGTACCTATATTACATTTATATTTTCGTAGCTTTAGCTTTAATAATGATGCCAGATGAGATTTTTCCGCAGTCGGCCTCCTTATCAAAAAGATGGTCCGAAAATGACTACGTATGCATTTCATGTTCTCGTATATCCACAAAGATAAAAGTACAATTCACGTGTCAGTACACTATTTAATTCAAAACTGTCATAGCCAATGCCAATGACAAAATCATTTTTTATCGAAATTGTGGCGTCATCGAAATTAAACCAACCGATATTTTATCTTTAACAAGTTGCTTCGATTACATTATTCTGCAAGTCATAGTATTCACATTATTTTTTTCTTTATTTCTTTTATGCGACGTATATAGGTATACCATTTGACTTGTCCCTGTAGTCCAGGGACCAAAATAGAGCTACGGTATCCCGTCTGTCATAAGAGACGACTAAAAGGGGCTTTCGGAGTTGCGGACGGCTTAATTGGAAGCTCGAACCGTCGAGCCAAGCGATCCCGGGAAGGCATGTGTGTAGTGTTGCCCAAATGCAAGAACAAGACGAGACTTCGCCAGTCTTGGTCTTGGTCTTGCGCCAATACACCTGATCTTGGTCTTAGTCTTGGTCTTGCGCTCCCAGTCTTGGTCTTGGTCTTGGTCTTGCAGCAAGAGTCTTGCAAGTCTTGCAATTACCTATTAGTCTATTACTATTTATTAAAGTTTACTTTAAATCTTAGAAAAACGTATTAGAATTGGAACATTGTGAGCTTGAATTAACATAGCCATAGTAAAGATCAAGCAGATTAATAAATAACTGAAGATTTGATAAGAAATTCGAAAAATCAACTGACCTATGTGTCGTTTTCCATGGAAGTAACTGTTTCTTAATAAACATTTATGATTTATAAGCTTACATTTGCTAAAACATGTAAAAAAACAAATTAATTACAATAACTTGACTGTATTTTAAAGAACAATACTTATCTGTCTAGAAAGAGATTGAACCCTCAACTTATAAGAAATTTAATAAAAGAGTTTTACGATTTATCATTTATTTGAATAAAAAATAAAAAAACAACACTAATCAACAGCTTTATCATTAGGTTATGATACTTTATATCAATTTTTTTGACCAAGAATTAATACAAAGTAACCATCTGGCTGACTCATCACTTAACCTATTTCTATGTTTTCTAATTACTAATGATGCTTTAGAAAATAACCTCTCAGCAGGTACTGAAGTTGCAGGTATTGAGAGAAAATCACGGGCCATTTTGCGTCTCATAGAATTCCTAAGCGTACCTACCTATACACCGAACTGTTACACCTAACTACTCAGTGAAATAGCGCTAAGTCCTAGCTGCAAGACGCAAGAGTCTTGCAGGCTATGTCTTGTTCTTGCTCAAGTCTTGCACGGTCAGTCTTGGTCTTGGTCTTGCTAAAAATACGCGGTCTTGTTCTTGGTCTTGGTCTTGCAAAAACGCAAGAACAAGACCAAGACTGCAAGACCAAGACTGAATTTGGGCAACACTACATGTGTGGTGGCAGGGTAAATAACAGAAGGTGCAATAAGCTTATTCGCTCACCAGGAAAGAGCCTGATATAGGCATTGCGCCCGAAGGACTCCGGTTGTGTTCCGTTGGAGATCCCGGAGTCCCCCACGCAGCGCTACCTGTATAAGGTTTCCCCCTCGTAAACAAAAAAAAGGTATATCATTTGTCATCGTAAAGTAATCCCAAGAGTATTTTTGAATTTATTGATTCAAACATAACATTTTATCCTATTTAATCCTTTAAAACAAAAGAAAGCAGTACTCCAAAACCTCTAAACTTTCCATTGAATAAATGCTTAGTGTCTGAAAATCTCTAGGAGTACTGTAATAGGAGAGCACTATTCAAATAAGCCGCACAAAAATATTATTCCGAACAAGGTTCCTCTGTCGAGTGGAGAGCCTTTGAGTCACAATAAAAAATAAAAAGAATCAAGAGATTCTGCAAAGCGCAAGAGCACTTACGAACAAACTGCTTGTGAAATTCGCTATCGTCTTTTGTTTCCAGCTGTTCGTAATGGAATGATACAAAAGGACCCCCAAAATTCTTCATTCAGTAAAATACTTGTTTTAGCAGTGTCCCCGGAAATTTATAAGTTGGTCTCAATGAGTTTGTATTGCCACTTCAACTGTTGTGATGCAGAGGCTTTGTGAATTGAAATGGTTGGTTTATTTTAAGTGTGCGACACTGCTACACTTATTTTTGTGAGTTTTTTAACTTTATGATGCGGAAGCCTTCCCGTCTGTTTATTCAATTGAAGTAGTAAACAACTTTAAAATCCACCTTATATTAAGTGGCCATAACTATGTATCACAAGACATTTATTCAATATATTGATTATGTTAGGGTGACCAAGGGCAATATCCCACTACTGAGCATATTTTTCGCATTTTCATGGTTCAGCCCACTGTCCGCAGCGCTGGCTACGAATTAAAAATTGAAGTATATCTTAATATATATAAATTACGTGTCACTTTATTTGTCCGCAATGGACTCTTAAACCTCTGAACCGATTATAATCAAGTTTACACAACGTGTGCATTTTGATCTAACCTGAAAGATAGGATAGTTTATATCTTAATTTATAGGTTTAATTGCAAATATATTTTTTAGTTTCTGCTGTTAGCTTTATACAATTTAAAATTTGTTTATGTAACATTTCTTTTACCACAGCAACGCGTGGCCGGGTCTGCTAGTACCACTATATAGTGGAACCCCAAAATTCTGTTCATCATAGTTAGGTACGACAAAAATATCTATCGACTATTCACAGTGAAGCTGTGCCGTAAATTTGCGTAAGGGAATTTCAAAATGAAAAACTTCCACTTCAATATAGCGACGCGTGTAACGTCGTGACCGTGTTCTGTATGACATTTTATGTAGTGTTTGGAAATTATTAATACTATTATTATAGCTCCGGGAATAATATATTAGACGTAAAACTTGGTTAATTTTTTAACCAATTGAAAAAGCAAACGAGCATGCAATCCACCAGGTGGTTAGTCGTCACTGCCGCCCATGGACATATGTAAGCAACTTCGTATGTATTCTATCTGAAGTCAAATACAGATGCGCTGCTACTCCCGAGGCCTAAAATGGTTGCCTCATGTGCCTCCAAACACACTGTCCCATCGAAACGCAAGATCTCTTTTACGGTAGAAATAGGTCTGGTGATGAATTGTATTTTTTTTTATCTGATTGTACCAGCAAACAAAGCAGTAAGCTTTATTTGCGTATTTGGACATCTGTAATTAGCTTCATATAGAACATACGAGTAGGGTCTATCTGAAGTCAATCACACATGCGTTCTACTCCCGAGGACTATGATGATCGCCTCATATCATAGTGTGCCGACAACCACACCCTTCCAACGAAACGCAAGAAATGCTTCACGCTAGAAGTGTGGTGGTGGTACTTCCCCGACCGAACTACACTGGCTCTACCACCTTCATTTATTTACATATGTTTATGTATTTCGGAAACGTCAAATTTCTATTCCCGCAGGTAATAATGCATGTATGGTTGACGTCACTAAGGACGATGTTCTACTCGTATTTTCGCGGGCGGTAGCAATCACTTAATGCCAGTTTGTACGCTTTTTCCATTTTACATAATACGAGCACTATATGCGAATACTAAATAATTCTCATATAAATAAGTTAGGACTTCAATTCCTGTAGGAAAAAATAGTCCAACCATTTTTGTTTTACACACATTAAAGAAAGAAACTAAAATATAACACCGCACTTGCACACTGGTCCTTTGTTATTCATTTTAAGTATCATCTCGTCTCTCGTCGTCAACCTATTATTGTCCCACTGCTAGGCTCGGGTCTTCTCTCAGAATGAGAGAGTTATAAACCATAGTCCACCGCGCTGGCCAAGTGCGTATTGGTGGACTTCACGCACCTCCGAGAACTTATTATTTGAGAACCCTCGGGTGTGTAGATTTCTTCACGATGTTTTCACAAATTCACGAAGTTAATACTTACTTAAAATAAAATAGTAATCCATATATTAATACGTGAAGCAAAAACTAGTGATACGTTTTTAAGATACTTGCCGCAGACGGAAGAGTATGAAATTACGCACGGTTATAGTTGATGTAAAGAAGGATTACGCAATGCTAATATTTTTTTCAATTAATGGATAAAACATACATAAAATCGACTAAAAACACACGCACACACCACCTTGCATTTGACACAAACACGTGCACACATATGTTTTCTACATTTAAATGTTGCCTTCGCACGTGATCCCACCCGGAAACTTGAACGGCCGACCCTTTTTGTTGAACTTTGTACCATGCCAGCAACATTTATCGATTTATTACGCTAAAAGTACAATTTATATTAAAGATAAGGTATAAAATGAATCTTCTTTCAATTCTCTGTGGTAGTAAGACTAAGTTACTGTCTTATTTACATACCTAAGTGCCCATTCACATATGCCTTAACAACACCACGGCAACTGCGTGGGCATATTCTATTTTTTATAAAACATATAGTAATTAGGTAGTCTGTGGACACTATGGACGTTAGTGACCACATCGCAACCATAAACCAACTACAAACGACTCCGCGCACGAGGAGTCGGTCACTCTACCTTAAAGTTTTTCGTAGTTTCCACAAAAAAACTAACCACAAGCGATGCTCTTCACATTTAACTACTGTTTGTCGACATTTTGTCTCTGTGACACCGCACTGTCATAGTACCTACATGTGAATAAGCACTAAGAGTTCGCTCCTACGTAATCTTAAATATGGAACAGAATCGAAGTCGGTCCACGGTATTCCAGACATAAAACTGTCTGGACGCGGTTAAAGAAAATAGAAAAGAATTTAAATTGGCAAGATTTATTAGGAATTTCAGACGATAGTGTAGGCGGACTTAGCATAATGAAATGCGAGAATCCGAGGCGAATTAAAAAGTCTACTGCAGTGTTTTTCGTAAATAAATGGCTTTGCTTTCAAGTGGCTTATTGCCTTATCTTAGAGAGAATGATAGCGTTATATCCCGGACAAAAAACTCGTAGTGTCTTTGAACCTTGGCACGATATCTTGGATACTGGCCAATATCATTGCGTGAGACCTCGTATGGGCAAAAACTTAAAATGAATAAGGCTATTCGAATATATCTCGAACCCTTTTGTGATCGGAAACAGTAATAAATCTATCTACAGTCACTAGTCAAATCGGTGAGTTATGACCTTCTTGCTACTGACGGGAAAGGGAGGGTTTCGAAAGTTTTACTTACTCCAGTAGGCATATGTTTAATACCTACGTATCCATAAGTCTTTCTCGCTATCTATTGAAAAGATATCAAAGTTATACAGAGAAAATGAGAATTGATAGCTCGTTTGCAGAATTCCGTCCTTGTTTTAGAGAGTCTACATTTGAATACAATTCCCACACTACCTAGTTTTCGATATAACAAACTTTCCAGAAGTTATTTAACATCGACTACATCTTTTACGTACGTTTCATATGTGAGATAATGTTCTCAAGTGTGTGCGGCCTACCAACTAAGACTTGGTCTATGTTATGAGCATTGACCTGCGCTCTCACTCTTAGTTCTAATCTAAGATGCCTATGCCTATTAGTACGTAAAGTAGTAGGTAAATTTAAGGTACCTATAGGAAGGTAGGTAGTAGTTGACTATTTATATTATACAAGTGTTAATATTCAAGTAATTGTTTATATATTCTAATTCTGATTAATAATGTTACATAAATTGATCATTTGTAAACGGTTCACGCCCCTAACCAGTTTAGGGTGCCGTAGATTATCAATTCACTCGCGTTACATGAACCCTTAACGGTAAACTAAGTTAAGAAATAGGTTTCCCAAGTCCGCAATCAAGCACCCATACACACCTAACTCATATTTATGAGTGAGAAATAATTAATCATATTCCACGCACATCTGAGTCCTTTGGTTCTATTCACTCACTGAAAGTGGCTCACGTAACAAAGGAACGGTAACCTAATACGTGACGAGAAATATGATGTATTAGGACGCTTCATATTATTCTATTGTGGTAGACCCATTTACCGACTAATTGGTTCCGACGGATTCAGAGTTATTCGTGACTTTCGTGGCGTGTGCGTGGTGAAATCGCGGATCCGCTTGAGCAAACGTAATTCATCTCGATCAACTTAACCAACACTTGTTAAAGATCGCAGATAAGGTGTAATAGGACACGCAACATTAATAAACGTGGTCAACATTTTATTGAGCAACATTTAGATGTGATACATTTCGTGCACGATGTTCTAATTTGCGGTCATTTGTGTCACCAATTATTACATGACGTTTACATTTTGGTTAAAACCGGCTCCACGAAAGTATTTTGTAATAAATCATATTTAACGTAAATGCACGTTTCATTACGTCGTTCCTTTACTTTTGGAGCAAACATTTAGATATGAAATGGATTGAATTAAGGTAAAAAGTATTGACTGACTTCATTCCCAACTCGCGGCGGGTACCTTTATTGACTTAAACTAGATTTCATCTTTTCATTTGCCAGACGTCCGTTTCTCCTCAATTCAATTAGGATTGTCTGACTTAATTGAGATCGAAATCGATTACGTCTACAAACTGGTCAACAGGAAATAAAGAAATTGTGAAGCCAATGTATATTTACTGAGATGAGCAAAATAACATGTTTTTTGTTTTTTCATTTTCATCTAGAGTTAATATAAGTACAATAAATTAAAATGATTTCTGACATGGAATACTTAAATAGATATTATACATTTTAAAACTTCTAATAAGGCACTCCTAAATATTCTATGTATTTAAATAATTTAAAGACATATGACAAGAAAATAATATAAATCAACGTTATAACGTTATGCAATCATTAAATCAACAGCAATAATAACAGATTCCGATTATATTAATTAATAAATAAAAATTAATCCTTCATGCAACATATTTGTCCGATTTCCAAGCAGCTCGTCTCGTACGAGCTTCGTACTGTCGTACCATATACATACACGTTAACCGAACGCTCGGCCGCGCTACATGGTAAGCGGCGTCGGGGATGTTAGGTTTTTGTTACGGAATTTCTTGATTCGATCGCCGCGCTCTAAGCCCGCGATAAAAGCTATGCAAAAGCTTAAAAGGAAGGTCATCGTCACCACTCAAATATGTATAAAGTTACTTAACGTCACGCACTATTTGGTTAGCGAAAACAAAATGCGATATAAGCAGGCACTTACTGTTGGTAGGTACTTAAATTTTTGCGAAACGTTCGGTTATATCTTTGGAATGTGGATGCAACTGCGGTAACAGTTAAATAAACTTTTATTGTCTGATTCGATACGCGCCACACTAGTGTTCTACGTACATACTCGGCTTTCAATGTTTGTTATGTTATATGTAATGTAATACAATTCGTAGGTGTCATACAATTTGTAAGTGCCTATACAAAATAAGGGCATTTAATTTGATTTTATATAACCTCCTAATATTGTCGAAAACATAACTGTATATTAAAATCGTTTTCTAAAGTATCGGAGCTAAGATGGTTTTTACGTTAATGTAGTAAGCAGAATGTATGTTAGCCCACAGTGAAACACCATAGTGAAAAAAGACTCCAGGCTTACCCTAGTTGAAAGAAACGCGTGTCCAACTGCGAGAAAACATAAAAATGTTGCAACTATAAATAAATGGGCACGTGGCCCGTGATATTACGCAGTGACGAAAACTATAGACATTTTTATCCAATCTCCAAAGACGCCTGCAACAGCAAGAATCTTATCATTAATCCTTAACAGATGCATTGCTTTATATGTAGAAAAAACAATATAAAAAAATATGATAAAAATACATTATTACACGTACCTATTGTTTTCTCTGTACCGTGAATTTCAAAACAAAACAACATTTTCACGGCTGTATAATCGTCACGATTATAAGGCAAAAACAGAATTTTTGAGAGGTCAACGCACACAAAGGTTCCAAACTTATAACTCGTGAAGCAATAAACCCTAAAAAGTAGTTCAAGGAATAATTCCAACCTGCTTTTGCCAACTGTCGCCAGCATTCAGGCTTTGAAGTTCGAACATTTTGAGAAGGAATTACGTACGATAGTAAATTTCAATACATTTGCGTTGGTTGGAGATAATTGGATTTGCGAAATTTTCATGACTTTTTTTTAATATATTATTAATATATTAAAAGCTTTTATACATTTTCTATCTAATATTTAGTAATAACTTGCTGAATTTGTGTTGTTTTAACGTGATATAAGATACAGCATCGAAGTTTCAACAATGATAATAACATTAATGATTTCTTATTATAGCCCCAAACTATTTTTCCTGAGCCGTATTTTAATAGACAAACAAAAACTAATACACACACACTGAGACACAGTAGAAAAAACAAAATCACAAGTCAGATATCTGCCTGGCCGGGGATTGAACCCCGGATACACTGTGAATCAGACTGGTACGGTGAGCACTTGGTCACGTAAATTTCATATAAATGTCTAAAAAATGTTTGAGACCAAACTAAAATCCGCAACAGAACTTTTATTTCAAAAACTACTAACGCATTATGAACTACAAAAAGCCTAAACCAAAACAGTAGTTAGTAGTAGTAAAAGTTCGATAAAGTTACGCCAGGACAACAGCGCTCAATAACCCTAGTTAACTTACTTTGTAGTTCCACCACACATAACTTTGATAAGCCTGATGGTTCTACTATCTGATTGTTGCGTTATCCTTTTGTTTTATCATCATTAACTATTGTTTCACCGATGAGACTTTCCTTTTTGAAAGAGAAGGGTTTCTAGCTGTAGTCTTTGTTCCAAATATGTAATCCAGGTTAAAGACAGACAAAGTGATAGAATGTGGCGATGGATTTTTTATATGCAAATTATATTAATATATTGAATGCGACAATTTGTCAGGTTTTATATGCGTTTGTTCCTCTTTCACGCAAAAAGCTACTACTCAGATTTCGTTAAAATTTGGCAAACACATAAAAAATGACCTACATTTATGCATAAGATAGTCATTACCTTGGTAGACATGATCAAAGCGGACAAAGCCGCAGGAATAATTTAGTTATTAGTAAACGAGAGAAAGTATATGATTAAGTAGAAAGTTAACTATTCAAGTGTAGGTTATTTCATTCATTATGAACTCCTAAACTTAAACACGACTTAAAAAAGAAAGAGAAGAATAAAAAGAAGAAGAGTAGAAGTAAAAATGAAACAAAATTACGTTCAGTTCTTAATTTTCTAAACCATGTTTAGTGTTTGCTGTTTACAGTTTTTCAATTAAAATACACCTTGTTTATTAATAATAAAGATGTTATTAATTTATTTTCACGCTATATATGTTTGATTCAAATCAAATATATGATATAATAAGAAGTTTGCACAAGCTTCAATGTAATTTGAGGGTAGGTACAATTATTTCTTTGAATGGTAAATGGTTACGATGGGCTGAAACTAATTTTAACTAAAGCCGTTCGTTATAAGTATTTCAATTTGAAATAATCGCCAATTTCAGACGCCAGTAATGGGAATATTGAACTAAGTAAATCAATTTCAACTTTGTAAGTAAATGAATTTTAAGGCGAAGCGGTTTTGAACACTTGGTACTTTTAAAGCATGAAACAAACGATATATTAAAATCGAAAATATTTATTTTGAGTTTCTAATAGGCGTATTTTGTTTTTATACATCTTTTGTTGACATTTAGCGCATAGGCGTGTTTCATGGATTTCAAACACGTTATGAATGTTATATTACAAAACATATCGCATTTTTTTAATATATAGGAGGAGAAAAAATACGCAATCAACCCAAAAATAGAGAATTGTCGTAGATATTATTTGTAATCAACCACGACCAGAGATGCATCGTAATCGTGAGGACAAGGTAAGAACGCTTCGTTTAAATATGTATCCCTTACCATCATACCCTTCAAACAAAAACACAGCTAAGGTTAACACTAGTGTCTTGTTTTTGTGTGTGTGGACACATTACTTATGTGTCATACGTATGTGTAATACATAAAAAATAAATTCATTATTAAGACTTTTATAAGTCGGGGATTGAACTCGGAACCCACTACGAATCAAAACGGTATAATTGATAATTAATCGCTCCGTCACGCAGGTTGCAGTTATAGGGAGAATAATTATAATAATTCACCTTTAACACAAGTAACATAATAACATAACTGCACTACCCAGCTTCTATAAGCCAGAAAGCACTTCATAAAAAACAAAACCCAAAGCCTATTGTATAAAAACTCGAGAGCAAACGATCGGAATGCCTACGACGCGTACGATGTCAAAATCAACAAGAATTGCGTAAGCACCGAAACTCGAGGATGAGGTGTCTAGAAGGCGGATACCGGGGACGGCCTCGAAACAGTTACCGATCCGTGACTCATCAGATATATTCTTAACCAAAACCACCCACATTCTAATGCAGCCAATGTCAAGCTAATTATAATTTTGCCCATTTTGAAAATGAACTCATGACATTGAAGGCAGGTGGGCTATACTATGAATAATATATTGAACGTGTCTGGTTACGTCTATAAAGTTACTCTTTTTTGTTGTTCTACTGATAAGCATAGTTCCCTGACTAATACGGAAGGTTGAAGGTTGGAGGTTCCTTTTGAAAGTGGTTTACAGATTTGAAATGTCATCTTTTCACGTAACGATACACGACTTTCAAAAATATTTAAACTGCTTAAAAATATTTAAAAAATTGAAATTCCTTGCACATAAATGTTTGCAAAGGCGTTGAAAATGTACCTACAATATTTTTTTTGCTATGGTGTATCTAGTGGAAGAAAGTAATTGTACTTTACCATGTCCATGAAGTATTTTAAATATTAAATAGTGCATACGCACACTGCATATATGTATCAGCGCAAACATGACCATGCCGTCTACATACGAGAATAATACGCGGACGGTAGCGAATTTTATCCCCAACCTGACAGATGTAAATGATGAATGTAGGTTTCAGTTTTAGGTCTCAGCATTTTTACAACCCCTTTCAGATGTTTGTGTTTCATAGCACTTTAGGGAATTCTAGAGTGAAATTAGGTATATGCATATAAACCCGTGTATTATGTTTGTGTCTAGACTCATATGACCTAGACCGTTCACCTGGGTTCTTTAAATAATGTATGTGAATAAAAAGAACTGAGTTAATTAATTGTTGCGTAGAAAACAAACATTCAAGTCATAATACAAAAGCAACAAAAGCGTTCCGTGTGAAGATTAACGTATTATATTCGCAGCATGAAATTCTCGCTCGAATAAGTATGAAACACCCATCTTTTATTACTATACTAGCTTACCCGTTGGGTATTGCTCGCGTCGTGCATATTTTTTATTATGAACTTTTCTAGTTTTTTTTTATTTAATGTTAAGCAAAAAATACTTTAAGATTTTTGACTCTTTAATATCGGCTATCCGTGCAAAAAAATCGCCTCTTAATGAGTTTAGTAGTTCCAAAGATTAACCCGTATAAACAAAAACAAAAACAATTTTATATTTCAATAACATAAAAACCAGAATGTATGCTTAAAGGATGACACTTATATTAAATATACAGAGAGACTCCAATTTTATTTATTTCTATACATTCGCAGACGAGAAAAATTCCGCAGCAACAATGAAATGCAAATTGCGCGGCCGAGCCGGATCTAGATGACTGGCGACTATACCTGACTATACTTGTTTATACATAAAACATATGTATAAGATGATAGTGAATATTTGCTAGGGTTTTTATTGAAAAATATTTAATGTGCTTATCTAAATTACATAAACGTGTCACGGAGGTATAGGTAGTTTATAGTCTGACTAATAATGTGTCCAAGGCGTACCTACATGCATGTCTAAGTAGTGGTCGAACCTAGCTAAGATCAGATTCAATGGTAAGAGTACTTTTCCGTTTTGACAATAGCAAACTACCTAATACCAATATTGAAGTAATAATCTAAAATAAGGCCACCAATTTGACTTAGCCAGCGCGGTGGACTATGGCCTAAAACTCACTTTTTCTGAAAGAAGACCCGTGCCCATCAGTGGGACAATAATGGATTGACGACTATCTCATATAATTAATTAGACCAATTCAAGTTTTGCAGCAGAGATCATGACTTAATTTTATGGAAATCACTCATAATAATAAAGGATAAAGTTTACGGAAGAAAATGAGAAGTATGACAACGGTAACGTTGATAATAATTGGGATCCAAAACATTATTAAAGCTGCCATTTTGACTTGTCTTAGCTCATGTTATTCATTATCGTGTTGGAACTCGAATGTTTTCTTCTCTTCATATTATGTTTGCTTAATTTATCTTTGTTAATTTGTCGTTGAAGTTTTTGTATTGTAACTTGTAAATGTTATCATCTTGTTCTTGTTGCTCATTTGTTTAGAATAATATTTTGTACGTAAATAAGTAGAAAATAAGGCTTCAAAGACTCAGGCCTGGTCTCTTAAAAGCAAACCAAATTTGTCTCCTATATATCAAAGAAAAAATAAAGTGTTTACCATCCTTCTAATAATTTTGGACAATGGCATTATGTTGTTACCTGTTTCACCTAAATAATATTAATTAGACTATACTTATAAACCAGTAGAAAATATATTTATATCATACCTAACAACTTCATCGTATTCTTAGTAGGTAGTAAAAACGCACACATATTTGATACAAACAAGCTTATTGTATCTTTTCGAAATGGCTCTAATTACAGACTAGCTGTGTACTTAATTATACCAAATTTCGAATATGAAGACACCGACGATATTTCAAGATAACGAGATTGCCTAAACTAAAGATGTTGCGATTTAAAAATGCGGACGAGAAACAGAAACTGAATGGTCTATTAAGTAATAGGTTGTAGAGCAGGTTACGATAGTCGTTTGTGCGTAATAGAAATAGACATAATAAATTCATGAACCACATAAAGACGGCTTTATCGTTCTAAACTGAATACGAAGACGAGAATCTAAAATTTTATCGAATTATTTCGCTAATGATTATAATAATTATGTTCTAGAATATGGTTTGAGCTGCTTTAGTATTCGATTAGCTTAAATACGTAATCGTGAGAAGTGAGTTAATAATGTTACATGAGTGTGATTTGTTAACTTATGTAGAGATCATTTTGTTTTATTTATTTACTAGGCAATTTGTTTATATTTGTAACCGTTTACTGTTTTTATGCCGTTCTGGGCTTAGTTATGGTTTTTAGTTATAAATACTAACTATACTTTTCTACCTTTTATTAAAGAAGTTAGGCAAAATATAAAAGATACGGCACTCTAAATTAGGGCAAATAGTCAAACAGGTATTAGTAATAGAGAGAGAGTAAAAGTTAAACTGAACACTAAAATAAGTCTGTTTGTACAGAATTAGCGGTCTTACAATTAGAATCTATCTATATTATTTAAGACATTCTATAAATATCAAGTCCATAATGACTACTTAATATTCACAATTTTTCAGACTAGTGCTACAACTTATAAAGTGTCGTTAAATTTCTAATCACCCTCGCATTAGTTAGTTATATTTTTGAAGTTAGTAGGTAGGTACATTACTTGACGTTGGCCTCTTATAATGGGGGTTTTAGTCAGTATTAGTGGTTATTGCTTGTTGGTAACCATATTTGATCTTGATCTTACACGGGAAGACACTGCCGCATATCTCCTCAATTTTATCCCTTAAGTAAGACATATATGGGAAGAGAGGGAGTAGAGTGCTATTCGAAAATGATATCAACAGCACACAAACAGCATGTCTCCGACTTCTAATACACCGTGTTAGTGCTACATATATTCAGTAAATACTTAAATCATTTACAGCTTTATAGCACTAGCGTATATGTAGGTTAATACTGAGCACGTTCAAATCTTAAATGAAGTTGCTAATGAATATCTAGTATTCATATACCTACATAAACTAAGATGACATACCTATTTGAATATGTACTGTATTATATTATTAGGTAAACCTCATTTAGAATTTATCGGTAAACAACTTCTATACTGTGTTATCGATAAATAACAGCTGTGTGCCTAGCAAATATAGCCTAGAGCAGCAGATGGACCAGTGATAGCCTAATGGTTGAAACTTGCCCTCTCGATCGGGAGGTCCGAGGTTCAAACCCAGGCACGCACCACTGATTCATGTGCGTATTAGAAAATAATTATCACTGCTTTTCGGTGAAGGAAAACATCGCGAGGAAACCTACACACCCGAGAGTTCTTTAAAAAAAAAAAAGTTCTCGGAGGTGTGTGAAGTCCACCAATTCGCACTTGGCCAGCGCGTTGGACTATGGCCTAAACTCTCTCATTCTGAGAGAAGACCCGTGCCCAGCAGTGGGACAATAATGGGTTGACGAGAAGAAGATCTACTTAAATCTGAATACTTAGTACGTTCTACAATTCCTATTCGGTTGTTTTTAAGTAAGTACTTAATCCGTCTCATTCATAGGCTTATGATCATCTCTTTCTCAAATGAATAAAAGAGTACCATTAAGTTGTACCCCAATTATCTAAAGCAATCAAATTTCCATTAGCTATATACACATTTGATAGGCTTCGTTGAGTCATAGGTGAATGTTATATTTATCGTTAATGTTACAATTTATTTGTATTTAGAAATAACATTTATATAAAATTATTTGAGGTTTATTCGTTTTTCATCTCCGCGAAATTAATTTCCAACATTCGTATGAAATACAGAAATTGTACAAATACTTTTAATATATTAAAACCAAAATGGTAACAAATTATTTATATAAAATTGATATTTATGAATCTGCAAATAGCCAAACAGAATTAAATCGAAAATATTTTGGCTTTAAGGTTGTTTATATAGATCAGTTTTTCAGCGCCGATTGTCGGTACTTAAAAATAGTAGAATAGTATGTTCAAAGATTCGATATTATGTATGTGAAAGTTTGCGAGGATGTATGTTAGTTTGAAATTCTTTCACGTAACATTACCGGTTTGATTTCGCTGAAATTTAGCACACACAGTTTTTGACCTATATTAACACATAATATACTCATTACCGTGATAGACGTGAACGAAGCGGGTGAAGTCACGAGATAAGCTAGTAAACATTATTTCAAAATTTAAATCAACTTATTATTTAACTAGCTGACCCGGTGAACTTCGTTCCGCCTAAAAGTCAAAATCTAAAATTATTAGTATTCCTCCAGTACATTGCGCAAGTAATATCCATAAAAACCTTCTTTTTGAATCACTCTATGTAGATTTTAAAAAACTGCATTAAAATCCGTAGCGTAGTTTTAAAAATCTAAGGGATCATACATAGGGACAAACAGCGGGAAGCGCAATTTATACTATATAGTGATTTCGTTACTTAACTCAACCTGTGTATAAACGCACTCAAAGGAAACCTCGTAGCGAAACACATCCATTACCCTTGTTACATTTCCTGGTATTCGGATATAATTAAATTCATTACTTTCAAGTGCCTTATTTCCGCCGGAGTTACCTTATACCGAGATCTTCAATGCCAATAAGTGACAGTGCTGGATACGTACCACACATCAACATACTTACCATGCTATAAATTATATTATGTGTTACTTACTTTGATCTTGTATTAAAATATGTATATCCTTTCTTAGAATTAATGTATAGGTATAAGTAATTTTGGTGAAATTTTAAGCTTTGAGACGTTTACTTGCATATTACTAAAAAAGTTGCCTTAACATACTCGTTTTATCTGTTTACGTGTCTGTTCGAACGTACGAAAAGTAATATTCCATATGCAAATATCTAAGTACAACCCCAAACGTATGCACGAAATATTGTACCTTTTTAAAAAAAAAAACAAATACCTATATATTTCTCAAAACAAAAACAATGAAAAATTTAGTTAGTTCTTAGTAATCCTTTAAAAAGGAAACAATTACGTATTTCCTTTTTATAAGCATTAAATTATCTACACAAATGCAATATTTAATTCGTTTACGTCCTTGGAGTTTAGAAATTAAACAAACATAATTTTTAGAAACGTTGATAGCTCTGAATATAACTGATTCTTACAAAATATATACAGATTGGTATAATACGTATTTTTAGCAGAATTTAAAAGTCTACAGACTTCCAACTAAACTAAATTAAATCCTGGTTATACATTTAAATTATTGAGAGTAAACCAATTTGTATTATTTACAGTATTAGAAAGCGAACTTACCAACAGCGGTAGTGACAATCCAATCTTGTAGAAATTGATCACAATACACAAGGACGGCTGGCCAAAAGAAACTCCACGGGTATCAATATAATATTGTAATAAATGAAATCACCAGGTCCTAAACAAGTCGCACAATTCAAACAAAACGCGAACGGCACTAGTCACTCACTGAGTTAAGTCTTAACACTATCTTCTTGAATTTTCGTGAATGATGTGCCGCAATACAATAGCGTTTACAAACGTTTCATAATCGATGCGTGAATGTTGTAATATTTACGTAATTTTTTCAGGCTGTCAGATGGTCCGAACGATGTAGTGTAGCGAAAACCGAATGTACCACTCCCGGCGAACGCACGGGCCGCACTGCTTGCCCGTAACGCCAAAAGGTCGTTCGTTACCCACATTCTCTTTCCGCGCAAGCCTCCACAAGTGAGACAGAGATGCAACATCAACAGATAGACACAGCCTCACGTGAAAACGAGACAGACATACCACAGCCTCGCAGGAAAACCCGAATTCGAGTCTTGATAGTTTTAACTTAAGACCGTGCTTTGCTTCGTGAATTACTTATTCGAAAGATATTCGATGTTGCACAAATATGTGAACGGAAATGTTGAAAAGTGTCGATTGTTTAACACAATGCATAAAAGTGACAATGTGACTAAAATCTCTCATGAAGTTATTTTACAATTGATGTTGGATATAATGCGATAAACAGCTGGTTATTGCGATATTTGATTGTTAGCATTGGAACTTTTATCCTCTAAGATTACAGACAATTAAGAGAATTACTGAAATTCTTTGAAACTTGATGATTGCAACAGTCTTTGTGTATTCTTTAATTGCAAATATTAATTTTTGAACTCTGGAAACAATAGTCTTTGTCTTGTCCATTTTGAGTTTAGTTATCAGTAGATTACTATACAAATGTTCAACATTTATTTTGCAAAAATCTTAAGTTATACAGCAAACGTGTTACATTTTAATAAAATAAGGTTCACCAAAATTATACAAAATAGAAAAAAATATGCCACAGCAGAACACACAAAGGAGATAAATCGCAAGTCTTAGAAAATAAACTTGGACCGAGCCACTAGGGTGACCTTTGATAATTCTTGCCTCTACAACCAAATTTCAAACATTGATTGGGTCTCTTTTATTCACATAGACTACGAATCAGAATCTCATTTTATATTATGAATGCGAAAGTTTGTGAAGATGTTTGTGTGTTTCTTAGTTTTTCAGTTAAAAAGTACACATCGCTCAGATTTCGCTGTAATTTGGCTTAGACATAGTTTATGAATTAGTTTAACACAGGCGAAGCCGCGGATACAACCTAGCATTTAAATAAATGATTTAAGCTAAATTTGATCAAATTTCACTATCGGATTTTTTTCATACAAACTAAAACCATTTCATAACCATTTTATAACATAAACGTTAAAATGCTATTTTCTAACTATGTTTATCAAAGTGGTTAGGCTCTACCACGTTTACCTTTCATAATTTATTTTAAAAGGCCTAAAGAATGTTTATGTACTCCACAATATTTAACATAAAACGTAAAGTTTACTTTGCGGTTAGTTTTAGTGTGGTTTTAATTAAATTAAAATGTGTTATATTTTTTTAAATGCACGTGAACATACTCGTAATAATTGGTTCAGAAAATTCTTGGATGGTTTGAAAGTCCTTTTCTCGAGGTACTCCTGGGTATCTTAGTACTAAATGTTTATATAGTTACCATTTATAATATAAATTTAACAATGATCTTTTATTAAACTATTGAGTTAGAGCTACTACACGTAGTAATGTAAGTAGTTTAATTTACAACTTAATGTATCTGCCATGTTAGAACGCAGAACTTACTCTGTATTCCGTCGAATAGCAATAGTTTAGCTATTGTTTACTGTATTCGGATGTAACACTGGATTTATCTTCCATTAAAATGTAGTAAATACATACATAACCTATATAACTAAGCGCGTGACGAATCGAATGAAGTCAAAAAAAAAAAATTGCTGTTATATGAATAATTTAAAATGTAACGATACTCACGACAGGCTGTTTATTATTTTTTGTATTACCATTAATTTCACCCAAATCACAAATAGTATAATGACAAAAATTGCAGTTTGCCATATAAGAATACATCGGGTGTTGAATATGGAACCTATAAAAGAAATTCGAACTAGACGCAGGGTAGATAGAATAATCTAACATTATTCTTTGTCAATGATTTTTTTCCTGCCACTATAGTACTATATTGACTACATTGCATGAAACTGGATTAAATCGGCAATAAATCATTTAAAACCTGCATAACGACATACTGTGAGTATGTCGTTATGAAGATAGTATGTCGTCAACCCATTATTGTCCCACGGCTGGGCACGGGCCTTCTCTCAGAATGAGAGAGTTTGAATTGTGAGTATACGTCACCCGTTTCATCGATTTTAGGATATTATCAGTCTAAAAAAATAATGACATTTCATAAAATCTAATTTGCAATATGAGTAATATAAATATGTGTATATGCCAAGCAAACCCCTGTAACACAAATCGTTTCTAATATATAGAACCTTGCTAATCTTCCTTTGAAATTGCTTGTCATATTCTAGTTTCTTGAACGAGAATATTTAACTAGAGCAAGATTGAACCGGGAATAGTCTAACGCTGTGGTGAGAATTGATCTAAATCCTTAGAGATGAGAGAATTGTTACGTCACTAAATAGAACCAAAGGCCTAGTTGTTCAGTGAAACTAATCATCAGGTAACTTATCTTTGAATTACAAACGCATACAGATTTACGCACATAATAACTTATAACTAATCACCCGTTGCAATAGCTGAAATTCGAACGTAATTTAAATTAAAAAATAACTTCATATTGTCCAAAGTAACACCAATATTTCTCTAATTGAAATAAATTGTAATAATTTGCAAGTTATTTTGAATGCACCCGTTAATGGTTAAAAAGGTTTATTAACTAAGCTGCATTTAAAAGCAATATCGGGTGTTTTGACTAGTTTTCATAGTAAGATATTGAGTGTTCTATTTCGTTTACTATGTGTGTTTGTGTCAAATGCAAAGTAGTGAGTGTAATGTGTTTTAGTTGATTTTATGTATGTTTTATGCATTATTTGAAAAAAATATTAGTATTGCGGAATTCTTCTCTACATCAACTATAACCGTGCGTAATTCCATACTCCTCCGCCTGCGGAAAGTATCTTAAAAACGAATCACAATTTTTTGCTTCACATTTTAATATGTCGATTCCCTTAGTAGATGTTGTTTCTATAACTATTTAATTAAAACCGCAAACGAAGATGCAGTCTACTTAATTGTGAACATTCAATCCTAACCATGCGCATCTTTACCCATTTCATTTAGAACAGAGATTCTATGACAAGTTGATTATAAACGAATCGCTAATTCTGAGAATGAAGGTGGTAGTCTTATGTAAGTAAATAGGCATACACACCTCCTGTAACAAAACGCATAAACTGCTTCATATTTAAAATTGTGTAACGTGTGCCTGTGTACACAACAACACAATATGGTTATATCACCATAAATTTCTAAGCAAATAATGCATTATATAGGTCTCAATTTAAAGTTTTACATTGTACCAACGCTTTAAAAGGTGTATCCGATACGACAAAGATGCGGCACAACTCCTTTTGAATTCTTTGTTTTCAAAACGCAAAAAGCATCACATTTTTTTATAAACGTCAAGTCAAAGAAAGTAAGATTGATGAGATCAGAAACGTCTCTATCGACCTGATGTCTTTGACAAATTTAGTTCCTTGGTTCGTTAATTTCTTAACAGGGCCGTTCCGCCTGTCACTACTAATTGTTTAGGATGAAATTCAACGAGTAAAAAGAAATTCTTATTTAACTTTCTTATAACTTTGTCACTCATTAAACTTTGGCCCCTTTTCAGATTTTTAAGAAATTGTAACATTGAAGTTGGTTAACATTTGTAGTTTAGACATAACAATTATATTTTGAAGTAGATATCCAATAAACATTTTTTTTTTTTCATTTTATTTAAACTAGCTGACCCGGCGAACTTCGTTCCGCTTAATAGTCAAAAATCTAAAATTATCAGTATTCACACTATATTATGCATGTATGATACATAAAACCTTTCTCTAGAATCACTCTATCTATTAAAATAATTGCATTAAAATCCGTAGACTAGTTTTAAAGATCTAAGCATGCATAGAGACAGACTTTGTTTTATACTATGTATCTATTTTTCTATCATCTCAAGTGATTTAACAACACTTGAGATGATAGAAAAATAGATACATACTGGACGTTCTACGTTTATTTTCAGACATGCACTGGGTTTGATTTTCAGGCATTCACCTCTAAAATATTTTTTAAACTAAGACTTTAAAATTATCTTAACGAACTGGATTTTTTTTATCAGATTGAAATAACAAACGAACATGCAGTCCACCTGATGATAAGTGGTCACTGCCGCCCATGGACAACGGTAAGGAATTTCAAATAAAACGTGGATTTTATCTGAAATGAATCACAGATGCGTTGCTACTCCCGAGGACTATGATGGTTGCCTCATATAAAAGTGTGCCAGCAACCATACCCTTCCATCGAAACGCAAGAAACGGTGGAAATAGGTACGGCGGTGGTACTTCCCCGGTCGAACTACACTGGTTCTACCTGTAAAATTTAAGGAATATTTTAGGCCTTTCTCTTAAAAACGAATAATAGAATATTCATAAAAATTACCACGCTATTACCATTCTTTTGAAATTGAATAGTCGTGCTCGCAATCACAGTTGTAGCTATTTCACATACATAACCGCAAGAAATATATTGAAAAATTTATTTTGCGGTCGCGGAGCCTTTGAAGCAAAGGTCGCTGGTAAATAATAATTCAGGCAAATGACATTACAAGTATTTATATAAATCTGCATATATTTTATGATAAATCACAATACAGAATGTTTGTATCTATATTTACTAATTTTATATGTCTGTAATATAATTTATTATTATTATATGTACAACATTTTACACAGGAGGTGGTGGTCTGATGCTTTCATGGAGGTGGATGTTTGATTGGAGTATTAAGGATCAATCCAGCTTGATCTCATTAAATCGTGCATTTTGTACATAAAGATTTGTTAAACTGGTCATTAATCGGTAAAATGTGTTTTTACCCGCATGTTGAATTTTTTTATCTGATTAAAGTAACAAATGAGCATGCAGTCCACCTGATAGTAAGTGGTCACTGCCGCTCATTGACATCTATAAGCAAATTCAGGACTATGATGGTCGCCTTACGTAAAACTGCGCCGGCAACCACACCCTTCCATCGAAACGCAAGCAATGCTTCACGCTAGCAATAGGTGTGGCGATGGTACTACCCCGAACTACTCTGGTACTCTGGTACCTATAAAATAAAATGTAAGTTGAAAACAAAATTAATAGATGCTACAGCCCTTCCTGGTGCGACCTCGAAAGCATTACAGTTTCACAACAATGTTTTCCGCTGCTGTAATCCGATTCAAGAGTTAGAGTGTAGTCAGGTAGACATACTTCTGAGATGTAACTAAGTCATCATCAGTAGCAACGTATTTTGTAGTTGATCTCTGGTAGCATTCTACTTTGGGTTTGAGCACATGGGTCCTTTGACGACGGTGGCCACTTATAATTAGTTACAGTGCATGCAAGTTTGCTACCTCTAAAATATGTACAAAGTAATGTTACAGAAATTAAACCTAAACTTTCGCTAATGTATTTTAAATGTTTTTAAAGATCTCATTAAACTTACAATATGCATCTACATCGCATATAACGTTACAAGTAAAACGAGAAATATTTTTTGCAAAATTCTAGTGATTACTGTGTAGCGCTTATTTTAAGTGTTACTTCGTTTTATTTCTGAACTACTAACATTTCATGAATTTATATACTTAAATGTTTAAATTCTCTAGTTGAGCAAATGTTAGAAAAAAGAAAATGTAGCCTTCAACATAATTATTTTGCTCGCAAGAAACTCATATAATTATTTACCTCTAAAGTAGAGACCGGGTCGCAAATAAGGGCATAGAGTTCAAAAGCCTTAATATGTAGCAAAGCATCCAAACTGAGATAGTTGATCTTACCATTTTTGTAAAAAATGTTTAATTGGTTCGGTTAGTAATTATGTATAATTGTATATATTTGTATGTACACGTATAAGTGCATATAAATTAATATAGAATCTTATTCATTATTATTTCATCTGATCGAAGTAGCAAACAAGCATGCAGTTCACCTGATGGTAAGCAACTTCATACAAAACAGCGTTATTTGAAGACAATCACAGATGCGTTGCTCCTCACTAGGTCTAAGGTGGTTGACTCAGATTTTATGGAGATAATAAGTAAACACGAACAGATTACCGCATATTATATTTAAAAATAAAACTAGCTGAATGTAAGTCAGACTCGCGCACGAAGGGTACCGTACCTACTATTATCTTTAAAAAACGGCAAAAAATGAAGTTTCTTGTATAGGAGCCTCCCTAAACTCCCTAAAATTTCAACTTTTTACCTATCACGTTAATTTGATACAGTCTGGTGACAGACAAACGGACAGACGAACACCGAAGTCTTAGCAATGAGATTCAGTTTTTATTCTTTGGGCACGGAACCCAAATGATGCAAAATTAACTATAGATCACATTGGGATAGATTTTGGATACAGATTTACCTGCTTGACCTTTCTTGCTACCTGACTTTGTCAAAAACATTAAATATTTTAGTTCTATGTGGCGGAATCAACGATATGCAATAAATACCTTGATATTACTAACACACACGGATCATTATAATCTGATTAAAATAAATTAAAATTAATTTAAAGGTCAGTTCTTTGACGACACGCGTGGTGGAGCACTCACCATGCCGATCTGATATGCAGAGGGTGCAGGGTTCGATTCGATCTTCCCGGTTAAACCGGTATCGAAATTATGAGTTTAGTTTCTTGTTCTGGGTCTGGGTGTTTATGTATTCGTCTTTGGGTGTGTCCATGGCACCCATGACACAGGGGAAAATCTTACTGTGGGGCGGATATGAGTGTAGAAAACGTTTCAAGTTTCTTTAAGTCCTAATGGGACTTTTTACCAATTGTACTTATGCTTGACAATCGTATTGGAGAACAATTTGGGTGATGTTTACAGAAAGACGTTGCTGCCCATATCCAAGTTTTTGGCTTCTGAGTCACCTTCTACGACGTCCATGTATCTTGACATATAATTGACAGTACCTACTACTCACATTAAGATGGTAAGACTTTTCATGAGTAAATTAAGATGAACCTACCGTGAACACTAAAAAATGGTCCCCTTCCGCGAGAAATAGCAATTTCTTTGCATTTACTGGCGTCCTATTTAAAATTTATATAGCTTTGCCACTTTGACACTTTTGATGAATCCAACTAGGTAAATCTAATTTATTTAAAACCATCAAGCGATTTCGGCTTTTGAACGTAAAGTAAATGGACACAGGTACAATAAATAATGGTAAATAATATACAATAATAATGTACATACACTCGAAAACATTACTCTATTTCTGACACAGGTGAAAAAGAAACAAGGTTATTTACGATAAATTAAAGATTATGTCGATATTTAGAATAACTGGTCAAAGCCATTATTGTCCCTCTGCTGGGCACGGGTCTTGTCTCAGAATGAGAGATTTTTAGGCCATAGTCCACAACGCGACCACTAGAAAAACACTAACAAACAATATCAATGGAGTGGTCGTGTTTATGTATTTCTCTGCAATAAAGAACTCCGTAACATACCTGCCACACTGTTTATAATTCCATTTATTTATTCTACCAACTAGTTTCACTGCGTTTAAGAGGTCACACGGTTGAAATAATTACATAATCAAATTAGTTTTCAACACAAAATATTAAAGCTGATATTCTGGCTAGTTTAACTTAATTACGGTTTTATGTTACATTTTTAAGTAATGCGGTTTGAACAAATTTGAATGCTATTTTAATTTTGTGAAATTAAAGAGTACTAATTTAAAAAAAACAGATAAGTACTGACTATTATGAAATAGTTTAAATTTATCTTAATACCTTTAAAATAGCGCCTCTTACACGAATATGAAAGTTATACATATATAACTTTAATCTACACAGAATATACATAGAACTCTATTAATATAATATATAATATTATCAATTATCAAAGTTTGTATTGGATGAACGAGAAATCAAAAATAACAGGTACCTGTGATTATAGATACGGATGAATTATAAAATTACTGTTTTAGATTAAAATGTTTAAGAATAGTAATGCTCAAAGGTAAAACATAGTGAGATGAATAAAAAAAGAAATTTATTGCATCTACCTGAAACTTAGATTGTATTTTTTCTTAAAAGAAACACATACGATAATAAAATATAATAAAGTTAAATAACGTACGTTGTGAATTAATGTTGTAGGGCGTAAACAGGCTTTTCATTTCCCTTCAGTCATTTAATGGTTATTTCCATAAATCTGTAGATTGGCAAACCGAGCAATCGAAACGCCGTGGCCTGGAAACAATAAAAGGTTTACGGGGTCCTTCTTCCCAACAGAGCAATACAGGATTTACAGATACAAAATCATAGGCAAATTATATTTTTTACGTGTTTTTAAAGTTTCTGTAAAATTAAAAAAAACACATATTACCGAAATACAGTCCGAAGGACTGTTTTCCAAATTAAATTCCAACAGCCCTAGAATTAGAGTTTGCATAAGTAAAATATTATCAATTATTTACTTTATATTCATTCTTAATTCGCTCCAATCTATATCGTAATAAGTATACATCGTATGCTGAAGTGGAGCGCGGACAGTCATACCAGAAAAGTCAACGAAGTATAAAAAAATACCTACCTATTCTCATTTATACAAAGTTATATAAATCTCTTTTGGCGACTCTACCACGAATTAATAGTCGATTAATTAAAATTCAACCATCTACAAGACAATCGCGAGCTACAGATAGTTTCTGCGATATTCGCCACTCGCTTTCCGTTGTATGTCAAACGAATCCTTAAGGTAATTCTCTGCCAAGGGTGCGTCGCTTGTTGTTTCACGGCCTTTTGTTTTTAAGCATGGCTGGCCGAAAGACCGAATGAAACATGAAAGTAAGGGCCAAGTTGAAATTCCAAGCATTTTTTGAGAATTAATCTCAATTGCGTCTAAGAACGACTTTACCTTTGTTTTGGTTTTATTTTTCACTGTGCCGTGTTAGGATTTTTTTTCAAAGTTCTTGATAAGTACAGGTATCTTAAAGACATAACATACTACAACAAGTATTTTCAAGTTAAGTACATACTATGTCATAGCATGTACTTATTTAAAAATACTTACATACATAAACCTAAAAATGTCTTTAAAATTTACTTATAGCCTGTCCGTTCTATTAGGTATGTACCGAACATCCGGTTAATTTTATAAAAAAAAACACTTAATTTGATATGTAAGCAAAGCTAAAAGAAATAGATACAACTGTTTATATTTAAAGAATTAACAATATAGTGTATATCAATATTGATTACCTAATTTATTGAACTTGCTACTTATAAATCAACTAACTTCTATAGCAGTTATCCGCAAAACCGCAGTTTCTCAAAAATTACGTGACTTGAAACAAAAAATCTTAGCTGTGAACTATGACAAAGTCTTAGAACAACTCTTGCACTACACGGAGCGTTATTGTTCTCATAACCGGACATAATCAAAAATGCATGTACGAGTACGTATATACTTCCGTAACTGAGGAACTTGAAAACAATATTTGATGACCATCCATTGTATGGCGAAAAGGTCGAGCGACGAGTGTTGAAATTGTGGAAGCGGAATAAACGCAAAGTCAAGGTGTAGATTGAACGATTGCTAAACCGAGTGTGGAGAGCCTAACTGAATATGTAATGAAAATGAAATATTTATAAGCATGTGTATGGTGAAGGAAAAAAACACGGGGAATTCTGCACATGGGAGAGATTTCTAAAAAAAAACTTACAACTTAACAGGTGTCTACAGTCTACCAATTTACATTTGACTAGTGTGAGGGACTATAGCTAACTCTCTCATTCTATCTATTTGTTTATTCCATAAAGTTCGCCTACGATTATTACAATTCAATATAATAACATTTTTTCTGAGCTAATGGACTTTTCATAACATGAATATTCACTTACTGATGAACATAAGCCAAAGTAAAATTATCTTTGTAAGCAAACAATCTCAACATCCTAAGAGAAGTAGTAAGCTTGGGACAATAATGGGTTGACAAAAATTGAAGTAAGTAATTGACGGCCCGCAAGAAGTAGTCGTCACTATCCTCATTTGAAGGAATTAATACACGAGTATTCATGTGAATGACTATGATCGGTCTCAGGTTACTGGCGACTGGCGTCGACGGTCGGTGAAGATTACTGATGACAGTCTGCGACAATCAGTGACCGTCAGCAATGTTCGTAGACATGAACTGCTGCTCACTGTATCTCGTATGGTACAATCTTGATCAGGTGACACTAGGTTCGATGTCGACCAGTTCCGAGTTTAATTATATGTTCATGTGTGTATACGTATATGTCGGCGGGACACCGCGTATTTATGAAAAACACGTTGCCGAAAGTAATTATTTTAGTTATTTTAAGGATCGAATATTGGTTGTTTATTAAATTAGCAATATTTAGTGATTTCTAAAAATGTTAATTTAGTTTACCTTCCATAAATTTGTTATTGTAAATCATCATCCTCATCAAAGTTTATTATAAAAAGGCGAGCGCCTGCCGGTAGAAAAAGATTCTTGTTTAACCGTCGAAGCGATCGGACCACCTCAACTGTGAATAAATCGAAGAAGAATGTCGTCTGCGTTTTACTTTAAATCTTCAAGAATGGACAGTAATTAAGACCCTGACCTTCCTGACGTCACGCCCACTCTGTTATATATAATCTTTTATGGCTTCATCTGCCGAGTCACTTTCATATGAGGCGACCATTTAAGTCCTCGGGAGTAACAACGTATCTGTGCTTGTCTTCAGGTAGAAGGGTTCTCAAGGGGGCTTTGTTTGAAGTCGCTAACAGATTTCTATGGGCAGCAATGACTACTTGTCATTGGGTGGACCGCATGCTTATTTGGTACTTCAATGTAATAAAAAATGGCATGGCATTCGCCACTCAAGATCAATAGGCAGGTTACGTTTCAAGTGTATAGACATTTTTCCTACTTTTTTATTTTATCATAATTATTATACATTTTCGTGTAAGTATTATTTATATTACATATATCTGAGAATATAAAATGTATAGAAACTCTACATCGCATCGGTACTTTATCAAATATTATAAGTCCTATATTAAAATGCTTACAAACCAGCGAAGTGCGTAATCGTTCTTATTTCGGGAAAACAACTTTTACGTATAAAATATCGTACTTGTTCTAGCTACTAGTACCGAAATTTCGATACACATACTTATGGACAGTTTGATTTAGAACCAGTCGTCCTTAAGAAACTGGGTGAGGCGACCAAACGTTCACTTCTGACCAGTTTGGACTGGACCAGCCTACTGTTTTAGAATTTTAGCTTCCGTTCAATTGCACGTTGCACAATTTGGCAATAATTTAGAGTATTTAATGCAAAACTAAATTTGTGGCTCAATTAAATTAAAATAAATGAAAGGTGTGCTGTGTGGAATCGACCTTGTTTAAAAATTACAGGTATAAATATTAATAATAGGTAGGCATGACTACCATAACATATCATACCATGCCTTAATCTTATGGATTAGTTATGTAATGAATGTCATTATTTGCACGTTTGCAAATATTGCGACTATCCGTTACCCGTATTCGCAAATGCGAATGATAATATTACTTACATTATACTATGGATGAATAAAAGTGTCCTTAATCGGGACAAAAATACATTGTCTATCAAATATCTCAATTTCTAGCGGAAACCTATGCCCAGTGTGGGAATTTGTCCGAGTGTTACCCAATCTTTACGACTTATTCGATGACGAATGGCACTAAAATGTATTACTACTAATATATATATTTTAATTTAAGATTTGTTTATTCAAAATTTGTTTTAAACGTAAAGCAGATGTACAATTACCATAAGATACCTATTGAATAGTAAATTAATGTACAGAAGAAAATAAACGAAAGAAATTATGCAGTATTCACGTAGCTTTTACGAGTCTATTTACGTATCTGGGAATATCATCTACATATGCTCGTATTTCACTGTTTTTGAATTCTGCATAGTATTTTGAAAAAGGTAAACTTCATACATATGATCATAAAAGGATCGCTTCGTTTTGAATTCTCCTCATGGCAATATTTCACGTAAAGTTAAAAAAGCGTTCAGAATGTAGAGTGGAATGTAAAGCCTGCATCTCACTGCTGCTGAGTGTAGCAGTACATGTCTACATAAATTCGTTATTAAAATATATTAAGTTAATAATTAAAATACATGAGCAGTGATAACCTAATGGTTGAAACTTGCCCTCTCGATCGGGAGGTCCGAGGTTCAAACCCAGGCACGCACCACTGATTTATGTGCGTATTAGAAATTAATTATCGCTGCGTTTGGGTGAAGGAAAACATCATGAGGAAACCTACACACCCGAGTGTACTTTAAAAAAAAAGTTTTCGGAGGTGTGTGAAGTCCACCAATTCGCACTTGGCCAGCGCGGTGGTTTATGGCCTATAACTCTCTCATTCCGAGAGAAGACCCGTGCCCACCAATGGTAGAATAATGGGTTGACGACAAAATATATTAAGTTGGGAACATATTGAAATGCAATCAATTATTCTCGTGTTGTCCCGCCATTCATGTTTTCTGTGACCCCCATAAAGTGACACGCACATGCGTGCCCATATTAGGGTATGAAATTATGAATACCTCTAGATGTCGGCGCCTGTCTGACTTGTCAAAGAATCGAGATATTATTTGACAAGACCATTATTATTACTGCTGTAAATACTATTAAATACATTAAAACAGAAGTTGAGTATATTATTAGTTAGCGCAAGTGGATATAACTAAAAATCACAAGTAAGGTATATAAACTTTCCTTTTAAAAATTACTTATTTGTTATATTACAACCACCGAGAAATATTTCATGCCCAAGAGACATCGTTTGTATAATAATAATTTTCACTGTCTCTGTTATTTTATAGGGGTGCGAGAAATAAATAAATAAAATATTAAAAATATTATAAATGCTTTCAAATTAATTTATTGAGATGTTTTAAAATTGAAATGTAACATGAGCGGTAGTGTTGAAACGTTCTAAACGGCCGGCAACACAAAGCGCACGTTCGCAACCTCCATGAAATCATTTTTTATTTGAACAACGAAACAAAATTTCATGTCAACACGAGGTCTAAAAATACCTCACACATAAAACCTCGTATTTCGCGAGTACAAATTAATTTCAAGCCTACGTTTGCTTTCATTGTGAACAGCGGTCCCATTTAACGGGAGAGAAATTCACGCAACGTTACGCACGTAATTTGGTTGCTTTAACTGACCTATTAATTCTATAAGCCTCAATATAATCTCAAAGAAATAATTGTGGATCAAAGGAGATATTGTGAATCGTGAATTCGCGAATAACGAAACATTTAAATGACAATTCTTCATTTATTGTGTTAAATTTACGTCGATGAGCTTCGTTTTCTTATTTTATGATTTCTCGGATAGCGATTACTTTCAACAAATGACTGACTTTTCAGTGTAGTTACGCTTACACCGTAAACATATAATTACTGATGTTAAGTAAAAAGAAGCAAACATTTTATTGTACCTGTAATAATTTAACCGAGCGTTTGTTGAACATATTAGAATGATTATTATGGGTTCTAATCTAATTTAATTTATTTAAAAAATATATAAGAAGCTAAGGTGCCATCCATAAATTACGTCACACGTTAGGGGGGGGGGGGTCCATAAAGTGTGCCAAGGTCTGGAGAGGAATACAAAAGTTTGTATTATTACATGTAATTTTGGAACTACTGTTTATAATTTCAAATTTATATGTGTAGAATAGCAAAATATGTGACATCCAACTAGCTAGGGGTCACAAATGTGACCAGTTGTGACATGGAGGTAGGTAAAAAAATTATAATATTCGTATGACGTAATATATGGATGGCCCCTAATGATACTATTGTTATCTTCATGGTTAGTGGTTAATCTCTAATGAACCTCAGACAAGATTAAATTCTAACTTGAAGTTGAGCACAGATGCGTTGCTACTCGTTAGGACTAAGATGGCGCCGATAATTGTGTCTCCCTTACTACAACACCACACATGCTTAGCAATACTGTTATTAAGATAAAGTTATGACGATTGTATCTCCGAAGACCAATCACAAATCGTGCAACACTTCATGTACAATTTATGCTTCACATGTTTTGTCAGTTTGTACAAAGCGTTAGGAGTGCAATCAATACCGTGCAGAGACTAGTTGAGAAGCTATTGCTTCAAAACGCTTTGTAATCATTGGATAGCTATCTTGACATAGAGGGTAGAATTGCTTGCATTTGTGCCGCTCGACCATTGATGGATGACTTGGAGATCGGTCGAGTGTTATTGTTTTATTGCCGTAGGCTGTACAGATACAGATATGGACATGCAAACTTTATGGCACTCCGTGCTCTATTTTACATCTATGATGTTTCGATTTTTACGTTGAACCCAATTATTTATAGGTGTTCACGGTCCAATGACTGTAGATACCAATGTATCCAATCAATTTATAATCATGTGATATTGATTGATAATAGATGTTCAAAGTATAGGTACATTGATTTATATTGGATATCTATCTGTTTGACTGACTTTGAGGGTTAGCTAATTTGCACAACGCGACATTCAATTAGACTAAACATATATTAATACGAATAAATAATAAAGCATAGTAACAATATATGCATACATTTAAAAGTACCATTATGGTATTTAATGTTGTTATTGTTACCTTTAGTCTTCAATATTAATTCACCCGACCTTAAAACCCACTGCTGGACATTATTCTGTTTAAACTGTCGGCTTTTGACAGTCAGCTGTTAAATATAGACCCTTTTTTTGGCATCGAGGGGGAAACCTTCAAAAGGCACCCGACGCCGTGGGACTAATGCCGGGTTATGTGGGATTTTTACCTCACTAAAGCCCTCTCGGTGGCCGTCCTCAGCGCTGCAAGGAAAACTCCGGGATCTCCAACAGAACACAACCGGAGTCCTCCGAGCGCTATTCTCCTTTCAGGCTTTTCCCCAGTGAGCATTTGAGGTCGCCGTATCTCCTGGTGTTTACGACGGCATGGGACTACACATGCCGTTGTCCTACCCGGGGTCGCTTGTCTGAACTATTCGACCTCCTACTACTCCGCCACACCTCCTACGGTCTTTTTAAGTTCATCATACTCTTAGATGAGAAACTTACTGTACTTTTGCCCAGACGTGGTCTTCTTTTGAGAAATTTTCTCCTTAATCCATTGACCTACAAATGAGCTGGGAATAAGCTTCCCCAGAAATGTTCTAGATATCCAGATAATCTAGAGGAAGCAAGCTCTTAATCCGTGCCTATGATATCCACGGAAAGGGGGAACCAATGATATTCGATACCACATTACTTCATTGTCTAGTAATATTTATTAAATAAAAACTATACGAATTACATTAGTTACATTTAAATTATATTACCTTCCTCACACACTACGAGTATATGAGTCAAAAAGGAAAAACCATGCTATTTGAATGACTGGGAAAAATAACACAATTTCCATTTGCCAAAAATAATGTATAAACAGCCTTATCAATAATTGATCTTAATTTAAATGTGTATGTTAATGGTAAAACACAGTTCTAGGCTTTCCTGTGTAGGTCGTACACCCACATACTTAATTCCATCATGAGACATGATTGCCCGGTATTTCCGGATTTGGTTCATTGGATATAGGTACGTGTGAGTCGAGTCGAACACTAACTCGTTCACTGTGGTGAATGCACTTTTAAGGTCAATATAGGTAGTAAATACGGCGTATCGATATATTAGAGCTCTTTTAAATAAAGTTATACACCTTTTAGAATCATGAGTTTTTGGGTTACTTTTAGGGTTCCATACGTCAAGTAAAAAACACGAAACCTTTATATTTATAATATTAAAATTATGGATTATATCTATACGGATGTTTTACCTCGTTCCTACTCGAACGAACCTATTCGAACAATTCTCCGAAAAAAGGTTCAGAGAATTAAATTCAGTGTCACTTCGACAGCAACATATAAAACCCAGTCTCCCCGTAATTCCAGCCACCCTAAATCCCAGTTAGTTAAACGTGTTTTCTCAATTGTCTGAGATCTTTGTACGATAGCCCTAGTATAATTGGACGAGCGCACTGAAGCCTACTTGAACAATTTGTCGCTGATCTCTGAAACGGTGGTAATGGCTTCGACCTTCTTTTCGTTTTGTCAGCCACTTACATTTTAGTTCCTCTCATGTCTGACCTGTTAGAGGTCACTATAATTATTATATTAATACGTGAAGCAAAAATTTGTGACGGATTTTTAAGTAATATGCCGCGGACGGATTAGTAATTATCTATTAGTATTACGGATTAGAAATTTTGCACGGTAATAGTGGACGTAGAGAAGGAGTGCAGAATGTTAATATTTTTTTCAAATAATGCATTTTTCATACATAAAATCAACTAAAAACACATTACACACACTGCCTTGCATTTGTCACAAACACATATGTACTTAGTAAATGAAAATGAAAAGACACAACGTCAAGAATGTCAGATGACATTTGATTTTTAATTTAAATTACGGTCGAATTTCGGCCGATGCTACGGGTGACTAGTTCAATTTAATGAGAGTGTAACATGCATTTGCGTTTTACATGTAATTATGTAGAAGGTTGATTGCAAGGTGATAGAAGGAATGTGATTCGACCGCGTAGGTACCGTAGCCACATCAATTTCTAGCGTGAAACATTTGCGTTACGCTGGGAGTGTAGTTGCCGTCTAATTTTTATATGAGATGCATCTGTAATTGATAGCATGTGATTGTGGGTGGCAGTGGCCCCTTACCATTAGGCAGACTGCACATTCACTTGAAAAATATATGTTGGAATAAACGATCACTTTATCTATTCGATTTTTTTTCCGAACTAGGTCCTTGTCACTTTTTTATTCATAAATTATTAAATCTGTATTATACTTGTTTCAAATCAATGTTGTGTTGTGTAATATTTTGTCTTTATTGCATTTTTGCAAATTACGGAACTACATAGATGGTGGGGGTCCCCCACCACATTCGTATATATTAATGCGTAGGTATCTATATACATGTATATCCTTTTCACTGCATATCCATTTGATATTAGCATCTGTTAGTCATACATCGAAAACTTCAAATCTTAATGTTCGTTATAATGATGTCATTTTCTTACTGAGGTCGGATTCCCCCTTAACGGAATTTCCAGCCTTAATGTCCATCTCATCAAATTGGATTTTTTCAAATCTTTTCAGAAAGTCTAAGGTAAATATATAAGTTAATTATGTAGCATCATAGGTTGCACTGCGGAGGTATCACTGCCACACCTATTTTTATTGTGAAGCAGTTCTTGCGTTTCGGTGAAAAGGTATTGTTGCCGGCACACTTTAATTTGAGGCGACCGTCTTAGTCCTTGAGAGTACTTACACATCTGTGATTGGCTTCAGATTGAACCCTTGTTCTGTATGAAGTTATTTACAGTTGCCCATGTGTGCTCCGGGATTAGAATAGGGCTACGGCACCCCCTGCCAGTCGTAAGCGGCGAATAAAAGGGGCTTCCGGGGTTCTCGAACTGTTCGGTCCCGGTCGGCGACCCCGGGAAGGACGGCGGTATATGTGGTCGTATACTGTCGTAACGGTATACGGAGCAGTGGGCCCAGCCGTCCATCTGGGACGAGCCCAAAAGTGCAATGCGTTCAGAGTATTCCGGTTGAGTTCCTTTGGAGATCCCGGTATAGCGCTGAGGACGGCCACCGGAGAGGTTTTACTGCGGTAAAATCTCACATAACCCTGCGTCGCTTCCACGGTGTGGGGTACCTTTTGAAGGTTTTCCCCTCCAGAACAAAAAAAGGCACACAACATTATTATGCAAGACTTACAGACATGAGTACTGTTAAAGTAGTATTTACAACAGGCACATTTTTACATGTCTTATAAATTTGCAATAAAAACATACAAGATTAAAGACAGTCAAAAAATAAGCGGAGGTATAACGGAGATATCTTCATTTTGGTAACTGGAACCTCATTCCACCATCCATGTTCCACTACCGACGACCTTCTCCAACAGTTGGGATAACGGAATATTGGAATAGTTTGTAGCCAATATTAACTACATTAGCTTATGAAACCAACCAAAGCACTCGTACCCAACATAAACATGTTGATTTTTATTGGACAACTTAATTATGTAATCCAATAAAATACTTTGCCGAGTTAGTAATCAATCAAGTAAAACTTGCTGAAAGTTGGAATTTTCGGTCGCTACATTTGGAATACGGAAGAAAAACGCAAGATAAATGTGACTTGTAAAAGCTTTTACTGGAATCGACGGAGTTGTGTGGCATTACTAAGTTTTAATATTAAAAATGTCTTTGTCGTTGGAGAATAGCAGTGAAGTACTTAGGAAAGAAAAATGTTGAACGATGTAAGAAATGTAAATGATATTTATTAGTATTTTATATCTGATTGATAATTATTTTAGTACTTTTATATAGTCTGATTGAAATATTATATAGAGTGCATGATTATAATGTGAATATAAGTTTGAAAATTTCTATTATATCCAGATTACAGGTAACTCAATTCTCGATTCGTGTAGTGGGGAGATTATTATACCTGCTGTGTGGTTGCAGCTTGCGATACACCGCATGCTATTTTTATACATTATAGTATCAAACGCGCATGCCGTTCACCTGGTGGTAGTAGTCATAGAATATGACCAACCATCCAGCTATACCTAGTATGCAAAACCCGATGAAACTACATCTAATTATGTTTTATCAATGCAGCATATGGAGGTATAGAATAGAGTTTCTATATGACATCAATTACTGATGCGTTACTATCTACTACCGAGATTGACGATGGTCGCCCCATAAGAAAGTGAGCCAGCCAGCGTGGTAAGATAAGTGTTATACAGTTTAGAAAGCGTTAAATCAGTTTTTTAGATTACAGAGATGCCAAATGAGCGTTCAGACATTCTGATTAACTTAAACTGCCATTCAGGGCTATTTGGAATTAACTTTAAGTAGAATTCAAGTACCTAATGTCGGCTACAAACGCAGTGATACCCTCAAGGACTAATTATCGCCTTGTATACGTTTTCCCTTACCCTTCAATCCCGATATACCAGTGCTTAATAGCTTCAATCTTTTTTCACTAGTCTAGACTCGAAGCGTACACTATACTGCTCGGATATATCTACTGCTCTGCTACACTTAGACATAGTAATTAGAAAATTAATATTACGTAAACCTGTAAATACAAAATAAGCTTCTTCCACTTCCATCATGTAACCAAATCAACGTATATAACTATTAATTTGCTTCAAAACCAGTTATATTTATGGTCGAAGCTAAACGGCGCCCGTTGCGAGCCACGAGCAAATTCGCCCATTTGTTATTTGGCCGGCGCAAATGTTCGGATTGAATGGCGCACGTGACAGCCCGCTAATAGTTCATCTGAATTGCATCGACTATATCTCGGGCATAGTGTAATATAGCAATCAGGACAGATTTAGGTTATCGCTGTATGGAAATGAAAATTGAATTCAGTCATTTCAGAATCTCTCCTTTGCGTGGAATAAAGTATATAGACTGATGATTCGAACGAACATCAATTACATTTTTTTTAATTGAAATAGCAAACGAGCATGCAATCTAGCTCATGGTAAGGTGGTTATTACCACTCATGGACATCTTTAAGAAACTTCACGTAAAACATGGGTTCTATCTGCAGCCAATCTCCAAAACGTTGCTCCTCCCGAAGACTATGATGGTTGCCCTTATATAAAAGTGTGCCAGCAACCATTCCACCGATATTCAAGAACACTCAAGTGTGGTGGTGACGCCTCCCCGGTCGAACTACACTGGTTCTACCATCTAGTGAAAGTGATGTAGTCATATATTAGTGATGTTAATATATATAACTTGATGCGCAACGGTTTATTTATTGATAAGCAGTCAATTATATCTGCAATGGTAAACATCTATGCATAATCGAAGCATTAATTCAGTGCAGTGACCGTGGCAAAACCTTGTTTATAAGTAAGGTCAAAGAATATTTGGACGATTAAATGCATACTTAAAACTTTTATAATGGTAACAACAAATCTACGTCTTAAATCATTATCGTAGAAATTTGGCATTCGATGAATCATAAAAAGGTATAAAACGAGTTAAGGTGGGCATTCACGTTACAACGGTCGCACGGACTGTCGCAACGACAGTTCAAGTTGAATACTTCAACAGACCTGCGACAAGACCTTGGTCGTACAGTCCGCCTTAGGACCAAGCCATTCATGATCGAACTTGTCGCATACGACCGTAGTTTGTGCGACAGTCCGTGCGACCGTTGTAACGTGAATGCCCACCTTGAAATATAAGGTATACCAAATACCTATTTCTGAAAAATTAACAAAAGTGTGTTATGCGATGTTGTATTTTGCTTAACGGTGTGTGGTAAGGAAGAAAAACTTATCAGGTCCTACTTAATCCTCAGGGATAGCAACACATCGTAGGCAGAACTCAGGAATGACTAACCTCATGTGTGGTTGATTAGAGAGGCGGCAGTGCATGCATATTTGCTACTTCAAATGTATAAGAAAAGGAAAAATATAACAAATTACGGACAACTTCCCTTCATTGTATACAACAAAGTAGCTTCTCGCTGTCTGTCCCTATATATGCTTATATCTTTAAAACTACGCTACGGATTTTAATGCATTGTTTTTTAATAGGTAAAGTGATTCAAAAGGAAGATTTTTGTGTATAATACATGAATAATATAGTACAGCACTCAGTGATAATTTTAGGTTTTTAACATTTAGGCGGAACGAAGTTCGCCGGGTCAACTAGTTAACTATAATTTCAATAATAAAGATAGTCTTATTTTGAAGAGTTTATAATGTAGTAGGAAATAATAGTGAAACTATTTTTAACTTACAAAAACAAACGAAAGGCAATCTATCCTTTCAACGGAATATGTAGGTGTGAAAATATTATTTATTAAAGACATTTCTCGACAACGGGACTCGAGACACAAAAACACTTTCGAGAGAGAGTAACCCTGTTTGGAAGGTAATTGTGTTATATGAAAGCTTCTTTAATTTTTAATAACGGAAAATTCTTTTCCTGGTAATGTCGGCTTGTGAAAATGTATGATGCCCTGACCCGTCTTTTTCCTGCGTTTAAAAACCTGGCGGGTCAAGAGAAATGTTAATTTGCTTCTTCACTTGCAAAGAAAAAAGAACGCTGGAAAAGTTAAAAGGGTCTGTGCCTGAAATGTCTATTTAACTTTGCGTATTCAAAGTTCACAGAATAATCAGGCTTTTCTCATTTGCCGACACATTTGTTGCCTAATTGTAGCGAAAGTTATGACATAACCAAATTAACGAACCTGTTTTGTTATATTTTTAAAAGACGTTAGGTAAGAACCTAATTCTATGTAGTGTTATTACTCGTATTTTACTTGCGTTTAAAAAACAAATGTATGCTATACTAAGTATGATATAAATGATTATTATTAATGGTTTTTCGGTATGTAGGTATAAATCCACTATACGTTTACTTAATAATTAAATTAGCAATTCTTTGATGTAGGTAATACTAGTAACTTTAGTCATCAAGTAAATTTTGCGAGCGATCAAAGTTTACTAGGTTTGTTAAAAATAAAAAAGTTGTTGCCATTATGTATTTCTTTTTATTTTTGTTATGGAAGTATTTATTTGGGAAACTCTTTGGGAAACAAACAATTGACGCCAAATGCAAAATTATTTAAGATATATTTGATTAAAATGGAACGAAAATTTGACATGAAATACCAAACACTAACCAAGCATCCAAGAAAAGTTTATTCTCAGTGAATAATAATGCTTCCATAAAGTTCTCTCTATAAGGATTATCCGCGCTTGCAGTCGTCAATAGATTTCCTTCGTCCGTAGCTTAGCGCACCAACCGAGGCGTTAGATACGGTATTGTTCAATCAATAAACCCGCTTCATAGGCATGTTTCAGATATACAAATACCATAGCGAAATAAAAACCGTTTTCATGCATATGTGTACCGTATCAAATTATACGAAATTATTGTTTACTTATTTCGCTTAATTTCTTATGCTTTATTTGTTTGTTAACTATGCAAGTGAATTAATTAACATACGCGTGTATACACGAACAAAACCAAGGTACCAAAACTATAATCATTCCTCTTTTTTTTCTCGAAGGAGAAACCTTCAAAAGGTACCCAATGGTGTGAAAGCAACGTGCGTTATGTGGGAGTCTTGCCGCTCTAAAACCTCCCTAGTAGCCTTACTCAGCACTATGTAGAGGGCACCGGGATTTCCAACGGAACGTAACTGGAGTCCTCCTAGTGCGACGCCCCTTTTGGGCTCTTCCCCGCATATGCGCACGGTGAGTGCTTTCTGATGTTTACTGCGGAATGCGACCACACATACCTTCGTCTTTCCCGGGGTTGCTTGGCAGGACGGATCGAGCTTCCACTCTTACTACCCGCAATCTTGGATAGTCCCTTTAGTCGCCTCTTATGACAGGCAGGAGATATCATAACTCTATTCTGGAACTGTTCTGTCCCGGAACTATAGGGACATACTTTAACCATACCTAATATTCGCTGTGAATCTTTTTGACGCCGATCTAACAAGGAGATCAATGAAATGAACTTAAACATCTAATTAAATAATAATACCGTTTTTAAGATTACCTACAAACATAACCATTGACATGTTGCTTCATAACGGTATAATCTTTCATATCGATATGAACACTAAATATCGGTTACATAACCGTTTTCAAATAAAAACGAAACCACGTCTTGTGCTTTGTGATGCGTATTTCGCTTTGAGGAATGACTTGAGACATTAAAGCACCATTTACCGAACGCTATGCATCAATCATAAACCTTTTGTGTGGAAAGATCAACCTTCCAGTTCACATGTTCGTTCAAAATATTAGCGGTTAAAATCCATTCTTCTTTACACTAAAAGACGTTTGTGTGACACGCGCGTCTATTCACATGCGATATTGACTTGCGGTTTCTCATTAAAAAATACTTACTTATATAAGTTAAACGACTATGGCTATGCTATTGCTATCGACATTGTATGTTAAACAATACAGTGCAAGATTGGTTCACTTTTTGGAATGGGTAGTAACCGTTTTGTTTTAACTGCTTTTGCAACCTCTGACCAAAACTTGCCTACAATAAAAGACTGCTCTAAGAAAAAGCTGACTTTGGCATATCGGCGTGTATGACATAACATTACGTGTGGAGGTGTACAAATCAGTCCCTGTAGTCATGGAATTATAAAAGACTACGGTATAACCTACATGTCGCAAGAGGCAATTATAAGGGGCTCCCGGGGCTGCAGGCGACAAGAGTAGGAGTTTGAATCGTCCACCTCAGCGATTCCGAGAAAAAAAACTGCAGTGGCATATTGGCGTAAAGATCACACAGCAAAACTCGATGGGGCAACGCGCTCAGAAAAGTCCCTTTGCGTTCCTTTAGAGATCTCGGAATCCTCTTCGCAGCGCCAAGGACGGCCACCAGGAAGCTTTTAGTGCCGTAAGAATCCTATATAACCAAGCGTCGCTCCCACGGCGTCGGATACCTTTTGAAGGATTTCCCCTCGAGAAAAGGAAAGAAAAAAGTATATAAACAAAAAAATATACGCGTTGTTAAGTATTACGAAACATCACCAAAAATCTCAATTCACAATGTACGATTAAACAGTAAAATTAAATATTCAAGCAAACAGAGCAAAAGGCAAGACTTAAACGAAATAAACATTTTGCTATTTAATTCACAGTAGTAGGTACTGCACATTTCTAGAAATAGCTGTACAAAGAGATAAGTTTAACTTAAAACTAAATATGCAAATCTTACAGCGCAGATAAAGTTACAGTTCCAGTTTAAGAAATAAAGTTAAAACTTAGATTAGATAAGGTATTTAAAATAAGATTCAATTTTCATTTTAATATTCTACTAGCTGTAATACGAATAAGTAAATATTTTTTTTATTTACAGCTAATAGAATGCTTCGTAGCTTGACGCCGAAGCCACCATCGCAACACTATCTCTGCCTTATAACAGCAGTGTAAGCGCTACGGTTTAAATGGTTTGTGCTAAGGAAAACATATCTGAGCGATCTCTTTATTCCAGGCATAGCAACGCATATGTGACCAACCTTACATAAGACACTAATCTTATCTGAGTTTGATTATACACATTTAAGAATGGCAGGCTAGTACCACCACCCCTCTACTTTTTTTTAAATATAAAAGTAGCACGTAAGCACGTAGCACGTAAGCACGTAGCACGTAAGCACGTAGCACGTAGCACGTAAGCACGTAGCATGTAAGCACGTAAGCGTTAGAATACAAAACAAGCATGCAGTCCAACTGATGATATGTCTTAACTTGACGTAACGTGACCAACTTACAAGAGCTCGTCATGCGGCATCCGGGCGGTTCTGTACCTTACAATAAGAAATCATGACTTGCTCTTTCATGAGATTTCTTTTTCGTTCAACAAACCGAGGCGTGTTTAATGAGCGAAATTAATCAAAGGTTAGCTCGAGTTTCGCGTGATTGATGATTTTGTTACAACCTTGAATAAATTGACATAATGATCGTTTGGTTTGTAATGATATAATTCTGCTACATTATTCAATAGTTATGGTTTTATCGAATTTATTATAGTTAAGATTGAAGTTCTGTGAAATACACGTCACGTCGGGTAAATTTTCGGTATGTTGGAATACTCTAAAATCTGTTAAGCTATATACCTACCAAAATCATAATTTAAGAAACCCTAGATATCAGAGAGATAGAGAAATTTTAAAAGGTCACTCCATAGAATCCATTCTTAATAATGGCACAAACAAATAAATATGTAATTTTTTACTTATTAATTTGTAATATTACCTAATATTTACCAACTTGTAAAATTTTGAATTAACTACAAATACTGTATTAACACCAGAGATAATTTTAAGCAATGTCTTCATATTCAAGATATCTAATATGCCTGTAGCATTAAGGTGATATGCAATACTCCCTTTAAAACCCAATACACTGGAAATGCAATTTTTCTGCTGTATCCTTTCTACTCTGCTATATTTTTCCTTATAAAGAATAGACGAGCAAACGAGAAGATGCCTTCTCTGTGAAATTCGCTATTAGGAAAATAGATGCTTTCATCTTACAAAATTGCATCACCTGCGATGAAATTTGTTCAGAATAGACTTGTCCTGAGGTGTTTTTAAAATATTAAATATTAACTTAAGACCAGGAAATAACAAAATTGTCACGCATTAATGTGTCTATTATATAAATAAAATTTCTACTTTTATACCCGTTATTAGCTGTAACTTTAAAAAAAAATGTACTAGTACTTTTCTACACCCCTCATATTTACACTGTAAAGGTAAAATGAAGGTAAAGTATTACCGGCACACCTATTTCTAGTGTAAAACAGTTCTTGCGTTTCGATAGAAGAGTGTGGTTGCCGGCACACTTCTCTATGAGGCGACAATCTTAGTCCTCGGGAGTAGCAAAGCATCTGTGATTGACTTCAGATAGAACTCATGTTCTATATAAAGTTGTTTACAAATGTCCATGGGTGACTACTGACCGTGAAGTGGATTGCATACTCGTTTGCTACTTCAATTAGATAAAAAAGAGTTGTCGAATATTATTAAGTTTTGAAGTGAGGTGAAAGAGGTTGTAGCCGTTCTGATAAGCCCTGGTGGCTTATTTGACAAGCTGCACCTTAGCCACCTTGACTAACCTGGAAGCACCGCAAGTCTCGTAATCTCTTTATTTGACCTTTGGCCTCTAGGTATATGGATAATGTTTATCCCTGTAGTTCCGAGATCAGAATAGGGCTACGGTATCCCCTGCCTGTCGTAAGAGACGAATAAAAGGGACTTCCGGGGTTGCGGGCGGTAAGAGTGAGAGCTCGAACCGTCCTGCCAAGTGACCCCGTGTAGAACGACGGCATATGTGGCCACATGCTGTCGTAAACACCAGGGAGCCGCACTGAGTACAATGCTCACTGGGAAGAGCCCGAAGAGGACATAGCGCTCGTAGGACAACGGTGGTGGTCCGTTGGAGTTCCCGGTTTCCTCCACACAGCGCCGAGGATGGCCACCGGGGGGTTTTAATAAGGTAAAAATCCCACATAACTTGGCGTTGCTCCCACGGCGTCGGGTACCTTTCGAAGGTACCCCTCGATATAAAAAAGGTATGTGGGGAACGTATTATTCTTTGTGATCTCGATTTCATATGGTTCCATATGTTATTTGTAATGACTACGTGGTTAGATTCATATCTTATCATACAGATATAATATGCTTGGCTTTTGTTACCCGTAATTGCCCCGTCGCTTAACTGCACTCCTAGAAATGACTTTTATATGGGCACATTTTTAAAGAAAACGAGCGTAGTCTCCAGTTTTGTATACGTGTACCTTTTTTGTAAAAAAACAAATTGCTAATGTTCATCCCTTAAATTTCGTCCAAATCACAGCTGTTTTAAAACATATAAAAACTGGTTAGGCCTTATGAAGACTAGCGGTCACAAAACTGGACCACTTGCTAAAGTTTCCAGGTTCAATCCCCAAACGCGTAGACATCTAAATGATCAATTTAGATAAATTTAGGTCTTCTATGTATGTTTCATACATACATAAAACAGAATAATCTAGAGTGCATAACCTCAAATAAAAATATAACAATAGTCTCATCCTATGCATGAAACGCATTCTTAAACAACTTCTACATATAACTGAGCGAGCTGTCTTTTAAATTTCAAAGTTCCCTCTAATATTAGCAACAAATTCAAGTTTATAACAAAATTTAAACTACTTAAAATACTAATACCGGGTTATTTCATACTGCACGGAAAATTGAGGCGAATTTAAATTTTAAGTTCGTACGTTGCATATTTGGCGTAAAAGTTTTAACAACTTTCCTGCCGAGTTTCGTTCATATCATAAGTTATGGGCGCCGGAACCACCGGAGAAACTCTTTTTCATGGATGTCAGGTTATATAATTTTACGACCTCCTGCGAGATATTATCTTAAAAAAAAACTCCTCATTTATTACTATAGCAATATAATATCTATACTAATATTATAAAGAGGAAAACGTTGTATTTTTGTATGTTTGTTATGAATTAACTTAATCACTACTAGACCGATTTTAAAAATTCTTTCACCACTAGTATGCTACATTATACCGAGTTAATATAGGCTATATTTTATACAAGAAAAACTAAGAGATCTTTGCTAAAACTTCAGTAACGTGAACCAAGGTGTACAAAAATTTGTTTAAAAATTTCTTTCGTCAGATACGCTGCTGTAACTGTTGATGATAGAACCATAAAATGTTTTGCAATATTAAAGAACACATCGATATCTACGAAAACTTTCGCGATACTCTATGTGCAACTATTGTATTTTAGTTACTATGGCCACTTTTTCATTTTAAAAGTTAGTACAAAAGCTGATCAAATTTAGACCATGATAACCATACCTTCGTTTTTATCCCTAACCAAATAAATTGTTTCACATTCGAAACCATTTTAATACCTACAAATAATTTCTTGAATTACTCAAATCAAACATTCCATTCAGAAGATATTGCGAATTTAAGAAAAATGTACCCAACACAAAGCAATCGTAGCGTTTACGGGATCACATCCAAGTAGAATTTTCTAAAAAATGTTTTTATATATCGTATTTTCTGAATGTACAGCTATTTGAGTGTATTCCCTGAAAATTTCAATCAGATTTATCAAACCATTTTAAAATTAAAAGCATATTAGTAAGAAGTTACAAACCAGGCAGAACTTAGACCGAAATAGACCCTGTTTTTCTGAATTGCTTATACGTTTTTAGGACCTTCTTTAAAGCGTTTGTATTTTTGGAAAGATAATTACGAAGGTTAACTTTATAGGGGGGAGCTATATTTTTTTTAATAGCTCACAATGATTATGAAAATTTTGTCAGATCTATGAGGTCATTAGCTGCCACATAGTTAAGTTGTACGGGCATTCAATTAATATTTTAGTTTATAGTTTTCTCTTGAAATGCTTGAAATACAAGGGTACAAAGGCAAAGACGTATCTTAGAGGTTGCAACTGGGTAGGTATACCCTGCGTTCGTTATTGGGGCCGTTATATCCTCTTAACTTCACATACTAAGGCCGTGTCATGGTATAGAGGGGGTGTGGAATATTCGGGTTTCGATGGTCTCATCTTTGCCCCGATAGATTCTCAAGACCTTAACACCCTCTGGTACCTTAAATATTGCGGTACAACGCTAATATTAATTAAAATATTGCAATATTGACAGGCAATTGAACAATAAACATCATTTAAAGTATATAAAAACGTAGTTTTTTTAAAGTTATACTTCCTAAATAAAGCATAAATGTAGGGCAAATAAGGAAATGTAAAAAAATAACATTAAAATCATAAAACGACTTAAAAAAATATATAAAAAACTATATATAAAAAGAAAGAATTACATTACATTCTTTAATGTAATGTAATTCTTTCTTTTTAATTTTGAATATCAAAAGCAAATTACGTAACGAAGATTTTAGTAACATATTTTATGAAATTACTTCTCTTAAAATGTACAAAATTTTATTTACTGAAGCAATTAAATTTAGATAAATACATGTACGAAATCGTAAATAGACAAGTGTAAAAAATAGTTAGGTGTAATAAACACAAGTAAAAAATTAATCCATTACAAATAAATTATTTGAGTACCATAGACTAAAAACAAAATATAAGTAATATAAAATATATGTTATAAAAACGGTTGGCAAGTTAAATTAAGTTAGTTAAAATTTAAAGAAAAAATACATAATTACTAAAAATATTTATTGAATATATATTTACTAATAATACTACTAAAAATATTTGAAAACTAGCTGTACCCGCGGCTTTGCCCGCGTGCAAATCAACGTGTCACAAGTTTTTCCCGCGCAAATCTCGACACCGTGGAAATTCCATGATAAAAAGTAGTAACATTAAAATCGGTTTGGCCGCTCAAGGATTACCTGGTCAAACACAGAGTGAAGAAACGAATTTAAAGCGTGTATTTGTGGGTAGGAACGTATTGTTATGTATTTTTTTTTTAATTAGAGGAATTCTAATATTGTAAACCGCTTTTTTTAACCAATTTACATTCTTAGTGGTCTAATTCACAATATCGGGATACTTTTTTTCAATCAACTCCTCCACATTTGAACCAAAACGTATAGATTATAAAGATTGATTTGAACTTTTCCGAATTGGTAAATACTATATGAAGTAATTTTGGCGGATTCAAATTTCTAAGTAAGATTATAGGTAAACCTACTTTTAATATAAATTTGTGTTCAGGAGTTCCGGGAGGCATTAAGGAATTCAAAAATTCTGTTGGATAATGTACTGCTTCCTCCATCTCAATGACTGTGTCTACCGAATAGAAGATCTGTGACGCTGCTTTAAACTTTGGAAAAAAAATTAAATCATTTATTTTATCGACACGTTCATTGGTGGGTGGGTATATAGACGTCTTTTGGAACCAATTTACAGTGTTATTGGTTGTATTATCAATATCCGGATATACTTTTTCAACCAACTCCTCCAACGAACTCCTTAAACGAAGACGTATCGATATAAAGATTGATTTTAACTTTTCCGGATAACAAAGAAATCATTAGAAAATTGGAATATCACTGAACAGCGACATATATTCTAAGTTCAAATTTTGTTTCATGTAGCCAAAGATAAGATCTTTTAGGAGGTGCATCGGGCTATTTGTGTGCGTAAATCCCGCATTGTTCTTTGTGAAGCAGAAGACATAATCAAAACACTTTTACAATTCATACGAACAGGGCGCACCCGCTCGCAGGGCGCTGCCGCACCCTGCTCGCTTATTTTTTATGTTTTCTTTTATGTTCCAACCTAACCTAACCCATCCTGTTTAAAAAGCTACAGCTGAATCCAACTCTTAACAATAACATGACAATACTCCTGCATTTTCAGGATTTAGGTATGTCAAAGTGACACTTTTCATCACAATGTTCTCTCAGGAACGGGTTTTAATGTATTGTAATCAATAAGTACCAAACTCATACGGCTTAAGTAGGTTGTGTACTTGGATTATTAGGGTTGATGAATTGAAGTTTAATTTATTAACCACATTTCAGTTTAATGAGCTGTCATTAAACTTATAATATATACTAAAAACAACCGTAAGCATTATGTGACTACCTTTTATAATTTAGGCTTGCACTATCTCGCATAATCAGGGAGGAGTTGAAGGTAAAAAAAAATCCCGTGTCTTTGCTTAGTAATTATATTACATCTCTCGTCAACCCATTATTGTGCCACTGCTGGGCACGGGTCTTCTCTCAGAATGAGAGAGTTTAGGCCATAGTCCACCGCGCTGGCCAAGTGCGAATTGGTGGACTTCACACACCTCCGAGAATATATATTTTTTTTAAAGAACCGAAAAGCTGTGATAATTAATTTCTAATACACATATGAATCAGTGGTGCGTGCCTGGGTTTGAACCTCGGACTTCCCGATCGAGAGGGCAAGTTACAACCATTAGGCTATCACTGCTCATTTATATTATATACCCGAAAGCATTAAATGGCCAACTCCTATGGCTTAGGCTTGCAGTACCCTGCATCATCGGGCTTGAGGAGTTGAAGATCGAAATTTTCATCTTGTGTCTTTGCTTAGTAATTATATTACATACCCGAAAGCACTAAATAGCTAACTTCTATGGCTTAGGCTTGAAGCACCCCTGCATCATCAGGGTTGAGGAGATGATGGTCAAAATTTTCATCTTGTGTCTTTGGTCAGTAATTATATTACATACCCGAAAGCATTAAATGGCCAACTCCTATGGCTTAGGCTTGCAGTATCCTGCATCATCGGGCTTGAGGAGTTGAAGATCGAAATTTTCATCTTGTGTCTTTGCTTAGTAATTATATTACATACCCGAAAGCACTAAATAGCTAACTTCTATGGCTTAGGCTTGAAGCACCCCTGCATCATCAGGGTTGAGGAGATGATGGTCAAAATTTTCATCTTGTATCTTTGCTTAGTAATTATATTACATACCCGAAAGCATTAAATGGCCAAATCTTATGGCTTAGGCTTGCAGTACCCTGCATCATCAGGCTTAAGGAGTTGAAGATCGAAATTTTCATCTTGTGTCTTTGCTTAGTAAATATATTACATACCCGAAAGCACTAAATAGCTAACTTCTATGGCTTAGGCTTGAAGTACCCCTGCATCATCAGGGTTGAGGAGTTAAAGGTCAAAATTTTCATCATGTATCTTTGCTTAGTAATTATATTAAATACCTGAAAGCACCAAATGCCCATCTCGTATAGTTTAGGCTAGCAGTATCCTGCATCATCAGGGGTGAGGAGTTGAAGGTCGAAATTTTCATCTTGTGTCTTTACTTAGTAATTATATTACATACCCGAACGCATTAAATGGCCAACTCTTATGGCTTAGGCATGCAGTACCCTGCATCATCAGGCTTGAGGAGTTGAAGATCGAAATTTTCATCTTGTGTCTTTGCTTAGTAATTATATTACATACCTAAAAGCACTAAATAGCTAACTTCTATGGCTTAGGCTTGAAGTACCCCTGCATCATCAGGGTTGAGGAGTTAAAGGTCAAAATTTTCATCATGTATCTTTGCTTAGTAATTATATTAAATACCCGAAAGCACCAAATGGCCATCTCCTATGGCTTAGGCTTGAAGTAACTCTGCATCATCAGGGTTGAGGAGTTGAAGGTCAACATTTTTACCGTGTATCTCTGCTTGGTATTTTTATTACATAACCGTAAGTACCAAATAGCCAACTCTTACGGTTTAGTCTTGAAATACCCTTACATCATCAGGGTTGAGGAGTTGAAGATCAAATTTTTGTCCCATGAATTTGTTTAACAATCTTATTATATCCATAAAAACAAATTGACTTACTTCTACGGTTCAAGCTAGCAGTACCCCTGCATCATCAGGATTGAAGAGTTGAAGGTCAATTTTTTTAGGAAATGTCTGCTTAGTAATCTCATACTACATTTAACCTAATTGGACTCCTACAGCTTAGGTTTGGCCGAGTATCGCTAATTTCGTTAATTTGCTTCAAAGAAATGGATCCTATGATCAGAACCGTATCAAATTCATCAGAGTACCCTTGAAGTACATTCTTTCAAATAGAGGAAAAATCGTTATAATCGGTTGGCGGGAAATTGACTTATTCATCTATTTATCGCGAACATCTTTAATGCAAATATCAGACTTATGCGCTTTTCTTATGGATGCCACTGTCAAAAGTGAATTGAATTAAAAATAAATGGGGTCCCACCCCATGACACGCACTACCTTTCAAATGAAAAAAAAAAAACATCCAAATCCGTTCACCCAGTGAGGAGAAATCGAGTATCAAATATAAAATAAAAAAATGTTAAAAAAAATACAGACGAATTGATAACCTCTTCCTTTTTGGAAGTCGGTTTAAAACTATGTTGTAACATAAAAATCAAAGCGACATACTAAATTTTATTGAGGTGGCCTCAAAATTGACTGACTTTCATACAAACTTACATCTCCTATTTGGGTTAAATTGGGAGGGGGGGGGATCAGAAAATTCATTCTTTACTGACGTCTACGTCATAAAAGGAACCCCTAGTAAAAATCATATTCGTATCTTTAGCAGTTTAGGCTCTACGATGTTTATTCAATAGATTTTTATAAAAGTATATATAGGTATAGAGATATAGATTTGTATAGTATCAAATAACATAGGTACACACATAACCAAAAATATTACATAACAAAGAAATACATTTTACAGACCATAACATGTTTAGTTTCAACCAATTCAACTATGCAGTTACTTATCTTATTAACACTTATCGAACACAGAATAAATACTGCGTAGTTTTAAATTGACATAACTTTTTTATTTATAAACCGATTTACATAAAATAAACACTAAATGTTAAGTGAAGTTTCCCACAACACATCCCTGAAAATTATATTCAAATTGGATAAGCCGTTTCTGAGATTAGCGTTTTCAAACACACAGACAAACAGACAAACAGATAAACAGACAAACAGACAAACAGACAAACAGACAAACAGACAAACAGATAAACAGACAAACAGACAAACAGAAAAGATTTCTAAAAACCATTATTTTGGGTTCTATATCGTATTATAGACCTCTAGAAATGGTTTTCACCTAAATTTATTCCATGTACAGACAGCGACCTCTTACAGATTTATTATAGTATAGATTAAAGTACACCCGGGCGAAGCCGGGGCGGGCTGCTAATCGCTAGATGAAGTAATAATAGCTTTTATCTTATAAAATTACAATAAATTAACCCAATGCCCATAAATATGTTTTTTTTTTATCTAACTGAAATAGCAAACGAGCATGCAGCCCGCCTGATGGTAAGTGGTCACTGCCACCCATGGACGTCTGTGATCAACTTGATACAGAAAATGGGTTCCATCTGAACTCAATCACAGATTCTGATGCGTTGCTACTTCCGAGGACTATGATGGTCGCCTCATGTGAAAGTGTGCCGGCAACCACACTCTTCAGCGAAACGCGAGAAATACGTCACGCTAGAAATAGGTGTCATCATAAAAAGTGCACAATAAATATGGTGCAATTTTTATGATGCCGATTCCAGCTAGATAGCGCTACAACTGTTACATTTGAGCACTAAAGATAAATATTTGTCCACGAAAGTTTGTTGCGAATTGTAGAAATTTCAAAATGCTAATACCTAGTGGCTCTCAGGCAAGAGTCATTCATCGTCATGAGTCATGCGTCAGGACTAGAATGTGCATACTCTCGTACATCGTACTGTATACATTTATGTATATCTGTGCATTTGACATATAGTAAAAACAAAATATCCGAATGCAAATTTAAATTTTAACAGCATTCTAATTTCTTGTGACATATATGTCAGAAATTCATTTAATCCCTATCAAGTCGAATTTAAAAGAACTATTTAAAATGTCTGATTATGTATATAATATATTATATCGATGGGCCCAACGAATAAACGTACAAACGAAAATCGACAACTTCTCAGTAAAAAATAAAAACGTTTGGAGCCACATAACTTTAATAACTTAATAAATAGGTAAATATAATGTATAATCAAATTAAAGATGAAAGAAGCATCTTTTAGCTCATATGTTTATAATAAAAAATATATTTGTAGTTTTCTTCATATTCAATAAAAACAGTATTATTTTATTATTCTAGTAATTAATGTGTGTCTTGTTAACAATATCGTATCATTGCACGTTTATTCGTGTCATAAATCAAGCTTATACAAGTGTAGTGAAATGTTGCGCGGTTTTTCTACATATTTCTATTTTTTCCTGTGCTGTGCTCTGGCCATTTACACACTTGTTCTAGTATATTTTTTGGTTTTATATGTCTACAAAGACATAAGCACGCATATTAGTGTTGACCAGATTGAATTATTATTATGTAATATATCCTTATATGTGTAAAATTTTATAATAACGTAAATTACCTAATATTTTTTGTTAATGGGCCAATAAAAAGGATTGTTTATAAGAATAATAATTATTTATTTATGCAAAATCGATCAATTAAGTAGGTACCTATAGGGCATTAATTAAAAAAAAGAGAATAAACAGAAAAAATAACAAATATGTAGGTACTTGTAGTACTAATTTTCTTCTCCACTATCGTTGGTAACCGAGGTGGATTCTGATGGCACCAAATTTCGGTAGAAAGACTGGTAATGGCTTGGTATGGCTCTTGAGTCACACAGACTTATTAAATCTTTGTATAAAGGAAGAGGTATGGGTAGCATGCCAGTGTATGCCAGTTTCAGGTTCTCAGCTTCTAAAGGTTCTCCCCGTCGCCTTCTTGAATTAGTCCTCATGATAGTTTGCATCTCTTGTAATTCGCCTTCGAAACTGTATCTAAAGTGAATTGTGTCAGGATGATCAGAAGAAAAAATTATTTCTTTTATTTTGCTCCAGTAAATTTTATCGCCCCTTGAATCTTTAAACCAATTCTTCCCTTTAATTATCTCTTTAAAATCTATGAAGTCAGCTTGCGTCATTTGTTTTACTTGATACTTGTCTCCGGTAACTTTGGCATTCTCTATGAATGAATACATTTGATCAGGTGTGTAAATAGTATGCTTTTTCTTAGAACGCTCAATAGCAGCATGCATGGAATCACCCTCTGATTGGCTATGACCTTTCTCTAGAAACCTATGAGTTATTTTGATGTTAAATTTTTTCGCCGCTAAAGAAAACATGGCAAATACAAAACGATTACGATTTTGCCCTGCACATGAATCAGAATAAAAGGATACATTTTTTATCCCTAATTCAACTTGTACCTGGATAAACGACCAAAGACAACTTGCTATTTCTATCGCACCCCTTTTTGCTATTTGACAATGCCACACGTAGCAGTAACCTTTCTTCTTTAATAAATTATAGATCGTGAAATTGTACACAGGGTACTTCCGTTTATAATGAAATATACCTACTTCACTCTGAGGAATATTCAAGACTTTTTCCAGATCAAAGCATGCTACAACACTGTCGTCTGAACAAAAGTTTTCTTTTTCGTTTTCTTTTAATTGCCTTACCAATTGCTTTTCTTTCAAATGCTTTTCATAATCTGCTTTTAATTGTTCTTTTCTAACATCATTTTACAACAACATAACAGAAATTTGGTAAATTGAACATGTTTCACATAAATCTTTTTTAGGTTTGTGGAAGGAAAGATTAAATTTCGTATTAAAGATTATTTCGTATTGGCGTTTAGTTGCTTTGCATGTATCATAATACTGGTTGTTTGTAGCTATCCATTCCAAATATAGTCGGTGCATTTTAGAAATATTCAAAGTTTCACACAGTTTGTTTTTGGCTATCTTTACGAGTATAGTGTGATTCAACTCTTTCAAATAGATTTATATGTTCGATTATACTCTTCTCAGTGTCCTCTGACATTCTTCTCGGCCTATTCTTATGAGTTCCTCTGTAGTCTTTCAAATAATTTTCATCTCCTAATTTATCAATAGCTGTGTATACTACTTGCTGTGTGATGGACAAAGTATTTAAAAACATGATTTTACAAACTTTAATCATAGAATTATTATCATCGAGAAGTTGGTATGTTAATGTTTTGGTACGATTATTTTTACGTTCAACTGTTATTTTTTTGACATTATCTTTTTTTACATGGCGGTTAATGAAGTCCCACTGTCTTTCATGGTCCCCAATAGCCCAAAAATTCTTGAAAATTGTATTCCTCTTATTTTCATTTATCTTAACATAACATTTCAATTTGCAGTTGCATGGTGGCCTAATAGATTTTTCTTCATTTTGTTTATTAGTTCTAACACTTTCGTAACGTTTTCCAGAATTTTTAAGAGTTTTGTTTTTCTTATCTCTCCACGAATTAGGGTCTATTTTTCTTTTTCTTGTAAGTGATACAATAGGGGTGACGGGCCTTTCCTCCGATTCTGTAGTTGCAACATCTTGTGATATATTTTGTGTTTCAATACTTTGTAAGACACCCTCTAAATCAAAAATACTTCTTAGATCGTAATCTTTATTTATGTATAAAACAGTCGGCGTGGCTATAAAATTTATTTTTTGCTGGGTTGATGGAGTCATTATCATTGAATTATTAGTAGTCTGTATTGATGTAAAGTAATGATCATTATTATTGATAGGGAACAATGGCGAAGGCACTCTCTCAGGTAATAGTTGTTCCGTAACATTATGAGAAATATCCAAAATTTCACTTGCTGGTACATTTGGGGGTGATATATTATTAACTTGCGATACACTGGCGATTAATGTGGCTGGTGAACTAAAATCATCAGGGTCGGAGTTGGGTTCATTGAGGTCTGATATGCCATCAATAGGGAAAGAACTTCGCGAAAGATATTTGAAAGGTTCTGAAACAAATTACTCAAATTATTACATTGCTATGTTTTAAATAACTACTGAGGTACATATTTCTACAAAGTGTACTCATCACCACAATAATATGAAATACAATATTGCTGCCATGTTCATTATTATTGTATGAAAATTAAAATAAAAAAATGTAACTTGCAAGAAGAACTTAAATATTGAACTTGGTAGGTATAATACAACATCAGCTGAATCTGTAAATACGTTAATCTTTTCTTATTAGGTTTATAAAACTAGTTAAACAAAAGAAAGGCGCGCGCGGCACTTGCGTCAGTTGATTTTCGTTCTTATTTATGAATAAAAAAGGTTAGTCTGTGGGAATTAAGCCAGTGTCGAGTCGATATAAATGAACCACCTATCAAACAGCTAAGTGCGAAGGAATAATAAAATCCCTTTTCCATTGATTAAAGTGACCCCCTTACCTACCTATACAAATGGTTAATTAATAATATAATTATATAGGTACTTACCTTCATATCTCCGATTGTTCGCTAATTCTAGTATCTTTCTGCATCGACTAGAAGTATTTTTGTATCTATTCATAATTATACAACAAACAACAAAAAGTCACTTATAAAAATTAAATGTCAACAATGAGGCGTGTTTCCGGTAAACAAACGTTACGTAATCACTCCTGTACATTCGCATACGGACTAACCTTCCGGGTTCCAGTGTCCGATGTCACGCGCATCTGCACACATGCGCAATTACCCGCCCCCGCTTCACCCCTTGTCTATACTAACGAACGATTGCAATAGATACTACTGGAGAAGTATTTGTTTAATAAACGATTACTACCAACCGTTTAAAATTCATAAGCGAAGAATATTATCGCTTAAACCTTTACAAAATAGGAAAAAACAAATGAGATTAGTAAAAGATATTGGAATAGCTGTCATTTTTATACACAAGGTTTTGAAGTCTGCATTAAAGCATTACTAAAAAAAGTTGCTTCCATTTTTACACGAATAAACATGTAAGAGCTTATTACCCTAAGAATAGTATAGACTCGAGAGGCAGATTGATTTAACACGTCTATTCTGGTGTACTCAAAGAAATTATTAATATACAATAGGCGTATGTTTTGTTATTCTTGTGATACCAATATATTTTATTTCCGTAGAATAAATAAATACTGTGCTATAAAAGCCTTATTTTAGGTCTAATATTTTCATAAAAAAAATAATAGGTATATTATAGGCCAAATAAACGTAATTTGCGAAAAAAAAAAATTACGGTAAGAGCTCTTGCACGTTTATTCGTTGGGGCCATCGATATTTTTTAAATACATACATATTTATCTTAATTTACATTTGGTGAAACCAGTAAAGTTCGACCGTGAAGTACCACCGCCACACCTATTTCTAGCGTGAAGCATTTTTTTGTGTTTCAAGTGAATAGTGTGGTTGCCAGCACACTTTTATATGAGGCAACCATCATAGTTCGAGGGTGTAGCAACGTTCGATTTAAATTGCTTACAGATGTCCATGGGCGGCAGTGACCACTTACAAGGTGGACTGCAAGTTTGCTCCTTCAAACAGATAAAAAAATACTCCTAGAATACGTGCTGCGTGGATCGTATGTAAAATTTATCTAAATCTATTCAAAGTTAAAACTTGTAGACTACGTCATGTAGCTCATAAAATCTTTCGATGCGGTAAGACGTACTTACAAAGTGCTGCTAGACTTCTGAAAGTTGTTAAACTCTTCCGTCCACTGGAAAGTGGCTCGTTATTAACTTTTTTATATAACAGATGGATTTATTTATTTATCGAGAATCATCACACATATTTTATTACAGTGTTATATAGAATTGATAATAAAATTTTACCTACCTACATTGTTAGTTAATTTATTATATTTAGTCTATCACGTTGCGAATTGCTAAAAAAGTGCTGGTTAGCAGCCAATTTAAAGTAAATATGTTGTCACTTCTTAATTATTCCTAACATTTTAAATATGTTCAAATAATGGTTACCAGCTAATCTCTTAACAAGTTCAAATGACTGCTAACTTTTTATCATTACAGGAGCGACCAGAGATTTGAAGTCTCGTCCGAAGCACTAAATCGTGAACAAAATTTATTAAGTAGTGATTACCTATCACTCCTGACCACTCTCCACAAAGCTTAACTTTCTAAATCGTTAAAATCTTCAACAACAACCAAACCATACGTACATCATTGTTATACACTTACATTATTCTGCAAAATCTATACACATCACTCATGTTTTAATGGAAGTAAATATCAACACATCCCATAAATGTTCTACAAAAAATCAGATAAGTCATTACCAAAGTACATTCGTGTTGAAATATGCAAAATGGTTATTCGAATATTGATGCTCCAATTACAAGAAGAGCCTGTCTGAATAACGCAGCGCTACACGACTGTACCTATGCAAAACGCGAAAATGGAAAATAATTGACGAATTGACGTTCAGTGTACTTCGTTATAACGAACAGGTATCTGCGAATTGGTTACGGTGATACATACATTGATTTTAAGCTAGATACGTTGTGTAAGTCGTAAACAAATAAATAAGACTGTAGTGACTGTTTGAAGTTTTGAAGTACTTGTTATTTTACAAGCTCGCTTCTTTTATTTGAACTTGTAGGAGGGCGAATAGTATTATAGTAAACAAGAAAGATAGAAGAAAGTTTAGTCAAGATAAATAATAAAAATAACAAATATGTAAATTATAATCAAAACTATTGGTACTTTTGTTTTTTTGCAGAATATTTATTAAAATGATTTTCATGCACAAAGCAACGCTAACATAACATATTTTGGAAAGTATTACAGATTAATTAATGAGTAAATCACCGATTTTATGATCTTTTTCCAGTTCTGTTTTTCTTTAGATCTTACATTTTTAAGTATTCCAATTACGATATACACTTTTAAATATTCGGACAGGAGGACGTAGGATCGGTCACTGGTACTTCGTAGCCCAACAAATCTATTAATCCGACATCATCTCGCAAAACGATTGCTGGATTACCGCGAGCCTACTGTGAAATTTAAAAAAAAATACTGTAGAGATTGTAATTCTGAGCTCGACTGTACCGACACATTACGTGAAAATGGAAAAATAATTGACGAACTGACGCGAACAGCACTACAACATATGTACCTACTCTCAATTTAACGAATGAACGAATAGGAAATTGATCACTGTTTCTTTAGCACACGTAGATCTGTCTCACATGATTAATAGTATTTGTGTATCTTACCCATTTAGTAACATAGTGATAAACGTATAATTAATATAATAAGCATACTGTTATGAAATTTCGTTCTCAGGGGTTGCAACAACGCATACGTGGTCGTTTCTTAGGTACGATTCTAATGTCAACGAATCTCTCCATCCATCGAATGAAGTACACATACTGGTGGGCTTTAATTTTTTTCTGTTCTCGAGGGTGAAACCTTCAAAAGGTACCCGACGCCGTGGGCGCGACGCAGGGTTATGTGGGATTTTTACCGCACTAAACCCCCCCCCCCCCCCGGTGGCCGTCCTCGGCGCTAAAAAGGAAGACTCCGGGATCTCGAAACGACCTCAACCGGAATCCTCCGAGTGCGTTGCCCCATCGGGCTCCTCTCAGATGGGCGGCTGGGCCCACCGCTCCGTCTAGTCTTGCCTGACCAAACGGTTCGAGCTCACACTCTAGCCGTCTGCAACCCTGGAAGCCCCTTTTAGTCGCCTCTTACGACAGGCAGGGGATGCCATAGGCCTATTCTGATCCCGGAACTACAGGGACGATACTGGTGGGCTACTACTAATATTTAAAAAACGAGCTCCTGTATTCGTATCCCTGTCACTGTGGGTCACCCAAATTACAAAATACTAATATCAAAACTTAAAAGTTTCTGTACAAATCTTTATTTATGTCGATAGTAAAAATCAAATAATTTGGATATGGCTATAACAATGTAAATATTTAAATCATTATTTGGTAAACTACACATACATTTAAACAAACATTTTTTTCTGATGATCCGTAGGTATCGAAAAATAGGGGAAAAGAGAAAACCACTTAGTTTATGATATATAATTTAAATTTTAATAGCAATTAGTGCTTATTACTTATATTATATGACTTTTTTATATATTTTGTTACATTATTATTTTTAACTTCAAATAGGAATACTTATAAGCTTTACAGAAATTAACATTTATTTAATAAACGGTGAGTTTCCTTTCTTCTATTTTGATATAAGTCTGCTAATACAATTTATTTTCTCATATACGTGAGACCCTCTTAACATCGTCAAACATGAACCAATCAAAGCGAGGGGAATGTTTGCTCGACCTATTCCATTAGCAATCTGATTGAACGTATCAACAGTCGGTCCAACCGAAACTAGCTTTAGATTTGTTTAACCGGCTAACAACTAACAAAGCCCCTCCGCACAATGTAGCTGATTAGTTTGTAGCAAGATAATCGTATCAACAATTCCCTTGTTCCAATACACATTTTATGTTTTCGACTCCGTCAGGAGGAGGGTGATGTCAGAACAGACAAAAAATTGTGCAGGAAAAGTTATTTTATTATTATAATAACAATAAAGCTAGTAAATAGACGACTAGAAATATGTATGTTGTAACGCTAATTTTATTTTACAGACAAAATCCAAGATAGTTAGAATCAATGCAATAAAACAAAAAACGACTGTTTATAAACAAACAAGTCGGGTTTTATTTTAAAACAAAACAGGTTGTTGCACTTTATAAGAAGGTAATAAATGCTTCATTTAGCTGCAGCGGCAGCACTACATCCAATTCTAACTTATAACAGTGCTACTGTTTTAAGTTGTTTACGGAATGTATTATTTTGAAGATCCACGTGGCGGTGCGTTTACCATACCGGTCTGACAGGCGGTGGGTTCCGGGTTCGATCCCCGGTCAGATAGCTATCTTGTTCTGGGTCTGGGTGTTTGTGTGTCTTTGAGTGTGTCCAAGGTATCCACGAAAATGTTACTGTGGGGCTATTAGTGTAGAAAGTGTTTTTTTAAAGTTCAAGGATGTGGTAACTAACTAATTAACTACGTACGTAAGGGTCCTGAGAAGGAAGGCGTTTAAAGAAATCTCAAGATGCCCTTAGGAAGGAGAATAAAAATCATTCTTGCGTAATATTTTGTAAAACGAAATTTAATACAGAGATTTTTAGACGGTTGCTTCATTTAAGACAGAAAAATGTTGCTTTAAATTTTAATAATGATATTCCAAAGGCAAGAAATAATTGTCTAATATAATAAAAAGGTAATCTTTACCTGATTAAGGGCAAAAACTTAATTATAGGTAAAAAAAAAAAATACGTAGTTTCATTTTTACTGTAACTGATCCTTTTTTTAAAAATCCATTTTGTTATTCTGAAAAACGGGACTTATTGTTATTTCATTCAAAAACTACTAGTCGGTTGTCGCTAAAAAGTAATTTATGACCTGGATTCAGGGTTACCAATTCTCAAAAATGTATCCCCCTAAAGCCTCTATAAAAACCTCTAAAATCTCCACAGTGAATTGGAATTCCTGGTAACCTCCCATAATTCTGAATCAGGTCGTAGGTGTAGTGCATGACGTTTTTTTCGTCGTCAGGCATGATCACGTAGCCTGGCGGGAGATTTAACCTATATGTTGAAGTTATAAAACCCCCTAAAAGTACCCCTAAAAATAGTACACCTCTAGTAAAATTCCATCCTACTTTTTATTACCTAAATTTGGGAAAAAAAACCTCTAACTTGGCAACCCTGCCTGGATTAACACATAAGATACACATGACTGTAGAAAACATAAGCGCACGGAGCTACAAGAGCAAGTTAGTTGTATATATTTTTATTAATAGTCAGATACATAATAAAAATATTCTAAAGGTGGCAGAACAAGGGTTCAAACGGGGAGGTACCAACGCCATACCTACTTCTAGCGTGAAGCAGTTCTTGCTTTTCGGTGGAAGAGGGTGGATGCCGGCACACTTTGATTTGAAACGACAATCTTAGTCCTCGATAAAAGCAACACATCTGTGATTGACTTCAGATTGTACTCTTGTTCTGCATGAAGTTATTTACATTTTTCCATTGGCCGCAGTAACCACCAGGTGGACTTCATGCTCGTTTGTTACTTCAAGCTTATAAAAAAATTTAAGTAGGTAAGTTAGAATATTCGTTAATACACATAATTCATTATTTATTGGATTTTTATATTTCTACATTGATAATCTAATCGTCAAATTACGTAACTTAAGCAACAAGAACTTTTAATAAATGTCGACATTCAGTCCGACATTGATTAGCGTAGCAGTAACATTAGATAGTGAAAATAGCCTTAGATTTGTTAAGCCGAACAATGAAGACAAAGCCAGCCACACAATAGCGCACCCACCTGATTAGTTCGGGGCTAATCGAATAAATAGATAATCTTATTTGTTCAATCTCGGCCTATAAGCACCTTACGCATTATCCAGGATCATACAATAATCTTTTAAACGCATTGGACGACAAAGTTCAAAACGTTATGAATTTTGACATTAATTCAACTACCTACCTACACATTTTTTTATACGATTAAAGTAGTTAACGAGGTTTCAATCTACTTAATGGTACGTGGTCACTGTCATCATTGAACATCTGTAAGCAGCTTCAAGAACAAGAAATCAATCACATATGCGTTGCTGCTCCCGAGGAATAAGGTGGTCGCCTCATATAAAAGTGAGCTGGCAACCACACCGTCACCAAAACGCAAGAACTACTACCAGGATTTTGCAGGACAATAACTAATTTCATTTCATATAAAATAGTCCGATTGAATCTAGATTTTTTTTGTAATGACAGATACCTACATTGACACTTTAACAAGAGAACACTACCTTAGTCGTCAGGAGTAACGTCAGTGATTGACTTCAATAGAGCTCCTATTTTTTATGATGTTACCAATGTCCAAAGCCAGCCACAAATTCTTATGTGGACTGCATGAGCATTTACGTCTTCACTCCTATAAAAATGCAGTACGACTCTCGCCATAATAGTTTAAAACTCAAAGGGTTGCAGGTTTAATACTGGCTGCGTATGTATTCAACCCTTTAATTTAGATTTCTAATTGAGTACCTATTCGTCTTCATGTATCCACATGTATGGGCTATGAGTGTAGACAGCGTTAAGCGAAAATAATGATTCTGTTTGTTCTTACATCTCTGCTTAGTTGTGCAGCTCTGCATAGCTGCAGTATAAATAAAGCCTCATAAAACAAATAGCAGAAACGAAAACAGCTTCTTGTACTATAACAATGAGTGATTGAATTGTGCGTAATCCATTTTAACGTTTGAATAATTGAACGTTCGATGAAACAATTGACGAACAGCCAAGGAATAGGCAATGATTAAATATTCAAATTTAATTAGATTAGAATTGATTTATTATGTTTATCAGTGTCGAGTAATTTGTCTTTGTTAATCAATGGCACTTATGTATCGCCACTAATTTACATCAAATCGCCGTAATAGAGTATGTTCAAACATCTACTCTTATGTATGATTTGATCCCGCTTCAAAGATAAGATCTTTTGATCCGATATCTAATCTAATTATATCTGGCAGGACGTTTTCGCGGATTCGCTAGTATAGCTATATGTATATTTACGTTTCATATCTATATAATAATTTCTCGATTTTGTAGTTCTAATCAATATTATAAATATCAATATGTTTGTTGCTTTGTAACGTCTGCACACCTCATCCACTCAACCATTAATATTGTTGAACACATTGGTAGAAGTCCAAAAAGTATTGGGTATCTTTTACTCTGACAAAATATGTAACAGACAAATAAATCAATAACTTATATTCCTATAATCTATCTATCTATCTAATCTATCTACCTACATTGAAATTTAGGCTTCCTGATATAAATAAAATGTAACATGATGATTTTTCGTGATACCTAAAGCTCACTAGAACTTTGCAGTTTAAAAACATTAGAGCAAAATATCACGAAAAACATGATGAAATTTAAGTAAATGTAGAAACATATTTTTATTTTTTTATACGGATTAGGTAAAAATCTGTTTAAGAGACGTTATAAACGCTACGTTATCGGATACGAGAGTTAATAATTTAATTTATTTTTTTATTTAATAATTAGGTATTTCTTTAAATTCCTGGTACGGCCATACTCCGTCCTTTTTTTGTTTTTTGGTGGGGAAAACCTTCATGGCGTCCTCTCTGTGCGGGTGCAGCTGAGAAGATATGCCGGGCCCTTTGTCAGGACCACAAGTACGCTAATAAGACTTGTCTGCGCTCCCGACGGCGTTTGCCCGCAACAGGCCATTCTCCGGTTGGGATGTAGTCGGAGTTTCTCCATCCCATCAACTTTGAGGTGCGCGCGTGAACACCACTCGAAATTGCGGCCCTTCGTCATACTCTGTCCTGAGTTAACTAATATTATTATCGGTATATAAGCAAGCAAAGCCGCAAAGATAACCCTGTATCATATAATTAATGTAAGCAAAATAACCATTTTGCTCGTTTCAACTTCAATGACTTGTCTGATCTCTCTGTAAAAATTTATCGAGTATTTTCTGAGCGACGTATACTCCAATTAAACTTTAATGACTGTTTACTTTTCAATCTTATTTCAGATATCCATTTTGATCATTATTAGTTTTCCAAGGAACAACAAATAAAGTATTTGTTGGAATAGGTATTTATACTTTGCCTCTTAAAACCTTCAATTTTTTTTTTTCAATAAAATATTGTACTTGCCAAATAAGCCTCTAGTTTAGTCAAATGTAAGGCTGGAGCTCCTCTCTGTAGTTTCGGGATCAGAATAGGGCATCCTCTGCCTGTCGTAAGAGACGACTAAAAGGGGCTAGAGTGGGAGCTCGGACCGTTCGATCAGATGACCCCGGGAAGGACGGCGGTATGCGTGGTCGCATACCGTCGTAAAGACTAGACGGAGCGGTGGGCCCAGCAGCTTACCTGGGAGGAGCCCGATGGAGTAACGCGTTCAGAGGACTCCGGTTGCGTTCCTTTGGAAATTCCGGAGTCTGGTAGTAGTGCGGTAAAATCCCACATAACCTTGCATCGCTCCCACGGCGTCGGAAGACCCTTTGAAGGTTGCCCTCGAGAATAAAAAAAATACTGTAACTAGCTTTTATATCACATGTAAAAACAACATGGTAAAAATTTACACAGAGAAAATGACAAAACCCCTTGAGTTTCTTTTCTGATAAAGAGGGTTATACTTACGAGGAACCAGCGCTTCAACTCTGCCTAACCAATAACAGTAGTGTCAAGTAATGCTGTATTTTAGCTATTAAGGGAAATCTTCTTATATAAGACCTTGTAGCTTAGTCGTTAGGGGTAGCACACTACAAAGCGTCGATGACTGCTCGACCGTCGCCCTGGACTGATGTTGTGATGTTGATAACCGAAACACTACAGTTTGTGTTTTAAAAAGATACGGGAATAATTCTCAAAAACTACGTTAATAGTATTATGATACTCACATAGATTAATAAATGGTACGTTGCAATAGTACAGAATGGTACGAAAAGAAATAAAAATAACTTGTAATTAAATACTTTATTTAAGGACTTATGTAATCGACGTCCAAGAAGTATTTTCCTCGGGCTTTCGGATCGCACGGAAAACCCATGTATTTCATCTCGTTTTGGTTGCATTTTCCGGATTTGAAATCTTCATAATTTGGACATAATTTCGCTTCGAACTTCTGGGTTACAGACTTCGCAAAATACTTATAGGCGGCACTGTGCTCACATACACCTAAAAGTAATAAATAAATAATATATTTCTCATTACATTAGGAACGTTAATAGTCCAATTTGTTTGAAAAATAACTCTTGTTCTTTAAATTAAATTACATTGTTTAAATTGTATATAATAATTCAGCGTATGGCCGTATTTCCGGCAAATGAACGACTTTTAACAGTACCCTTAAAAGGTAAGAGTTTTCGTTCTCTTTGTGTTAGGATGCTAAAAGTACTCATTATAATTTATTATTATGAAATTAATTTACCCCTATCAGCATGACTCGACGCTGGGCAAAGTACTGGTTGTTTTCTACCTCCGCCCGGATAAAAGCTGGCATGTCCTACAGGATTAGAAATGCCCAACAATCCAGCACTAGTATGGATGACATCTACAAATGCCGCTGCTTCTTGACTCAATCCTGGGTATCGTTGTGGCTTTTCAAAGAACGGACGAGCTGGATCTAAACCTTGAAATGAAAATAATATTATGTTACTAATGTATCGTAGTACCACTTGTAGAAGTCGGTGGAGATAATATAATTCAAATTCACGATTTAACTGTCCAAACTTGGCCACATCTATTCATATTATTAATATGTCCACTTCTAGTTACGGATGAGCAAGGTATGCTTTTTTTAGGCAATTTAAAGGAAGTTAATAGTTATGGAGATTTTATTCGATGTTAGAGCTAGTGTAATTCCACTGCGGATGTACCAACGCCACACCTATTTCTACCGTGAAGCTACGTTTGCGGTTTAATGGAAAAGTAGTAGTAATGTTTTTCAAGCGTATTTATCTATGTCATATATTTGGGACGTGCTACAATCCAAAGGGCCTGACGGATTGTTACATATGACATATCATTTAAAACGATTCAGTTGTGAGAGTGACATAGGCATATGTAATATTATGTCATAGGCCATGTAATTTATTTGAATATTGCGTTCTCGGTAAGAGAAGGGGAGAGGGAGTGACGAGTTTTTTTTTTGTTATCATGATATCATATCAAATGATTGTTTATATACTATGTAGACGCTAAATACAATAAAGCGTTAAATTAAATAAATTATTAACAAAACCGAAAAAGCAACTGATTTACTTTAAAGCCTTTTTAATGTTACTTTTTATAAGATAACACCTACCGGTAACGCGACCTATAGTTATGCCCTGCGCGCTTAGTTTCTCACCAGCCTGGCCTACAACGTGTGCTCCTAGACTGAAGCCTATAAGGTGTATGTCAGATTCAGCCACTTTACACACTTTTGACACTTGCTTCACAAAATCTGATACCTGTAAATATGATAATTTTTTTTACGCTGCTGCTTCTACACTCATCGCCCTACATTAGGATTTTCTCCTGTGTCGTGGTTGCCATGGATATAGACTGATACCCAACCACCCAAACCCAAAATAAGAATCTAAACTCATCATTCGCCTGACTGGTCAAGAATCGAACCCGGAACCCACTGTATTTCAGAATTTAGTTAACTTCTTAACATTTTGTAGCGCATTGTGCTAAATTTGTTTGAAAAAATGCAACACTACTCATATTTTTTGTTTTGGATATTTGTGTATGTCTTTTGTGAAGACGTGGGATATGCCTTAAAACTCTCTCATTTTGAGACAAGACCCAGTTATAGGACAACAGATAATAGATCTGACTAATCTTAGACAGATTGCAAGTATATAAAGAATCTTCTTCTATCTATCTATACTATAATATATCTGTAAGAGGTCGCTGTCTGTACATGGAATAAATTTAGGTGAAAACCATTTCTAGAGGTCTTTAATACGATATAGAACCCAAAATAATGGTTTTTAGAAATCTTTTCTGTTTGTCTGTTTGTCTGTTTGTCTGTTTATCTGTTTGTCTGTTTGTCTGTTTGTCTGTTTGTCTGTGTGTTTGAAAACGCTAATCTCAGAAACGGCTTATACAATTTGAATATAATTTTCACGGATATGTTGTGGGAAACTTCACTTAACATTTAGTGTTTATTTTATGTAAATCGGTTTATAAATAAAAAAGTTATGTCAATTTTAAACTACGCAGTATTTATTCTGTGTTCGATAAGTGTTAATAAGATAAGTAACTGCATAGTTGAATTGGTCGAAACTAAACATGTTATGGTCTGTAAAATGTATTCCTTTGTTATGTATTTTTATTGGTTAAGTGTGTACCTATGTTATTTGATACTATACAAATCTATATCTCTATATCTATATATCTTCTTCTTCTATCTTCTATCTATCTTCTATCCCTACTAATATTATAAATGCGAAAGTAACTCTGTCTGTCTGTCTGTCTGTTACTCTTTCACGGCAAAACTACTGAACCGATTTTTATAAAATTGTGTACACAGATAGTGGTGACCTTGGGATCCATTATAGGCTACTTTTTATTTAAAAAAATGGGTTGAAAATGTTAAAATCGAGCATAAATGTTTGTATGGTAGTTCGTTTTTGACTAAGAGCTGTACTATTATTTACGTCAAGGGGTTTCATAGATTTGATTAAAAACTTATGTGAATAATAAAACATTAAAAAATATTGATTTTGAGTCGACAACATATATTCGTAAAACTCGGTATGTCGTGAATTTTGTTATATTCCAATGCAAATGACAATCTCCATATTGGCTTTTGACATAGAGGTGTACTAATAATTCCGTCAAGGGGTATGATAGATTTGATTAAAAACTTATGTGAACAATTAAACATTAAAAAATATTGATTTTGAATCGACAACATATATCCGTAAAACTCGGTATGTCGCGAATTTTGTTAAATTCCAATGCAAATGACAATCGCCATATTGGCCCTTTCGCCTGGACGTCATCGTGAGTTCGTTCAGAAATAATACATATAAATTGGTAACAATTAATTATCATTCAAATAGATGTGATAAATTTGATTTAATTTACCCATAATATGGGTTTATAATATGAAAATGTATTTATAATGCGAAAGATACGATTATAATTACGAGGAATTCCCGATGAGTTAAATATTAGGTATACTTGCGCTATCACTGTTCTGTTGAATTATGTTGAATGAACATTTGATAGATGGCGTTATCTACAATACAACTTCGAAGTAATATCGATAAATTAAATGTTGATGTTGAATTACTAATAATTCCGTCAAGGGCTAAGAAACACTGGTTTGCACACTTGATTATAAAATAAATCCACGATAGCATATTTATATCTCTTAAGGTTAACTCACAATAATTATTTTTATGTTCCATATTTTAACTAAAAATAATACGTTATTTTCGAGTCTGTTGTCTTTTGTTCAGTATTAATCCTTATGTCGTCGTCAACCCATTATTGTCCCACTGCTGGGCACGGGTCTTTTCTCAGAATGAGAGAGTTTTAGGTCATAGTCCACCACGCTGGCTATTTACGAATTGGTGGACTTCTTGTGGAATCCTTATGTAAATAAATGCATTCGTTAGTTTCGTAATTTTAATAAAGATCAAAATTGTTTTTACACTGTATGCATCAAATAAATACGTTTAAAGTCATTAGAGATATCAAATTATATAACTTCCTTCAAAGGGTACGATAATAAAATTCCGTCAAGGGGCAAGATAGACTTGATTGAAAACTTATCTCAATAATAAAACATTAAAAAATATTGATTTTGAGTCGATAACATATATCTGTAAAACTCGGTATATCGCGACTTTTGTTTATCGCCATATTAGCCATTTTGCCCTGATGTCATCCTGATCCTTAGTTCATTAAGAAATAATAGATACCTATAAATCGATAACAATTAATTATCATACAAATAAATGTGATATAAATTTGATTTAATTTACCCACAATATAAAATTACGAGGAATTACCGATGAGTTAAATATTAGGTATACTTACGCCATCTATCCTGATCTATGTTGAACTACTATGTTGAATTACATTGAATGCGATAGGTGGCGTTATTTACAAAACAACTACGAAGTCTATCGATAAATTATATGTTGATGTTGAATACTAATAATTGCGTCAAGGGCTACGAAACACTGGATTGCTACCTTAAATATAAAATCAATCCGCGATAGTATATCTCTATAACTTATGGTTAAGTCACAATATTTTCTTTATGTTCCATATTTCAACTAAAAATATTACGTTAATAATTTCGAGTGTGTTTTCTTCTGTTCGGTATTAATCCTTATATAAATAAATGCATTCGTTAGCTTTTACACTATATGCATCAAATAAATACTTCTAAAGATATTAGAGATTTAAAATAATAAAGATGTGTCTCTCGGCAGGGGTAGGTAACCGTCTCGATCGCGCATGCTAATACATGCCGGCCGCCGATGCGTGTGCATTATTAGAGTAATCTGACCACTTGATAGTGTCCAGTGTTGAGTAGGACACGAATGTTAAATAAGTTTGTAAGAATAGCGTTTTTTTGTACTAGACCAGTACAAACATTGCACTTCACCCTGCAGCATAACCCTGAAAATTTTTAAACATACTGCGGAAAAGTTAAAATCAATCTTTGTAATCGATGCGTTTTGGTTTAAATGTGGAGCAGGATTTGGTTTACAAGGTGCTTCTTGGTATTGTGTGACCACTAAGATTGTTAATTAATTCAAAGAAAGGCGGTTCACAATCGTCTAATTTTAAAATTCTAATTCTAATTTGTCTAATTTTTAAAATATTTTAACATAACAATTATGATCCTAACCACAAATACATACTTTAAATTCGTTTCTTTACTCTTTGTATGTCCGGGTAATCGCCTGAGCGGCTAAACTCATTTGGATAGGACTTGCAATATAGAAAAGGTTGTGGAATAACATAATTATAGACTACTTTTTATCATATAATTTCAACGGGGTCGAGATTTTTGCGGGAAAAACTTTGCGATACACTTATTTTTACGCGGGCGAAGCCGCGGGTACAGCTAGTACTATAATAAATCTGTAAGAGGTCGCTGTCTGTACATGGAATAAATTTAGGTGAAAACCATTTCTAGAGGTCTTTAATACGATATAGAACCCAAAATAATGGTTTTTAGAAATCTTTTCTGTTTGTCTGTTTGTCTGTTTGTCTGTTTATCTGTTTGTCTGTTTGTCTGTTTGTCTGTTTGTCTGTTTGTCTGTGTGTTTGAAAACGCTAATCTCAGAAACGGCTTATACAATTTGAATATAATTTTCACGGATATGTTGTGGGAAACTTCACTTAACATTTAGTGTTTATTTTATGTAAATCGGCTTATAAATAAAAAAGTTATGTCAATTTTAAACTACGCAGTATTTATTCTGTGTTCGATAAGTGTTAATAAGATAAGTAACTGCATAGTTGAATTGGTCGAAACTAAACATGTTATGGTCTGTAAAATGTATTCCTTTGTTATGTATTTTTATTGGTTAAGTGTGTACCTATGTTATTTGATACTATACAAATCTATATCTCTATATCTATATATACTTATATAAAAACGAAAGGATGCTCTCTCACTCATCTATTGAATAAACATCGTAGAGCCTAAACTGCTAAAGATACGAATATGATTTTTACTAGGGGTTCCTTTTATGACGTAAACGTCAGTTAAGAAAGAATTTTCTGATAACCCCCCCCCCCCCCCCCGTTTAACCCAAATAGGAGATGTAAGTTTGTATGAAAGTCAGTCAATTTTGAGGCCACCTCGATAAAATTTTGTATTTCGCTTTGATTTCTATATTAAAACATAGTTTTAAACCGACTTCTAAAAAGGAGGAGGATATCAATTCGTCTGTATTTTTTTTTTAAATTTTATGTTTGTTACTCGATTTCTCCGCACTGGGTGAACGGATTTGGATGACTTTTTTTTAATTTGAAAGGTAGTGCGTGTCATGGGGTCCCATTTATTTTTAGTTCACTTTTGACAGTGGCATCCATAAGAAAAGCGCATAAGTCTGATATTTGCATTAACGATGTGCGCGATAAATAGATGAATAACTCAATTTCCCGCCAACCGATTTTGATGATTTTCCTTTTATTTGAAAGAATGTACTTCAAGGGTACTCTGATGAGTTTGATACGGTTCTGACCACAGGCTCCAATTCTTTGAAGTAAATTAACGAAATTAGCGATACTCGGCCAAACCTAAGCTGTAGGAGTCCAATTGGGTTGAATGTAGAATGAGATTACTAAGCAGATATTTCCTAAAAAAATTGACCTTCAACTCTTCAATCCCGATGATGCAGGGGTACTGCTAGCCTGAACCGTAGAAGTAAGTCAATTTGTTTTTATGGATATATAATAAAATTGTTAAACAAATTCATGGGACAAAAATTTGATCTTCAACTCCTCAACCCTGATGATGTAAGGGTATTTCAAGACTAAACCGTAAGAGTTAGCTATTTGGTACTTACGGTTATGTAATAAAAATACCAAGCAAAGATACACGGTAAAAATTTCGACCTTCAACTCCTCAACCCTGATGATGCAGGGTTACTTCAAGCCTAAGTCATAGGAGATGGCCATTTGGTGCTTTCGGGTATGTAATATGATTACTAAGCAAAGACAAAAAATGAAAATTTCGACCTTCAACTCCTCACCCCTGATGATGCAGGGGTACTTCAAGCCTAAGCCATAGAAGTTGGGTATTTAGTGCTTTCAGGTATGTAATATAATTACTAAGCAAAGACACATGATGAAAATTTTGACCTTTAACTCCACAACCCTGATGATGCAGGGGTACTTCAAGCCTAAGCCATAGAAGTTGGCTATTTAGTGCTTTCGGGTATGTAATATAATTACTGAGCAAAGACACAAGATGAAAATTTCGATCTTTAACTCCTCAAGCCTGATGATGCAGGGGTGCTTCAAGCCTAAGCCATAGAAGTTAGCTATTTAGTGCTTTCGGGTATGTAATATGATTACTAAGCAAAGACACAAGATGAAAATTTCGATCTTCAACTCCTCAAGCCTGATGATACAGGGTACTGCAAGCGTAAGCCATAGGAGTTGGCCATTTAATGCTTTCGGGTATGTAATATAATTACTAAGCAAAGACACATGATGACAATTTCGACCTTAAGCTCCTCAGCCCTGATAATGCACGGTACTGCAAGCCCAAGCTATAGAAGTTGGCTCGCAAGTGCTTACGTATAAGTAATAAGAATACTAAGCAAAGACATAGGATATTTTTTTTACCTTCAACTCCTCCCTGATGATGCGGGATAGTGCAAGAATAAATTATAAAAGGTAGTCACATAATACTTACGGTTGTTTTTAGTATATATTATAAGTTTAATGACAGCTCATTAAACTGAAATGTGATTAATAAATTAAACTTCAATTCATCAACCCTGATAATCTAAGTACACAACCTACTTAAGCCGTATGAGTTTGGTACTTATTGATTACAATACAATACAAGATTACAACCCGTTCCTGAGAGAACATTATGATGAAAAGTGTCACTTTGAATACCTAAATCCTGAAAATGTAGGAGTATTGTCATGTTATTGTTAAGAGATGGATTTATCTGTAGCTTTTTAAACAGGATGGGTTAGGTTAGGTTGGAACATAAAAGAAAACATAAAAAATAAGCGAGCAGGGCGCGGTAGCGCCCTGCGAGCGGGTGCGCCCTGTTCGTATGAATTGTAAAAGTGTTTTGATTATGTCTTCTGCTTTACAAAGAACAATGCGGGATTTACGCACACAAATAGTCCAATGCAAACAAAGATCTTATCTTTGGCCACATGAAACAAAATATGAACTTAGAATATATGTCGCTGTTCAGTGATATTCCAGTTTTCTAATGATTTACTTCAAGTAGATAATAGTGCTTTGTTGTCCGGAAAAGTTAAAATCAATTTTTATATTGATACGTCTTCGTTTAAATGTGGAGGAGTTGGTTGAAAAAGTATATCCCGATATTGTTAATACAACCAATAACACTATAAATTGGTTCCAAAAGACGGCTATATACCCACTCACCAATGAACGTGTCGATAAAATAAATGATTTTTTTTTTTCAAAATTTAAAGCAGCGTCACAGACCTACAGACTATTCGGTAGACACAGTCATTGAGATGGAGGAAGCAGTACATTATCCAACAGAATTTTTGAATTCCTTAATGCCTTCCGGAACTCCTGAACACAAATTAATATTAAAATTAGGTTTACTTATAATCTTACTTAGAAATTTGAATCCGCCAAAATTACTTCAAATAGTATTTTCCAATTCGGAAAAGTTCAAATCAATCTTTATAATCGATATGTTTTGGTTTAAATGTGGAGGAGTTGATTGAAAAAAAGTATCCCGATATTGTGAATTAGACCACTAAGAATGTAAATTGGTGCAAAAAAGCAGTTTACAATATTAGAATTCGTCTAATTAAGAAAAAAATACATTTCAATACGTTCCTACCCACAAATACACTTTAAATTAGTTTTTTCACTCTGTGTTTGACCAGGTAATCCTTGAGCGGCCAAACCGATTTTAATGTTACTACTTTTTATCATAGAATTCCCAGTGTCGAGTTTTGCGCGGGAAAAACTTTGTGACACGTTGATTTGCACGCGGGCAAAGCCGCGGGTACAGCTAGTTTAATAATATATGTATGCATGATACTATAGAAAACTTACGTGGCCTGCCACATATAATGTCACTTTTGAGCTAACTAAGTAATTATCGTCTTGAAATTCATACCAATCCACTGTAACTACGTTGACAACTTTGCTTAAATTTAACAGTGCATCTTTAATAAACTTTGTAGATGGTCCGTCGTGCTTAGCTAACCATCCGCCGACTAAAACTATTAATGGTGCACTTGGAATAACAACTACATCGTCTTGTACAGGCAACGGAATTTCTATCGGTTCATTAACTCTCTCTCTGTAATAGCAATTAATGATTATGCACGGTTATTATGGAGGTACATTCATATATATAAATATCACTCTGCTCTTCGTGATTCAACGCCAAAAGCACCACCCCTACACGTATTTCTGAGGAAGATACTTATGATACTTATGAAAGGTATTCAAACTTAATTTTAAGGGGATTCAGCAACGCATGGCTTGCCTAAAGTAAGACTGATAATATCTGGTGTCGATTGCAGATGTCTACGAGCGGCATTGGCCACTTATGTTTTGCTACTTCAGTATTTAAATAAGTATATAATATTCTTATTTAAAATTATGTTAAAAATTAATTCCCGTCTTGAAATAAGTAACAGCGAAACTTAGTCTATTTTTTAGTAGTCTACTTCAGATCATAGTTATCTGCAGTGGGTGGCCAAATTATTAGAAACAGGACGCAGATTTTAGTGTTTTGCACTTTAAGTGGTATTTACAAAAAAAATTGGTTACAGGGCTGGTTTTTTTTTCATTACAGGAACATGGTATGGAGTTATCAAAAATATCAAGTTTCGAATGTAGAGCTGTTTACTTTTTTTTTTAAAGTTAATATTTAAATTAATTAGAGATTGGTTAAGGTAATGCTTAATATTTAGTTGTGCCATACTTTGATAAAGTTAAGGCTTCTTAGCATCAAGGCAAACTCTCTATGCATAATTTTGCGTTATGCTTGGATTTAGAATTCTAATGACACTTTTTAATGAGGTTTTTATTGAATGGCAGTTGGTGGTGATCATTTGTTTAGTAATAGCTCTTTTGTGATACTAGTATTACATGAATATTCTCTATACGGGTCATTTCTGATCAATTCTCTGGCCTGAGTAAAATGTTATTTTTTTAGCTTGTAATGCAGAAACCCACCTAGCATTGTGACAAAGTGCAAAAATGTGCATAAATATGTATTTTTCATTTGCAGATAGTCAATCTATGAGCCGAACTGTTGCAGATTTTTCACCAACTATAATATCAAATAAAACTACAATAGAAAAATAAGTTAATTTGCTAATAAAATCACTTTAAGATAGGAAAAACGTAAATCTGCGTACTGTCCCTAATAATATGGCCACCCATGGTACTATCCACCCAACTTTTCTTCGTGCAATTTTAGTGGCAAAATTACATGAAGAAGGTACACCTGATCGTAAGTATCATTGCTATCCATGAATATTTCTAGGTATAAGTAACCCTACATAGATTTTTATGTTCAAAGCTAACAACTCTGAATTCTTTTTTTTTATAAAATCACATCCTTCTGTTAAGTGGTCTCGGCATCTGCACTGCAATTTCTACGTGCTATAATTAATATCATAAAAATCATTAATTTTCATACCTGGTATAGTGCCAAAACTTGGGCCGTTCGGTTGTAAAAATCGGCCCAATAAATTCTAATAATTCCATATCGTGTTCTGAAATGTTCATGGTGATAACGTGCGATTTGCCTGTACCATCCTCAAACGTAACCCAGTCCTCACCATAAGTGTCTCTTTGCTCTCTTTCGACTCTTTGCTCTGCCCGTAGAGCTTGAAAAACTAAAAAGTACGAATCAGGTTAGCTTTTTGTCAACGTTAATCATTCCTTTATACAAATAGAGTAAGAAAATAAATAGAGTAAGAAAAGAAATTTTCGACGGTTTAAAACCATAATTCGCCCATCAAACGACTCCAGTAAGAATGCGCATGCGCACAATGTCATATATATATACATAAGTGTGGAAGGGTGAAATTACTCTCCCAAGCAGTGCATGGCCAAGTCACCTCTCAGAAGACTCTGGTTGCTTTTTGTTGCAATAAAAGCCGTTGGTGCTAAATGAGATAATTCAAAAAAGATACATAGTACAAACTAACTCTCAATTTCTGGAACAGTGTTTAAAGATAAGTGTCTACTTATTAACAGATAAATATGTTTTATCAGTATCATGAGATTTATGTTAATATTTTAAAACGAATGATAATAAATTAATTAAGTCTCTCAAATTGATAATAATAAAAATCATATAATTAAAAGAAAAATACTTGCAATATAACATCAAAAAAACCATAATTTTCTTTCCAAACATTTTACTCGTAGTGAAATTCAGAATATTTTCAGCAATTATTTTAATTTTTATATTATATTATATTACGCTACGTTTCATTTGCTGTAGTTTTTATTGTATGAAATTTATATAAACAATAATTATTTTCACTTTGATTGAAATTTCCGCAAGGCTAAATAAATAAATCAATTATAATTTTTCACACAACATTATTCATTTTAATTCGATAACTAATTCACCAATGATAACCGTTCTAAAGTTATAGATTTTGATTGCATGTATTGATTATATCACTCGGGTTCTTTAGTTCCAGAATTGTACCATATTATGATATTTGAGCTAAGAACAAAGTTAGTTCGGTTCAGAAACAAAATTCATTCGTTTATACATTTATTCGTTTATACGTTTAGTTTCCTTTGAGTTATTTACTACGTTTTGGTACACTAACCTTATGCTGGCTTTTAGCTCCCAAAATGTTAGAATCCTTAGGGGGTGCTACATGTGTAGACTGGTCTTTTTAAAAAAAAAAACAGGTTGCCCTGACCAATCTATTTCCGCATACAGTATTTTTGAACTGGTTACTGGTTGTTTGGTTAGGTTTGAGTACCGTGAGGATCAATTCAGTCCCGGACCTTAGAAGTGTAAAGCCTACTCCTATTTTTTTTTATCTGGCTAACGTAGCAAACGAGCATGCAGTCCACCTGACGGTAAGTGGTCACTGCGCCCATGGACATCTGTAATCAACTTCATACAGAACAGTTCCATCTGAAGTCAATCACAGATGCATCGCTACTCCCGAGGACTATGATGGTCGCCTCATGTGAAAGTGTGCCGGCAACCACACCTTTCTATCGAAACGCAAGAAATGCTTTACGCTAGAAATAGGTGTGATGGTGGTACTTCCCCGATCGAACTACACTGGGTCAACCACCTTGAAAATTTTTACTATTCACGTATTAAATCAATTTGTAAGCATACAGTTCAAATAAAGAAGCTATAACATGATAGTTGATCAGCCTTTACAATTTCATTTTTTTCAAAAATATTGATGAGCTCACTAATTATATGACGACGCAAAACGTTTTGAAACATGTCAAATGTATGTTACACATATTTACAAACTTGAATTCACTCATTCCAATCACTGAAGTTGTTATAATTCCGTTCCTTCTCATTTAAGAGACTTTGAATCAAACCAAAACAGAAATATTTATATTTTAATCCTTGAAATTTGCTCTAAGTAAATATTAAATCTTTAAGTTTTTATTCGATTTTATCCAATTTACTAATAGTTGTTGTACTTTGTATCAAACTCATATAAATATCACTCATTTGCCATAGGAAGTGTTAACTCTTTTATCTTGTATATTATTTAATCCAATTGAATATCCTATTATAATGAGCCATAGTTAAATAATTGAATTCCATTACACTTGTGACTTTCCAATACTTTGGCGTGTGCTTTAACGACCAGTCGACCACACAAAAATTTGAGTTTATAATATAGCTACTATAAACAATTATATGTATTTCTATGAAATCGCCTATCGTCATCCAGGTTATAACATTAGAATAGGAATAATTATAAAAGCAACGTGTAATAATATCTAAACATTATTTACTGTGGTCCTAAATGGGTTATTTTTTATCTGATTGAAGTAGCAAACAAGTATACAGTCCACCTGATGGTAAGTGGTCAGTGCCGCTCACCAATATCTGTAAGAAACTTTATATACCTACCACAAGGCTTATATTTGAAGTCAATTACAGATGCGTTGTTACTCCCGAGGACGAAGATAGTCAACTCATATAAAAGTGAGCCTACAACCACACCCTTTACCCGCAAGAACGACTTCACGGTAGAAAGTTATGAGACGTTAGTACCTCCTGGTCGAACTACACTGTACCACAAACTAATTTGTAACTAATCAATAATTATAATTTGTGTCATATTTTACAGTATCTAAAACTTCAAAGTTGTTCAGATCAAAAAGAAATTGGAGAGCACTAGCGAAGGAAACTGTTACATTCTCTTTTTATAGCAACTTGGTTTCCGACGTGCCCGGTTTGTTAACAACAAAACAAAACCAGACATGTACTCGTTGTGAAGTATAAGACGAAAGTTAGAAATAATGGCACTTTTTAGAGTAATTCCTCTTTAAATAAATAAAATATACATTATATATATAGAGTATCATTATGTAAATGTATCTAAACATTTTTGCTTTATACCCTCATAGCCCTACAGAATATCCTAAGATATTCTTCTGTGTCATGGGTACCATGGACACATACAAAGACGAACACACAAAAAGCCCGATCCAAAAAACAATCTAAATCATCATTCAGATACATGTTTAACCGGGAATCGAACTCGAAACCCACTGCGTTTCAGACCTGTGTTATATCAAATGGATTGTCAAATTATAATTTATTTGCTTATTTTTTACGTATATAGTAGCAGCATATCAAAACAACCATTTATGCTACTGGCACGTTCTCAAAATACAAATACGTCTCACTTCGATCCATTGATGTTTTCCTGACAGCATTCATTTCCTCTGTAATCCATTCCATTTGTACCTGTTCGTTTATTTGAAACGTACACTCTGAAATGAAATTCTCTTCACAGAATAAAAATCAGCGAAGCACGAGATGGGCTTACACGAAATGTATTTTACGTGATATTTTTAAAAAAGCATAGGAATTTTAGGCATACTTTCATATGAGGCGACCATCTTAGTTCCTTGGGAGAAGCAACGCATCTGTGATTGACTTCAGATCGAGCCCATGTTATGTATGAAGTTGATTACAGATGTCCATGGGCGGCAGAGGCCACTTACCATCAAGTGGATGGACTGCATGTTCATTGGCTACTTCAGTTAGATAAAAAAAATAGGAATATATGATTCCCGAAACTATTTTCTTTCCTCTTAATTACAACATATATGATACTTTAAGAAATTACGTACGAGTAAGCTTTCCGGCTGAAACATCTTTAGCAATTTCGTAGCATCTTATTTGTGTTATAATTGAGAAACTTTGTGAGTACCTACAAAGTAGTAAAGAGTGACGTACGTGTTTGGTACTTTTTGACGTAAAACTACCGGTCAAATTTTGCCTTATTTTGCGATTTAAGTCCTAAATTACTCGTTTGTACCAGTTAATTTCGTTTCATCGAATAATTTATACATTTTTTATGAATAGAATGGACAACTTATAGACCGAATTTGGGTTATCAGCAAAGTGAAAAATTTTGAACAATAGATATTTAATAAGTCCTTTTACATTTTCATATAGGATTTCATTAGTTGCGGGTATAATAATTCAATTAAGCGTAAGAATTTGGTTCAGAGCGATGAGAGCGAGCCCGTTAGTCAATATTGGCTGAAAATTGCTTAGAGATAGCCAGCCGATAATTAAATTATTTTGGGATTCTGTTCACAGCGCCCTTGTTTTCAGCCTACCAGAAATTTTGGAAATTTACAATGTTTGATTTTTACAATACAATTTTCAATCATACAAAAGCTTGTCGCGAGATTGTTAGATTTACTCAAATCTAGGTCTATGGTATCCTGAATTATTCTCCCGACAATCTTTTACATGATTGAAAATTGTACCATGCAACAAAATGATGGGTTCGACTACTTCAAAGTTTATCTTTTTCTTTTCTGTTCATTAAAATAAAAGATTGTTTTAAATAATATTTGATACCTATATCGGGTTGTTCTAAAATCTGTAATCATATGGCGCTGTCAAAGTTTTTTTGTTTTTTCGTAGTGTATTGTATTTTACAAATTAAGTCCTTTTATTTGACACCCGTACAAGGTGAGTTGTACAAAAATATGTAATCCGCCATTTTGTATTAACAACAATATTGATTATATATAATTGCATTGTCATCAGAACTATGCTTGTATTCCAAATTTCAGCTCAATCGGACACTGAGAAGTGATTTAAATTCAGGTTGCAAGATTTGACCTAAACACATATACATACATACTTACCCACAAACATTAAGTTAAATAAAAGCTTTTAATAATATTCTTGTATAATACACAAATACACAGTAAATTAAATACTATTTTTCTTTCTTTTTCGTAAGAAGAACTTATCTTCACCTATCAACGGTGGTAGTATGTTGGTTCTATCGGGGAGGTACAAAGTGATGCCGTCACACGTATGTAAATCAATTCTTGTGTTTGGGTGGAAGAGTATACGCCGGCTGGGTTACACGTAAAGACCGACCTTAGTTCATTTCCAAGATTGACAACATATTTGAGAATTGCTTCAGCTGGAATGGAATTGCTTCCGGATTTTATTAAACGACTGTTTCCACTGAGTATTAGGTGGAAAGCATTATCGTCGGCTACTCTAACCTCACATACATACTATCTACATATTATTGGTTTTCTTGGTTGATTACGCACTAAGTTTACGTATGGGATAGCTATACGTAAACTTAGCGCGTAATCGGAGCCGAAGCAACTTTTGCTTAACATGTAGCAACATATAAACAAAAATTCGCGTGTTCAATGAATTCGAATGTTATTAAGCGCCAGCCAACTAACGATGTGAACTACTGACTTGAATGCCAATACCAGTGCATACAAGTTCGTAGCAGTGCAACTGATCCGCTATGAGTCAGTTACTTCAAAAGCAAATTGACACCAGTGACAGAATAACTTCGAATTTTAAGACCAAATAACCAACACTTACAATAGGAGAACCTTGGTGCGACTCGTTATTGATAACCTGCCCTCATTGCATTAATTCGTAGCATCTCGAACCGTAGTAAGCTAACTTAAGTTTTTTTTACAAAAACAGTAAATTTATATTAATTACATTGAAACAAGTAAATTATACTTTAAATAGCTGTTTAATTATTTGACCTGCTCACAATTATAATATTTGTCAGAATTTACATCCGACGAACAAAAACAATAAACATTTCATTTTAATATTTCATGACCGAAACTTTTATAGCGACGATAAAACACACCCACGCTTCAAGTTAGGAGAAGGACAAAGTTGGATATCTACATAGACACAGATTTTTTATTTGCGGAGTAGGTAAATAAGATAGAAACAGTAGTACCAGTTTGACGGGGAAGATACCAGAACCTACCATATTTCTACCATGAAGCAGTTTGCGCGTTTCTGTGGAAAAGTACGAATTCCGGACCATATAATTCTTCAACAGTGGCAAATCCGTAATCAACTTCTAATAAAACCCGTATTTGGTTATTACAAACAAGCGTGCAGTTCACTTAATGTTAACTAGTCGTCGTAGCCAATGGACGGTAAGTAACTCAGGCTGAACTCCAGTTATGTTCCGTTGGAGATCCCGGGGCCCCCCACGCAGCGCCGGCCACCAGCACGGCATCGGGTACTTTTTGAAGGTATTCCCCCTCATAAAAAAAAGTAAATCATGCTGAACAAGGTTCTATCTAAAGTCAATCACAGATGCATTACTCGTTTACTCGTATTAGAAATATTTAAAAAAGTCAGTATTACAAATGTTGTATCGAGAATCGTTGTATATTCTCTTCCTATCAACTTAACTTTAAAGCTACTTTCGAGGATGCCTGATATATGACTCGCCAACCACACTCTTTGCATCTCCACTGTGGAACCATATATGTATGTTGTACTACCATGCAAAGCTAGTCACTTCAACGTTATATTTTCTATTTTGACAGCTTACTATAATATAAACTCGACTCAACATAAAGAAATCGTCGGACCTTTTTCTAACGTGAAACAGATCTTATGTTTGACTGTGAAAATCTGAGAAGACTGTGGATATAGTTGACTTCGTAATAAATAGATGTATTTTTAAGTTTTTTTTTTTATTAATTAATGTTTATCTTACTTTATGTTAAACTAGCTGACCCGGCGAACTTCGTTCCGCCTAAATAGTGTTAACTTTTTTAATTAGGGATGACTGAGAGTGTTATAAACGTAAGAGTAGACAAATATAATCAGAAAGTTTCGAATTGCTAACCTATCGGGCGTTATACATTTTATTGTGAGTCAACCATAAAAGATACACATATGCTGTCGTGGAATATTTTTTATTTAATTTTAAGGAGAATATTTCCGTCATACATGATGAAATGTATACTATAACCAGCTCAGGAGTATGAAGAATAATTGTACCAAGTTTTGTTAAAATCCGTCAAGTAGTTTTTGTTTCTATAACGGTTATACAGACAGACAGACAGACGGACAGACAGACAGACAGACAGACAGACAGACAGACAGACAAACAGACAGATAGACAGACAGAACGACAGACAGACAGACAGACAGAAAGACAGACAGACAGACAAAAAATTTACTGGTTGCATTTTTGGTATCAGTATCGATCCCTAATCACCCCCTGATAGTTATTTTAGAAATATATTTCATGTACTGAATTGACCCCTCTACAGATTTATTATAAGTATAGATATAGATAGAAGATATCACAAATTAGTTTTGCAAAGTAAAAATTAGAAATAGCAATATCGGGAACGTTGAATACTGTTCCATAATTATATACAAAGATGAGAACGAAAAAATATTCAGCAAGTAAAAACAATACAACAAGCTACAATAATACAAATATTCCCTCGTGTTAATCTTTATTTCCTCTTAGCACCAGCAATCAGCATAATACCCGTCAAAAACAACCGTCTCGTCGAGAGAGAATAAAGTATTTATGAATTTATTTTTTTCAGGGATGCCTCGCTTTCTCTCAATGATTCATTAACGTTGCGAGTTTTAATTTGTATCTCTATTCCACTTATTTAAATACGTGAACAAATATTACTTATGGAATTTATATAAAACTGTTGTTTGCTTATATAATCTGAACAGTAAAACTAAACTGGTTTCAGATATAAATTCGGTAACCCCGTTAGTTAAACAGCTCATTTCCCTTAAAAATTCGGGAGCTGATATTGAATTGCATGATACTGACAGCTGTCGTTTTCTTAATACCTTTCAGGCAGAAACATCCTTTTAACAAAACAACGTCAATTGAATTTAATGGGTTGAAGAGTGAGTACAACAATATTTTCAAAACAAAACTACTTCAAACGAAAAACAGTTGTGGAAATTTAGAAAAAATTAACGCTGGAAATAATTGGGGCTACTCATAAAAGATTGAAGTGCGAAACCCGGCAGCCGGAACGGTAATTTTGTCAATAGCTCTCCAGATAAACGAATGAACCGTTTATTCAATTAACTCCAGACCTTGTTAATGCTATTAAAACGGTAAAACTATATTTTATTTGCCTTTTAGACTTGTACTTTTCGTGGCCTTTCAAATTCCTCATTTAAATTTCATCACTCTATTGCATTTAAATTTAAGTGTTTATTTTATAAATATTCAACGCCGAAGCTCTTATCATTCAGCTGTTTTATTTTATTCCCTTGAATTCTTAACAACAGATGAGAAAAACGTAAAACTTCTTCGAGTCAAAGACTTTCTTTGTGTTTTTTTACAAAAGATGTCAGGACTTTAAGAAATCTAAAGACAAAACTTTTAATAATATGAACAAGGGATAAGGAGCCGAAATGCGGTAGAAAGGTAATAAAACCAAGTTGAAAGTTTTTTTGTTAAAAAATAGATATTCACGTTGGACTCTAAGAAATAAAAACATTAATTAGAGAAAATAAAGCTAAGGTACAATAAGGAACCAACTAGTAGCACGCTGGGGAACATTTAGAGGGAATTCGCAATGACAGTTCGTGTTTAGATGGGTCACACATAGAATTGTTTTTATTACACTGGAAGTCTGGAAGGCACTGGTAGGTAACTACATACATAACTAAATACATTTTAACGATATGCGAACCCAGCTTTATATCAAGTAGAATTAACTTTAACCATGACTATTCTGTGAAGGGTTTTATTTTATAGAGACCTACAAGTATTAGTTGACACGATTACCACTCTTAGAATATAGCTGTTATCACACTATGTCACAGTATTAGACAAGGCACTATACTAATCGAAAGAAAAAATGAATTACCTATCCAGAACGAAACTATGCAAACAAACTTACCTCCTGCTACGAAGCTACGATACTACGAAGCAAACCAATCTAATTATTTTGTGTGGGCCTACGAAAATACATGTTGTCTGTTTAAATTTACTTCCTATTCCTATTCTATTTAAATTTACAAGGCATCTGGCGATGACAGAATCATAACAGAGCTGCTAAAAGCTGACAGTAAACCTGTACTAGTAGCGCTCCAAAAGTTATTCAATTCGTCATTAATAGCGAAACAACCCCGGAAGCTTGGAGCAGAAACGTAGTGGTGCTATTGATAAAAAAGGGTTTTAAAACCCTTTTGAAGAACTACAGACTTATTTTGCTTTTGAACCACATGTATGAGTTGTTTTCGGGAGTCCTCACTAACCGATTTACACGCAGGCTTGGCGGCTTCCAGGGTCCCGAACAATCCGGATTCCGAAAAGGCTACAGCATCCTGGACCACATACACACGCTTCGGCATCTGCTGTCATGTGTTGCTTATGTGGGCTTTGAGAAAGCCTTCGATTCTATCGAGCACTGGGCAATCAAACTCAGGGTCAGCGTACTATGGAGAGGGTTATGCTCGGAATTTCGCTACGGGACACGATTCGCAACGACGCAATCCGTGGACTAACGAAGCTTACCGCAGCTCTGATAATTAACAAGCTGAAGTGGCAATGGGCCGGCCACATCACTCGTAGAACCGATAACCGATTGGGAAGAAGGTCCTCGAGCGGCGACCACGTTTAGGCAAGAGGAGTACAGGTCGCCCCCCCCCCCCCCCTCCCACCAGATGGACCGATGAAGAAGACGACAGGAAACAAGAAAAAAAGGAAAAAAAAAACAAACAGGAAACCGTTAGATTCAGAGGGCACAGGACCGGTTGGAGAGGCGCCATTTAAGAGAGGTCTATGTCCAGGAGTGGTCTTCAAAAGGCTGATGGATGGTGATGGATGGGATACAACTTAGCGTTTTCTCTTTTTACACTGTTTTTTCACTCTGCATTAACCGTTTGATCAATCCCGCCGGATCCGGTCGGATCTGACCGGATTGACGAAATCTCGGCCGGATCCGGCCGGATTGAAAATGACGCCGGATTGCAATCCCTAATTGTAATTTACACAAAACTAGATAACAAAACAGGTATGTGAAACCTTAGAATCCAATTCAACTCTAGCGCGTAAAATGTTCGCGCATAGCGTCAACATACTTTATTGTATTGCGGGCGTCGTTCCCCCTAACTCGTTATAACGGCCGCTGGACGCAGAGACCTGAAGCCTATTATTCCAGTAATAGAATTTGCCCACTCGTAAAGGGACAGTGTGTAAAGAGAAGCTAATACAATATACAATACTAATATTTCTGTTGCTGAAGAAATTTTATTAGTATTGCAAATGTGATTTCTGTGAGGATTTATGGGTGTTACTTTTTCATGCCAATACTATACATAGATTGAATTTAGTTATTGAATTATTATATGTTGTGGTTTAGCACAAGGGAATTATATTATGATCACTTTTAGCATAATCATTTAATTTTTCATCATCATCAATCAATCATTTTATCATCATCAATAATTTAATTTCATTTTACATAATCATTATCATAGTAAACGTGACCAAAGCGGAAAGAGCCGCGTGAATAAGCTAGTATATTTTTTCTTACGTTAACGTTAATGAGTAATCATCTACAATTTCTATGCCATTTTAGTTCAAAACTAAAATATCTCTTGTCTGACTTATCTATCATAAAACCTTTGAAAATCACTGCACACTATCAAGCTGAAAGTTGTATTACAATGACTTTGAAGGAATCGGTTATAACTTATTTATATTGTCAGTAAAAAAAATAATAATCAAGATATGTCTAAAATACCAAATACCATTTTATGCCTACACAATGATTGTATAATTGGTCGTATAATTCCACTTTAATAAACGGCCTTTTAACGTTTTAATATTTTAATTTAATCTTTTAAAATATAAATAAAAAAAATCATTGTTTCATTTTTTCTGGCTCCCCTGTAAAATTACCGATTATCAGTTGTGTTATTCATTCAAAGTACCAATATAAATATTATGTATATATTTTACTGTTTAACGAATAACAATATCAAAATTAAAAAAAACAAACACCTGACTACTTAAAACGTATTAATGGCTTTTTTGGAGTAGTTATAATTCATTCAATTTAACTTTCATTTGATATCCATATCGTAATGATAGTAAAAATGAGGACGGTCCCTGTAGAATCCCATGCTAATATAAAAACATTGTCAAATTAAAAAAAAACACCTGACTGCTTAAAACGTATTAATCGCTTTTTTGGAGTACTTATAATTCATTCAATTTAACTTTCATTCGATATCCATATCGTTATGATAGTAAAAATAGGACGGTCCAGTAGAATCCCATGCTAATATAACAATTTTTGTCTTTAATTAAAAACACACATTAATTTGTTTCATGTATGTCACTTTCTGCTGATTTACCAACGGAGCCGTGATTTAAAACCAAAGTTTGTTTCGAGCATAATTTGTTTGCCGTTCCGAACAAAAGTTTCTAATGGATTTTCAGTTATATCATGGAACAATGTATGCTAAAAACCTTTGTAAACAGAATATGGTCGCATGTACGCGATAATGATAAGGGAAAATTTCAATATATGTATAACATATTTGTAAATATGTGTCTATAACATAAATCTTATTTCTTATCAACAAGCTTTTACCTTATATTGTCATATCAACAGTATAAGGGCAAAAGTTTGTGAAGATGTATGTGTGTTTGTTACTCTTGTACGGAAAAACTACTGGTTGTATTTCGCTAAAATTTAGTACTGATTGTTCATTGCATAAATAAACACATAAGCAGATAAGCGCAGTAAACGTGATAGAAGCGGGCTAAGCCGAGGGGATAGTTATTATATAATTGAAAAAGTTTTTACGTTAGGTACTGTAGTTCCGGGACCAGAATAGGACTACGGTTCCCTCTGCCTGTCGTAAAGGCGACTAAAAGGGGCTTCCGGGGTTGCGGGCGGGAAGAGTGGGAGCTCGAACCGTCCAGCCAAGCGACCCCGGGAAGGACGGCGGCATGTGTGGTTGCATGCTGCCGTAAAAACCAGAAGTGAGCAGTTCACGCCCACCAGGGAAGAGCCCGATGGGGCACACGCTGAGGACACCGGCGGCGGTCAATTGGAGTTCCCGGAGTCCTCTTAGCAGCGTCGAGGTCGGCCACCGCGGGGCTTTTAGTGCGGTAAGAATCCCACATGGCCCGCGTCGCTCCCACGACGTCGGGTGCTTTTTGAAAGTTTCCCCCTCGAAAACAAAAAAAAGGTAGGTACTCGTAAATTACGTCACGTCCATAGAGCTCTTTTTGGAACTAAGGAAGTGGAATAACATTTTTGACCACTGGACAGATTTCTTAAGATTAGTTATTGTATGATAATGTACGGTAAAAATATTTGGTAGTGAAGTCTAAACAATATCTTTACTTCTTATAACTTTACAAAGCAAAGGAGACTTAATCGCAGGCGAGACCTACGATCAATTCAGATAAATTAAACTCAAGGCGACGCTTGTAATGTAACGTAGATAAGAAACAGAGTTTATCTCTCTTCAGACTCTCTTTCTCTTTTTACGCTGTACAACCTGTTTTTTGTATTTGGACGATTTTGTCCCAATTTATGTTGATTTATTTAACTATATTATTATTGGGTTACACCAACAAAGTGAACACTTTAATATTTACTAAAATGTCACAATGGAAGTTAAAACTAAATGTTACTTCAAATACGGTTGAAAACTACATGATGTTTGAATCACTGATTTTATAGTCCCTTAAATAATTTAAGATCATGATACCTTCCATACTGTTAGTATTGAACGTAAATGTACAGAAACCAAACAAAGACGAATAATAATTTGTTATGAATTTTAATGGAAGAATGTATCGGTATAAGATATCAATGACCTTAAAGGGAACGAAATTTCTAAAGAATTAAATGAAAGGCCAAAATGGCTATTGTACTCTATTTTAATACTTGTAATAACCGTAACAAAAGCGAGCTTGTTAATGTATAGCGAAGCGAAGAGCCTTATTCATAAAAAACGGGTTACAAATTAAATATAAAGCGTAAGTTTGTTGTTAACACTTCCTTAATAATGCTTTTAAAGCTTACTCTAAAGCTTTTAAAAGCTATGTTTAAATGTGCTACCGGTCAGGATTTTTGCAAAATAATGGTAAAACTGCGGTTTGATTACAGTAAACCATTTCTGTTTTACGGAGAAAAATACAAAAAACTTTATTCAAAGGAGTTCATTTTCAGAGTGTTTTGAACGTTAAGAACTAACCATCACTTTGCAAGGTGTTTTTTTGTCGAGAAGGCAAAAGAATCAGCAAAATAATTACCAATATACACATATGTCTGTAATCGCCTTCATGGTGACAGAATTACTTAGGTCTGACTCCACCACTCCACCGTCACACACTTTGTAAAATACCGCTGTGTGTTGGTTTGAAAGTAGTGGCAAAGAAGACATTTATTCCAGGCGTTCCAGCTTAGTCCTCAGAGGTAGATGCCATGTTATAAGCAAGTCTTCATTGCAGATCTCTCAAATGCTACAGCTGCGTTTGCATAAGAGCGCAGAACAAGGATTTTCAGGCGTCGAGAGGGATACTATTTACTCGGGCACATCCTTAGAAAGGTCGAAGACTCTCTGATTATAATATTATAGGTTATTTAAAACACATTGTTGTATAATATATCCCTTGATGTAAAATATATTTATCATCCCTAGTGGAGCAATGCATCTGTGTTCCGCCTCAATTACGAATATGATCTTGTTTGGAGCTAATTACTGATATCAGTGGTCAGCAGGAACCACTTAGAATTTTGTGAAGTATAAGCTTATTGTTTTTAAAAATATCTAAAATAAATTCATTTTCAAGATTTAGATTTCACTAATTTTCATTAATATAATTATGAAACTTGAAATTATATTACGATACTGAAAACTGGGAGTAGTAATATTAAACTATAATTACCAATTCAGCCACTAAAAACCACTTTGAACTTGATAACTTTAAATCAGACATGATTAATCGAGCATTCATTACAGAACTGGGATAATGCAAACTGGATTGTTAAGCCTAATTAACATACATAGTATTACAGTAATTAGGTATATTCGATCATACAAGTGTGAATTTATGGGTAATTCATACAGTTGTAGGTGTAGTGAAGTTATTGTTCTTTCATTGCGTTTGAGTAAAGAATACATATCATAGCGTAAGCTTAAACAATTTAGTAGGAAAGTTGCGCGCGCCTATATTTAACATAATTTATTTGCTTTTAATTATATTAAGCGCCATTTAGTTCTGTAATTTTAAAGATAGAAACAAATATTTGACGACGAATAATTTGACGACTCGCGTGGCGAGGAATTACCATAGCAGTCTGACGCACAATGGGTCCCGGGTTTGATTCCCGGCTAGACAGGTATCTGAATGATGAGTTTAGATTCATGTTCTGGGTCTGGGTGTTTGTGTATTCGTCTTGTGTGTGTCCATGGTACCCGCGATGCAGAGAAAATCCTAGTGTGGGGCTATGAGTGTAGAAAGCGTGTTTAAAAAGAGAAAAAAAAAATACAATTAATGAACGCTAAGTCATATTTTAGCCCGTTTTCATTTGACTTCATTCATAGTGGTACTTTTAATAGCGCCAGATTAGTTATTCAATAATGGTAGTTGTACATAAATACCCCTACCAGGTGGACCGATGACCTGAAGAAGACAGCGGGAAACCGTTGGATCCAGAGGGCACAGGACCGGTTTGAGTGGCGACATTTAGGGAAGGCCTATGTTCAGCAGTGGACTTCAAAAGGCTGTTGGATGGATGGTACATAAATATAAGTACGTAATATAAGTAGACTTTAACAGGGTTTTGTGTTTTGACACCACTACTCCGTTCAGAACAGATGCTTTTCTGAAATGAGTTGATTTACAAACTATACTTATTACTAATTTATTACTAATTACTAATTATTAATATACTAATATTATGGTTTTGGTCCTTTAAGATATTTACTACAGATATTTCATTTCAGAACCTTGATTTGATACTGTACAAATCTACCCGAATCTATTCATATTGCTATTTCTGATATTTCTGCTTAATGACTTTTGTACAATAAACTCACGACTAGTCTTTAGAATGTCTTACAGAGACACACAGAGAAACATAGTCCCTGTGGAGAGATGCGCATGTGTAATCGACTTCCAAATATGTACATACCAATGTTTTAATTTGGGTCACAGTGGGCACTTATACATACTGCCCGTTTAATAATGGCAATACTTAACATTATTAAGTCTCCCCGTATTTTATTTGCATTCTAGTTTACAAAAGAAAAAAGAAGTAACATTTTTATAGACTACCGAAATGTCACATTCAATATCGTCCCATACTTACCAACTAAGCGTAAAAACTGGAAGAGCAAAACCTATCGAATTGAATATTCCGTTTCAGTAATTCTCAATAGAGAACTAGTTCAAATATAGCTTTGAAAGCTTTCAATTATATTAAATGTTACGCGCTGCATATTTACAAAGATCATTTACATTTCTACGTGTTAAAATTAAGTAATAGTTAAGTGAATGCATTTTACAGAAATAGCCGAAATGTTTTATCCCACTTTATCCGTATATATGATTTTTACTTATTTTACAATTTGTTTTATTATTACGAAGGGCTCGTGCATTTATAATAACTAATAATCTAAATAGCTATAACCTAGAAGTGTAGAACAATGTAGAGCCAACCAACACATTTGGTATAATTTTCTTGTAAATGTATTGTAGTTTATATTAGTTTTATCTTACACCATCATACAACACTAAACCAATAGGAATGTTCGTTCTTTCACATGGTTAGTTCTCCGAATTCTAGTTCGTTTGTCGTTTAAAATAGCCTGGAGAGATATTCCTTCGAGAAATGTTTGCCTTTACAAGTGCAAGTTTCTCGGCACGAGAACCACACGACATCCCCGAGGCACTCTACACGACACGTAGTACTTGAACCTGTAGGATGCACTTTATGTCATCTTCACTCATATCTACAATCAAATCATGAGTTTCAATATCAATAAAGGTTTCAGATTTTTCATGTTGTAAACGATTTTAGGGTTCCGTACCCAAAGGGTAAAACGGAACCCTTTTACTAAGACTCCGCTGGCTCATGAACTGTGATAGCTAGACAATTGAAATTTTCACAAATGATATTTTGATGCCACTATAACAACAGAAGCCACAAATCCCATGTAATATATGTGCATTTTTGCTGACTCTCACTTAACTTGTTTTGTTAATTTCGCATATCGCCTACAGTAAAGTTTTCATGCTTTACTACCGTGATTTCGATCGTAAAATATATATTATTTTTAGAATGATGTATAGATAAATGTAACCGAGTCCAAAAAAAAAGGGATAGTTCTTTATGAAGTGGCGAATGGCCACTTTATAAAGAAATAACCCCTATTTTTTTTGTTTTCGAGGGGGAAACTTTCAAAATTTACCCGACGTCGTGAGAGCGACGCGGGTTATGTGGGATTCTTACCGCATTAAAACTCTCCGGGTGGCCACGGCGCTGCAAAGAGGACTCAGGGTACTCCACCGGACCGCCGCCAGTGTCAAAGAAATAACTCTACAATATTTAATTGATTGAAGTTCAATTAGAATTCTGTATAATTTAATATATATATTTTTTTTATATTTTCCGCTCAATAAGTATTCATGTTTCGCAAATTTTCATTTAGTGTGTTAGCCTCAGTGTTTCAATATACTTCAAGGTACCTGTCGTAGTTGCTTACAAAGAAAGATCTAACAATTTAATGTTAAGTACGTCACAAAAAAACACTGATCCCAATTTTTTTCTTTGTAATTCCCATAATTTGAAACGATTTTTTTAGTAAACTGAAGTTTCAGACCCGTGATAAACGAAACGTTTTTACAATAATAATACGTCAAAGCTGCCTGTTCAGAGGATTCGCGGTCGTTTTGATAGAAAATAAATTTAGGAGAATGCCGCATTGCTCGATTACTTTCGACCGTTTTCCAATAAGTAGGGGAGACTGGGGCTGGTTGTTACAGGGGTAAGTTGTTACAGTGGCATCTACGGTTAAATTGAGAACGGTTTAATATGGGTAGTAAGAGAGAAATAACGCTGCCATTATCGGCTAACACTGTGCGAGAGCCAGTGGCGCCAAAGATTTTGTGGAAGGAGCAATGTCCTCAATAAAACTGCAGGTTTGTATTTTTTACGATTTTTAGTAATATTGGTTTATAGCTTGTTATTTTAATAACTAGAGAGGTGTCTACTGTCAATGTTGTATCTTTATACTTCCCTTCTGAGATGAAACTGCGCTAGTTCGTGATTTTACTACTTAACCTCAAAAGACGGATTGTGTCACATGTCGTTAACTGCACTTCGCACAAAAACAAAATCACAGTTTTCGGGCAATTTACAACAACATTTTTTGTATCCTTGTATTTTGAGCAAACCTTATGTTATTAACGACAAATTTGATGCATATAACTCCTTATACTGATTTTGATCAAACTTGTCCATACCAATTCATTTTGTAAATTGGAAGCTATGGCAACGTATTGGTTCTAGGAACCTATTCAAACGTAAACAGCTAGAGAGCAAACGAAGTCTCGTGCAGTTTCATTATAATAACTTACCGGAGTAGGAAATCATGCTAAGCCATACATTGCTTAACTAAATTTGCTTTCGCTCCGACTCTTCGTTTGTGCACGGGACGTATTAATGGTTGAAGACGGAATTTTGAACAATTTCTCCGTGGATTGTGACGGTTTGATACCAGCAGTTTGTGGGCTTAGACAAACGTTAATTAAGTCGTGTTTGCTTAAAACATCTGATACTGAAGATAAACCATTCGCTGATTCAGGGCTAAGATTCGTGTGCCAGCTTACTCACTTTAAAATTAATTAAATGCGTATGTTTCCGTAACCATTTAATGTTTATAACTACGGTCTGTTTTTATAATAATATGAAAGCAAACTAATATGCTATCCACCTGACTGTATATGGCCACTGCGCATATGGCCACAACCTTTTATATGATAGAAATTTGGACGATGCAACAAAATGATGGGTTTGACTACTACAAAATTATTTTTTTCTTTTCAGTGCAATGAAATAAAAGCTTATTTTAAAATATATTTTTAAATATTATTTTATTTTCTTATTTTTAGTTGTTCCAGGACCTAATGCTCTTTTATTTCATACCTATATTGGGTGGGTGTAGTAAAATCTGTAATGGTGTAATCTGTTTTTTGATGGTGGCCATCTAGGATTTGTTCTTTTTTCATAGTGTATTATATTCTATAAACTAAACCCTTTCATTTGACACCCATATTGGGTAGGTTGTACTAGAATAGATAATCTTCATTTTTTTGATGGCGGCCATCTTGCATTTTTGTGTATTATATTCTAAAAAATAAACGCTTTAATTTGATACCCATTTTAGGTAGGTTGTGCGAAAATATTATAGTCTTGCTTTTTACGGCGGCCATTTTGGATTTTAATTTATTTGCGTGGTTGTATGTATCTTCCATTTTTTGATGGCAGCCATCTTGAATTTGGATTTTGTTTCGTAGTGTGCTGTATTGCACACATTTGAGCCTTTCATTTGATACCCATATAGGGTACGTAATTAAAAATATGTAATCCGCCATTTTGCTGCGACGGCCATTTTGGATTAATAATAATATTGATTATATAGAATTACATTGTCATCAAGACTATACATGCATTCCAAATTTCAGCTCAATCAGACTCTTAGAAGTGGGTTAAATTCAGATTGCAAGATTTGACCTAAACACACACACTTACATATTTACATACTTACCCACAAACATTATAAGTTAAATAAAAGCTTTTAAAATTACAACCACACCCTTCGCACCTCCCATGTGGAACTATACACGTTCTAATATTTTGCAAAGCTAGTTACTTCAATGTTATAATTTTTATTTTGCAGCTTAGCGCTTACATCAGATAACAACAGCATTCGCCATTAAAATAGCAAACAAAGTGCCACAAACCACTTAACGAAATGAATTATATACATAGTTACCTAACCCATTGTCAACCATTTGGTTATTGCCGGGATCCCTCATTACATATTCTTGTTTTCAGTCCCGGGCAGAGTTCCAACTTTTTAATTAACTTTGATTTATGTTAAAACTTTGGAATGATTCAAGTTGTAAATTTCTCGCTAGTTACATCCATTATTTGATGATTCCTTGTTGTTTAATGATAATAATAATAAAAATAGATCTTATAGCGATCCTCAAACGACGACATTAAATAATCGACTCTTTTGAATAAACAATAATATACACCTTGCAAAGATTTTTTTTCCGTGTTCTTAATTAAAAGTTAAGTATTTGGCGTTAGAGAACTGTTTACCACCCTCGAACTAAATCTTTTTTTTTATTTTCTCCACTTCTTTGAGCTAATTTCCTTATATTAAACGTTAATGTTAAAGTATAGTTGGAACGTTGAAAGTTAATTTAATGTGAAATAAATTCAGTATATGCTTGGACTAAGATGGTACCGCTACTGGTAGACTTTTTTCGGGCGTGAAAGAGATCTTGCTAATTTGGGGACATCTGTAAAGGCGGTGGATCGTTAACTACTTTGTAATAAATATAGTTTTGAGTTATTTTATTTAAATAACATAAAGTTTACGTTATGTTAGATGTTACAAAGGATTTTTGCAAAGTTAAAAGAAGTAACAAAAGAAATGCCAGGGGCGTCGATATACTTTGCATAATAATGTACAAGGAATAATCGAGAACGAGAATAACAGGCAGCAAGTAAAAACAATACAACAAGCTACAATAATACAAATATTCCCTCGTGTTAATCTTTATTTCCTCTTAGCACCAGCAATCAGCATAATACCCGTCAAAAACAACCGTCTCGTCGAGAGAGAGTAAAGTATTTATGAATTTATTTTTTTCAGGGATGCCTCGCTTTCTCTCAATGATTCATTAACCCTGCGAGTTTTAATTTGTATCTCTATTTCACATAATTAAACACGTGAACAAACATTACTCATTGAATTAATATAAAACTGGTATTTGTTTATATAATCATAACGGTGAAATTTAATTGGATTCAAATTTAACGTATTTTATTTACGTATATATTTTTACATCGAATCGATTAGATGGTACTGATCTTTGTTGGATTACCTACTAATCTGCTCTCGGGATTACAAGCTTAAGGCACCGCACTAGTTAAACAGCTTTTCTTATGGTTTACACAATTCGCTAACCCTGTTAGTTAAAAAACTCATTTCCCTTAAAAATTCGGAAGCTAACATTTGATGGCAGCTGTCGTTTTCAAAATATTTACTCCATTACTTTTCAATATTTCTTTTAAACACGATGAAATTGAAGAGTAAAAACGATAATATTTTCATAACAAAACTACTTCAGAAGCGAAACAGTTGGTGAAATTTAGAAAAAAATAAACGCTGGAAATAATTGGGGCTATTCATAAAATATTGAAGTGCGAAACCCGGCAGCCGGAACGGTAATTTTGTCAATAGCTCTCCAGATAAACGAATGAACGGTTTATTCAATTAATTCCAGATCTCGTTAATGTTATTAAAGCGGTAAAACTACATTTTATTTGCCTTTTAGACTTGCGCTTTTCGCGGCCTTTCAAATGCCTTATTTAAATTTCATCACTCTATTGCATTTAAATTTAAGTGTTTATTTTATAAATATTCAACGCCAAAGCTCTTATCATTCAGCTGTTTTATTTTATTCCCTTGAATTCTTAACAACAGATGAGAAAAATGTAAAACTTCTTCGAGTCAAAGACTTTCTTTGTGTTTTTCTACAAAAGATGTCAGGACGTTAAGAAATCTGAAGACAAAACTTTTAATAATATGAACAAGGAATAAGGCGCCGAAATGCGATAGACGAGTAATAAAACCAAGTTGAAAGTTTTTTTTTTGTCTAAAAATTGGTACGCCAAGTTACGCTCTAAGAAATAAAAACATTAATTGGAGCAAATAAGTATACAACAAGGGGCAACAAATAGCACGTTGGGTAACATTTAGAGGAATTCGCAGTGACAATTCGTGTTTACATGGGTCATAGAATTGTTTTTATTACACTGGAAGGCACCTATACATTTTAACGATATGCGAACCTACCTTTATATCAAGTTGGATTTATTTAAACCATGGCTATTCTGTGAAGATTTAATTACTGCCATTGGAATATAGATGCTATCATACTGTATCATAGCGTTAGCACAAAGTGATATACTACTGGAAAACTGACAAGGATCACTTACCCGAAATAAAACTACGCAAACGAACTTACTATTGCTACGAAGCCACGATACTACGGAGCAAACCAGTGTCTTCATTTTGTATGGGCCTACGAAGATACATGTTGTTCGTTACAATTTTATTTCTACACACTATATTGAAACATGACCACAGTCTCATGTGTGTTTGCTTACCCCCGGTTGCTATGGTCTTAATGATTCTCAGTTAAGGTTTTGCTGCCCAAGATTGCACAAAATTTCATTTCAGCTTTATGAGGGAACCTTGCAATCATAAATGTAACAAACGAATAAAAACACGAGCAAATAAATAAATGCATGGGAAAACGTACAATTCCACGATAAAGTTTAAATGTGACCTCTTATCATTAGCCGGAATACCCGTGTGGTCACCAAAAGTTAAGATACTACACATTATATAACACATCTTATTTCCGTCGCTTCACCCACTTTGTACATGATTATTATGGTAATATAATAATGTATCCCATATGTTAATCAAGGTAAATTATCTATGTGTTAAACTTCAGCGAAATTTGATCTGCATTTTTTTCGTGTCAGAACTCTTTCAAGTTTGTGGGAATATACGTGTATCTTTCTACATACACATACATCCTCATACACATTCACATTTATAATAATACTCTAGTGCGTAAAATGTTGGCACATAGTGTCCACATGCTGTATAGTATTGCGGGCGTCGGTTGCCTCTAACTCGGTATAACGGTCGCTGGACACAGAGACCTGTGGCCCATTACTGGTGTAATAGAATTTGCCCACTCGTAAAGGGACAGTGTGTAAAAGAAGCTAATTCAATACACAATACTAATATTTCTGTTGCTTAAGAAATCTTATTAATGTGTTAATAACATATGTGAAAGTACGTGAGGATACTTATGTATCCTCACGTACTTATGTATCCTCACGTACTTTAAAAATATAAATTTTTAGTACTTTGCACGAAAAAACTACAAAACACATTTCGCTGAAGTTTTACACACGAATAGTATATGATCTGATTTAACACATGATATATATATATATATATATATATATATATATATATATATATATATATATATATATATATATATATATAATCATGACCGTGGTAAACGTGATCAAAGCGGGCGGAACCGCGTGAATAAACTAGTGATGTTATAACTTTATGAAGTTATACTTCTGTAGGCGCGTTATGAGAAAAATATGAGAGTGAAATTTTAGGATTTGTCATACAAAAGTCACAGTATGAAGTTGAAATGTGAATGAGAATTATAATAAAAATTGCTCCTCTCCCCATATTTTCTCAACAATATTTCATACGTAACAATTCGTCAAGCCTTTTGAACTAAATGGACATGCACACATACATACACTCAAAAAAAGTTTTTTTTTTATCTGGCTGAGGTAGCAAACGAGCATGCAATCTACCTGATGGTAAGTGGTCACTGCCGCTCGTGAACATATGTAATCAACTTCATACAGAACATGGGTTCTATCTGAAGTCAATCACTGATGCGTTGCTACTCCCGACGACTATGATGGTCGCCTCTTATAAAAGTGCGCCGGCAACCACATCCTTCCATCGAAACGCAAGAAATGCTTCACGCTAGAAATAGGTTTGGCGGTGGAACTTCCCCGGTCGTACTACACTGGTTCTACCACCTTCAAGTTACCCTCGTTCTGTTGCAATCGGGTAAAAATGGGAACGATTCTACAAGGTCCCTGTAGAATTCCATGCTAATACAACATTTTTTGCTTTTAATTAGAAATACACACAAATTTGTTTCATATATGTCCCTTTCTGCTGATTTACCAACAGGACCGTGATTTAAAACCAAAGTTTGAGGCGAGCAAAATTTGTTTACCGTTCCGAACAAAAGTTTCTGATGGATTTTCAGTTATATCATGAAACAATGTATGCTCAAAACTTTTAGGAACTGAATATGGTCACATCTAGCGATAATGCTAATGGACAAATTCAAACATACCTATATATTATGTCTTCTGTTTCTTAATCACTTATTACTTCGTTTATATATAATATGTATTTGTTATATTTATTTTATTTATAGTATGTATGTATAATTTTATTTTGTATATATTTTTAAGCTAGTATATTAAGTATCTATATTATAGTTGTCTCTAAATTTACACCTGCAAAATTTCGCAAAATTTCCAGCCACCCAGGGTTGACTGGCAGAGTATGCCATAAGGCATTAAGTTTACCCTATTGTAACTTTTGTTTTATAAAGGTGCAATAAATAAATAAATAAATAAATATTAAAACTAGTTGACTCGGCGAACTTTGTCCCGCCTAAAAGTCAAATATCTAAAATGATCAGTGTTTCTTTACTATATTACACGTAATAAACATAAAAACCTTCCCTTTAAATCACTTCATTTATTAAAAGAAACTGCATTAAAATCCGTAGCGTAGTTTTAAAGATCTAAGCATACATAGGGACTGACAGCGAGAAGCTACTTTGTTTTATACTATATAGTGATAAATATGTGTCTATAATTAAATAAAAATATTTTTTTTAATTAGGTTAGTTATATGTCACGTCCATTGCTCTTTTCCGACTAGTATTTTTATTTTAGAATACCGTTATTTGTTGTAACTTGATATGGCAATGGATAGAAAATCGCAGGCGATAGCTACGAGCATTCCCATATTATCATAATATGTTTCTTATGATCATAGCATTTGCTATGATCATAAGAAACATATTTTATCCAATATCAAGGAATCCAAGTCTACTGATCTGGTGTATCTCCCTTCAACATCCGTTTCTCTCCATGCTTTCTTTTGTTTCTGGACTATTCTGTACTAGTTTATATTTGAGTCACTGATTTTATATTGGGTACAACAAATAATTCCATACTGTTTGTATTGAACTTAAATGTACAGAAACCAAACAAAAACGAATAATGATTATTTGCTATGAATTTTAAGGAAAGAATATATCGGTATAAGATATCAATGACCTTAAACGGAACGAAAATTTCTAAAGAATTAAATGAAAGGCCAAAATGGCTATTGTAGTCTATTTTATTACTTGTAATAAAACCGTAACAAAAGCGAGCTTGTGTAGCGAAAATTTTCTATACATTATTAGTATGTATTCCTTTTTAAGAATTTAAGAGCCTTACTCATAAAAAATGTTACAAATGAAATATAAAGCGTAGGTTTGTTGTTAACACTTCCATAATAATGCTTTTAAAGCTTACTCTAAAGCTTTTAAAAGCTACGTTTAAATGCGCTACCGGTCGGGATTTTTGTAAAATAATGGTAAAACTTTTTGCGGTTTGATTATAGTCAATCATTTCATTTAAAGTAAATCATTCACAGACTTTTTTGAACGTATTTACTCACCACCGCTACGTAACGTGTTTTTTTTTTTTTCTGGAGAAGAATCGGCAAAATAATCACTACTATACACATCTGGCTGTAATCGCTTTATGGTGATATAATTACTTAGATCCGACTCCACCACTCCACCGTCACACTCTTTTTTAAGTACTGCTGTGTGTTGGTTTGAAAACAAATGGTTTTTTTTTTATTTTTTTTTTTATTTGATTGAAGTAGCAAACGAGCATGCAGTCCACCTGATGGTAAGTGGTCACTGCCGCCCATGGACATCTGTAATCAACTTCATACAGAACATGGGTTCCATCTGAAGTCAGTCACAGATGCGTTGCTACTCCTGAGGACTATGCTGGTCGCCTCATGTGAAAGTGTGCTGGCAACCACACCCTTCTATCGAAACGCAAGAAATGCTTCACGCTAGAAATAGGTGTGGCGGTGGTACTTCCCCGGTCGAACACTGGTTCTACCACCTTGAAAAGCAATCCAGCTTAGTCTAGCGCAGGTAGATGGCATAATACACCTCTTCACGTATAAGGATTGTTGGAGTGTTCACCACAAGGATTTTCGATACTTGAGGGGTGTCCTTTTTGCTCGGGCATATTCTAAAGATGGTTGAATACTCCCTGATTATAACACTAATGATTATTGAAAACATTGAAGCATAATATATAAACGTAAAATATATTTAACATCCCTAGTATAGCAACACACCTGTGTTCCACCTCAATTACGAATATAATCTTGTTGGGGGTTGATTACTTATACCAATGGTCGGTAAAAATCACTTGGCACCCTGTGAACTACAAGCATATTTATTACTGAAAATATGTAAAATAAATTCATTTAATAGGAACCGATTTTACTATCACTGATAGTTATGAAAGTTGAAACTTTATTACGATTCTGAAAACTGCGAGTGGTAATATTAAACTATAAATACCAATTCAGCCACTAATAACCACATTGAACTTGATATCTTTAAATCAGACATGATTAATCGAGCATTCATTACAGAACTGGGATAATGCAAACTGGATTGTTAAGCCTAAGTAACATACATAGTATTACAGTAATTAGGTATATTCGATCATACAAGTGTGAACTTTATTGGTGAATAATTCATATAGCAATAAGGTTTTTGAAGTCATAATTGTTTTAGCTCGAGAAAAAAATACGTCAATTTAGTAAAAGAAGTTGTGCGCACCTATGTAATTATGTAACATATTTGCTTTTAATTGTAATGAGCGCCATTTAGTTTTATATTTTTAAGAATAAAGGCCGAATACTCCACTGGCAGTTTATTAAGTTTTCTCCAAATATCTAATCATTGTACGTTTTTGTCCATACATTGTAATGCACATTGCAAGCTTACGTTTTCTTTTTTAAAAAATGGAAACGATTTTTGTTTCGAGAAAATGTAATAAACTTGTAATAATGGCACTGACATAAGGTGTAAACTCAAAAACACGTTACAGCACATTTGCACGACACGGCATACGGCAACCTGTAATATTTTTTAAATATTTGTGAAAAATTGTACGAATATTGAACACTGCGGCCTCGGCGGTGCCGTGAAAGTTTACGATGCGCGACGTAGGTTTCGACGGCATGTCGAAATAGAAACGTAGAAGTATTAGAATATATATTGTTTCTATAATAGAATAACTTTTTTACGTAAATATTCATTCCACAAAACATTTCGGTATTGTTTTACAATTCTTTTATTAATACTACAATATAAGAAAACCTTACATAAATATTAATAGTGTAAGTACGTTCGACAAACTTTGTATACAATAAAATTCAAATTTTGTACTATATTTTTGAGATAGAAAAGAGTATTGTTCATGATTTTAAGCCATTACATGCACATTTTATGAAATGAAAGCAAAAAAAAACGAGCATGAAATCGACTGGAGGTAGATATTCACCAAGCTCGTAAACAATTACAACCAGTTCTCAAAGACGACTTCAACTTCATATAAATATAAAATGTATATCTAAAATTCAAAAACAGCCAACTAATAAATCAATTAGCAATACTTTTGTAATAAGTTTGAAGTAGGAAACGGGTAAACAGTCCACCTGGTAGTAAGATGCCACTATCGCCCAAGGATCTGTTAGTAACTTCATACAGAACAAGAGCTCCATGTGAAGTTAATTACATATGCTTTGCTACTCCCAGAGACTAAGGTGTTCGCCTTATAAAAGTGAACCGGCGACAGGGTTGCCAGATGTCCCGATTTTGGCGGGACGTGCCAATTTTTTAGCCAAATTTAAATGTCACGAGCAGGACAGACTCGGTCCCCCTTTTGGGAAGGAGTGGAGATTTACAAAGAATGGTCGTCAATTGCAAATAAGTAAGAAGGAGAAATAAGTAGAACTACAGTTTGTCGCCCAAAAAAGTCACCAAATCTAAATCGATCGTTGACCAAGAAAAAAATTGTCGCCAAATCCTACGGCCCCACTTACACTAACAAGAAAACTATTTTTTTTGTACGTGTGTCTATGAGGCAAGACACCCTTTGTACCGCGAGAACTGCTGTTCCGCTTTTAACTATGAAATCCCGCTTTTCACTCAAAAGATTCTAAATCACGACTTAATAAAAAAAAACTGGCAACGCTGGCCGGCAACAACATTCTTCCACCGAAACGATGGTAACTCGCCGGTTGAACAATACCACCGCCTTGTGTTTTATTGACAAGCTACTTAGCTTTATATAATGGACGCGTATGTACATATGTATGTGCCTAATTCCCATTAAATTGCGCCGTTTCAGTGAGCTGTACATCGTTCGTAACCAGGGATCAGTAGATGGACCGGAATTAATGGCATTCGCTATAGAATATTCCAGTACATACAGAGCAGCGCGCTATCTCGATTTAGGTTTAAATAAAGCTTTTTTGCACGGTGCGTTTATACGCTCAGTTGCGTATGACGTATGGGCTACTATTACCAACCATGCGTGAAGGCGATAAATCCAGACAACTATATAAAATTGTTTACGTAAATATAATTGAACTGATGCGTTGTTCAATCGGAAGCTTTTATATTTATCGCCAGCAAGTTTCTATTTCGAATTTTCATCTTTTTTTACTCATACTATATATACCTAAGTATACACATATTCGTATGTGTTAAACATGTATGTACATTTTTTTAAATAGCAACTTTATAATAAGAAAGTGTACTAAAATACTTATGTTACGACATATACAAAATAAAGACATTTCGTTTAATTTGAATTGAATATCGAATTGAATTCAGAATCATTTTACATTCGTTTTGAACGTCACAAGCGCATTGTGCATTACAGTCTTTGCGTGCACAAGCTGTAACTGGTTTTGCATTAACCCGATTACCTGCCGCTGCTCCTACTTAAGTTCCTAATATAGGTACGATATATTGGGTGGCAATATACATATATAATGTACCCATTCGATTTTAGTACTGAACATCTTATAACATAGTACACAATGATTTTCTCGACGTAAGCTAATAAGCTTGAATTGAATGTACTATTGAATTATTATCATTATTAATAATAATGTTACTATTGAATTTAATGTAGTATTTCACAGGAGAAAATTTATTTGTAAGAAAGTATAAATTTTATTTACTATGGACTTGTTGTAGACCAACAAATCAATGCCACTTCGCCAAATAATCCCAATTGATCAATCGAGCGCTGTGATAAATAAAATTCACGAACTCTAAGTAACATTTTTGCCAATTTTCATTTGACTTCGTTCATAGTGTTCGTACTTTTTCTGTGATACGAGTACTAAATAGCGCCAGATTAGGTATGGTTCAATAATGATAATTGTAACATAAATATAAGTACGTAATATAGATAGACTTTAAAAGGGTTATGTATATTTACCAGTACCTTATGACACCACTACTCCGTTCTGTTTGATGTTTTTGATTAAACAGGTCCTTAACTGAAATAAATTGATTTACAAGTTATATTATTAATTTATTAATACTCTGTTTTTGGTCCTTCGAGATTTCAGAACCCTGATTTAATACTGTACTAAGACTCAAATCTACCCAAATCTGTTATGCTTCGTGTCGCTTGCGATACAAGAATCAAAGCAAAATTCTGGTATTTTTGATTAACGACTTTTTAAAAATACTACACGACCCTTTAAAATGCCTAACAGAAAAATAAGGTTCTATAGGAGAAATAGGCATGTGTAGTCTACTTCTAAATATACGTTTGAATTTGAATCACAGTGACTACTTGACTTTAATACTGCCCGATTACTACTGTCAATATTTTATCTTATAAAATCTCCGCGTACTGTATTTGCATACCAGTATAACAAAAAAGAAACATTTTAATAAATTACATTTAAGTCAAATTCAATATCGTCCCATATTTACCAACCAAGCGTAAAAACTGGCAGAGCAAAACTTATCGAATTGAATATTCCGTTTCAATAATTCTCAATAGAGAACTAGTTCAAATATAGTTTTGAAAGCTTTCAATTATATTAAATGCTACGCGCTGCATATTTATAAAGATCATTTACATTTCAACGTGTTAAAATTAAGAAACAGTTCAGTGAATTCATTTTATAGAAAATGCCGACAAATTTTATTTTACATTTTCCGTGTTAATTTATGATTTTTATTTTCTTTAGAAAATATATAAAAGGCCCATACTGACAGCTGTAACATGTAATTTTAAAACAATATTGGTATTGAACCACAGATAATATTTTAAAATGATTTTATTGTAGTATTATTGTAGTTTATGTAAGTTCCACCATCACACTTCCACCATCGTACCTACTAAATAAATAGGAACGTTTGTTCTTTCACATGGATAGTACCTTGGATTCTAGTTCATTTGTCGTTTAAAATAGCCTGGTGAGATATTTCTTCGAGAAATGTTTGCCTTTACAAGTTTTCTCGGCACGAGAACCACATGACATCCCCGAGGCACTATACACGGCATGTAATACTTGAACCTTTATGTAATCTTCACTCATATCTACCTACAATCAAATGACTATTTCAATAATAATAAAGGTTTCTAATGTTTGATTTTGTCAACGATATTATAGGGTTCCGTGCCCAGAGGGTAAAAACAGAATCCATTTATTAAGACTCCGCTAACGGTGATTCTGTCTGTCACCAGGCTGTATCTCATGAACTGTGATAGCTAGATAGTTAAAATTTTCTCAGATGATATTCTGATGATATATTTCAGTTGTCACCATAACAACAAATACTACAAGCAGAATAAAATTAATGTTTAAGGGAGGCTCCTATGTAACAAATAAGATTTCGTGATTTGTGTATGTAATTGTGTGAATAATGTATGTATGTAACGGAATCCCTTTCGCCACTTCATTAAGAAAAAACTTTAGAATGAGTTGGTACATTATTGACGTTCAATTAGAAATCTGATTAATTATATATTTGTTAGATTTTGATGGCATAAGTGTTCATGTTTAGCAAATTTTCAATAAACAGTGTTACCCTCAAAGTAGGTACATATGTAGTCGTTTATAGAGAAAGATCTTACAATTTATTGTTACGTCAGAAAAACATACTTATCCCAAAACCAGACCTTTCCTTTGTTATTCCAATAATTTGAAACGATTTTTTTGGTAAACTGAAGTGTCAGACCAGTGACAAACGAAACGTGGTTACAATAATAATACGTCAAAGCTGTCAGTTCAAGAGGATTCTGGATCGTTTTGATAGAAAATAAATTTAGGAGAACGCCGCATTGTTCGATTACTTTCGACCCTTTTCGTATAAGTACGATTTTTCATCATAATAATGTTCTTCGAACTCTAATTATAACATAAAGCAAGAAATTCTAAGAAAAGATTGTTGTTATTTTCCTTAAATTAGCAATGGATTTAACGAGTTGTAATCGGGTACGTAGACTTAACAATGAAATATATCAGTACATAATTATACATATATCCTGTTTCTAATTTAGCTCTCCTTGTAATTTGAGCAAACCTTATTATTTAAGAACTTTATGAATCAAGGCTACCAATACGTGATTATATTATCCTGTAATTTCTAAGAACTCCGTGTATTTTGAGCAAAGTTTATTACTGATTATTTTAAATACATGCAAGTTTACTGTTCAGGCGACAAATCTGATGCTTATAACACCGTTAAAAATATTTTAATTAAACTTTTCCATTGGAATTCATCTTGTAAATTGAAGCTATATAAACGTATTGGTTCAAAGAACTTATTCAAGCATAAACAGCAAGAGAGCAAACGAAGTCTCATGCAATTTCATTACAATAACTTACCGGAGTATGAAATCATGCTAAGCCATCATTGCTTAACTAAATTTGCTTTCGCTTCGACTTTTCGTTTGAAGTGCACGGGACGTATTAATGGTGGTAGACGGAATTTTGAACAATTCTCCGTGGATTGTGACGGTTTGATACGAGCAGTTTGTGGGCTTAGACAAACGTTAATTAAGTCTTGTTTGCTTAAAACATCTGATACTGAAGATAAACCTCGCTGATTCGGGACTAAGATTAGTAGGTATGCATTGTTATTTTAAAATTAACTGAATATATAAGTTTCCGTAATAATTTCATGTTAAAACTAAAATCTGTTTTTATAATATCATATTACCTATTGGAAATCCTATCAAAAGCTTTTATAACTTATTGCGTTTAATATATATTTTATAAGAAACGTTAAGCAGTTGGTGTTTAAGAAATTTCGTTTCAGAAATCCGTCGCAAAAATACTTACAACCTAATTTCTGCCTCTTATACCTTCACAAACGTTAGTTAATTAACGTCACAGCCTGTTTCTGGCACATTTCGCAACGAGCAAATTTAAAAACTTGTAAAATATGTATTCATATTTTTCGCACCACTTCTTTTTACTTTTTAAAACTTAACACCACTTTAGAATGAAGTCTTCCAAATATATCGTTTGTTTTATTTTATACACATTTTATATAGGGTGATCTGTATTAATTTGGTAATACTAATATAGTTATATTGTTTGTGACAAGAAATATGTGATTAAAAATATGACTAAATGCCAACTTCTTAGAGGTGCTGACCAAAAATTAGCTATAATTGGTGATGTCACCTGTTTCTAGCATATTTACGCATTTACCTAGTTCGGAAAAAAAATCTACATCAAATAAAATTATCAAATAATCATAATCTACAAAAATATTTGAGGCACATTTTTTCACACAAATTTCATACAAATTTGTGGACTTTATATTTATATACATTCCATACATTTCCCACTTTACAATCGTTCTAGTTTATTCTCTCGAGCAAAATATGGCCGGACAGCTATTGCAGTATAATCTCCGGCTTCCAGTCCCGAAATACATGAAATGCAATATTTCCTCGAGACGAGACACTAGGAATTTTATCTCGACCATTGAGTCCAAAGCGATTTCTTGCGAAATATATTCAAGCACAGCACAATCTTGATAAATCACATCGACATAGATTTCAAACAGAATAAAATCCATATTTAATATTTTATAGCTCAAATAACAATAAACAATGTGTATCATTAATTTTTAGAATATCTATATGTCATATGTTAGTGATTCTGAAATACAAGTAATTGGGATGACATATATTCGAAGTAATATTCAGTACTGAAAAAAGGAACAGTACATTGAATCGGGTCCTAAAATGCGTAGGTACTTGTGTACAGCCCGAATGCGCGCTACGTTTTCGTCTTTTATTTCGGGCAATTGGTGTTAGGTGCCATTTACCGACTACAATGCCTAGAATGTCTTTGTTGCTCCATTCTACAAATTACCTATCAGCAAAGCTTAACACTACTGTTATAAGACAGACACCGATCTGGAGGTGCCTACAGAATTGAAACAAAAGATCCTACTGTCTCGACAAACCAATGATCTTACCACTATCGCTCCACAATGACTTTTGTCACCAATAAACCTTTAATGTTGCTAACATATCGGTTTTACGCTAAGAGAATGGATATTTCCATTTTGCCATTCGCCAAGTATACTGTATCGTAAAACTAGTTTACAGATGAATCAACGTAGTCTAAATGTACTGTTATTTCTAAGTTTCATCTTGTATTTCACCACGAGTACATGTTTGCCTTTGTTTTGTTGTTAACAAACCGGGCACGTCGGAAACCAAGTTGCTATAAAAAGAGAATGTAACAGTTTCCTTCGCTAGTGCTCTCCAATTTCTTTTTGATGTAAACAACTCTGAAGTTTTTAGACGGTGTAAAACATACCACAAAATGTAATTACTTTAAGCTTTATCTTACCATTACTTGCGATGGTTTATACTAAGTACTTAAACAGCTAACAATGCGATAACACGCAAATATTAGTTTTAGAGCAGACATTCATACAAGCATAATATTTCCTACATATAAAATTATCGTTTAAAAAGGAATATTCTATTTATATCATAACAACAATATGCAAAGTAAATATATCTTTAATTTAAATTTGAATGTATGGATCAAATGATTTGTCTTTAAATTCATCTAATTCATAAGTTATATATTTTTTCACATATTACATATGCATTTCTCTGGAGCAAAGAATTACGTGGTACTTTGATGAATACGCACGCACGTTACGCAGATCACTATTTTTATATGTAAGTATAATTTTGTGGGTTGATATAATCAATATATATATGAGTGTGGGTTGGAGCAGTAATAGCCTAACGGTTAAAACTTCGTCTCCCAATCTAGGATGCAAAATTGGTATCCCAGGCATGCACCACTGATTTATCTAAAACGATGTGCATATTACAATTTTTACCAACCAGGTAAAGAAAAACGTGAGAAAACTAATACACCTAAGAGTTTTTTTTATGTTCTTAAAGGTATGTATATAAACTTGACAAGCACAGTGGACAATGAACTAAAACTTAGTTGTACCTAGAGAAGATCTGTGCCCAGCAGTGAGACAATATAGATCATCGACGATGAACTGAGACACGGAGTCGCTACAAAAACAATTTTGAATCATCTACATTTTAAAATATCAATTTTTATTCCTTTATGAAACAACATGATCATGTTTATAGATTCACCTTCAATATTATAATGGCTTTTTATGTTTTAAATAAAAAAATTACACGGTTATAGCAATTACATGTTTTATGAAGCTCTATACTTAGCTCGTCATAAATAATAACAAAAGCAAATACCGCAGTCGGAAACCAAATAAAAACTTAAAGTAGAATAAACAATTCTTAACGTTATATTTAAATATAAATATTTTTGTTTGAGTTTGATACAAACTCCCTTATATAAGAATGAAAGGAATTATGACAACTTCAGGAAGTGGAATGAGTTAGTTAGGGTTGCCACTCGTAAAATTTATAGTATCGCATTATTATTAGTGATTGTATTATATTTTATTGAAATTTTTATTTCTAATGCAATCGGGTAAAAACATTTGTATTATTTATCTGATAATAAAGGTGCTATTTTTCCGTTATAATCAGTTTTATCGACGAACATTCGTCATAAAAATGTATAGTAGGTAGTATATATAAACACTCAAAAAACATGATCCCCTTCTGATGCAGTCGAGTAAATTTTCCACGTACACTATGTGCAATTTATTAAAGTGCAAACTATTCAAGTGAGTCGATGAAAATAAGTTTTAGTTTGTTTTTCATAAAGTATTATATTTTTGCAAAGAAATGTTTTGTAAGGAAACGTCATTTGTCAACAAATGGTAGCAGCCCTAAAGTGAATTATACAGTTTCAGCTTTGTCAAGTTCCACCAAGTTAGCAAATATATGTGTAACGTCGAGTTGACTTGTTTCCAAACGTTTGGTCTCGTGTTTTAATTAGTCTGCTCAACGACATTTCAATTAAAAATTAGATTGTGGAACGGGAAAATATTTAACTGTTTTGTCAAACCTTATGTTTTATTTCCAACCCTCTTCTTCGAGAGTACCTATACCAAATTTTAGATTAAGAACAAAATGTTTATTGATATAATGACGGAATATATCATGAGGAAACGTTCACACCTAAGAGTTATAAAAAATCTCAAAAGTGTTCTCATTAAAAATGCTTCAGCAAATCGTTTTGTGTAATTTTTTTCAAAAACATTTTTAAAGCTGGTAGCACAGATGGTCAAAAATACCTTCGTATGAGAAACACTACCAGATTTAAAAACAGGAATCACTTTACTTGCCTGATGAGGTCACAAAATACAGCGCAAGTAAAAGTAAACATCGAACACAGCATCCAAGTAACGTAACTGCGTATAATCATATGCAAAAATATTGGATACTTTCCTATAATTTATTTTAAATCAATAAGCTACAGTATGTGCATATTATTATTAAATGTAATGTACATATATTTTAATTTTAACAATATTTAACGGTAATAAATAGAAAAAGTAATCTGGAAACGTTTATATGTAATATGGAATACGTATTATGGCTTCGTACAATTATAAGCATGAATGCAAAATTTGCAATGAAATAAAATAAAAATAAAAAATGTACTATAAATAGACGGCTAATTTCAAAAACTTGCTGTAAACACAGCAACTATAATATATTTATATCTAACGATAAGGCAGACGGGTCACCTGATGGAAAGTGGTCACCGTCGCCGCGGCTACGATGGCGGTTTCTCTGGCGTTGCAAATGTACCTGCATATAGAACACCAGAGAAGCTGCCATCGCATCGCCAGCTTTGAAGGGGGGCTCTTTTCATGCAGAGCCTCATTTCATGCACTTCGGGAATACCTCAAGAGAAAGCTCATTCCACATCTTGCATGTTTGTGACAGGAAAGACCGTGTAAAGCGACCGTGGAGGACCGCCACTGGTCTAGTTGATGTGGAAGGAATCTCACCAGATTCAAGTGGGTTAAGTTGATACTGTAGTGCTCCAGGCCATCCCATAGATAAGAGCAGCACTCCATTTCGGACCTTACTTGTGCTTTATAACACACAGCGAGATGACCTCCCCCCCCCCCCCCAGTAAAGTAACCGCCTGGCTCTGCGGTGAAAGCCAAAGAGATGTCACAAGAGATGTCAACTCTAAAGATCCCCACATGATTTATCAATGGTGAGCCTTAGTAATATCGCCTCCCCATTGGTCTCGATGGCTTAAGCCCATCGATGTATAAGATACACCGGACGTCCCTATAGTTCCGTGAGAGGCGACTAAACGGGGCTTCCGGGTTTTGTATGGGAGTGGGAGCTCGAACCTGTAATTGGCCGGGTCACATTTGTCATCGTTTTTTGAGATGGGATACACATGTGTGTATCCCACACACAGACCACATCTTTGTTCCTATGAGTAAGAAAGACTATTGAGTAGTACACAATAGAATAGAAAAGACTATTGAGTAGTACTCAATAGTCTACTAATTAGATGAACATTAGGTAATTTTTAAAAAAATCTACAATCGAGCCCAAATAGGATTAGTGACTTCTTTGGCATCGACCAAAAACGCGTTGCGACCCCCAAAAAGCTAGATAACAAAGTAATAATTTACTTTTCTCTGTAACTTGCACTCTACTATAATACGACTTTGAAACCAAAGCATAACAAGCTTTACTCTACTCTTTTTTACCCAGATAAGTTGTAAGTGATGGGGCTTTCTGGGTGAAACCAGAAAGGTAAGCATTACTAAGATTATATTACCTCCAATTTATCATAGCCATAGGCTTAAATTTGTTTTGGCGCTAAAGAAGCACGGTAAAAATATCCTTAGTAAATAATTTTATTCTAATGGAATGTTAAAGTATTTTTATATAAAATATAACTCCAGAACAAAATTAAACTGTTTTTATTACTTAGACTCAGACATACAAGCAATGGCAAAAAGGAAGTGACATAAAATGGCGATGACGTTGCGCTCGGTGTTGCAATTAATAAATTTCAACATATTCAAAGTAATTTATTCAAATCGGACCGTTACTTCCAAAGACAATCAAACAAAAAACAATGCCTTAAAATTTATAACATAAAAGGAAAAAAGGAAATGAAAAAAGTAAAGGACCGAATTTAAAGTTTCGTTTACATTAACACACACACACATTAAGTGCAACAGATACGTAGTACTGTGACAGATACGCTTTCTACACTCATAGCTCCACAGTAGGATTTTCTCCTGTGTCGTGGGTAACATGTACACACACAAGACGAATACACAAACACCCAGACCCAGAACAGGAATCTAAACTCATCATTCAGACACCTGTCTGGCCGGGAATCGAACTCGGGACCCATTGCGCCTCAAACCGGTATGGTAACCGCTGCGCCACGCAGGTCGTCGATAAAAAGTATTTCTGTATTCAATCTGTCTGTCTCAATACAAATTGTATGGAAATAAATTTATTCTTTCTGCCATATTACATGCCTGACATGACTAATGTCTGTACATATGAACAATCCTTTGTTCGTATGATCCTTCAGCAGGGTTTGTATGCTTTGTAACACTCATTGACGTTAGTATGAGGGTTCCGTGCCAAAAGGGTAAAAACGGAACCCTATTACCTATATCAGGCTGTATCTCATGAACCATGGTATCTAGACACTTGAAATTTTCACAGATGTATTTGCCGCTTTAACAACAAATAAAAATAGAATAAAATAAATATTTAAAGGGGGTTCCCATACAACAAACGTGATTTTTGCCGTTTATTTATAGATAATGGTACAGAACCCTTTGTGTTCGATTCGCACTTAGCCGGTTATTTACTTCCTTTATTTTCAGGATAAATATCCACGAAATATAAACCGTGAGACCAATCGTCCACTCGCTCTCCCATGTTTTGTATTTCGTCCATGTCACAGACACGGGCTTTATAATTTACATAAGTGTCGCATTTGACTGCTTCGTAATCTGTTTTAAACGAATGCGCATAGTAATAATAACCGCAATGATGTTCACAAGCACCTGAAAAGAAAAAAGTTATTCAACTGATAAAAAGGTAAGTTATTGTTATAAGTCTACACATATGTACATACATAAAACCAATATTTCATTGAAATATAAAATGTTAAATCAAAGACTTAATCGGCGTTGGTAGCAGGTATGAAATTTTGACCTTTACACAATTTTGATTATTTTGTCCCGAAGATTGAAATATCACTATCAATACATAGTACAAAACAAATTCCTGCTGTTTGTCCCTATGTATGCTTAAATCTTTGAAACTGTGCTACGGATTTTAATGCAGTTTTTTTTAATAGTTAGAGTTGTTCAAGAAGAAGGTTTTTGTGTAAAAAAATACATAATATAGTGGAGGAACACTAATAATTTTAGATTTTTGACTTTTAGGCGGAATGAAGTTCGCCAGGTCAACTAGTCTATATTTTCTCGAATAATTAAATGTATTTTTTTTAAGAAGAAATATCATCAGGATTTCACGGGTTATTTATCTTCAAATTCCCAAGATCCAAACGTTAAAATATGACAAAATAATGATGATACAAAAAATATTTATGTCTTTGGTTAATCTCAGTTAAGACTTTAGTCTTATCTGGATTTGATTAATTATTTGGTAGTCTCAAAACTAGAAAATATTGTCATTTTTATGCATAACATTTGTAAGTTTAAATAAATTATTAATAAATTTATGCATCATAAACAATATTGACATATAAAATCTGTTTACATTGAACTTTAGTTTATTCCAGAAAAAAACGTTTCCGTTCTTTATTATTATTTACTTACATGTTACTCACTACTTTTGCAAGCAGTCTTCGCCTATCTATAAATGTAGTTGCACTTAGCCTTTCCTTATATGTATGTAGACTATTGTTCTTTTTAATAATAATTGGTGTAAACTATGTAGGTGATCAAAAATGGTTAAATTAAATAAATAAATTACAGAAGTTCTAGGGCAACAGAAGCCCTTTGCTGTTAGGTGGACAGCACGCTCGTTTACTACCACTTTATTATAAAAAAATATGAAGTATGATTTAGGTATATTCGCCTTTTTTTAGAAAGGTTTAGCTGGTAAGAGTCCGGCATAACCCAGCTGCTGCTGCGGCTGCGGCTGGGTATCCATGAGGATTACCCACTTAAAAATAAAAGGTATATTCACCTGGTAATCCTGGCGTTCGCTTCGGACAACAGACTGGTTGGAATACTACACCACCATTGGGGTAAAAATCGGAGACACCAGCCGGTTTTTCTATGCCCAATACACCCATACTTGTGTGAATGACATCCACAAATTTAGCTGATTTTTTAGAGATTCCTTCATATAATTTTGGGCGTTCAAAATAAGGTGCAGTAGGATCTAGACCTAAAATCATGAAAATGCATGAAACTTAAGGTTATAGTAATAAAAATCTGTGACAGTACATTTTTTTTACTTCGATTCCATTGTATAACCAAACAGTCTTCACTGCTGTGTTCTGACATGAAAGGTATGTAAGGAAATATTTGAGGCTTTCTTAACAAATAACAAGAAACACTTACCGGTGATTCTAGGAATAGTTAGGTTGTCTCTTATTAATTGTTTTCCCGCCAAGCCAGCAACATGTGCTCCTAGACAGTTGCCGATGATATACATAGAGGAGACTTTTAATCCATACGGCCCATACGTCATCTGTATGTTTGCAATAAAATCCTTTAACTGTAAAAAAAATACTTTAAATGGTTTTAAGGATTTTTTTTATAATATGGAAGTAACAATTGAGCATGCAGTTCACTTGATCATAAATGGCCACTACATGGGTGATCAATAATAACCAACTCTAGAGAGAGTGTTACCTGAGATTAGCTAAAGTGTTGCTATCCCTGTGGTCTAATATGGGAGTCCTCGGATAAGTGTGTATCCCTTGTCACTCAGAACACAGCAACGCATGACATTACCACAGTAGAAATATTAGGAACAGTATGGAAATTGTCTACAAACGTTCGAAAAGGGCACTGACACAAACATACGCATTAACGAGGCCGCTAAGGGGTTTTCGCAGCGCTTCAGTAGCGAGTGTCGCGTCAAGACGAGTGGTCACGTTGCTATTTGTTTCTGCGATCTTTTTAAAAATGCATAAAAATTGTAAAAAATTATGCCGTAACTATTGTATTGTATCAATATTAAACTGTTTTCCGTATTTAAAAATTAACCGACGCTATAAAGTTACCTTCTTATATTATTTGTAAACTGCGTAGATATTCAAATTCGATTTATTGGTAGCTACTTGACAATAAATGCTAAACAAAGTATCTATTAATAACACTATTATAGAGACAACCCTATTGCTTTTATAGAGTGTATGAAATTATTTTATAAACAAAGCTTAATTTTCATACTGTTCCATATTTGTACTGTGACATTACTTTTATTGGACAAAAAGGCGTGTAGCGGTGTTACTTCCAGAGTCGACCATTAAGAAATTCTATGACCTTTAAGACATATGTAATATAAATAAAAATATATAAGAATACATTGACGACCCGCGTGGCGCAGCGGTCACCTCACAGGTCGGACACGCAATTGGCATCCGGGTTCGATCTCCGGATAGATATCTGCATGATGAATTTAGATTTCTGTTCTGGTCTGAGTGATTTTGTTGGTGGGTATTTCGACTTAGTTATATCTATGTTACCCAAGACACCGCGGGAAATACTAGTGTGGGGCTATCTAATATATAAAATTCTCGTGTCACAGTTTTTGTTGCCATACTCCTCCGAAACGGCTTGACCGATTTTTTACCAAATTTTATATGCTTATTCAGTAGGTCTGAGAATCGGCCAACATCTATTTTTCATAACATTTTTTTTTATTTTTTATATGGCATAACAACGTTTGTCGGGAAAGCTAGTGATTTTATAAAGCGTTACTATTATATAGGCATAGGATTTATTGTATTTTATTGCACTTACTATCTTGCCAGCTTCATACGTCCGATACGCTGTGGTCAAGTAATTGAAATTCTGCATACTGTACCAATCCATAACAACTATATTGACATCTCTGTTCTTCAAGATTGCATCTTTAACTGTTTGGGGAAATTCAGACTGAAGATCTTGAAGCCAACCAGGAACTAGGATGTACATGCGAGCGGAAAAATCGTAGAAACTCGAATAATACCATGGGGTCTTAAGTAGTTCTACCACACCTGGATTTTTACTGTAATGCATTTATTTTGCTTAGTTTATTAAAACCTTTCTATTAACAAGGTAAGGTAACATTTAAGTTTCTCAAAATACTAGTCAAACAGTCATAGTAATGATATGTTGGAGTTGCAAGGTGGTAGAGATACCGCCTACATCTAGCGAGAACCAATCCTTGCTTTTCGCTGAAGGAGTATGGTTGCCGGCTCAGTTTCATATACAGCAACCATCTTAATCGTCGGGAGCAGCAAAGCATCTGTGATCGACGTCAGATTGTACCTCCGTTCTTCATGACGATGGTTATAGATGTCCATGGACGTCAGTGACTTGCCATCAGGTAGAATGCATGCTCGATTGCTACTTCGTTTGTATATAACAAACTAGTTGACCCGGCAAACTTCCTTTTGCCAAAAAATGATCAGATTTAAGATTTTAAAATTATTAGTGTTTTTCCGCTATATTATAAATGTATTATACATATAAACCTTCCTCTTGATATCTATTAAAAAAAACTGCATTAGAATCCATAGCGTCGTTTTAAAGATCTAAGCATACATACGGACAGACAGCGAGAAGAGAATTTGTTTTATACTATGTAGTGATAAAACAAACAAGCAAGCACTCATTCTGATAGAAAGTGTTCACTGGTGCGTACTGGCCTAGGACATTCGTAAGCAACTCCATACAGAATAGGAGTTTTATCAGAATCTAAATGATCTGAGGACGTAGAATGCTTCCTCATGTGTGTCTAACCACACTATACCGAAGATACGCGACCGAAGTTCGACATGTATACGCCTGCAATTCTATTTGAATTACGGACGACACACTATGTCGAAATTAATTTGCGTTATAACGTACAGCCACAGTACTAGTATCTACAGTATTCTAACTTCTTACAAACGCACGAAACGCAAGTTGTACCTACGCGCCACGATTTCGTAGCGCCACGAAAGTGCCGTAGTGGCGAGCGGGCGATGTGACGTTTTTTAAGCAGTGGATCTTTTTATTTAAATAATAATGTAGCGATGAGCAGTTGTAAACTACGAGTATATTAGGCTGTTTTTGATTGATTTAATTGTACATAAACACGTCCAGTGTTAATATTTTTTATTTTCGTTGGTAAAATATTATTCAGTGTGAAATTTATAACCATTATTTGTGTACGATTTATTATTAGGTCTCTTAAATATTAAAAGAACGCGTTGTTTTTTACCTTAATCTACTAAATAAAATACATAATAAGTTAGAAAGAAAGTCAACTATACAGATGTATTAAAATACTTTAGGCGGGTAGCCCTAACGCGAACTCTCGTCCAGCGCAACTGTAGGTATAAAATTCAAGGACACGGCAGATTTAGACTACTGTATGATATTAATACTGTGGTACAGCTGAACTTCGGTCGGGCGTCAGTTCAGTGGCAACTTTTCTGTAGAGTACACACTATACGCGACCGAGGTTCGGTTTCACGACAACACAATAGACACTGAATAGAAACAAAATTACGCAGCTGAATTTCGACCGCGTAATTTCGGTTCTTATGGGATGAAATATCAGCTGAATACGTCAGAACGTAAAATTAACAGCGGAATTTCGATCGCGTATCTTCGGCATAGTGTGTTTAGACACTAAGTCATAGCTTATAACCATGACCTTAACAAGCACAATTGCCTTTGATAAATTGTATTTAGGGCATATAAATATAACTACTTTCTTGGTAGTTAAAACTATTAAATTAAGTAGTTATATTCTACGTGGTGGTGAATACATAAATAACTTTGTTTTTGTATATCTATTATCAAATATTTAAGTATTTTTCTGGTCATACATTTTGTGGATCACAAACTCGTTTGCTACTTCTAGCCTTCAAACATACAATGTGTTAGTTCCATATTTTTAAGTATGTTTATTGATAACACGAAATGAGTAATGCGTTACCCACTTCTGGTGTATGTTATATGTAATAGATAAGATGGTCATACTATGTTAAGTTATTATATCAAAAACATTTTATAATTACTTAGTGTAAAGGTAAAATTGGACTTCCCCTCTATCCCTCAAGACAGACGTATCCCGTTCTCTATCAGTTATTTCGGCGTCAGTGTAATTCAATAGGATGTAACGCGGTGTGCCATCCTGATTGGCCATTGCCACCCAATCTTTCGCATATGTTTCAGTGCCATACATCAGATGTAGCGTATACTCCATATCAGGTACGAAAACTGGACATGAAAATGAAGGAATGTATTAAATAAACTACAAAAATATTATATGAAGTTCCGTTTTCATAATAAACATAGTTTCATGGGCATGCGCATATAAGCGCATAATCCCTATAGACCCAAACATGTAACAAATAAGTCAACATGCATCTTAGAATCTTTCTGAGAAATATATTGTTTCTGCAATAACATGCATCATGCATCTAGGTAGTATTATGCGTAACTGGTTTTTGGTTACTTTTATTATATTTGGTAACAAAAATAAGCCGAATAATTGTTACTAGTCACCCGTCGCATCGGTCGAAATTCGACCGTAATTTACCTTCATATTGTCCAAAGTAATACGAATATTTCTCAAATTCAAATAAAATGTAAAAAAATAAGTAATTTTGAACGCACCCGTTAAATATAAAAAAGAGGTTTAATAGTGTAAGCCGCATTTAAAAGCAATAGCGGTATTTTGACAAAGACATCTGACATTTTTGACGTTATGTTTTTTCATAGTAAGACATTGAATGTTCTATTTCGTTTACTATGTATGTGTTCGTGATAAATGCACGGTAGTGTGTGTAATGTGTTTTTAGTTGATTTTATGTATGATATATGCATTATTTGAAAAAATATTAACATTCTGCACTGCTTCTCTACGTCCACTATAACCGTGCAAAATTTTATACTAATCCGTCCGCGGCATATTACTTAAAAATGCTTCACAAATTTTTGCTTCACGTATTAATATAATAATGAGTCAATCAAGGTTTTAATCCATTAACTTACCTATCTACCTACCTTTCCTTTGATCGTACACGGCCCAGCGACTGCCTTTCGACGGCATGAAAAAAAAGTGAAAATTAGCTTTACCGTTTTAAAACCCCGATATAAATTTATATATATCTATATATATAAACACAATAGTCAAGGGTTAGGTAAGAGTAGAGAATCGAAAATATGAACAGGATACTTGCAATACATCATTAAAAAAAATATTAATTCAGCGGTTGACATTTTAACTCCTTCTCTTAATAAATAAACTTGATAGAAACCGTATATTCATTTATTGAAAGTAGCCGTTATAAAGATAATTTAATATAGTTTCACACTAATTGAACACAATAATTGATTCAATGCTTTTGTGACCAAAAGCATTGAATGAGTTATATTACAATTTAAATATGAAATATAAATATAAAATATGAAATCGGACTTTTTATCTGTTATTTTTCAACTTATTATATTTATTTTAATAATAATAAAACATTAAATATACTATGTTTTTTTCTTACTATGTAGCTGTTGTGACCTATTGTTTCACCCGCGTTCAAAAAATATGTTTATGAAATAAATGAGATACGGACAAAAATATACTTTTAAAGCATTAAATTTAATTTAAAAATGTTATGGTAATGCAATTAAACATAAAAATTAAAAAATATGATAATCTTATTCTCCTCTAAAACATATATTTTACAAATATATGATTCTCTTTATAACATTGAAGAATCAAACGTGCATGCAGTCCCCCTGATGGTAACTTGTCACTGCCACCCATGGACATAATTATGTAAGCCACTTCTTATAGAAAAAGCGTTCAATCTGAAGACAGTCATAGAAGCGTTGCTGCTCCCGAAGACTAAGATGGTCTCCTCTTTTAAAAGCTTCACGCTACAAATAAGCGTGGCGGTGGTACGTCTCCAGTTCAACTATCGTTGTAGCAACTTGCAAGCTTGCAAAGTGATGAATAAGGCCTTGAAGCAACAGAGTTGCAAGCATTGCTTGCATTTCGATAGAAGGGTGTGGTTGCCGGCACACTTTCACATGCGACCATCATAGTCCTCGGGAGTAGCAACGCATCTGTGATTGACTTCAGATAGAACCCACGTCCTATTTGAAGTTGCTTACAAATGTCCATGGGCGGCAATGACCACTTATCATCAGAAGGACTGTATGCTCGTTCGCTACTTCAGTCGGATAAAAAAAACTGCGGCTATACGAGTATTAATTTATTTTTTATCTTAGGCTACGTACTCACGGAGCGGTTTTCACCCGCGGCCGTCGCGGTTGCGAGCCCGCAGCTTCTATAGGATGCAGATATAAATGTAAAAAATTAAAGCAATACTCACGACGCGTTTTTCGCCCGCGATGCGCGCGGTTGTTTGCGGCTCCTGCTGCACCGGCGGGCAACCTGTAGAACCGCGCGGGCCGCGGTCAGCCGCAGCCGCGGCGGCGGTTAACGCCCGCGCGCTCTGCGATCAGTTGGCGGGCGAGTGCAGTAGTCAAGACCTCAACTGATGGTAAACCGCCCGTCTTGCGGTTTTCGCCCGCCACGTTTGTGGTCGATAATCGCAACCGCGACGACAGCGTAACCGCGTAAATAACCGGTCTCGTGAGTTTCGCACAGAAGCTGCGGGCCCGCAATCGCGGCGGCCGCGGGTGAAAACCGCTCCGTGAGTACGTAGCCGAAGTGTTACTGTTAAAATATACCTAACGTAATACAGTTTTCACTAATAACTAATACTTATTGTTAATTTGAAGCATTATATTTGTATATCTAATTAGCATCACACAAAAGTAACTATGATAACTAATTAATATAACTAATATCCACCAATTTCAGTTAATCGTATCCCGAAATGGTCAAGGTATTTTATTTGGTTATATAGAATGTGTGCCCCTAGTGAAAACGAGTATAATTCTGATTTTAGTAAAGGCTAATAACAAAATTACCTGCTTTATATAATTCTGGTTTTCACTGTGGGCATACAAATAATACCGTACCCACTTATATGTAGGTACATATCATGTTTCAAATATTTACCATAAATCCAAGAGAATAAATAGTGTTTTTTAACCTTCTTAAATGTTTTACATGTATATGACGTATATCGTAAGTAGACATTTGTTTTTAATTTCACGCAAATATTAGTTTTTATTTATTATAAGAGTGTGCCAAATCCATATGGGGTGACTAATAATAAAATTCTACTAGAACTGCAGCCTTAATTAAATCTAACATTTAGTTGAAACTTTGAGTGGAATTTTATTCATAAATATACTGAGTAAGGTACTTTTTTATAAAATAGTAGCTTTATTAGCGTGACTTCGCCTGCCTCAGTCACGTCTGCTACCTTATTGCACTGTACTACTGTACTGTACAACAGCTAAGTTGAAATGGGAGCGAGCGAGGTCTATACACAAAATACGAGTAGGTACTTGTAGGTGGAAAGTACCTTAAACTGTTACACACTCGCAAAGATGGAGGCCTTAATATGTGGTGTGATGATCTGGTAAAAAACTCGAAATATTAGCGGGTTAGCACAGGATAGAGAGCAGTGGAGGCTTAAGGTATTAGTTGGTATTTGGTCAAGGATATATTAAACGCTTTAAACGCTTTCTACACTCATAGCCCCACAGTAGGATTTTCTCCTGTGTCGTGGGTGCCATGGACACACACAATGACGAATACACAAACACCCAGACTCAGAACAAGAATCTAAACTCATCATTCAGATACCTGTCTGGCCGGGAATCGAACCCGGGACCCACTGCGTGTCAGACCGGTACGGTAACCGCTGCGCCACGCGGGTCGTCTACCCGCGTATATGTATAGGTTACTTCTATATATGCCTCTAGATATATAATATCACGTGAGAAACGAAGATTCGACGATCGTTTGAGGTTCTCTCAAACAGAAAATGTTGTTTACGACAAGATTAATGACGCACATAAGTAGAGAAGCGTGTATGAATATGAGCAAATATGACGTTAACGTAGACATAAACGCGGGCGTTAAATACAACCGTTAAAGGAAGGGAACGATAGAGGTCCAAATGTTTATGGATTTGCTTTATATAACGGGTATCTCGCGAACTTTGTTGAGCCCAATGTCGCTAACTTTCTTTTGACAACTGAAAACTTTCCGTATCTAATATTTGTCTCCCGAGGCGGGCTTAATAGAAAGTTTTGAAAGGAATATTTATATTGTGTATATGATAATTTTAACGCCATTATTGTAGACGTATTTCGTGATTGTCTATACTGAGAAACAATTTGTACTCTTGGAATGTTCAATTTATTTAATATTGTGTTCGATGTACGAAACGGATTATGTTTATATACCTGTAGCTACTGTCATTTACAATCGAAGCAGATTCAAAGAATATATAAACTTTAAACTAAACTTAGATAACTTGCTTATGACTTAAGTTTTGTTCAGCTGCTTTGTTTTTTATCTCAACGTTTGTGTAATCTTTGTATGTATGGCAACATATCACACAGGGAATTTTAGTGTTGCTCTATAAGAGTGAAATGCGAGAGAATTCAAGTATATTACATTTATTAATACAGTAAAGAATAAATCCTGTACAAAACTACCTGAAATAATAATTAATTACGCGTTACCAACCAACAAGTAGCTTGCCTGGGGAAACTGCTGTTAAACTCATGACCACATTAGTTATAAACATAAATAAGACTCTATAAAATAATTGTATTTAAATTGATCATGCCATGTGGTTGTAAATAACACAAATCAGTAGAAGTCACAACATAGATAATATAAATGATTATAAAAATAAATATTACAAATGAATGTATTTAATTTTTATGTACGAGTAATGTAATAGATTAATAGTAATGTTTTTGTCCCTGTGACGGTTTCCTTATCGCCTGACATGTTTAGTATAAACAGGAGGGTATAATCATAACGTGGATCATTCTAAGAATTTACGAGTGTAAGACGTTACTCTGTCCGAATATATTTTGAAATTGTATAAGTGTGAAAATATAAGTGTTGTACATAATGTGTCGTTTACTTTGGCCATCCAATCCTGCTTCTGGAACATACATTAAACCAAAGTGATATGTAACTTTAAAAAACGCTTTAGTACTATATAGATATAGATGCATACATATATATAATTGTTTTATAATACACATTAATTTATATTATCGTCATTTCTTGATGGACGAGATGTTAGTTTCATCCATGTATATATGACAATATATACTAAAATAAACATTTTTAAATGAGTATGTGTGGACAGTGGTAAACAAACTTTGTGACAAATGATACTCCCGCGAAAATAAATAACACAAAAATAGGCACAGAGTAATAGATTAATATTTTTCCCGGTTCCATATACTCAAAGCAAATTGCTTTGTCGGATACCACACATTATTAATGGGAGGCTAGTGATTCTGCCCGCCGCATGTATTCTGTCATATTTATTACATAACAGTGTTATACGAGGTCCATACTGCAAGTTTTCAGCACCCATAAATGTTTTTTTATTCATACGAGTACATTTGATAGAACTACTTTACAGTTGAAAATTGTATTCGCGAAGTGAATCTAGGAGCTAAAGCTCACTTCAGCTAACAAATAAGTTTTTAATAAGCTCAAGCTCACTCTAGCGGAGTATTTTTTCATAATATTTAAGTAAAAAAAGAGCTGTCCACCTGATGGTAAGTCGACACTACCATGGACATCTGTAACGGACTTTTCTTCAAGACTTCTTAGTCTTGAAGAAAATTCCGTTAATCGACTTTAATCGACTCATATTCTATTCACTTTCAATTCAAACGCATGATCAACTTCTTGCTAGAAATAAGTGAAACAGTCAAATTGAAACACGTTTTACAAAATTTGCAAATGTAAGGCATTTTTGCAGCGATTTGTTTTGCACTGACAGCCGTTCGAGTGCCATGGTTTCGTGTGTCTCCATGGCGATAGCTGATTCTCGTCCATTTCACGATGCTATTATGTCACAGCACGAGTTACTTGAACACTAAACTGTATTGTTACTCTGTTTTTGTTGGTATTACTTAGCTTATCTTTATGTTTGGTTTTTTAAGTCTATTGTGTATCATTCATCGTGAATAAATACGAGTTCTTTCTTTCTTTCTTTCTTTCTTTCTTTCTAATGTGATGGATTGATTACAATGGTCAATTCACTCATAGCCCGTCACTAGGATGTTAACCTGTGTCGTAGGTGTCATAGACACACAAAAAGAATAGACAAACACTCAGACTCAGAAGAGAAATCTTTTTGTTATTCATATACCTGTCTGGCCGGGGATCAAATCCGGAACCCACTACGTGTCAGACCGCAGAGGTAACCGCTCCTCCACGCAAATCGCCAAAAATTATAAATCAGCGTCAGTAACACAGAAGTGTCAATGTATTATTATACATATACATTATAAATATATTTGTGTGTTTGTATACACATAGGAACGTATCAGTGATTGAATTTAGATAGCCTTGTTCTGTGTAAAATTTCTTACACATCTCCATATAGTGGCGGTTGCCACTGATCAAGTGGATTGCATGGTCGTTAGCTTAGATATATGTGTTAATAGAAATCAGTATTTTAGTGTGATAATAATTTAATGCAATAGTCTATTCATGAACTGATATGTTCAATGTCCAAGTAGTATGTTCCTCGTGCAGTTGGGCTGCACGGGTAGCCCATATACTGTATCTCGTTATCATTGCACTGGCCTGATTTGAAAATAGAATAATCTTCACATTCTCGTGCTTCGAATTTATTGGATAATGATTTCTCGAAATAACGGTAGGAGGTGCTGTGCTCACATGTACCTAAAAGTATAACCAAACAATAAATGAAAAAGTAAAATTTTAATTTCAATGATACTGGTTTACAGGTTCTTAAGATACATAATTATGATAACACTATTTTCACTGCGTTTTATTAATTTGTAAAAGACTTAATTGACTTAATGCCTAGAAAAACATAATGAATATCCAGGTCACACGTGTCTGGCAAGAAGCACATTGATAACTCTTTTCCACTCGAATAACTTAAAATTGTGATCTAGTCGGCGTTTGGTTAAGGAATTTTGTAAGATTGAGTATCATACTAATATTATAAAGGCGAAAGTTTGTGAGTGTGTAGGATGTTTGTTACTCCTTCACGTCTAAATGGCTGGTACGAATTTCATAAAATTTGGTATAAAGTTAGCTGACACTCTAAATTAACATATGGGCTACTTTTTACTGTGAGAAAATATTCTCACGGGATAATCAATACATCGACTTTTTTAACGCGGGCGAAGCTGCGGGGTTCAACTAGTTCAATATAACGCCAATAGACGTTTTTTTAGGCGTGAAAATATTGTTTTTTTTTTCGCTTTGGTAGTTTTCTTAGGGTTTTTCTACGCCCAAACGTGATATTTTTTATGGTCAACTCTGAGTAAACACATCACATTACTAAAAGTAGACAGATCATTTTACTTCATTTTACAGCTTGTTAAAAATCACCGAACAATTCGGATATTTTTTTATATTCCATAATTCTTGTGACTAGTAGTTCAAGTGTTCAATATAATTAGGAGTATGGCAATATTACATATTTATTACAAAATTACAAATACATAATAGGTAACATTGGAAGAAAACATATTTTTTTGAGGTAATCAAACTTCATTTTTAAGGGTCGCAACGCATTTTTTGTCGGAATCAGTCGACCATATAGATAAGTCTAATCCAATCTGGAATTAAAATATGATGCACATGGGCGATAGTGGCCACTTATTAGATAGTCTAGGTGCTAGTTTGACCCAAAACTTATAAATATGACCATACAATATAATTTCCTATTATTATCTTGTGTTAGTTGTATTTTCTACAAAAGTGTTTATCATTTAAGTGTAATTAAGTAGGTACATACCCAGTATTGACCCTTTCGGGCAATATACTGGTTGATATTTACCCCCGCCCGGGTAAAAGTCAGCATGCCCTGCGGGATGGTGATAACCCAAAAATCCAACATTAGTATGGATGATATCAACGAATGCTGCTGAATAATTAGATATTCCCGGAAATAGAACAACTACTTCAAAGAACGGACGAGCTGGATCTAAACCTTTAAATATAAATAATAACTTACAATTATATCTTATTTGTGATATCAACTTCTCTCTCATCAACCCATTATTGGCCCACTGCTCGGCACGGGTCTTCTCTCAGAATGAGAGAGTTTAGGCCATAGTTCACCGCGCTGGCCAAGTGCAAATTGAGGGACTTTACACACCTCCGAGAACTTTTTTTTTTAAGAACTCTCGGGTGTGTAGGTTTCCTCTCGATGTTTTTCCTCGCCGAAAAGCAGTGATAATTAATTTCTAATATGCATGCAATAAATATGCTCTTTCTCCCTATCGAGAGGGCAAGTTTCAACCATTAGGCTATCCCCCATCAACCCATTATTGTCCCACTGCTGGGCACGGGTCTTCTCTCAGAATGAGAGAGTTTAGGCCATAGTCCACCGCGCTGGCCAAGTGCGAATTGGTGGACATTAGGCTATCACTGCTCTACATATACTGATATCGACTTAGAAGCGCAATATCTACTACCTACTAAACAAAGCATCTCCTCCTATCTTATAATGGAAGTGAGAGGATGTAATCAAATATAGCTAATCAGAGAGAGAGAGGGAAAGATGTCAGTGTTTTCCAGAAGTTATAATATTATAACACGGACATCAAAAACCTCAGCACTAGAAAAAAGTTGTCACTGAATTCGATTTTTATAAATACCATATTTTTATAAATACCGAAGGATTCCCTTGCTTGAGATACAAATTCGTAGGATTTGTACAAAAAAGACTTACCAGTAACTCGGCCTATTATTACGTTGTGGTGTGTTAGTATTTTACCAGCTAAGCCAACAACGTGTGCTCCTAGACTATGGCCGATAAGGTGTATATCAGATGCATCCACTTGATAGGTTTTTAAAATGTTTAGCACAAAATCTTTTAGCTGTAAATACAATACAAAAGGATAGTCGAGCTTTTGACTTTTGTAGCGCTTTGAATATAACACCTGTGTGATTTGCGAAGAAAGTCCAGCACAACGACATAACTATTAATATTAACCATGAATAATTTTAGTACATTATGTACATCCTTTAGGATACTATTATATTTTTCAAAGCCATTATACTTACTAATACATACAATAAACATACAGCGTCAATTTTTCCGGAAGAAGCTGCGAATGAAGAATAAACCTCCGAATGAGTCTTAGATATATCTTAACCACGCCAGTCCCATACTAGGATTTTCTCTTATGTCGTGGGTGCCATGGACACACACAAATAATGTATAGACAGCCTGCCCCAGGCGGAAAGAGCGCCAACAAGAATCTTAATTCATCATCCAGATACCGATACCGCCAGGGATCGAACTCGTAACCGCACCTCCACGTGGGTCGTCAAATATTATATATATTATCAATAATACATATTTAAATAACTTACGGATTCTGCCGCTTTTAATGTTCTTTTCGCGGATAATAGATAACAATAGCTTTGCATTTCATTCCAATCCATAATTATCACGTTAATGTCTTTATTCGTGTTTAACATTGCATTTTTTATTAAATTTGTAGAATTACCGTCTCGATTACTTAACCAACCACCGACTAAAACTACTAATGGTGACTTTGGAATGATATTCACATCGCCTTGTGGTGGCAACGAAATGTGTACTGGATTATTGATTCTCTCTCTGTAATATTTATTAGAGGTGAGTCTTAAAATATTATAGAACCTAAGACCAAATATGTTTATTGAAAATGTGTTAACCCTAGAAGCCCAATCATTCACGTGTAATATTTGATATGCATTTTGTTTTAGATATTTAGGTACTAAATGAATTATTTAATACACATCCTTATAAAATAAAACAATAGCAATTAATAATTTTAGCTTTTTTATTTACCTATAGGTGGTTTTACAATAATAACTTTTATAACGTAAGAAATTTAAGAAGAATGAAGTTCTTCTTAAATAGTTATGAGCATCTAATACCAATATAACAACTTTACATAACTGCTTTAAGATCCAAATCATACAGATCATAATAATGTATAATGTAATTGTTATGATTCCTTTTTATACCTGGTATAGTGCCAAAAATGGGGTTGTTTGTCAGAATAAAACCGCCTAGAGTTTTCCATTAATTCCACATCAGACAACGAAACTTTCATGTCGACATAATGAGGTTTGCCTTCTTCATCATTGAACACAACCCAGTCCAAACCATACGTGCCAAGGTCCTTCAGGTATACCGATTGAGAAACTAAATAATAGAAATCTGATTAATTAATCGTATTTTAAAAAATCACTATATTTCATCAGTATTATTAATTTTGAAATCATACGTACTCTACGTTTATATCAATATCTTTTACAAGCATTATATATTATATTGTTACCAATTAACCAAATTCTAAAGAGGAAATAATTATATTGTCTATAACGACGCCTATATTACTACGTTTATGTAGTAACGAATAGTCATTTTTTGGATAAGATAACAAATATTATTTCAAGATATGTAGTTTCTCTAGACATTTTGTTGCTAAGTAGGTTTAAAACGTGCAAAATACAATATTGTTTATACACAATAGTAGTCACTTACTATCAGGCCCTTCTGCTTTAAAAATAGGTTTCAATTCAAACCTATTGATAAAACTACTGGAAATCGCATCAGGACAAGGCCCGATAAATCATTGCAGAATTTCCATATTGACACTATATAATTTACGTATGATATACTATAATATTATATACTTCAGTTTAAACATTTCCACGTGTCAATATTGAGGTTATAAAATCAACCCCGCACGATGTTCGAATATTGTGTTCACTCACACTTGTTTATAATAGAATGGGACAAAGCATAAGAGACAGTCGCATATACGCAACATATCGCTTTTTTTGTGACGTGACAATTTTTATCAGTCTAGTCCTAACCAAGCTGCCTTGGACCCTTTTCCATAATCGATAGAACTGTTAACAGTTTAAAAATCATTGTAAAATACTTGCAATGTGATATCAGAAAAACAATAATTATCCCTCTTGACATTGTGAAGTATTTTTCAATATATTTCACGACCAATTGTTCTTAATACTTTCACGAATAACTACATCGATGCTATTATACTGGTCAATTGGACTTCGTCGTATCATTTACAATTAGAAGTGTGCATTAAAGTTTTAAATCTAAAATTATTTCCACTTCAATTATATTTTCCATTACTCGTTCCCGTAATAAGATTGCTAAGCAAAAATATAATAGGTATGTAAATTTGATCTTCAACACTTCAACTCAGATGATGCTTCAAGCTTACTCCATAGGCGTTGGCCTTATGGTGCTTACGTTGTATATAATAAGATTACTAAGCAGAGATACACTAGCCAATCCGTGCCCTCTACGTTGGGCGTTATATATATTTTTGTGATGCATCCTATATGAAAAAGCTGACGGTACTCCTGTATCATCAAGGTAAAGGTATTCGAAGTAAATTTGTTAACCATTATGTAATGTATTGTGAACAATAAGTACCAAACTCAGTTTAGGCAGTCTGTATACATATATTTTAAGGGTTGAGGAGTTTTTTTACATACATTTAACACAATATTATATAGGTACATACATGAGTATATTCTAATCGATATCCTTATTAAAGTCCTAGAGTGTTTTTATTTTATAATCAATTTGATATGTTTTAGGTATGTTTTAATGGTCGAGTCTTTTTCAGTGATTTCCGCGATGTTATATGGGTTGGAGATGTTGGCAAAGGTAGAAGTGTGCTCGTATCTGCTGCTGCTTTAGCCGCAGCATTGGCCTCTTCATTGCCTGCAAGTCCTATGTGCGATTTTACCCAACCGAAGGATGTTCTGCCGTGCTTTTCATGGAGGGCTCTGATGGTCTTGTGTATGATGATTACTGCTGAGTTGAGGCTGTCTCTGTTCCTGATTTTTTGTAAACTAGAGAGAGAGTCTGAGAGAATCACCAAGCCTTTAGTGTTGTTTCGCTGACTAGTGCGATTTGGTGACTTTACAAACCTCCGAGAACTTTTTTTAAAGAACTTTCGGATGTGGAGGTTTCCTCACGATGTTTTTCTTCACCGAAAAGTAGTGATAATGAATTTTTAATACACACATAATTTTAGAAAAATCAGTGCTCCCGATCGAGAGGGCACGTTTCAACCATTAGGCTATCAAGCAGAGATATACGGTATACAATTTGGCCTTACACTCTTCAACCGTAATGATGTAGGATACTGCAAGGCTAAGCCATAGGAGTCGGCCAGTTGGTGCTTCCTAATATGTAATGATTCATCTCAATGTAAATTATGGCTTAGGCTTAAGTTTAATTTGTCATATAAGGTTGTGGTTGAATTAATGTTTCCATTTATTTATGCACCATGCAATCTCGCTGATATTATGTAATTCAATATCTCTTAATTTTTGAACTTAAAATTTTTAAACAAGAAATACAACCGACTTCCATGCCACATAAAAGTAAAAAATCGTTTAATTATATGTTGGTTTAGAACATACCTGTGTATGTTCTAAACCAACATATAATTAAACGTTTTTTTTAACATATAATTACATAATACATAGGTTCAAAGTTTTCAAGTAAATGTCTCCATTGGGTATTGAGCTGTTTTTCTTCACCAATAATCCATATGACGGGTACGTTTTTGATATGCAAGTATGTTCAAAAATTGTTGAACACATTCCTGGAGTTTAAACGCCATCCCGCCACGAGGACAGGCAGTGAGGCTATCACTACTCTGTTTTTGTTCTCGAGGGGGAAACCATCAAAAGGTACCCTTTTACTGCACTAAAAGCCCCCCGGTAGCCATCCTCGGCGTTACAGAGAGGACTACGCGATCTCAAAAGAAACTCAATTGGAGTACTCTGAGCGCGTTGCTCCATCGGGCTCCTCCCAGATAAACGGCCGAGATCACCGCTCCGTCTGGTTTTTACGACGCTATGCGACCACACATACTGCCGCCCTTCCCGAGGACGCCTGACTAAAAGGTTCGAGCTCCCACTTAATAACAATAATAAAAGATTTGCCTGTGCTGTACTGTTAGATGGGTTGCAATAACTCAATGAAACTAATTTTATAACTTTTAGTCTTTTAGTCATCCTCTTTTTCCGTTTCCCGCCAAAAATTATAATACTGTCAAACCAATTTTTTTCTCTTTCTGACAGCTGTCAGCTTTTTTAAAACATACATATTTCCTGCATTCATATTATAATGCCATTATAAGTTACATTTTAATACCTTATTATATACTTTATTTATAATTAGTATCAATTTAACCAAAAAAATATTATAAAGTTAACACACTCTAACCACCTGTAACCCTGAAAGCCCCTTTTAGTCGTCTCTTACGATAGGCAAAGGATACCGTAGCCCTATTCTGATCCTGGAACCACAGGAACGAGAGGCTATCACTGCTTATTCCCCATCTATCAAGACAGCATAACTGCGTAACGGCTTTTAAAATATCTACTTTAGTGGTCTATATATAACCTAGTAGTGTAGACGTGTACTCTTATGGCATTGTGCGATAATAAAATTGGCATCCTGTTTGGTGAACAATATTAAATTAAATAGACTACACTACGATCCAGCTGCAACTTGGCTATACATATCAAGGTGTAACTTCTGTATGATGAAAAATAAAGTAATTAAAAAAAATACGAAAAGTGTAAAAACTGCCATTTTCATGTCTCTATTATATTCATTTATGTATTGCCGGCTCAGTTTCATATAATGGATATATGTAAGCAATTTCTTGTAGAACAAGCGTTCAATCTGATGTCAATCACAGACGCGTTGCTGTACCCGGGGACTAAGATGGTCTCCTCCTATAAAAGTGAACCGGAAACCACAAGGAAACACCACCGGAATGTGTGGCGGGGGTACCTCGCCATCAAACCATCGTTGTAGCACCTCGCAAGCTTGCAATGTGATAAATAAGACCTAGATGCAATATGCAATAGAGGTTATATAATATTATATTATAGACTACATTGGATTCCGAAATGTTCAAGGTACTTTTATATAGGAAAGCCCCTAGAGAAAACGGGTGCAATTCTAATTTTAGTACCGGCTAAAACAAGACTTAACCGTTATAGGTAAGTCTTACTTCACTATGGGCACACACATAACCCCGTACCTACTTTATATGTAGGCACGTTTTTTGTTTCTAATATTTACCATAAATCCTAAGCAGCGATAGAGCTGTGATAGCCTAATGGTTGAAACTTGCCCTCTTGATCGTGGCACCCAGGCACGCACCTCTGATTTTTCTAAAAAAAATATATGCTTTTCGGTGAAGGAAAACATCGTGAGGAAACCTACACACCCGAGTGTTCTTAAAAAAAACTCAGAGGAGTGTGAAGTCCACCAATTCGCACTTGGCCAGCGCGGTGGGCTATGGCCTATAACTCTCTCATACCAAGAGAAGACCCGTGCCCAGCAGTGGGACAATAATGGGTTGACGACGACCAAAAATCCAAGAGATATAAATAGTGCGTCACTCACGAGTAAAACATATGCGAAGGCTTAAACCTTCGTATATGTTTTACACGTGTGTGACGTAAATCTTTCGTAGAAATTTGTTCTTAATTTCACGCAATTATTACTTTTTATTTATGTTAAGAGTGTGCCTAATGCATATGTTGCTGATAATAATAATAAAATTATAAGAGAACTGCTATAACAAATTTAATAATTTAGTTAAATTGTGTGCAATTTTATTTGCAAATATACTGAGTAATTTACTTTTTTATAATATACTAGCTTTATTTGCGTGACTTTGCCCGCTTCAGTCACGTCTACTACGTATACACCAGCTAAATTGAAATGGGAGTGAGCGAAGTCAGTTCGCAAAATACCAGTACCTACTTGTAGTTGGAAAGTACCCAAAATTGTTAGACACTCGCAAACGTGGAAGCCTTAACTGGTGATGTGATGATCTGGTCAAAACCTCGAAAGCTTAGCGGGTCTTAGCACAGAAAAGAGAGAAGTGGAGGCATTGGAAGTGAACGCGTAAGCATTAGGTATGCCAAAAACCAACGTAATACGTCATGCCATACTGTATTAGTTTTTGGTCCACGATGTATATACCAGTTATGTAGGGTTATTTCTATATATGTCTGTAGATTTTTTTTTATCTGACTAAAGTGGCAAACGAACATGCAGTCCACCTGATGGTAAGTGGCCACTGCCGCACATGGACATATGTAATAACTTCACACAGAACATGGGTTCCATCTGAAGTCAATCACAGATGCGTTGCTACTGACGAGGACTATAATGGTCGCCTCATGTGATAGTGTGTGCAACCACACCCTTCCAACGAAACGCAAGAATTGCTTCACGCTAGAAATAGGTGTGGCGGTGATAACCCGGTCGAACTACACTGGTTCTACCACCTGACGATATTTTATATCACGTGAGAAATGAAGATTCGATGATCGTTTGAGGTTCTCTCAAATAGAAAATGTTGTTTACCATAAGATTAACGACGCACATAAGTAGAGAAGCGTGTATGAATATGAGCAAATATGTCGTTATCGTAGACATAAACGCGGGCGTTAAATACAACCCTTAAAAGAAGGAAATAATAGAGGTCCAAATGTTTATGGATTTGCTTTATATAACGGGTATCTCGCAAATTTTGTTGAGCCCAATGTCGCTAACTTTCTTTTGACAACTGAAAACTTTCCGTATCTAATATTCATCTCCCGAGGCGAGTTTAGTAGAAAGTTTTTAAAGGAATATTTGTATTACGTATACGATAATTTCAACGTCATTATTGTAGACGTATTTTGTGATTGTCTTTATTGAGGAACATTTTTTTTTACTTTTTAAATGTTCAGTTATATTTAATATTAATGTACTGTTACTGTAGTTGCGGTTATTTCCAATCAATTCATTTCGAATCAGATTCAAAGAATATATAAATTTCAGCCTTACTTAGAAAACTTGCTTAGGACTTTAGTTTTTTTCAGTTGCAGTTGTTTTTTATTATCTCAACGTTTGTGTAATCTTTGTATGTACCTATCCCTGGCAATTACACAGGGAATTTTAGTGGTGTTCTATGAGAGAAAAATACGAGAGAAATCTAATATATCAAGTATATATAACATATACGTCTATTTAAACATGTCAATATATACGTAAAACGAAAAGAATTTTCTAAATGAGTATGTGTGGACAGAGGTAAACAAACTGTGTTACAAATAAACCACAAAAATAGGCAGAGAGTAATAGATTAATATTTTTCCCGGTTCCATATACTCAAAGCAAATTGCTTTTTCGGATACCACACATTATTAATGGGAGGTTCGTGATTCTGCCCGCCGCATGTATTTTGTCATATTTATTACACAACAGTGTTATACGAGAACCATACCGAAAGTTTTCAGCACCCATATATGAAATTATTTTACGTACATTTAACGGAACTACTTTGCAGTTGATTCGGTAGGACTATAGGTAGTTTTTCACTATAAAATTGTATTCGCGAAGCGAATCTAGGAGCTAAACCTCACTTCAGCTAACAAATAAGCTTTCAAATTCAGTGAGGTATTTTTTCATAATATTTAAGTAAGAAAAAAACGGTCCACCTGATGGTAAGTAGTCACTACCTTCCATGGACATCTGTAACGGACTCTTTTCAAGACTAAGGTAATCGCCTCGTCTTTCATTCACTTTCAATTCAAAAGCATGAACAGCTTCTTGCTAAATATAAGTGTAACAGTCAAACTGAAACATGTTTTACAAACATGCAAATGTAATGTCACGGATTGATTACAATGGTTAATTCACTCATAGCCCCTCACAAGGATGTTATCCTGTGTCGAAGGTGTCATAGACAAAGACGACTACGCAAACAATCAGACCCAGGAGAGAAATCTTATTCATCATTCAAATACCTGTCTGGCCGGGGATCGAATCTGGAACCCACTACGTGTCAGAATGCAGGGGTAACCTCTCCTCCACGCGAGACGCCAAAAATTATAGATCAGCGTCAGTAACACAGAAGTGTTAATATATACATTTAAGTTATAAATATATTTATGTTTGTATTTAAATAGGAACGTATTAGTGATAGACTTTAAATAGTACCTTGGTCTGTTTAAAATTTCTTACAGATCTCCATAAATATATAGTGGCTGTTGCCACTGATTAAGTGGATTGCATGATCGTTAGCTCAGGTATACATGTTAACAGAAATCAGTATTTTAGTGTGATAATAATTTATGCAATAGTCTATTCAAGAATTGATGTGTTGAATGTCCAAGTAGTATGTCCCTCGTGCAGTTGAGCTGCACGAGTAGCCCATATACTGCATCTCGTTGTCATTACACTGCCCCGATTTGAAAGTAGAATAATCTTTACATTCTCGTGCTTCGAACTTATGGGTTAATGACTTCTCGAAATAATGGTAGGCAGAACTGTGCTCACATGAACCTAAAAGTATGTACAAACAATAAACGAAAATGCAATATTTTAATTTAATAGGTATACTTGGTATACAGGATCTTAAGATACATTATGATAACACTTTTTATAGCGTTTTATTTATTTGTAAACAACTTAATTGGTTGATGTAAAAAAGGCCTAGAGCAGAAACATAATGAAAAACAGAAACACCTACACCTACACCTAGAAACATAATGAATATCCAGGTCAAACGTTTTTGGTAAGAAGCAAACTGATAACTCTTTCCCACTCGAGTGACTAAGAATTGTGATCTAGTCAGCGTTTGTATATTTGTTTCATAAAGTAAAGAGTTTTGTGATATTGAATATTCAATATAGTTCAAGTACTTAATATAATTGGGAGTATCGCAACATTACATATTTATTACAAAATTACAAAAACATAATAAGTAACATCAGAAGAAAAGAAACTTAATTTTTTGAGATACTTAATCAAACTTCATTTTTAAGGGTCGCAACGCATTTTGGATAGGAATCAGTCGACCTTAGATAGTACTTTAATCAAATCTGGAATTAAAATATGATGCAAATGGGCGACAGTGGCCACTTATTAGATGTGCTACTTTGATTCGAAATTTATAAAAATGGTAAATTATAATTTCCCTTTTATTAGCGTGAGTTATACGTGTTTTCAACAGAAGTGTTTATTATTTAAATATTAGTGTAGTTAAGTACATACCTAGTATTGAGCATTTCGGGCAAAAAACTGGTTGACATTTACCCCCGTTCGGGTAAAAGTCTGCATGCCCTACGGGATCGTAAATACCCAACAATCCAGTATTAGTATGGATGACGTCAACGAATGCTGCTGAATATTTAGATATTCCCGCAAATAGAACAGGTACTTCAAAAAACGGACGAGCTGGATCTAAACCTTTAAATACAAATAGTAACTTAAAATTTTTACTTAGTTGTGGCATCAACTTAGTAGCGCAGTAACTACTAAACTAACCTAATCCATCCTATCTAAAAATGCTGACCTGAGTCCTGCATCATCAAGGTAAGGTATGCATATTCCCACTCGTCGAAGCAGTTTTAACTGAGTCATTTTGGCAAAAATATTATTATTATTATTATTAATTGACAATTTTTATCACTAATTGACTAATTATTATTACTTTAATTTGACTATTTTTATTATTTTACTTCACTAATCAATCTCAATTTGTAATTTGTAATAATCTGTAATCAATTTGTAATGATTTGTAGTTTTTTTTCTCATTAGCTTACATTCGCTTTCTGTGCATACAGTCTACACCTTTGATTATAATGACACTTGTCTTTCTAATGTTATCTTCTGTTTATGCTGTAATTGGTGTACATTATGTTGGTGTTCAAATAAATAAATAAATAAATAAAACGCGTTTGGGGTAGATACTAGATACAACTAGTTTTCACTGCTATAGCAGCAGTTAATTCTAGTTTAAACAAATGCGTTTAGTGAGAACTATTTTTAATTAGAGAAAATGCGTTTAAACTAAAGTACGGGTTTTGACGGTAACATATATACGTATAAACATAAGGAAAAATTAAAAAAACGGTCTCGGTATCCTTGGAAAAAAATTTGAATGAGAATAAAAGTATGTATACCAAAGGATTTCTTTGTGATAGCTTTTGATATAAATTCGTAGGATTGGTACAAAAAAGACTTACCAGTAACTCGGCCTACTATTATTTTGTGGTCGCTTAGTCTTTCACCAGCTAAGCCAACAATGTGTGCTCCTAGGCTATGGCCGATAAGGTGTATATCAGATTCATCCACTTGACATATTTTTGAAATGTTTAGCACAAAATCTCTTAGCTGTAAATACAATACAAAAGGATAGTGGAGCTTTTGATTTTGTGTAGCGCACGAAAAAACCTATGTGATTTGCAAATAAAATCCAAGACAACGACATAACTATGAAATATTATTATGAAAAGAGTTACGATAAAATTAACCGAGAATATTTTTCGTACATCATGTACATCCTTTAAGATACTATTATATTTTTCAAAACCATTATAGGTACCTATTAAAACATACAACGTCAGTTTTTCGGGATGAAGCGCGAATAAAATATAATATCGTTTAACTACATATCATAACCACACCAGTCCCACATTAGGATTTTCTCCTTTGTCGTGGGTGCCATGGACACACAAAGACGAAGGTAAAGACTCCCAGACCGCCGTTCTAAATTCATCATCCAGATTACCTGTCTCGCCAGAGATCGAACCTGTAACCACACCTTCACGCAAATCGTCAAATATTATACGTATACTATCAATAATACATAATGAAATAACTTACGATTTCTGCCACTTTTAACGTATTTCTCGCGGATATTAGATAGTTATAGTTTTGCATATCATTCCAATCCATAATTATCACGTTGCTGCTTTTGTTCATGTTTAACATTGCATTTTTTATTAACTGTGTAGCAGTAGCGTCTCGATTAGTTAACCAACCACTGACTAAAACTACAAATGGCGACTTTGGAATGATATTCACATCTTGTGGTGGCAACGGAATGAGTATCGGATTATTAATTCTCTCTCTGTAATATTTATATGAGGTTTTAAAATATTATAGAACGTAGACTAAATATGTTTATTGAAAATGTATTAAACGCACATTTCATATTCTAAAAATGAACGGCATAAGAACCTTCATCCATAACATCTTGGTCATCCGCTGCTGTACATAGGAGACACTACATGTTCTCTGTCATCTTTAATTATTTACTTATAAATATAATAAAACTCCTTATTTACTCAATAATGTATGTCTGGTCAAATAAGCATCTACCAATCTAATAATATTTGTAGGTTTACAGCTGGACCAAGCCCAGTTAAATTATAGCAAAGAACCTGACTGCTTAAACACGAATCTATCGCTATTTTAGTTTTAGACAATAATTTATGTAGCAAAAAATTCGTTTGGATTTTGCATCAAAATATTAATACGAAAGTGTTTTATTATATATGTATTATACATTTGTAAGCTTTTATTTGACACTCCTATTGTTATTAAAATTAAGTCCCCTCTTTTTTCACTTTACCACTCTCACAACTGACACATTTCGAACGATATGTCATATTGAAGGTGGTAGAACCAGTGTAGTTCGACCGGGGAAGTACCACCGCCACACCTATTTCTAGCGTGAAGCATTTCTTGCGTTTCGATAGAAGGGTGTGGTTGCCGGCACACTTTTACATGAGGCGACCATCAGAACCCATGTTTTGTATGAAGTTGATTACAGATGTCCATGAGCGGCAGTGACCACTTACCATCAGGTGGATTGCATGCTCGTTTGCTACTTCAGTCAAATTTAATAAAATATATAATATATAACAATCCGTCCGACCGCTTGAGCTGTAGCACGTGCCAAAGAAATTGTTATACCTACATAGAAACACACATACATACAGACGCTGAAAACATCTCACGCAATTGGGTAAAAATAAATCCTACGTTTTACATGCGTGTAGGCAATTACAGTGTTGACATTATTCAAATAGAGTCTGCTACCCAATTTTTTCCATTGTTCGCCTCCTACGAGATCCATGAAAAGAGAGGACGTGGTGTTATCCAAAACTAGTACCAAGGTTCCTTTTCATACCTGGTATAGAGCCAAAATTGTGGTTTTTTGTCAAAATAAAACCGCCTTGAGTTATCCAATAATTCCTTATCAGATAATGAAAACGTCATGTCGACATAATGAGGTATGCCGTCTTGATCATTGAACACAACCCAGTCCAAGCCATACGTGTCAAGGTCCTCCAGGTATACGGATGGAAAAACTAAATAATAGAAATCTGATTAAATTTTCGTAATTTAGCAAATTAATACATTTCATCAGTATTATTAAGCTAAATCATACGTAAACTACGTTTATATCAATATCCTTTACAAGTATATATATTATTACCAATTGACGAAATTCCAAAGAAGGAAAAAATATATTGTCTACAACGGTTCCTATGTTACTAAGTATATGTTATGACGAATAATGTAGTTATTTTTATAGAAAGGATCAGGAATATTATTTTAAGATAGGTTCTCTAGACATTTTGTTGCCAAGTAGGGTTCCTTGAAAAAGTGCAAAATACAATATTGTTTATACACAACAGTGTTTACTATCAGGCCCTTCTGCTTTAAAGATAAGTTTCAACTTAAACCCCATCAGGACAAGGGCCCATAAATCATTGCAAAATTTAAGTATTGACGCTATATAATTTACGAATCATATTTTTTTTATCGAGGGGACACCTTCAAAAGGTGCCCGACGTCGTGGGAGCGACGCAGGGTTATGTGGGATTTTTACGGCACTAAAACCCCCCCGGTGACCGTCCTCGGCGCTACAAAGAGGACTCCGGGATCTCCAAAGGACGCAACCGGAGTCCTCTAAGCGGGATGCCCCATCAGGCTCCTCACAGAAGAGCGGCTGGGCCCATCGCTCCGTCTAGTCTTTACGACGGTATGCGACCACACATACCGCCGTCCTTCGCAGGGTCGCCTGACCGAACGGTTCGAGCATCCCACTCTAGCCGCTCGCAACCCCGGAAGTCCCTTTTAGTCGCCTCTTACGACATGCAGGAGATACCGTAGCCCTATTATAATCTCGGAACTACAGGGACAACGTATGATATACTTTAACAAATAAGTGTAAACATTTACACGTGTTAAAATTGAGGTTATAAAATCGACCGCGCACGTTGTTCGAATATTGTGTTCAGATGCACTCTCACACATGCTTATAATAGACTACTGTCTCTAATGCTTTTTCCTTTGATAAAGCATTAGACACAGTAGTACTTTAGATATACGGAGCATATCGCTTTTTTTGTTACATGACAAATTTTACCAGTCATCTCCTAACCAACCTACCTTAAGGAACCTTTTTCAAAAACAATAAACTGTATTCAGTGTAAAAATTACGAATCATTGTAAAATACTTGCAATGTGATATCAGAAAAACAATCATTATCCCTCTTGACATTGTAAAATAGTTTTCAATATATTTCACAGCCAATGTTTTAATACTTTCACGAATAACTACACTTCATCGTATTATTTACGACGCGTGCGTTAATATTTGAAATCTGAAATTATTTCCACTTTAATTATATTTTCCAACACCATTAATACATAAATATAGTAGAGACATGTAATCACAGTTTTTACACTTTACATAATTTGTTTTAATTACTTTATAATTCACCATACAGACCTTACACCTTGATATGTATAGCAAAGTTGTAGTTGGATCGTATTGTAGTTTATATAATTTAATATTGTTCACTAAATTTCACGATATCTATTTTATTACCGCACAGTGCCATAAGGATACACGTCTACATTACTAGGTTACATGGTATCCTGTAAAGTAGATATTGTCAACACCGTTATGCTGTAATGTTGTCTTGATAGATGGGGAATAAACAGTGATAGCATCTCGTCCCATTATTTCAGCATCAAAATAGGGCTACGGTATCCCTTGCCTTTCGTAAGAAGCAACTAAAAGGGGCTTCCAGGGTTGTAGGTTGCTAGAGTGGGAGTTCGAACCTCTCGGTCAGGCGCCCCCGGCAAGTTTCGGCGGTATCTGTGTTCATATAGCGTCGTAAAAACCAGATGGAGCGGCGATTCCAGCCGCTCACCTGGGAGGGCCCGGTGGAGCAATGTGCTGAGAGGACTCCAGTTACGTTCCTTTTGCGATCCCGGTGTCCTCTTTGTAGCACCGTGGACAGCCGCCATTTAGTGCAGTAAAATCCCACATAACCCTACGTCGCTCCCATGGCGTCGGGTACCTTTTGAAAGCTTCACTCTCGAAAACAAAAAAAGCAGTGATAGCCTCGCTGCATGTCCTCGTGGCGGGCTGGGGTTAAAATTCCAGGTATATGTTAAAAAATTTTTGAACTTACGTATCAAAAAAGAAACAGAGACATTTACTTAAAAACTTTGGACTTATGTACTAAGTACTGTCCTAAACCAACATATAATTAAACTATTTTTTACTTTTTTGTAGCATGGAAGTCAGTTGTATTTCTTGTTAAACAATTTTTTTCACGCTATTTAGTGATGGTAAACTCACTTATACGAGACCGTGAATTACATAATATCGATAAGATTGCATGGTGCATACATAAGTGGAAACATTAATTCAACCTCAACCTTATATGACAAATACTTCATCATCAAGGTAACGTTGCCTCTGTTCTTTAAACTCATAATAGTGTGGTTTAGTTTGCAGCACCACTGAATAAAAGCCGAGTAGTTAAAGGTAAAGGTTTTTATAAGACATCTCTTAACATTTTCGCTTATATCTTTTTTATTTATAGTTCTGCGACAAAAAGTTAGTGGACCAAAGTTGTAGAGAATTTAATTTGCAACAAAAAATGATTATATTTTTTTGTCAGATAAATAGTTTAAGAGATACATCGTAAAAACCATTTCAACCCCTATTTTCAAGATAGCGGTTGTAGGAAAAGGATGGCGACCCCACAAACTTGGTTTTAGCTTTACACAGACCCCCCCTACACTTAAAAAAAAAAAATTGCGTCCTCTAAAAAACGCAAGGTAAGGCTTAAAAATGTAACATTTTAATGGACTAATAGGTTTGATGTTTTTATTATTTTGAACAATCATTAGTACTAGAAATCATTATAAATAACCCACGATGAAGACACGACTTAACATCGGATGACGATATTGTTAATTTATTTACATAAAAACAAGGGCGCATTAGTATCACAGAATGAATGTATGAATTTAGTTGCTCAATTTTGATCTTACATTTATAAAAGAAGGATATGTAATATAAGAATAAAAAACCACTTAACTCAAATATGTAATATAAAAGTATTACGTGGCACTTCGCCATTCCGCTGAAGAATTATGTAGGCCGAAAAGTTTGGATTTCGTGACCGAAATAGAATTTTCCCGGCCCAAAACTAGTTTTTCCATTTAATGTTATATTGTATGTTTGAGTTCTGTATCAAGTTTTCGGGTTGCTACAAGTGCGATGAAGGCTGTATTTATTTAACGTAGGCGTGTAAGCCAAAGACGGGATTTCTCGCATTCATATTTTGACCAAAGAACATTTATTAAAAAACACCCTTGGTATTGCTTAAATTCATGTTAGTTATTACTTTTTATTATTTGTTTTATTTTTGAAGCTAAACAAACTACTGAGTAAAGTTTATGATATTTGGCAGTCATAGCCTATGCCGTAAAATTTAATGTACATTGATATCGAAAAATTGTACAAACTTCAAATAAATAATGAACGTAAAATGAATATAAGCAATGCTTGTATACAAAGGAAGCTGTATATAGGTTTAAAGTATCTGTAAATAATAAGATTTTTAGTTTGTAAGATATTTCGAGTTATATTACTTTTTACAATTTTAAATTCACTTATAGTTGTCTTAATTACGTCTTTGTGACTAATTCTTGAGTTAAACTATTCGCCCTAAGGTGATAGGTACTTGAGAAGCAGTATTTGACTTCCTAAAATGTAAATAACTGGTTTCTGTATAAATATCGGTGAAGTATATTGATGTATATATTTGGTTTAATAATATTAACTCACGTTTAGTATGTATTGTTAGATAACAATATTTGATCAACATTTCAGTGTTAGTAATACTTGTCAATCGAAATGACTGAAATATATTTGGTGGATGGTAAAACGAAGATCTAGTAATGGTAGAATCTGGTTGACTAATAGCCAGTACATGTGTAATTCTTTCGTACCGACTGGAATAGGATCTCGCATCCGTTTAATTAGTCTCGTGTACTACGCGTCGTTAAACGCGCTTAACACGATTTCTTACTTTTTAATTTCAATTATAAGAATTAGTTACACATTTTGGGGGTTAGGTGTTTAAGGGATCTTATTAATCTATCTTTCAAATTCTTGTTACATTCTGACTACCGCAATAAGCAATAATCATCACTCTGATGGTAGTAAAAAACTTCATGTTTCGACTACAGAGGCGACAAGGTTTTACCTTCTTCTTCTTCTTAAGAATACCATGTTAACCGTTTTGCTGTGTTGTGGATTGGAAGGTATAATGAGAGACATTTATAAATTCGAGGCATTCTAACCTAATCCCATTAAAGACATTCATGATAGACCTTAGATAAGATCCTTACTTAATGATACAAAACTCCTTAGGTAACGGTAACCACTTACCATCAGGTGCATTAAATGCTTTTTTCTACATCTATCATATAAGAAATGTACACGAGATACACGTCTCGTATTGTAATTGGAAATAACTATTAGTCAAGGAACGTGATAAAATAAATCCAGATTTGCGGTAAGATTTATTGCCGCGTCACGTGGCCGACCCCTTCTTTTCTCCAACTAAGAGCTCTAATTAAGAAGTTTCGACCTCGATCGATGTTAATTTTGTTACATCAGACTTGTCACGAAGAGTTCAACCCTTAAAATTAAATTAATTTAAAGATGAATTGGACTTCTAATTTTGAAGTCCAGTGGGAAGGAATTGTCCTTAATGGCCCTTTGAGCTGAATAATTAAGGGAGGTACTTGAGTTTCCGACTGACAGTTTTAAGACTTTTTTGTTTTCGATGGGGAAACCTTCAAAAGGTACCCGACGTTGTGTGAGCAACGCAGAGTTATGTGGCCCTCGGTGGCCGTCCTCGGCGCTACCAAGAGGACTCCGAGATCTCCAAAGGAGCGCAACTGGAATCCTCTAAGCGCGTTGGTCCATCGAGCTTCTCCTAGATGGGCGGCTAGGCTTACCGCTCCATCTAATCTTTACGATGGTATGCGATCACCTTTTTTTCGTGAGGAAACCCGTCATGTATTCCTCTGTACGCCCTTTGTCGGGATTGTGGGTACGCTAGTAGAATTTGTCCGCGGTCCCAACAGCGTCTGTCCTCAGCAGGACCCGTAGCCCCATTCTAATCCCGGAACTACAGGGACGATCAGTTTTGAGACTTAGCAGCATATTTTCCAATCGACTTTGCAGTTATGCGAAACCCTATTATGGTGGCGTAGCAACCTTGTTACCACCAACTCTTACCTACAATATTCGTTTGAATGTGAATTTCATTGGAATTTATCTGCTCTAAGTTGTAAATTTTACCTATTACGTTATCTAACACGCATTTCATTGGGATTTTATAAATTATAAATTAAATCAATTTATAAATATTGATAATTAACAGAAATAAGAAACTTGTTTCGCTACTGAAATTTTCATTCTAACAGTATCTATACTGTTTGAATGAAAATTAATTTATTATGGCTACAATATTGCAGATTAATGATTAAAGATGCAATAGCTGAAATGATATCTGGAAATCTTAAGTTACACTTTTTAATTACAGCACCATTGAAATTCCCGTTATTATCGGTCTCTAGCCGTTCAGAATTAAGGCAAAAAAGAAGAACCGACACTCAATAAGTAGTTAAACTGCCGTTTGTTTGAAGCCGTGTAACACAAAGTACCCAAGTAACTTCATACTAAATTGTTTGATTAATTAAACTGTTTTACAACAACTACACTAATTTGCTTGAGCTTCGTTACTGAGATAAATTCCGCAAGAGCATCAGAGCTAGGGAACGGCTGGATTTGTTTTAGTAAACCTAGCGTACTACTAATTGAGGAATAAGTTAAGTGCCTGAAGATTTATTCTACTATAAGCTTTCAGGGCGACTCAACCTCCCTTGTGTCTAATGCCGCGCACTTTTAATTTTTCTCTAAGTATTCGGGTAAGCTTTAAACTATTTTAGAATCAGTGTCCTGCCTCAAATTGGTTTAGGTGTTCCCACTATTAGTCCTTAGATCGACGCGTATACAATATTTAACTATAGGAAGACAGCTGTATTGTATATTTTTTCTAATATTATAATAAAAACGGGGTCGCACACAGAAATCATGTAGGCAACTTCGTGTAAAAGAGGGGTTCAGTAAAGTCAATCACCCTTACGATACTACTCTCAAGATCTAAGATGTTCGCCTTACATAAAACTCAGCCGGTAATCACACTTAACTGAAACATATACTGAAACATAAATCATTGAACATAAACGTTCACAATCAAAATTATTAGTGCGTATAAAATAATTTGGAACACTTACATATTTAATTCGACTATATGTTTTAATCGTACACATAGTACTCGCTCACAATGAACGCCAAACATTGCTACGAACAATTATTAAAGGGCAGACGAATCCAGTTAAGCCCTATACACCTTTTTTTGTTTTCGAGCCCTACACACCTTACACCATCCTAAAAAACTACACTCGACGCTACCTGTTAAAACGGCGAGGCCTGATTGATTGAACGCTTCATTTATCAACGTCATTTACAGCTTCAATTAAATGGAGTCATGACTCTGCATATGAAATTAAATGAAATGTCGTTATTTTGCATAGGCCTTCGGGGGCGCTTACAAATTGTCAGTTACATATATATATATTTTTTACACTACCACCGGATCGAAACACGACCTCAACTGAGAAGATATAGTGTCTGGTGGAATGGTCAAGTTTGCTTTACTAAGAACTCCTTTTTAACCAATTTAAAAAAGAAGGAGACTCTCAATATGAGTAACAGTTCTCACTGATTTTAAAGTTTTGTATCAATAGGGTAAATACCTGACCCCATTACTAAGAATTACTGTCCGTCTATCACCAGGCTGAATCTCACGAACTGTGATAGCTAGACACTAAAATTTTACAGATGATTTATTTCTGTTGACTCCTTAACAGCTAATACTAAACATAGATGAAAATAAATATTTAAGCGGTCTTCTGAGCAACGTGCCGAACCGCTGTGATTTAACAATCGGATAACTAGTTAAGCGTTAGTTCCAGCAGTAACCAACTTAGTATCTGGTTATCGAACGATGATTTTGCAATTTTGTTCATAATGCTCAGCGTACCTCACAACATAATTAGGGCACATTGAATAAAGCCCACACCCCATACAACATACAATCAACGCATACATGTATCGTCGCTCAGCGCTACCTGCTACTGCGGCGCGGCTCGTGATTGATGGCGCTCGTCATTTATCAACGTCATTCGCAGCATCAATTAAATGAAGCCATCGGGTTGCGCTTGTTTTATTGGCTACTTCATTTTAAGATTCGCAGTAAGGATGAGTTGTAGCAAATTTAATGGTTATGAAATATACGAATGTAAGCGCATTCGTATGTATAGAGATAACGACTTTCTTTTAAAACTACTTCAAAAGGGCTTATATTCGGCTGTTCGTATGTATTTTTTGAAATGATATGTAAATAGGTACTTTAGATAGTTCATTATTTAGATAAATAAATATAAGTAAGGGCTACGTAGTAATAACTACGTAGTAATCCTTAATTCATAGTTGAGTCCGAGGTGGGAACTTTTGATGTAGTAGAAGAACATTGCTTAATTAGTACCTGAACACTACCATGTTTTTTTCTGGAAGTTAAGACGTATATAAAAACTTTCGAAATGTTCTTCTTCCAGTGAAAAATAAAACATTGAGTAGAATGATACTTCAAATATGTACATATATTGCAAGTAAATACAGTGGTTCGGTTTCCCGGTCCGGCATTGATTTGAGATTAGTGTACTTGTACCTAAGTTACCTTTGATATCTTTAATTCCTTTCTATTGTAGGTTATGAATAATGAAAATGTTAGTTAATTGTTTCTTACTGAAAGCATAACGACTTCTTGCGTCATGCTAAACGTAGCGCATTTAAGCTGATTGATGGAGTATTATTAACGTCGTTTGCAAATTCTACTAAATGAATCCATCGAGATCTGCCAGTTGTTTTATTGGCCTCTCCATTTACAAATTCTGCGTTTTACGGCGCTGCGGTAAGTATGACTTATTACGAGTTTCACGGTGCCATTATGACTTTAATGTTTTCGTTCCGTAATGTGATTACTTTGCTTGGCTGAGTGGTTTTACCAACATTGTTTGATTGTGATGACTGAGTTTTCTGTAGATAATAGTTATAATCATAAATAAATATTGAACTGTCATTATAATTATAAATAAATTATAATTATAAACAAATATTGAACTGATATTTGTACGGCAACATTGGCAAAGCACAACGGGTTTTATAATCTAACTGAAATATCTCATCTTTGTACCTGTGCTTACACAAATAAACCATTTGAATTTGAATTTGAATTTAAATTTATATCAGGAACATTATATAAAATAGTCTTTTGGAATTTTGACACTGGTTTTATTTGAAGCCAATAATAGATGCGTTACTACCGAGGACTACAAATAAAATATGCCGGCAACCACACCCCTCCACCGAAACGCAAAAACTGTTTCACGCTAGAAATAGGTGTGGCGGTGCTAATCGGTCAAACCACTGTTTTACTACCTTGTAAGTAATTTTATCAACAGGAGTAGCGATCAGGGGTATCTGTTTCCAAACTTAGGCAAGACTCTAATATTCGTCGTCGTCGTCGGTCGTTTACTAATTCTATATGTTAAAAAAGTAGACAAACTCCAGTAATCGAAACAAGGAGGAATTAGTACCAAATTTATTTTTAAAACCCATCGCTAGCTATATACAAATATTTTATTTAGTTTATCTTATATATATACTTTATTCTTTAATGCCTATTTACTTTATACTAACAGTAAAACGCAAATGTGTGATGTGTAGTGTGTAGTTGTTAAAATTAAATTATGGAATATTTACAACTCAAGGATGTTACCAGTAACTATTTATATACTGACCTGACTTTATATTTTGATGAAACCTTGTTTATCTTTATACACACGGTTCTTTTGTTCTGGGAACGAACGTTTGATGTTATTAAAATTTAATTTTTATACATAGGTAAAAAAGGAAATACTGTCTTAACTATTGACATATCAACGCACAGCCGAAACTATTGTACCTAGAAACTGGAAATTTGGTACAGGGGTTCTTTTCATGACTTAAGTGAGCACTAAGAAAGGATTTTTGAAAATTCGCCCCCTAAAGAGGGGAAAAAGGGGGACAAAGTTTGTATGGGGCAACGTGATTTCTCGGTCCAACCTACTACAAATTGCGGATAGAATTGATTCAAGAAATGTTTCGTATTTGTTTGAAACTCATCGCATAAAGAGGTAGATAATTATTTTAGAATCTTTGCACCGATACTCCTCAGCGATTTTTAGTTAAATTACAACTCTTTTTTGACACATGTTTGAAAACTAAATCTGAATGAAGAGACTGACATATTAACGCACAACCAAAACTATTATGAATAAAATGGGATGGCAGGTTTGTGTAAAAGCCCGCTAATTTTCACGCTAACTTAATAAACTTAGTATTTGTCTTTCGGGTTTGATATAATGGAATATCTTTATCAGCATTTGTAAAATAGGGGTTGAAAGTATTTTCGAGAATCCGCCCAATTTGATGCTAGCTCAATTAAACTTAGTATTTAGCTTGGGGGTTCAAAATATTGGTGTCTGTTCACAAAACGGGGAAGGTGCGATGTCCAGCAGTGGACTTTGAAAGCCTAATGGATGGATTAATGTTCACGCGAAATAAGTCGCAGAGGTCTACTAGTTCTCATATATAGTATTTCGTTATGTTTTTCACTTTGTAGTGCTAGATGCATGAAGCTTATAATTACCGACTGATACCGATTTTTGAATAAGCAGAAACGTATATAATAATTTAATGGAAAATTTCGCTATCATGCCTTTACATTTGATTAAAAATAACCTGAATAAATATTATAATTTTCCTAAAACTGACACATAAATAATACGTTTTTATTTGAGCTACTTAAATAACAGGATAGAAATGCGCTGTTATTATTGTGAATAAATTTAATTTATGTTGTTCAACAAACTTAGGACCTGTATGTAGAATAGTTACGCCTGCTGAAGACAAGTAAATCTTGACTTTCATACTGAGAAACTTTGCTGAAATGTGCAACTTAGCGCTGGAAAGTCAAAACTGAAACAGCTCTTACCTCTATGAGTACGTACCTTACCTTTTGACTCTAATATTAAGCCTACAGTCCTACTACTTGATTTCATTTGTTTTTTCAGGTAAACTACAACTTTAGAGTTTTTTTATTTATTAATCAATTAATTTTATTGTAAGTGAATTAATGGAAATTATTTATTATCCAATAAAAAACTACATTTGAAATATTAAATTAAAATAAATTCACTTGCGGACATATATTTGTACAATCTTTCATTAGTTTATTCGCCACTTCCTAAATATTTTTTTTATATTTCAAAAGTAACGTAGAAATCAAGTGAAATTTTACACTACGGCTTCGTAACTATATGGCCAATGTACAATATCCAATAAACTTCAGGGTAGGTTATATGAAAAAAAAAAAGTTTTACAAAGAGAGAAACAAGTAGGTACATATCGGCTACTGGAAATTTTCATATTTCCAGAAAGAATCGTCGTTTCTTTGGTGCATTTATGTGAAATTTTATCGAAAGCAGATTTATAAGTGGCAAGAGAGGAGCAATTTCCTCTACGGAGGTGTTGCTATGGCGGCTGCTATTTGCTTTTAAACCGAACTGCAGAGGTGTCATTCAGCTGTAGATATATTTATGAAGGAGGCAAGCGCGTTTATTCGTCAAATCATGGTGTTATTAGTTATTTGGCTTTATTTTTATAAAGATTTCGTCTTGTATTATCTTTGATGCTAATCTGCTTTGCTTATGGAGTTCTCAAATATGATATTATGTTCATGCGTGCTCATTAAACCATGCAGTTTCTATCCATTAGTTTATTGGTGTGGTAAATACGGTAACGATTAGTAATGCGTACGGACCTCCTCTCAGAATGAGAGAGATTAACGTACTGACGACCCCGCTGGTCAGGTACAGATTGGTAATATTCACACACCTCTCACAGGTTCCCTCGCGATGGATCAATAGGTACCTTTTTTATCTGGTTAAAATAGCAAACGAGCATGCATTCCACCAGATGGTAAGTGGTCAGTGCTGCCCATAGACATTTGTAACCAACTTCAAATAGAACATGGGTTCTATCTGAAATCAATCACAGATGCGTTACTACTCCCAAGGACTATGATGGTCGCCTCATATAAAAGTGTGTCATTACGAGTTGAAGGTACCTAATATTATCAAATACAGAGGTCAATAGAGCAGTGATAGCTTAACGGTTGAAACTTGCAATCTCGATCGGGAGGTTCGAGGTACAAACCCAGGCACGCACCACTGATTCATGTGCATATTAGAAATTAATTATTCGATTCGATTAACTTTTCGATGAAGGAAAACACCGTTAGGAAACCTACACATCCGAGAGTTCTAGAAAAAAAAAAGGTGTGTAATGTCCACCAATTCACACTTGGCCAGCGTGGTGGGCTATGCCTAAAATTCTTTCATTCTGAGAGAAGTCCCGTGCCCAGCAGTGGGACAATAATGGGTTGACGAGTACAGTGCTCATCTGTCAGTCTGTGTTCACAACCACGATGATTTATACCGCTATTAATTTTGCTCTACTTTCTGTAAAGGCGGCATAATTGCTAATAAATAATAATGGCAGAAACTAAACTATTACTATTTTCATAATGAAATTTGGATATAAGATTCATTTGATGATGTAGAGACTGGTAATAATATTCCTACCATAAGGGGAGAAAATATATATAATTTTCTATACACTACAAAGTGCACATAATTAAAATGCATCATTTAATATACAATACAAACATATCATATCTTATCTGTAACTGTGTTCTGTCGAGCCAGGTAAGAATTATATACGCACACAGAACAAGAAATCATATTAAATGACGCCGAGTGTGCTCCTATTTAATGGGATCATAAATTCAGAAAAAGTGTCGTCCATTAAAACGGTTGCGCCGGCACAAATCAACTCGTATTTCATGATTTTCCCTTTTCCATAAAACTCATATTCATAGTTACTATTGAGATTAATTTACCAGAAGTTATAACATCCTTTTCATTTGTCTCCTTTTTTATAAAAAATATTTATGGTTTTTGCATCCGCGTTTTCACTATTTACGACTTAAAAAATGTGACTATTTTTTATATTCGAAAATAATCGCAAAAAAACCCTATTTACGACTCTACTCGATATAAGTAAGAAGTTTTGGCCCCTTATGTTTTCGTGCCAACTTTCGGTGAGTAGGTACTGCTAGCCATTTATGGCTACTGTACTCGCGACATAGAGGCCAATGATAAACCCCGAGCGTAAGGAACCTTTACTGTACTTTAATTATTACATATTTATATATGCGCTGAGTCTATATTTATAAGATCGAAGTAGTAAATGAGCATACAGTCCACATGTTGGAAAGTGGTCACTTCTGCCCATGGAATTCTCCAATAAACTGCATATAGCACAGAAGTTCTATCATAAATCAATATCAAATGAGTTGCAACTTCACCTAAAATAGTCGCCTCATAAAAATCAACGGCTTCATATGAGTAATTTAATTAAAGGTATTTTACTTGAGGCAGAAGGCGACTATATGTGGACTGCCACTGTTCTATTTCACAAGTGGAAGACTGTAGCCCTACTGTCTTCCAGGATTCTGGCTTGGTTCTATGAGGTCATGCACAAACGAAAACGATCTAAATATTATAGAGGAACGATACGGATGATATTTTAAATAGAACTAGTTAGAGTTAACTGACTATTTGCTAGTTTACAGCCAGGTTTTATAACGACATAACTTCCGACAAACTTTGTCGGAGTCAACAATATAATGAAAGGTAATATGATTTCTCGACTTACAATTGTTATAGAAACAAACGATAATAAAGCATGACGTTTGCATTCAGCCAGGTTCAAACAGTTACGTTGAGAAGTAATTAGAAGATAAGATTCCCTTTTTGACATTTGGGAGATAATACGTTGAAATGTAAGGGATCGGTCTTAATGAATTATCGCAGTCTTGTTTCGCGGCCTGTTGTGATTTAATTGCTTCTTTGTTATAAAATTAATGTCTTTCGCTGCTAATGAAGACGTATCTCATGTTTAGTTGTACACAGAATCTGCCAGTGATAATGATGTGTGGAATCCAGCTTACAGTACTTATACTATCTGCGATACTTGACAAATAAAAGTAATTTGTAAACATAGAGCTGTGTTACTTAATTCGTTGTTGCTTCGTACTTTTTCTTCTCTCACTACAAAGTAATTAAGTTGGAGCGTGCTCGGGTCGAGGATTAAAAAATACGAAATGTTTAGATCCTCTGCAACCGTTACCGTAAATTGATGCTTGTCGGATGTTCGCGTTTTATTTCATCCTGATAGCAGCTGACAGAAAAATTGAAAAACGTTCCACATTTCACTTCGTATTTTTATTCCGTGGTTTTCGATATGCGATGAATTTTGTGCGACAGAACATGTACGTAACCGGTAGGTAGTATGTATATTTCAAATAGAATCCGTGCTGATCACGTAATGGTCAGTGAAAGAGCCTTCATCAAGACTTGCTGACAGAAAAATCTACGGGCTTTGAATTAAAATTTAACTCTTACATTTTAAATCTTAAATTTTTGCATTTAACATATTTTTGCATTTAACATATTTTTTCATGTATTACACATGAAAAATATAATAAATGCCAGAATCTTAGAACGTTTTAGGGCCTAGTATAACCTGTTAAATATTTATACATCCTAATTTGAAATACGTTGTGTGCTTCTACTTGGGATTAACAGAATTAATAAATCACAATGCCTACGGTATATTGCGTTGTGTGCCAGAAACTACTTATAGCCATTCTTGACTTGAATCGTTTTATTGGGACTATCGTATTCTGTCGAATAACTTGTCTACTGGTCTATAACTATAAATCATTGATGAGCCAGATGGAATACCTTGTAGTTATATCGTACTTGAATTGACTAAGGTAACCCTTGGTTGCCTATTTGAATACTATATTAATTGTAAATACTTGATAACTAACTTAGACACAATCAAAAGGAATACCTAACTTATGGATTTACATCTACTAAATAATGCAAAATTGTTTCAGAATAATTGTTGCTAGTTGCCCGTCTCAGTAAACGAAATACGAACGTAATTTAGTAAATAGGTACATATAGTAAAGCAATGTTTTTGAGTTGTTGACATATTTCACATTGTCGGTACCATAAACAATGAATTTTCTATTTTGGAAAATATATAAGGAAGTAGGCGTGACGTGTGACGTCATGACGGCCAGGAGTCTTCATTACTGTCCATTCTTGAAGATTTCAAGTAAAACACAGGAATAAACTTCTTCGATTTATTCACAATTGAGGAGGTCCGATCGCGCGACGGACGATCGCGACGGTTAAACAAGAATCTTTTTCTACCGGCAGGCGCTCGCCTTTTTGACCTTTTGTTTTTTTTTTCGTCCCTGTAGTTCCGGGATCAGAATAGGACTACGGTACCCTCTGCCTGTCGTAAGAGGCGACTAAAAGAGGCTTCCGGGGTTGCGGGCGGGAAGAGTGGGAGCTCGAACCGTCTGGTCAAGTGTCCCCGGGAAGAACGGCGGCATGTGTGGTTGCATGTTGCCGTAAAAACCAGAAGGTGCGGTGAGCAGTTCACGCTGAGGACACCGGCGGCGGTCAGTTGGAGTTCCCGGAGTCCTCTTCGCAGCGTCGAGGTCGGCCACCGGGGGGGGGGGGGGGGGGGGGGGGTTTAAAGCGGTAAGAATCCCACATAACCCGCGTCGCTCCCACGACGTCGGGTACTTTTTGAAAGTTTCCCCCTCGAAATCAAAAAAAAAAGGCGCTCGCCTTTTTATAACAATGTTTGGTGAGGTGACAATAACAAATTTATGGAGGGTAAACTAAGTTACAATTCTAAAAATCACTAAATGTTGCTAATTTCATAAACAAACAATTTTCGATCTTTAAACTAACTAAAATTATTATTTTCAGCGAAGTGTTTTCACAAATACGCGGTGTCGCGCCGACATACATTTTATATAGATAATATCTTTGGTCGCTCCTTCTGTACATTTACTTTACCAAAGCCAAATCTCACGACCTTCCGTAAGCGCAATGTTTGTAAAGGGGATTGGAAGTTTTTCCTTCACCTTTTAATATATAAATCTCAGTCTTGCAGGGACTACCAACTTTGTTGGGGAAATCAGTGTTATAAAAAGAGGCGCATGCGGGTGATTCCGCACTGTGAAGGTAGTATTACGTGGTACTTAATGCGAGCTTTTAATGTTTGGGCTGATAGCACTGGCACTAATGGATAGCTTAAACTAAAGTAGGTGTATTAAGACTGTTAATTGAATTACGACTTTCACTCTTAGTTATTAAGAAGACGCTTGATAAGCATAGAGAAGCGGGCTCTCTTTGTAAATTTTCACTTTAAGGTAACTAATCTTTTTCTATGTACTTAGTATCTGTGGTAATCTAAATATCTTTAAATACTTGAGCTGATATAAAGTTTTGTTTAGGAATATAACAATTACCAGTGTTGTTCGAATAGAGTAAATATATATTGCAATGCAATAAAAACATATTTTACGAAGATTTTCATTATAATTGTGAAGAAAGTGTAAATCTCCATTAACTGCTACGTTGCAGAAATTTGAATAATAATTTCATGGACGAGAAAGTACGAAACGGTTTGTATTTACCCTATATATTTGTGATTATGTAAAAACACTGAGAGTCACCAGCCCACCCCCTTTCGGAACATAGCTGGCGTTAACATCAGCGCCAGCCGACGTTGCCGGGCCGCGAAAATACTGATGGAATGGTTGCATTTTTGTATAGCAGCTGGGATGCATCGCTCACTCAAGTGGGAGAGAGATAGATGCGGAGGCCGATTGTGCCTCTTTGTCGCTCGTTCCGCGCTCTCGCTTACACTGCACTGAGGCGTTCCTTAAATGGAACGCCTCAGAGCGAGGTAACGTCGTATGATTCATGTTTTTTGATGCGTGCAGCCGGCTCCATCGAATTATTAGACATTGTCTCGTCAAGAAAGTATATTATAGTCTCTAACGCAAACTGTTTAATCTAGCAGGTACTCTACTCTCGTATCTCAATGTCTAGTAATTTTTATTATAATTTTCCTTTCTAGTTAGCTTGCAGAGATTTTTTATAACAATAAGCCCACCATTGTCCACACATTATTGTAAAAAACATAAAGATCAAGACATACAACCACATTGATTGTAGAAAATGTCAAGATAAAGACATACGACCATTATCTCGAACATTACTGGGGCAACCCGGTAACGAAATTTAGCGTCATATGATCTCGACGCGTCGCCAAGTAAAAGTCATGCTTTATTATTGCGTGTGGCTGTATTAATTGTGTGTCAAGAGCTCGTCGCCTCGCTTTTGTGCCTGTAATGACGAGAAGATGAGGACGTTAAAGGCTGATACATTATATCGAGGACTCTTTAGTAAGACATTGTGTACACGTTATTATAATGTTGTTGACGTATATCATGAAAATCTGTAATAATATCGTCACGACATGTAATATACAAAAACTATCTATTAACCAATTATTTCTTTTAACGCACATTTGTCATAGTCACTCTCTCATCTGACAATAAATGGTCATTGCCGTCCATTTACCCTAGATAAAATCAGTCTTACCTACTACTTAAAGACTACGTTGAAACGCCTCGAATACGTATTCATATGTCTCCCTTACCATACTCTTCGGATCAGAATTGCTCAACGAACAAAGCTCTTATTGGCAAAAATAGGTGTGGCGGTTGTACCTCAGGAGTAGAACATAGTTCTACCACCTCCCATTTACTTTGGTTTTGTGAGTAATTCGGTCTTTGGCATTGAATTTAAATCAATTGCAAGTTCTAGTAGTAGTTAAGTAATTAAGTTCAATTTTATTTATTTAGTAAGTTGCACGAGTGAAAAGCACTGCAGTTTAATGGAAGTAAATCGACATAAATGCATGTCGTACATATAATTTTATTAACGTACTAGCACATTACACAACAATACTATAGTGCAAATAATTCTGTTGTAAGATAGAAATAGTTGGTCATCTTTAAATTGTGTTAGAATATCTCAACTTGGCACTCGTTTTGATCCTTTAGCTTGGTTATGTGCAAATCGTTTTACATAGTAAGTAATCTCCACGTACCCACTATGAAATTTCAGGAGTTGAGTTTAATATCAAAAGGCAAATCACGAAATACGAGGCAGTTTCTGTTGCACTGTAGCATGAAACTAGGATCCACTTTTAAAATATGCAGTGAAATTTGTAACCCCATTTTAACAGCATTCAGCCCTCCATGTGTAGTTTTGTATCATTTTAAGCTGCAGTTAAAACCATATTTTAAAATCTTAGTGCAAATCGTCACATGAGGGATTTGTTAACTTTTATTTTTAAAATAATGAAGTGGTCATATGTAAGCACGTATAGCGAATTAAAGAGAAATTATTTAAATTGCAGACTACTCGTATATTTACGCAACTCTCCAGGAAGGGGAAAGTTTTGATATCTATTCTAAAGCTGGTAATTGTATGGTTTAAGCTTATTAAAACTGGAGTATTCTAATTCAGATTTTAAAGATAGTAAGGGAGAAAGACATCTGAACCATAACTAAATTTCTAGGTACGAGTATTTAAAACTACAGGAGCATCATAATTAGAATCGAAAAAAGCCTACTTTTATGGCTCAACATTGAATAGATTAATTGCCTTTGAGCAGTTGGTATATCATTTCCATACTTCGTAAGTGGCTTCACATTAAGGCGTTATTTCCAAAAATTCATGCTCCGGGACTTGAAAAGCCACGTTGCCATAGCAACGCATCCGCAAAGGAAATTGCCGCTGCCTCGCCTTTCATAAATCAACTGCCAGGTAAAATTTAATAGCATCGCATGAAAGGTATCGGTATCATTCGAAATATCAAACGTTCAATTTCCGAATATTCCGCAGCCGTATTGGTGAAACTTATTAGGCTACGTTGATGTTAGCATGACTCCATCTTTCAAAGTGAAACTACATGAGCTTCGAATTTTGCAAAACTCCGTTTTAGGTATTACTAATAGATACGTAAACATTTTACGAAATATCTTGTAGCTTAAAAAATATTTAATAATTCGATAACCGATGGGAAAGAAGGGTTCTCAAATGGCGACCACGTTTAGGCAAAAGGAGTACAGGTCACCCCCCCCCCCCCCCACCAGGTGGATCGATGACCCGAAGAAGCCAGCGGGAAACCGTTGGATTCAGAGGGCACAAGAGCGGTTGGAGTGGCGCCACTTAGGGGACGCTACGTCCAGCAGTGAACATCAAGGGGCTGATGGATGGATGGAATTCGACCTTTGTGGTAGAACTATAGAAATTCCACGCCACGCCGATTTTTGACTAGTAACAGGAGTCTTAAGCACAGCAGCGTTTTACTCCGAAGGTTGTGAAAAGGGGACATACTTATCCCGGGATGTTCCAACTTAGTCCGGGATGTTCCAACTTAGTATTAAAATCAATGAAATGATTGTAACTATTTTAAAATAAAATTTTATATGCAACCCTGGAGTTAAATGTAATGAACATTCTTAACATTCATACAAACCCAAATTTTACATTTAGCAAGAAGTAAATAAATTTATAATATTTAAAAATTGTGTGCAATGTGCCAGTTTAACTCAGTTGGCTTATGTACTCGTAATAGTAAGCACACCATAGTGAAAACCATTTGTACTCTAAGATTAGAAACGTACTTAGAAGTGAAACAGTAGGTCGATTACGTAATAGTTCCAAGATACGCTATATTTAGCTTCTAAATCAAACAGCTCTGAATTAGTACAAATAAAATTATTCACGTTGCTTAAGCGAACCGTTTAAAGTAGCGCTAAATAACCGTTCTGGTAAGCAAATAAGCTTTAGCTTTAGTGCAGATGCTTCTGGGAATATATTTACCGGCTTACGAGCTTTGCTTCAATCGATGCGGCCACTTTAAACTAATTCTTTGTAATCCTGGCAGAACATCGTGGCTTGCCAACTATGGCAATAAATAATGAAAGGAACAATTTATGAAATATGAAATAATATCGGAAAATAATGATTTTTAATTCTATAAATTACCAGGTCATGTCTCTTTTTGAGTACCAACAAACGAGCTGCTAAGAGTTTCCTAAATCGAGACAGTAGATCACCAACATTCGTGATAACGCGCGTCGCGCGATGACCAAAGTCTTTTAGGAGCGATCTTTCAACTCATTAACTCACCTAACTATGGAGTTCTATTTTTTTTGCAAACCACATAAGTCATAGGTAACTAATCTCAATATTGGCTCGCAAACAAACAAGTTAATCTTCAGTTTTAGTGCGTTGCTTACTCTGGATATATATTTTGCCGTAAAAATAGAGCACTTGACCTGTATCGAAACAAGCACTTCGTCGAATTTGTCGTAACGAGTTTGAACGCATACATTTATTGCAATGTGTAAGTAAATGTTTTTTGTCAACATTTTTTGAACATTTATGTGCAAAAATCACAAATATATTTGTTTCCATAAAGTGACTTTGAAACCTAAACGCTGCTCAGTAGTTTCCAGGTTTTTTTTTATGCAAATTTCTAAATTAACTCCGGCATTAAAAGCAGTATTTTGTGATTTTAATTGTTTTAGAGGGTACCATAATATATATCACAAAATATATAATGAAAATCCTGGTTTCCTTATAAGTTTAATAAGCTGCACTTAATTCATCACTCAGATAGTTTTCTGTGAACTTGTTTTTAATTAAGTAGGCATGTACATCAAAGCTTGATAAATATCTAAATAAGTAAGTAAATAGATCTAAATTTATTTTGTAAATAAATAGGGACCTTCATTTCTACTTTTCGTAATACGTGTCGCGTGTAAGGCATTGTATTTTCGGTAAACAAAACGAGCCCAATTTGCGGTGTGGGCGTCGCTGGAAGTCATTGCTTACTTATCGTTACGACTGCGCCGACGGGGCTTGACAGCCTCACTTATGTCTCGATGGCTGGAAATATGTAGGATTTCTCTACCCTAATACAAGAACAAGCGTTTACGTTTAGTAGACTATTTGTTAAACAACTCGTAGGTACTTATTTAAGTACGAAATTCATTTACAATTTATGCGGTTTACAAATTATTATAGAATTTTTTTTGCCGATATTTCTACCCAGTCGCATGGATCGTGGTCACGGCAAAACTGCGGTGGCGGAGAGAAACCGTTGACAAGCACTATTTGCGATTTACATAAACTAACCACCGGATTCCGAAGTGGGTTGCGGAAGGATACAGTTAGTGTTGTGTGTCGTGATACAGAACCTAAAAAAGAAAAACGAACCAGACGTAGGTTCATTTACAACAGTTTTTTACAAAATACATTGAAATACATTCAAGGCATGTTATATAAATAAATAATTATTTATTTTTTATTAATAAAATTAAATAAATTTATGGAGACATAGAAAAAAGAAAAAATCTAATTTCTGTATAGATACCGTTACTATTTGTATTTTGTGCATATATTTTGCCCAATAGGACGAGAGCCATTGCGATACCACATGACAGTGACATTGTGTGAAAATGTTCTATACCTGCAGTAGTTACTAATAAAACTATCTCAACATAAGCCTTTAGAAATCAAAAGCTGGATATAATCTCCATCTCAGTAGTACTTTTGCTTCAATAACTACTTATGACTGAGTGGTTGGGCGACCACAACTACCACAAGGGAAGTAGTCGCATACTATCTCCATTGAGAGGCAATAAGATGACAGAGAATAAGGCATACAATGTGTATAGATTTTGGAAAGGTATTTTAAAGGTAACAGAACGGATCATTCGTTAATTATAGTTATTTACATCGATGAAAAAAATACAATATGCGTTTACATGAGTTGATTACAAAATACAATTTAAGCAATTGTTATACAAGCAATAGTCATTTATTTTAGAGAAATAAGTAAGTTTATTATAATTCAAATCAATAATGTCCATTTGTTCATACATTATTGGAATCGAAATAAATGACGATCAAAGGAAAGGGTAACATATTAAGATGTAAACGCCCGCCCTGACCTCAGTTTGCAAATATTTAAAATCCCTTTCGAATTACAAACAACATAATCTACTCTCGTACCCACTTCGAATATAAATTAAATATCTGCACAAAAATTATTTGGAAATCCGTTACGAGTTAATTTTAACCTTTACCTGTAGAGTAAATAACGGATATTAGATATACAAACTTAGGTACCTATTATGAAACTATGTGGGCATTAAAAGAACGGTTAATTTATCACATGTACTATTTTTAAATGCCAAATTGTAAAAACACACGAATACTAATGATTTTGTTATACCTATTATTTGTGTAAAATTAATTTAGGGCATTTCTTCCTGAGATATAGATACATAGTTTGTATTGAAGCATTATTTACTTATTTTGTAAGAGCCTACAAAAACACAAATTATCCGTTACAGCATTATATCTTATACTACTGGATCGGAATACGACCTCAACTTACTATCAGAGGATTTATTTCTAGGTTTCATGATTCCAATTTACGCGCTGGACGCCCAAATCCTTTTCTGAGAACGAAATATGAATTTCCTGGAACGTCTGTTAAGGAATAAACGGCACTCGGTGCCAGCTGCAAATAGCAAGAGAGACTACATCACATCGTCTTGTACTTCAACTATAGAACGGAAGTTTAGGTATCTACTCCTAAATGTATGACGTATATTTACTTGTTTGTCGTTGTACGTGAAATAGCGATCGACGTTTGCCACAGCTATGATGCAAACTTCGTGGGATAGTTTCACGTTATTAAATCTATATTGTAGAATTATATAAATTAATAAAAGTTGTGTATTTTTTTTATGACTGAATTAGCAAACGAGCATGCGGTCCACCTGATGGTGAGTGGTAACCGCCGCCCATGGACATCTGTAATCTACTTCATATAGAACATGGGTTTTATCTGAAGTAAATCTCAGATGCGTTGCTACTCCCGAGGACTATGATGGTTGCCTCATGTGGTAGTTTTTGTTATATTAAAAAAATGGATTCAATTTCCAAACAAACGAGCATTTAAATAAGGAATATAATAGTTTTAGCCTTATGGCACCTACAGCACCTTTTATTATTTACGTACTTAAAGACATATATTTACTCATACGATTCTCCTCTATTACAAGCTTTATTATTATATTTTGTAATGTAGTAAAAAATCGTTTTTTCATAGTAAAGTTATGGAACGTTACAGACGACAGTTATGGAGCCCTTAAAACGGAGTTGTAATGTGCCATTTCATATTTATGCACGGTTTATGAACGTAAACTCGTACTCTTTTAATTACTGTCAGGGGACACACAGTCGGGGTTAAATGGATCGTAAATGAAGGAGTGACGCGTCTGTCCCTTGGAGGAAGGAACTGTCCACTACGACATCTCCATTTGTATGGGTTGCGGTGACGTATTTAAAATAACTTATTTTCCCATCATATTGCTTGCCTACTCACTATCGGTAGATATTTATATATTTTCTTGCTTACACGTTACATATCATTTAGTTTTTATAGCTTGGTTTAGTTCTTACAAGGTGATACAACGGGAATGATTCAACTAGGAAGGTAAAATCGATATGCCTATTTCTTGCGTCTCGGTAGAAGAAGAAGGAAGCATTCCACCTTCCTCTCCATTTCAACTTTCCACTTTCATATAAGGCGACCAGACTAGCCCCCACGAGTAACAACGCATTTGTAATTATTTTCAAATAGAGCCTCTGTCATATATGAAGTTGATTACTGATGTCTTTACGCGGCGGTGACCAATTACCATACAGTGCATGCTCATTTGCTACATAATAATATGAAAAAGTTTAGTTTAGTCAATTTTACTTTATTATCCTCTTCGGTTAAAGTATCAACAACGTTTAACGTGACAGTAACGTTGTAGATACTTTAACCGAAATGGAAAAATAAAATAAAATTGACTAAACTAAACTTTCTATACCACTGTGTAACAAATGGGCAACTGTTTATTTTGCGGCCAAATTTAGAACGCTTCGGGAAGCAGTTACAGTAAGCGGTTACAGTAACAGATACCACTTAAGTTTCTCATACTTCACTGCACTGTTTCCTTTGCTATTACAAATTTATTAAAGTAATGGTTGGTAAAGTATTACTGCATTTTTTACTTAAAATAAGTACAATACATTTTATACTAACAATAGGACAATGTTCACATTGTATCTTGCTCAAGAAAACTTCAATTACTTATGCAAGAAGAACACCTCTCAAGAGGTTGGTAAAACATAGTGCCGGATAGTTTATCCGAGTTTTTAACGATCCACCGTTATTTAAGATGGAAAAGCCGGTAGATCCGGTAAACCCTTCCTGCATAATGCCCGCATCGCATTAAGAAAATGAATGAGAAGTGCAATTCAGTTAGCCCAAGCAATTCTTTTGAGAATTATTTTGCAATATTGCTTGCGGGATTTACATATTCCAAAAAGGAGATAAATTGTGTGGTTGAAGTTTTTGCCTGTCCGTGACATTGTTTCCAAGCGGACGATAGGATATCACTGTTTTTTTAAGTTAAATTAAAATTATTTTACGATATTTTTTGCATGGTTAATAATGGAGTTGTATTCAATAAAAGAAACTAATAATGATACTTTGGTGACACAGACACACAAAACAAATAGCTACACACACAGCTAGATCCAGACTAAAATACATTTAATTATTCACTATATTTTTGACCGGGGCTCAAACTCGGAACTCTGAAATCAATGAAGAAGCAACAAAGTTGTTTCCATATAAAACATATAAAATTAGGAATTTCATAAAGACACGGTATGTTTTACGTAGACGTAGACTTATACGTGGTTTACTAGAGTAATACTGTTATACAAGTTTCTCTCTTGTAAGTAGGTAATTGTAATTAATAAGTGTAGCACATGAAGCCGCACGTGGCACACGCAAAATAGATATAAGGAGTTTTTCATCTAGCCTTAAGGATATTAGAGTAATTAGCTAGATTAATGTAAACATAAACGATTCTGAATAATTAAGATTCGTTTCTATATTACAATTCCAAAATAAGAATTTTAAAGTAAATAATAAATAGCCTAATTCCACAATCCAGTACTGTACATTTACGAATTTTTCTCATCTACTTATTTTACATATATTTTTACAACTCTCGGTGTTGTCTAAAATTGATCTTTTTATCTTACACGCGTGATGGTATCCCGCCAGAAAATGATGTCATGAAACTTCATTGATATTGCGGGCTTATATAGCATAAAATAATGGGCGTTCTTAAACTAGACATTTTTTATCTGACTCACGTATTCCGTATTAAAATATGCAAATGGCCTATTACTTCGAACCTCATTGGCTCGAAAAGCGTCTATCGCCGCTACCAATAATTTTCATTCAGTGCGCGCGAACGAAAATTAATCAAGATTTTTGGAAAATTCAAGTGAGTGCTGTGCACTCCACTAGAATATTAATTTTAACCTTGTTACTTCCTATGTATGGACTTATATCTATGGACATGACTTACGGCATAGAATTTATGTAGAAACGAAATATATTACGACAATCATTTATAATAAAAAAATCCACTGTAAATTGTATCCTTTTGTTGCAAACTTTGCAACAAAAGGATACAATGCAAAACTTTTAGGTGTATAACTTAAACAAAATGCTTGAA